>JAJJWX010001871.1:20000-1220000 GCA_023529315.1 Papaver bracteatum | reverse complement strand
ATAAATTTATATTCGATAAATGGACCGTTAGGACCCTTGTATATACTAGTCGAGTTGATAGTAAAATCAGGAATACGACCAGTGGGAGCGTATCTCAAAATCCATTAGGATTCATTTTGGCATTGACATTCATACATATATTATGGGAAACAATGTTCACCTTAGTCAACATGCGCAAACTTTATTATATCCATATCCATCTTCTAAGTCTATAATGTGATTATGGTTTGTTAGTGTTTGACGACCTGCTGGTTTTTTGGTAAAAAATGGTGGAGGAGGAAAATGCTCGATGAAAAAAATCGTCTGAACCTTTAAACAAATGTACTGCATGGGAGTACTTTGAGTTCGAGAGACTAATCTGTAGGACCCTGGCCTAAACCAAGAAAATGGTCGTTCCAGGTTCAATTCGGTCACAAGAGGAGGAAAAGGATCGGTTTGTAGGGAGGGAAACTGAAATTGTGTGGATATCAATGGATATTAATTCGTTGGTGATGTGATGTGTTGAACTGCCTTGAAGATGATTCTCTGTATAGACGAGAGAATTCTTTCAAAAATGTTTGATAATTGACAGTGATGAGTCTGGCTCATATGTCGTAATTAAGTTTGGTTAATCATTTCTATCAAATCATAGGTTCAAAAACCTATTTATTGTAGCACATCAATCTCATGTAAGTGGTGATCGTGAAAAAACCACTTCCATTTTGCATGGAATACTTGGTTGATCAACCATCCATTATTCTATTTACTCCTTAACTATTAGCACGACTTACCACAACCCTCATCGTAGATGTACCTCACATCACATGTGTTGTAGGATACTAGACCAAAACCCAAGTGATATCCCCACATGTGACATGAATTGATGTCTCATGTGAAATTTTTCTTTGTAGACGTATTTTATGTGGTTAACCTTTGACCTGAGACTATGAGTCTTTAACTAAACAGATGGAGTTCAAGGTTATGATGAATGAAGCATGTAATGTTGAAACAACAACATGCTTTGCAGACCATGGACATTGAATAAGGTTACTGGTGACCGTACCACATCATTATGCTAGTTGAAGCAGTAATAATAGTCGAATGACTTTGATATGGTTTAATGAGATTGATGAATCGATCATAAACCATTATTGTTAGAGCACTGCTCGGTCGAACTCGCAGCATTGCTATCTCAAGCTTGTTTGTCAAGTTTAGTTACAAAAATTATAAGTCTTGATTTATAGTATACTTATAGTTATGTCCAGGATTAAGATAGAATGTGTAGTTGAGCTTTAGACTTCACGACGTTCATTGATTGAAGACGAAGAACTACTAAGGGGAGCTTGTGGAACTTCATCATCAAAAGGTATGTGGAGACTTTAAAAAGACGAGGGTACCCAAATATACCCTAATCTAAAACTTTTCCACCTATAAGTCCTTTCTCCGAAAGTGATTGTCTATGGACATAGTCGAGACAATACAACTAATCGGTTCACACTTCGTATGATCGTCTATGTATACGAGATCGAGACAATACGACAACAAGATAACTTGTGTGATAGACTATGGATACAAGATCGATACAATACAACAACGAAATATGATTACTTGATAATAGGTTCAGACTTAACCAAACACAATATGATTTCTATCAAGTAATTAGGAATTAACGTTTGTGTAATTTACTTTAAATTATAATAAGCACAATTATAATTGCGGAAAATAAATATAAATGACACATCAAGATTTTTTTTAACGATGAAATCGCAAATGCGGAAAAATCCCGGGACCTAGTCCAAAATTAAATAATCTCATAATTAAGCCACTATACAAAATTAAACCAACTTTGTATAATTGAAACCAAACAACTAAACCTATAGTTCACCTAGTTCCCTCAGTATCCATACGCCTCCAACTTGTAATAAGTCACGCACTTGGAACAATTCCTTTGGTTTGTATTCCAAACAGTAAAGGAACAACAAATCTGTTTGGTAACAACTCTTTTGAAACAACGTGATAAGAGTTTGACAAAGGCTCTTCTTGTTTAACAAATAAACTCCTTTGTCGGGTCCTTATATCAATCTATTCAGCAACTACCAAAGTAATTCTTTAGACTTATGTAATCAATACTATGAATCACAAAGAAATGTATTGATGTTGATCTATTCAACTACTCAATCAAATCTATCACAAAGATAAACCGATTATAGTTGGATCCCTCCAGCCGATCAATTTTTGTGTACACCAAAGATTATGAACCCAAATATCTTCTTGTCTTCAAATATTCTTAGATCTTAAATAAACACCTGCACACAAACAACTTGAATCCCTTATGATCAATCACACACAAAATGGAGTCTGTTAACGATGGATCGTCACAAGACGTCTTTAAATCTACAAATAGTTCTAAAGATCCCTGTTCGACACTTCGATCTAATTTGAGTGAATCATATATCATAAGAGAAGATTCACAAGCATAAAAAAACAAGGTGTAATCAAAGTTCAACAACCGTTAGTCAATCAAATCAATCGAAAACTAATAATAAATTGTAATTATCTAGTTTACCACCAACGGTACTCGTAGAGCTTCCCTATCCCAAAGAAGTCTTTAAAACGAGCGGTCGTAAGATATTTCGCCTAATTAGGGTACTTTCCTCTCTGATTAGGCGGCTCCACCAGTAACAACACAACTAGGTAGTTTTGCTATATCTGAGGATTAGTATGCTAGAAATGCAAACTTCAGTATTTATAGACAAGGAAGTTTGGACACCAAGTAATTTCCAAAACCGAATATTCTCAAAGATATGCAATAAACACCAATTCGGTTTTCATAATTCCTGGAAATGCACAGTCCAAATATTGACCAAAATCTCAGTAGAAAATCTCCAATTAGTAAATGCACATTACTAATTTTTATTCTCTAAAGATATGCATTTTAATTGCTAGAAATTAAAAGCATATAAAACTGAAAACCTTAATTAAAAGATTCTCAATTTCTTTCGATTCGGGATTATCCTTTAGCTATTAAGGAATATCTTTGAACAATAAAAGATAAGTGTTATTGCACATGTTCAAAGTATGTCGACATCTTTACTTTGTAAATCCTTTTTCATATTTAGAATCTTGGAACCGATTTTCCACACTTCCAAATAAGTTTAGAATTGGTTCATCTGACTTCCAAGAACTATGTGATTGATTATCCTATTAAATCACCAATCATGGGTTTAACAGTTCTACCTCCATGTGGGTACCCGGAAACTCTAGGTATGCGTACCCGTTTGCATACTTGAGTGGGTTAAGTTCTGAAATTGGTTTTTCATGAATAAATACATTTATATGATAAGGAATATTGCAATCTTTGCAAACTATCGCTATAATGTTCTTGAATTGATTCCACTAAATCAAAACCGATTTTGCTTCAATTGTGTCTTGTTTACTTCTATGAGAATATAACCAATTGAACAACTCTATAGCTAGTTTCATTTGAGTCATTTTAACTAGTTGTGATTAAGATGGACAAGGTTGATATGAAAGTGTTCATATGGATAACTTCGGTTAATTATTGTTGAGCCAACTAAGTGTACATGTTTAGGTACGGTTACCCATATCTAAATATAGGTACATTTCATTTGTGTGTAACAAGATAAGACAATCTGACGGTTGAAAGATATTAGCTTGAATCTTATCAGGTTTTCATATAACGGTGAATATTAAATGCTTTGTTACCAAGATAACATTGATTGCAAACCCTGATTTAAAGACTATATAAGGGTGAAAAAGTGGGGGTCTAACAACCACACCCAATATTTCGCTTAGCAATATGTATGGACAAACTCCAATATACTTTTAAGACAATCAACAAGAATCAATCTATGAAAAGAATATCAAAGAGTTAATATCTCTATCTCTTGATTTAAATCTTACTCAAGAAAACTGTGAGTCTCGATTAAATACAAGAGTGATAACTCGAACAGTACCAAAGACCAATGTTCAAGGATCAATCAATATCAATCAACAACCAAAGGTTGGATTTCCAATTGATTGATTCAAAAGCACAACATGTGATATTTCAATTATATAACAAAATATAATGCGGAATAAAAATAATACATACACCATAATTTTGTTAACGAGGATACCGCAAATACAAAAAAAAACCAGGACCTAGTCCAGATTGCACACCATACTGTATTAAGCCGCTACAGGCACTAGCCTACTACAAACTAACTTCGTTCTGGACTGTAGTTGAACCCCAATCAATCTCACACTGATCCAAGGTACAGTTGCTCTCCTTACGTCTATGATCCCAGTAGGATACTACACACTTGATTCTCTTAGCTGATCTCACCCACAATTAAGAGTTGTTACGACCCAAAGTCGAAGACTTTAATAAACAAATCTGTATCACACAGAAAAGTCTACAAAATAGATAAATCTGTCTCTCACAGATAAACCTACAAGTTTTTGTTCAGTCTTTTGATAAATCAAGGTGAACATGAACCAATTGATAACCTAGACTTATATTCCCGAAGAACATCCTAGTATTATCAATCACCTCACAATAATCCTAACCTTATGGTAGCGAAACAAGATATTGTGGAATCACAGAGAATGAGATGAAGAGATTTTTGATTACTTTTATTTTACCTATCAGAGATTGAATCTCGAGCAAAACTTATAGAAAACAATACTCACTGCAGTAAAATAAATTAAGGTCAGAAAACGCAACTACAGAGAAAATAATTGGGGCTGGCTTCAGAATCCCAATGAAGTCTTTAAGTCGTTAACCTATAATAGTTTAGTTTTAGGAAAACCTAGGTTAAAGGAGAATTGACTCTAGTCGCAACTAGTATTTCCAGCAGAATTTCTCGGATTAAGAACTTCCCGGACTGGGTTTGCGGACTTAGCTCACGCCACTACTCTGGTTCTCTTGATCAACAAAGTTCGCAAACTTCGGTTCAAGAAAAAAATGACTTATACATATATGTGTTGCCACACAATGCTTATATCCATCATTGGTTATTTAATCTAAACTCTCATTTCAACCATTGAAACATTCTTATAGGACGTTATATAGTTGTTATTCACAAACCATTTTTCGTCAGAGCAATTTTCAAAGTGATTGAAACATAGCACGACTTTCGTCACTAGGTAAAGATGAACTTGGCCAAAGAAAAAGCTTACCAACACACATTTCGAGAAATAGATAGACGAGATAAACTCGGCTTGAAATGACAAATGTGTATAATCCAAGTCTATATAGCAAAACGAGTTTTATCTCAGAATATGAGATAGAGTAGATAGACTTTTGAGTGATAGATAAGTTCAAGTCTCCACATACCTTTTAGTCGATGAAGATCTACCAGTTCCTTGAGTAGTCATTCGTCTTGTATGATGATCGCCATGAAGTTCTTGAGCTCAACTACACTTTACATCCTCGTCCAAGACTTAGCTATAGTAGACTAGAAATCAAGACTTATAGTTTTGATTACTAACATTGACAAACATGCTTGAGATAGAAACGCATGCGAGTTCGACCGAGCAATGTTCTAACAAAGGTAGAACTCTAGCAACTCGAAAACCTAATCCCCACACCTCATGCGTGATACTAGTTGCGACTAGAGTCAACTCTCCTTTAACCTAGGTTTTCCTAAAACCATTATAGGTTAACGACTTAAAGAATTCATTAGGATTATGAAGCCATCCCCAATTATTTTCTCTGTAGTTGCATTTTATGACCTTACTTTGTTTTACCACAGTGAGTACTATCTTCTCTAAGATTTTCTCGAGATTCAATCTCTGATAGGTAAAATAAAAGTAATCAAAAAGATATTCGTCTCATTCTTTGTGATTCCACAATATCTTGTTCCGCTACCATACGGTTAAGATTATTGTGAGGTGATTGATATTATTACGCTGTTCTTTGGGAATATAATGCCGGTATATCAATTAGTTCTTATTCACCTTGATTTATCAAAAGACGGAACACAAACTCGTAGGTATTTCTGTGGGAGATACATTTATCTATTCAATAGGATTTTCTGTGTAAGACAAATTTGTTTACTAAGTCTTTTACTTTGGGTCATAGCAACTCTTAGTTGTGGGTGAAATCAGCTAAAGAAATCAAGTGCGTAGAGTCTTGTTGGGATTCAGATGCATAAGGAACGCGACTGTACCTTAATCAGTATGAGATTGTTTAGGGCTCAACTACATTTTAGTCCGAAGTTAACTTGTTGTAGGATAAAGTCTGTAGCGTCTTAATATAGTATGTTGTTCAAATCTGGACTAGGTCCCGGGGTTTTTCTGCATTTGCGATTTCCTCGTTAATAAAATTTTTGGTGTGTATGTTATTTCTTTTCCGCATTATATTTTCTATATAATTGAAATATCACAGGTCATGCGTAGTTCAATCAATTAGATAATCCATTTGTTGATATAATATGATTGACACTTGAACATTGGTCTTTGGTACCGTTCAAGTTGTTTCTCAAAATAATCAGGCTCGCGGATTTCTATCTGTTTGATTTGTTGATTACATTGAGAAACGGAGATATAACTCTTGGATGTATTTTTCTTGATTGAGTCTTACTGTCTAATTGATTCTATTGGAAATATATTGGAGTTAGTCCATACAAATTGCCTAACCGAAATATTGGGTATGGTTGTTAGACCCACGCTTTTTCAATTGTGTTGGTGCACTGAACACTTAAGAGAATAATTATTACTGAATGATCATAAAAGATATTTCTATATCCATGTATCATGAGTAAGTCAAATGATGAAGATACATTATAATATTAAAATAATGGTCGACTAACGAACCAAATGTTGGTCGATGGACCGATGAAATGCTGAAAGCTAGATCAGTATGGAATTCTTGAATATTCATAGCTGAATCAGCATGAGAAATACTGCTACTTAAATATTGATAGTTGAATAAAAATGAGGAATATTGCAGTAATTAAACATTGATAGTTGAATCAATATTGTCAGAGATTGCAGTTCTGAACCTTGTTGACGTGGCCCATTGCTTGCTGGAGCAATTAGGGTTATTGACAGATGGAGTAATTTATGGTGGTCAGAGCAAGTATTGTTAGCCACTGCTAGCAGTAATACCAAATAAAATATTAATTTAAAATAAGGGTAGTTGGACTGAATATTATTTAATTAATTAAAATATTGGTTGTTGAATCAATACTAAAATATTAGTGTTTGAATGTGTTCAGAATTATGCTAGACGGAGCATTCAGTTCAAAACCCTAACTATGATAGATGGATGATCAATTGAGAATCAACCAATAGAAGGAAAAGGGACCGGCTACATGAGTGATGGAAGGACCATGTAGTTCCAAGATGCTCGGCTGAGCATTTACCAAACTCCTTTGAAGAGCAGTTGGTGCATTGATGATTGATTGTTTTTTAATCATTATTAAAATAGTTTGACTGGGCAATAGGTAGTAAAACCTAACTATGGAAGGAGGAGGGACCGATCAAGGGGTGTATAACCGGAACTTGGTGGTCGTGGGACCATCTGATGGTGAATGGATCATCTCCCTAGATGCATGAAGGAATTTAAACCAACTATGGACTTTGGATGATTAACTAGGTCAAAAATCATCAAAAGAGGTGGGACCAGTGAAAAAACGAGGGTACCCAAATACACCAAAATATTTTTGTTTCAACCTATAAGTCCTCTACCGAATGTGATTGTCTATGGATAGAGTCGAGTCAATACGACAATTCGGTTCACAGTCTGTGTGATCGTCTATGGATAGGAGATCGAGACAATACTACAACAAGATTACTTTTGAAAAAGCGGGGGTCTAACAACCACACCCAATATTTTTCTTAGAAATCTGTATGGACTAACTCCAATATACTTTCAAGAGAATCAACTAGACATTCAGACTCAATCTTAAGAAAAGTATATCCAACAGTTATATCTCAATTTCTTAATTCAATTTGCAATCAAACAAATAGGAATTTGCAAGCCCGATTAAATATAAGACATAACTTGGACGATATAAAAACCAATATCCAAGTGTCAATCAATTTAATCAACAACAAAATGTTGGATACACAATTGATTGAACTTACGCACAACCTGTGATATTTCAATTATATAAAAAAATATAATGCGGAAAATAAATAACAAAGACACCAGAAATTTTATTAACGAGGAAACCGCAAATGCAGAAAAATCCCGGGACCTAGTCCAGATTTGAACACCACACTACATTAAGCCGCTATAGACACTAGCCTACTCCAAGTTAACTTTAGACTGGAATGTAGTTGAGCCCTAACCAATCTCACACTGATCAAGGTACAGTCGCGTTCCTTATGCCTTTAAAACCACGCCGAATTCTGCACACTTGATTCCCTTAGCTGATCTCACCCACAACTAAGAGTTGCTACGACCCAAAGTTGAAGACTTGATAAACCAATCTGTCTCCCACAAAAAAGTCTATTGAATAGATAAATACATCTCCCACAGATATACCTATGATTTTCATTCCGTCTTTTGATAAGTCAAGGTGAACATGAACCAACTGATATACCAGACTTATATTCCTGAAGAACAACCTAAAAATATCAATCACCTCACAATAATATTAATCGTATGGTAGCGAAACAAGATATTGTGGAATCATAAACGATGAGACGAAGATGTGTGTGACTACTTTTTATCTTGTCTATCAGATATTAAATCCCAAGCAAATCTTAAAGAAAATAGTACTCAACACGATAGAAAACAGCAAGATCAGAACAGCACAGAGAAAATAGTTGGGCCTGGATTCACAATCCCAATGAAGTCTTTAAATCGTTAACCTGTGTAGATTAGGTTTCCTAGTTGCTAGAGTTCTCCTTTATATAGTATTCAAATATGGGTTTACAATCAATGTTACCTTGGTAACAAAGCATTCAATATTCAACGTTAGATGAAAACCTGATTAGACTCAAGCTAATATGTTTTATCCGTTAGATCGAACTTATCTTGTTACACACAACTAAAAAGTGACTTCATTTAGATATGAGTAACCGTACCTAAGCGTACACCTTTGTTGGCTTAACAATAGTTAACCGAAGTTGGCCATATGAACACTTTCATATCAACCATATTCATCTTAACCATAACTAGTTCAAATGACTTAAATGAAACTAGTTCTAGAGTTATTAAATTGTTTATATTATCATAGATGTATACAAGACACAACTGAAGCAAAATCGATTTTGATTCACTCGAATCAGTTCATGAATTGCATTCCTTGTTATATAAATATAGTAGTTCTTGAGCAAACCGATTTTAGAACACCTACTCAAGTATGCATACGGGTACACATCCCTAAGTGGCCGGACTAAGTTTGGGTTCGCTAGTATGCGAACGGATATGCATACCACCAAACTCAGTTAAGTCCCGGAACTTATAACTCACTTAGTAGGCATACCGGTATGCATACTAAGTTCCTGGAATTTGATTAACCAACCAGTACGCATACGGGTATGCATACTATTCTTCCCGGTCTTGGAATATCTTGCAACAGTTAGCATACAAGTATGCATACTGCCCTATATCCAATCATGGTTAATTGTTCTAAACTCCCATATCAATCATTGAAACATTCTTAGAAGACGATAATAACTGTCTCACATAAACTATTAGCTTCAAAGCAATTTTTAAATGATCGAATGATCAATACGAACCAATCCGAGTCTACATCAAATGACTGTCTCACACAAATCATGTAAGCTGTTACAAGGCGATTTTCACATGATTATCTTTTGACTTTCGTCAAGAATATATGATGAACTTTGGTTAAAATGAAAGCTTATCAACACATATTTCGATAAATATGTAAGCGAGTTAAACTCAGCTCGAAATATCAAATGTGTATAATTGAAGTCTACATAGCTATACGACTTTTGTCTCAAATAGGAGATAGAGTAGATAGACTTTTGAGTGATAGATGAGTCAAGTCTCCACATACCTTCTGTTGATGAAGTTACACAAGCTCCCCTTAGTATTCTTCGTCTTTAATCGATGAACGTCGTGAAGTCTAAAGCTCAACTACACTTTCTATCCTAATCCGAGACTTAGCTATAAGTAGACTAGAAATCAAGACTTATAGTTTTGGAAACTAAACTTGACAAGCTTGAGATAGCAACGCTTGCGAGTTCGACCGAGCAGTGCTCTAACAATCTTCCCCTTTATCAATTTTAGTGAAACAACTATCAGTACATATGGATTAAAAAATAAATAAACTTTGTAGCTTCTCATCCAAATGCTTGATTTCCTTGGTTCTTCAACATTACTCGAAATCTTCGTCACTTCCAAGTATTCCAGTGATTCTGAACGTTTTCAACTCAACATCATAGTTTTTGAAGATCCGTAGTGATAACAATGAGAACACAGTAGCTCTTAATCATTGTTATACAGTGTCATAATATTATTACACATCATCAAAGTCTAATTGTACCACAACTTTGAAAACAATACTATGGTGATATGTATCACTCTCCCTTAGTCAATACTTCACTTCACAATGAAAACCACCCCCCCTTACATAGTGATCTGTAAACCATATGTATTTGTAGTGTGAACTACACATTAATTCTCCCCCTTTTTATCAATAAAAATTGGCAAACGTACGAAAACTAGTGGGATCATGATGAAATTCTCAATAGATATACTTCATGACTAAAAGAGAACATATCATCTTTGTTTTGATGATTTCAAATAGTCGAAACTTAGTGTATTCAACAAGGAGTTTATAAAGATACAAGAAAACTCCTACAATATTCCACAGCCGCACACCCCCACAAAGATTTGGCAATTAAGCACAAGTTCAATTAAGAACTCTCCCCCATAAAATGTCATTCCCGAGAGAACATCAAGTGCGACCTTATTTTTACAAGAAAATAAGGATTTATTCGGACATTAACAAATCACATGAAACATGAATTTGTATCCAGAAATCTCAACTAAATTAACCACAAGAAAACTCATGATTAATTTAAGGGATAATTAAAGTTTAGTACTCAGATTTTGACCAACACTAGGCTTTGGTCTAACATTTGTCCAACGTCAGGCTTTGGTACCTGGACTGGACGTTGACCATAGTTGACTTCGTTAGATATTAATTTTTGTTAAAAAATATTTTAAAATGAAATGAAAGATATATTAGAATTACTAACACAAAATTACTATTATGACCTTAACTTCCTAACCATTTGCCCATCACCCCACTTCCAATCTTTCCAATTCATAACTGCGATCTTTGGATGATCTTCCTAACGCCATATTCGCCTCTTACTAAGAATGCTTTCATGATTTTTTTTGGATTCTATGATGACTGATAACAGCAACATATGCCCAATCACTTGGTCTTTCTTCCAATTGTTCTGTTCCTATTTTTGTTTCTAACGTTGATGGTTCTCTCATCATTCTTGTACCAATTTTTCCATGTACTTCACAGAAACCTTGCTGCTCCATGCTAGCTTGATGAAGGATTTCAATTTTTTTTATTTTTTTTATTGGTGTTAACTTCTTCTCCTCAATTTGAATTGATTAATTGTAATTTTATGATATCCTTTACATAGGAAAATTTGATGTGTCTTTTGATAGAAATGAATTGAAGCCCTAAGCTGTAACACCCATGATTTGGATTTCCGGGAACACGGTTCGAAATTAACCCATTTTGAAATCATAGATTGAGAAAAGGAAATTTTGGGAATTTTATTAAAGGCACAATTTGTGATGTAGATTGATAAAAATTGGTTGCTTTCTAGGGATTTCGGTTAGTGAAAAGGGGATCTGGTATTGATCTTTAACGTCAGATTGATAATTTTATTTGAGTCGTTGGATTTTAGTCTTAGGGATATAATTGTTAACTCAATATTTTAGTTTTATAAAATTAATTAAGTATGACTATAAATGGTCAACTCGAATCGACATCCAGTCCAGATACGAAGGCCTAACGTTGGACAAATATTAGACCAAAGCTTAGTGTTGGTCAAAACCTGAGTACTAAACTCCAATTATCCCGCTTTAAAGTCACCAATAACTAACTAAGGTTTCTTCAATTCACTTATTGCTTCCATTTCGGTCCATAAAACTCTTCTTTGAATAACACCAACATGAGCATGAACACCTGAGATTAGAGTATCTCCAACACTGACAATAATCATTTGGTAGAGCTTTATTCCAAAATAACCAAATGTTGCCCTTTTTATTAAACATTGAATTATGAATTACCATTGATTGCATACCTGGTAAATTCATTTTATTGCAAAAGGAATAACTACAAACTACTTTTGGTTCAGCTACAAAGAGTAATGAAGGAGTAAACTGATTAACTAAAGTCCACAATTTATTTTGAGCCCTAGTTCTTCTAAGGCCCCTTATATTCCAAAATAATACTTTCATTGTTTGGGATGGGGTTTTTTGTACCTCATTTTCCTTGAGTCTTCCTAAAATTGTACTTAATTGGATTTTGAGAAATTACCTTGTCAGGTGCTATAGATAAAACTTCATTGTTGCTAGTAGTAGCTTGATCCTTGGGAGAAATTGGCTTTTGAATTATCTTAGACCAAGAAGTAACTGGTATTTTTGTTGCAAAGATAGAGCCATTTGAACCATCCACACAAATTGTACCACACTTTTATCAACTGAGTTTTCTTTCAGAATCAGGAATGAGCTCTATAATTACTTCCTCCTCTGGCGCTCCATTTGTTGCTTCTATCAAAGGATCAAACCTCCTAATAGTTCTTTTGGTACCACTAACATTAGCATGAATAATTTCTTTGTTTACTGAGTTGGTGAAACTAGAGTTTGACAGATATCAAAAGGCTCCATAACCTTTTTAGGCTCATCTTGCACCTGCTCATTAACAACATTCTTGTGAACAGTTTAAGGAGAATTATTATCTTTTGTGCCTTGCTTGAACCTACATTCAGAGTGTAGATGACCTACAATTTTGCAATGTCCACAAAACTTTAGCAATTAAGGAAGTAAGACACTCTGCATAAAACTTCCAAACTTTGTAATTATCCACAATCTACTAGGAATGGTTTTTGCTATATCAACATCTATTAGTACTTTTGCAGAATAACCACTTTCATATTTGAGAGTTGATTCATCAACCTTGATTGGTGTACCAATAGCTTTGCTAATTTTGAATAATGTTTTCTCATCCCAGTATTCTAAACTTAAACCTGGAAAATTGACCCACAACATTGCAGAAGATGATCTTTGATTTTCAGGTTTGATATTAGGCATCAAGTTTCTGATACGTAAGACTTGATCATTCATTTCCCATCTGACAGATTTAATATGTTGTTTATCTCTCTCATTTTCCAACTTAATTGTGAAGAAACACTTTCCCAGAGGAATAAGATGACATTGACCTTCTAATTTCCAATTACTTCTTAAAATTCCAGCTACTTCTACAAATTTAATACGTAAAAAATCTAAGCTTAAGGAGAATTTCCAAGAAACATACCTATCATCATCTTCAATAGTTATTGAAGGAGCTTCTATGACAGTTATTGAAGGAGCTTCTTTGACAGTTTTTGAGATATCGACTGAAACCCTATTTGAATCTTCAATATTGTTGTGAGAATCCATTTCTTAAATATGAAATCCACTAATTAATACTCATGATGGTACACAGAAAACAAGATTTCGAGAAAACAAATTTCACCGAGTTGCAGAGCTCAACTCAGTCCCGATTTCAAGATGGGACATCTATTCATGGTCCTAAAACTAGTGCATAGAGGTGACAAAACCTAAAACAATTGCCCAACTGTGCCAACTGATTCTATGAGCTCTGGATGGAAGTAGTACATGAACCGTACATTCTCCAAGCCAAATGTAAGTACACAATCATTGTTCTACAACAACTTCACAAGGATATGCTTCAAGACTAGGTCCCCTACAACATTAACTTGAAAAGAAGAAAAAAAAACTGAAAGTTCACATAATTTAAATTTGACTCTACGAACCCAAGTTCCAATAGGGGGCGTGGTTTTTGATGCTTTCAAGTTGTTAATAATCCTACTTAATCCATAACTATAATAACTACATACAAGTAAAGAGTCTAGGCCTCTAAACATATGTAAAGGGAGGAATACTCTAATTATCATTCATTTTCATACTCAGATAAGTGTATATAAAATTACTTGTATTGTGAAAAAACAACAAAATATGGTACAAAATGATAAACAAGATTCCTACAGGCCAACCCAATAAAAGCGGCCGTTGCTATTGTGGATGTCTGTCGTGGAGGGAGATGTAACAGACCATTCGTACCAAACCTGCAAACAACGAATCTCATTAGTATCAAACACACTAGATAGATAGAGAAACAGAGAAAATTACAGCAAAAATAACTTTTAACACTTGAAATTAACCATCAGAAGCAGTGGCTTTCAAAAACCAACTTTAAACACTTGCTGTAGTAAAAACACTTTACCTTAGTAGACCCACAGCACCTCCAAAAGTGTACTTCTAAAGGAGACCCTGGTTTTATACACACTGGTTTCCTCAATGGGAAAAATATAGCAAACCTGATTCAACAACAGGGAAGGAACACACAACGAAGACGGGTGTTGGATTGTGCAAAAAAGATGGAAAGATTCCATACAGTTTATGTTGTGCATGTAAAGCAGGTAAGGAATATAGCATACCAACTGAACATGTTAGGGGTGGCAGTGGTGGGCTCCATACCAAGATGAACATCTTTGTAAAGTGTTGCATCGAAGTAACCAGCAAATCCTGTGAATTGGAGAAACATATTAAAAATTCAAATGTTTTGCATTTCAGATTAGTATGTATCCATTAGCTAATAGGATTGTGTTATCTTCAACTCAAAGTTATTTAAAAAAATTGCAAAATCGAAAGAAAACCAATCGCCCATACCAAGATGAACATCTTTGTAAAGTGTTGCATCGAAGTAACCAGCAAATCCTGTGAATTGGAGAAACATATTAAAAATTCAAATGTTTTGCATTTCAGATTAGTATGTATCCATTAGCTAATAGGATTGTGTTATCTTCAACTCAAAGTTATTTAAAAAAATTGCAAAATCGAAAGAAAACCAATCGCCTATTAGCTATTACAGTTGCATAAAAATTATGCGCCATTGTAATTTTAGATGTAAAACTTTACAGGTTATTGGCAAGCCTTCCAACTTACTAAAGATCGGATATGCACTTAGTCAAGACTTTGATTCCATTCAAGACAATTGTAAGGCTGGAAGTAAAAAATTGAAACTAAATTCAAATAATTTCACAACTACATACCATGAACCATCGCAGACCCCGTATCCCTAGGAATCTCAAACCGCAACTTCTTGTAACGTTGATTATTTATTTCAGCTGAATGATTGGGATGGGTAAATGTAAATACCTGGTACAAACAAGGAAGAATGTCGGGTCAATTTATCAATCAGCTATATAAGTGCTTGACCTAAGCACCAGTTAAGAAAGTAAAGCTTTAAGATGCAAAAGAGAGGGACATGGTAAAAGATTTTGTTAATGAAGAAGGAAAACTCGGCTACCGGAACGATTATACAAAAAGAATCAACGGATTGATGTCTTGGAAAGAATATGGTGAAAATTCAGATTATGAAGGGTAATGTAAGGCACCACATTTTAATAACGGAATCTGAACTTACAGGCTGTGAAGGTGCAAGCCTTGCCACACTGTGCAGCTTGACTACATAAGCAGTTTCAAAGTGCACAAGGTCCTTATGTGACTTCACCTGCAAATAACCTTGAATGAGTTGAAAGGTCTATTATAATGCAAATAAACATGTTAAAGATATAATCAATAAAAACTTACATCGTTGTATAACTTTGATGCTGTCACTGGTTGTATAAAGCTTGCGTACCTGAAGTAGCAAATTTGTTAAGCAAAATATATATTAAATGATATCAAGAAGATAGCTGCAGACCGAAGACTAGATGTAAAATGTAAAATGTATGGAAAATTTCTTTCTTTTCCAGGATGATTTGGTACTGCTGGTTTTGGGAGTCAAACGTCAATTCAGATGAGCAATTGAATGAAAAGTTCTCCAAGCTATTATCTCGTTTTTGTACCCTTTGTTTCAGTAAGAGAGCATGCCAAAGAAAAACATGCAAGCAAATCATCCAGAGGAACCACTTATGATGACGGGATCGAAATACCATCCTCCTTCAAAAATCTCTGCGCTCCATCAAGGCACTCAGGAGATAATTAGTTGTCACCAAAAGATCCAAGAAGCTCACTCACCTGAAGCATGGAAGTGTGTACTACTCAATAAATAATGTAGGCAAATGAATTTGATTGAAGTGCTAGGGGAAAATGTGGATACCAAAATATCAGCTTTCGCAGGAGCACCCCAGCAACGCATATCACTGGAAACAACAGTGACTTGGTTTTCCCATCCCTCTAGTTTCACCAAGCTCTGTTTGGGACAAGAAGATATTAGACTTGATCCGCAGTTGAGCAAAATGATGATGTTAAAAGAAATATACAAATGTAAATAAATAATTACATGAAGTGTGACAACTGCATTTGGATTTTTCTCTACAGCATACACCTTTAGTTTCCTGCCAGTTTCTTCTGCTGCCTACAATTTAGCAAGGAAATGGGAGAAGTCAATTGTGTAAGCCAATACATGCATATGATATTACTACAATTTTTGAAGAGCCTTCAGAGCAGAGATAAGAACTTACAAGGAGGCTCTAACAAGTCGACCCCGTCCTGCTCCCACAACCATTAATACCTATTTGCAAATGAAATGGTTACTATACTAAGAACGTTTGAGTAACCTTTAAGTTGAATTATTAGTTACTCTGCTTTATTAAAGAACCCATAATAGACCCCATTATTTATAGTACTGAATCATTTGAAACTTTCATTGAGAAAAACTAGAAACTTGAAATTAATAGCATCCTTCCATAAACTTACAGTGGTAACATTAGATGCTTGGTCGTCTGGAACCCTATCTATCAATGCTTTAGCTACTGCCCTTTGATACTATAAAAAACAAAAAAGTGATATCAGAAACTATCCCAGTAAATAAGCTTCAGTGATGTTTCAAGTATAATACAATGTACGACTGCTGCTTTAGTATGTGGGCAATCTTGGAGATGTAGGCAGAGAGGGACAGAAAGAGACAATAAGAAAGTAATCATTACAAACATCCGTACCTGGCTGTACTTCATAGTATCTCTCTCAAATGTTTCATACGTTTGGGCCTCTAGATTATCCATGAGAGGCTGTTTAAGAACAAAAGAAACAAAGTTTAAGAACACGGGGACAAGGAGGGTAAACCAATTTATGAAGGGAACAAAGAAAAATTTATTATGAAGATCTTGAGTCAGATAGAATAGAATTCTTGAGATAAAAGATTTGATGAAATAAAAGTGATCCACATTAAGAAAAAAAAAATGAAATAAAAGTGATCCATGATTAAGGGAAAAAAAAAAAAAAAAAAACTTACTTGCAAAGGAGACTGTAAGAAATCCCTGTAACTTAGCTGGCATAAGAAGTGACAGTGTCAAGAAAAATTCCAGAACAACATTGAACGGTTAAAAAAAGAAACGACAAAATTGCCCCCTCCATGGGAGTAAGGGAAGGAAGGAGAGGGGGAGTTACCTCAACACGTTCTTGTTCAGGAAGTGGATCCATCATCTGGTAGAGGTAAGCAACGTAATCAAGATAGGATCTTAATGGATGTCTTGCTATACCTGAACCACCAGAAAACTATAGAATCAGGAATATATAAGACATTATATTTAAGAACCAAGACGCATTTTTCATCAACATGACACTTGAACCGTGAGTAAAGCTTAAAAGACTGGAATCACTGGATACAAACAAAATAATAGCAACAACAAACCTAAGACTACACTACAAAGAAGAAAATACTACGGAAAGAGAAAGATATAACAACAAAAACACTAAAACAACTTGGGTAAATGTAGCTGTCAAACGGATAATAGTAAAGGACTTCTGAGATTTACCGTCCACGTGGTTATTACTATAATTAGTTGGCACGCTCTCCAAACTATCTGCTGAAATATTATGAGCTGGCTTTCCACAGACCACTATCTGTTAAAGAGAAAGTTGCAAAATCAAAAGTTGGTTGACGCGGAGAGAAGTGAATTTATAGTGAAATTTCTCACCTGTATTGAATGGTTAAACAATCCATCAATAAGCTTTTGGTGACGCTTAGAAAGACAAGGAAAGCCCCTTGCATTTGTGAGAAATGCCTGTCAAATTAACAGCCAGTTCATAATTTAGTACTGAGCATAACTTAAGTAAAACGCAGATTCAAATGCAACCGCGACATGTTCAGAAAAACTTACACTGGTATGAAGGATGGCTGCCCTAACTGGCTCACTGAACCAGCGTCCGAGTGAGTTTGGAGATGGTAGCGTACTCCTACAGAAGAAAAAGTTGAATTGAGTTTTTGATATAATAGTAGTATGCTTTATATTTCGATATGCTGGTCAAAGAGTTTCATGCTACATCAAGCCAAAAACTTACCAAACATCAAGTGCAACAGAAGATGTCTTATTTCTACAGGAGGACAGATAAAGATCAATAGGATAGGAAAGGAGACAGAAGACACTTGCAAGCTACAAAGTGTGAGTATAAAAGCAAGAATTAATAGTTGATATTGTCTTCCTACTTATTTGTGGTATTATAGCCACAGATACAAATGAACTTCCTTCCAAAACAAATCATAACAAATGCACGCTGGAGATGTTATGTCTTCCATAGCCACGTATAAATATAAAATAGAGATAATGGCCATAGATACAAATGAACTTCCTTCCAGAACAAAACATAACAAATGCACGCCGGAGATGCTACGACTTCCATTGCCACGTTTAAATATATAATTGAGATGAATGGTGTTTACATTTAGGAGTTGTACATACCCACAACATGACTACTCCACTGTGAGGGGCTTAAAACTAAATCAGATCCAGCACATGGTAGAACAGCTCCACTGCCACTAGTCACTAAGCTAGGTCTATAAGAGGGATCCATCTGCATCATTAGGTAAATCATTAATAATACGAAGGATTTAGCATATTGCACAGAAATGAATAACTTTTTTAACTATATTAGGACCGGTATCCTTTTTTTATAACTGGTCAAATGCTTAAGCTAAGTTTTTGTAATATATTTAACTTTTTGTAATATATTTAAAGGCAGCAGAAGATGTACTCTTTACTTAAACCTTTTAGAGCTAATGTTTCATATAAGCACAAACATTTCAGTGACATACAACAATCAGCCCATCAAATATTTGGCAAAATAGACAAAACAGACTCACGGATAACACAAATGAACTTGATAAAACCAATGTAAACTTTCATTCCAAAGTAGAGAGAGTAAATAGTAAAAAACTTTGGAGGACAAAAACAATCCAAAATGAGCACTGCATTGGATAATAATTTATTAATTCAACATTCTACAGATGATCCATTCAAATATAGATGCCGGAATTTGAGAGAAAATGAAGTTAAAATCATTTTCACCATATAAAATTCCAGCATCATTAAGTATAGGTGTGCTTACTGACCATTCACACAATCAAAACTCAGCTTATAGCTAACAATGTGATTGGCTAATTAGCCACCAGATACATATACAGACTCCTACACTCAACTACCAACTACAGCAGAGAAATAAGATGACCCAATGTATATCATCTCACATACATCTGAATTTCATTCCAAAGTAGATATAATAAATTATAAAAGCACGAAATGTTGAAGGACAGAAAATCTAAAATGCATAAAGGCACTGGATTGGATATTAACTTATTAATTCAACATTCTACAGGTTACCCATCGAAATATAGGTGCCGGAATTTGAGAGAAGAAGAAGTTAAAGTCATTTTCTCTATGAAAAATACCAGCATCAATGAATATAGGTGTGCTTACTGACCATTCACACTATCAAAACTCAGCTTATAGCTGACAATGTGATTGGCTAATTAGCCACCAGATACACAAAACAAACTCATACACACTCAAACGCTAACTACAGTGGAGAAATAAGATGACCCATAAACTAATTAGAGTGTAGTTACTAACCAGAGGTAAAACCATGAAGTCAAATCCACCAGAAACATTGAAAGCCAGAACTTGAGCAACATCATCGTCAAATTCTGTCTCCACCCCACAAAATGTTGAGTCACTTTTATCACCTGGTCTTTGACCCAGCGGCATCTTTCCGAATCAAACCCAGAAAAACCGAAGCTTTTATCTTTTTATGTTTTACTCTACAACCTGATTATACATGATATTGAAATCAATTAATTAATGAACTGAAAAAAAATCAAAACTTTGAAGCTTGGAAGAAAAAGGTATAAGATACCTGAAAATACGAGCTGAGCTACTGGAAAGAGTTAGGGTTTTTCTGAGCTAACTTCAAGTAGTAATAAAACCCTAACTAAAAGGAGGAGGAAGAAAGAGGTTGAGGCGGGACCGGAGTTAAGGGGGTTTAGATCAAGGTTTGAAAAACGGGTCACGGCTCAGGTCACGGGAACTAGGCGTGACCGTTATAAAGGGTTTTGACGGGTGTGAGAATGTTATAGGCAAAAAACGCGTTATTTTGATTAAAAACGCGTTTTTTGTACGTTTTTTGATAAAAACGGGCGTTATAACGGTTAAATAGAAAATTAAAAAAAATTATGATCAGAATTTCCTATGTAACGGTTATAACGTGCGTGAAAACGTTATAACGTGCCTAAAAAACGTTGTGACCATTCATTTTTAAATTTTATCCCACTAATAGATGACCTATGTCACTAAACTACCATTTTAATTGATTATTGTTAGTATAAGAGATATGTATAATTCGATAGTCATGCTTATATTCTTTACGTAAGTGTTTTAAAATACTTTTAATTATACATATTACGAAAGTTTGATAAAATTCGTACTGTATAGCCACTAAAATTTTGTCGGCAGCAATTATCCAATTTAAAAGAGTGCATAACCTATCTAGGTAGACTTGTCCCTTTATTAGATTGCAGAATTTCTAACAAGTAGTCAAGGTTTTAACTTTTAACTCGTCAATATATAGGGTACTAATTTCTAAAACTCAATCATTGAATGCTTAAAATAGAGTAAACTAGGCATGTGCATGGTCAGTCAGGTAGAGTCATCAACCCATTAATAAATTCGATCTAAATTTCCACTTCTGATCATATCGTCACATCCAAGACTCCCAAGACATGTACCCCACTGCCATTGGATGATGATGCATCTATAGTTTTTATCCCATTTCATGTTTTAACCTTTAACAAATAAGTGGGACTTGGTTCACTTGAAATTTTAAATGATCCAATTTGGGGAGGCAACAAACATATCGTATCCTTTGGATACTTTTTTCTTTTCATTTTCCATCTTCTTTATGTTGTATCCAATTGGAGGAGCCAGAAAAATCATGATTTTACTATTGTTTTTTCCTTTCTCTTCTTTATGTTCACCCTTTAAAACCACAATTGTAGTAGACAAACATTCTATAACTTTGCTTCTTCCACGGAGAAAATCTTCCTTCCTTTGTGTTTTGAAATTTCCAAGTTTCAACTACAAGTTTAAGAGGTAATTTTAATATTTTTATTAAATTGTCATTTAAAATAAGTATTTAACGATAGATTTATTGTTTGTTGCTATGTAGTTTATTTATAAGAAAACTTGATTTTTTTTTTCATGATACCGGATGTTGATGCTGATGTCGAATGAGATCTTTGAAGTTTGAACTTTAAATTTGAACTATACAAGTACTTTCTTATATGAACATTCAAGTTAGTAATGTAGTTTTTTTTCCTTTCTTTTGCAATGTTTTCATCATTTTCCCCCTGTTGTACATATTATATATATATATATTGTAATTTAAGATGTTGACATAGTTTTATAATATAGTTTTAAGGAAATAACAAAAGTTCAAATAAAGATCGGAGGAAGGAAATAATTTAAGATGTCAAGTACAATTTGAAGTTGGAGCAACAAAGAATTAAAAGTAAAGCAAGGCGACATAATTAACATTGATGTTCACGACGTTCATAGTCTACTGAGGGATGACAATATGCTTGACTGGATAGCGGGGGAAGATGAAACACCGGTTTTACCTCAAGAGGAACAATGGTTAAATATGCTGGAAGAGGAGGCCGTTAATAATCCAGAGCATGTCCCTCTACCATACAACTGGCATGATCCTGAAGTTCAAATCCCATACGATAGGTTAACGGTGAGTGACTTTGTCTATGACTTTGGTAATCATTCATTTGGAGACAATACACAAGGTTGTGAGAATGTGAATCCAACATATAATTCTCGTTACACTTCTGATCGCTTTGACCATGGTGTTCAACATATGAACGAAGGATATAATTCTAATATTGATAACAATAATGAAGTAGGTAACAATAATGATGATACTGAAGGAGGTTATGATAATGATAATGACGGTTATTATGATGATGATACTTATGCAAACGAAGATAGCCAGCACCCCACAACGATGACTATGATGTGGAAAGGAACCGTCGAGAAAATGAAGAATGCATGAATAAATAAATAAAAGGTGGTGGTAGTTGGTTCGTGTAGCTTTTTAAATGATGAATTATAGCTTACCAATCCTATGTTTTTTAAATTTGAAGTTTTTAATCTTGTAGTTACTTTCCTTGTATCATTAAAAAAAAATTAATTCAAAGTTTTCAGCTTTCAATCCAGAGAAAAAAAAACTCAAAAAAAAAAATGGTAAGAAAGTTATTTACACGGTTATAACGTGCGTGATAACGGGAAAACAGTTCTAAAAAACACACGTTAAAATGTTATTTAGAAGACAAAAACATTCAACTTAATTTGAGAAAAACGGTTATAACGTGTATGAAAACTGAAAAACGGTACTAAAAAACTGTCATTATTTCCTATTTATCGGCATTATAAAGGCATGGGGTCCGGGGACCCTCACGGCCACGGTATATAGGTGTGACCGTTTTAACAGTCGTTTTTTCGGTAAAAACGGGTGTTTTTCAAACCTTGAGTTAGAGCAATTCCTATGGGAATGAACAAACTCAAAATTTTGTTCAGCCCCGTGGATGGTCAAATGGGTTTCTCCACCATGGTAAAACGGACAAAATGAATAGATTTGGTTTTCTAAGGCCCCATTAATATTTCTTTTTAATATAAAATATTTTATAAGATAAAGATGAAAAATAAAATATAATATTTAAGTGAGATAAAATAGGATGAAGTGGGATAAAATAGGATAAAATGAGATAAAATAAGGTTAAAAAGTAGTAAAATAATCAGGGATTGTACTTGGCGTTAATACAAGAATCGTGGGCGCCATTGGAAGAGACGTGGGCGTCATTGGCACTGTCGCGCGTTGGAGCTTCTAGCGCCAGCGTTTTTGGCAAGAACGCGCGTCCTTACCACAAACGCGCGCTGGATGTTCCGACTCAATGTTCAAAGCATCAGATTTGTTGGTTTGAACATTCATTTTTCATGTTTGTTCATTCCATAGTGGGAGAAAAATGAACAAACTCCAAGTTTGTTCATTCCATAGGAAGTGCTCTTAGTAGGGTTTTCAGAGTGGGGAACTCTTGTTTTTCACCATCGAATTTATTGTTTCACCCCTTGACATTTGTCAACGAAAATGGACTTTTGTCAATGGAAAATTAGCACCGTGTTTGTTTGGTTCTGAACCCGACTGACACGGTCTGAGTCAAATATGAGATTGTTTTTCCTTTTTTCTGATTGTCCGACTCAGCTCATACATCAGATTCACAAATATTTGAGTCAGTCACAAATTTTACAGGGGGTTAGTCATTTAAGGTTTATAGGGAATTTCGTAGACATTCCAAATTTCTTGTTAGTCAGAGTCTTTTTAAATTTTTGAGAGTTTCTGTTATTGGATAGTGACTTTCTAAAAGTCTTTAGAATTCTCTGTTATTGGATAGTGACTTTCTGAAAGTCTTTAGAATTCTTTGTTATTGGATTTATATTTTCAAATTAATGATTTAACAAGGGGGTAATCAATCAAGATTTCTATGGACTTTCATAGATTTTTAATTTGAGTGACTTCTAGAGATTCTCTGAAAATCTAGAGATTTCTAGTGATTCTCTGAGATAATTTTATAGAGTCGTTGCGACTTGTAGAGACAAAAAAAAAGAGATTTGTATGGGCAAAAAAATAAGACTTGTGATTTGTAGAGACAAAATTGTATAATATCTCCTGATTAATTCCCTACATTACCGATTTTTTTATTATTCACATTACAGTAATAATAAAAGTACCATGACCACCTAATGAAATATGTGTCCATTATCAAAATAAATCTCACTGCTGTATAATGCCTAAATTTTCATTCACTTTATTCCGGTCGTCCCACATTTTATTTTTTATGCGGAAAAAAGATCATAACTTCTAAAATATATATTTTAAAATCGATAAATATCATAAAGACTCACATAGCCGATTTTAATATATATATTCTCCAATTTAAAAAATCATATTATTCCACATTTTGTCTTGATTACTTGGCCCTTTCCAAGAGAAAAAAATGGTTCACTCCCAAAACCAAAAAATCTTCAAATTTCCAAGTCTCTAGAAATATCACCTCTTGAGGAGAGATTTCTACCATGCCTATTTTTAAGAAAAAGTCTCTCCAAAATCCAAATCAATGACCTTCAATTCTCCTTCGAATAACAGGAGCGTCGGAGTAAATCTTATGAAATCCTAATCCAATAACATGGAGTTTCAGAGAATTTAAATGACTTGAAAAAAGTCTATAACCAATAATAAGAGATATTAAGAGACTCTCCAAAAGTTTCTATGGACTAACAGTAGATTTGCGAACTCCCCATAAGTAATTCAAAATCTTATTTGACTAACCACCTGTAAGGTTATGGGAGATTTTTAGAGACTTGTAAGTGAAAATATACCATAAAAGGCTTAAACAAAGTTGCTCCAAAATATGTGATATTTGGAGAGACTTTAGGATGTTTAAAAAAAATAAACAACAAAACCTTTTGTAGAGAATTGATTGCCAACAACCTGAATGCCTATCTTGCTTGGGAGAAAATTCTTTACAGTATTCGAATGTGGTTGTGCTATAGGTGCATGCATTTACATGCTTGGAAGATGTCGTGCAAGGGCAGAGAAGGAGATATTCATGGAGAAGCCATCGCAAGACCTCTCAATGTTGTCGGGGCTGATTTTCCCCTCCATGGTTTAGCTAAACCAGTTGAGGTGAGTGCTGACTTCCCGAGCTCTACGAAAAAAGCAGTCTGTGATACTCCTACGGATGATGGAGGCGATGTTGTAGAAGTTATTTCCACGGATTTACTTAATGCCACATTCCAAAGACAATTCACGACTATTACGTGCATACCACATCAGTGCTGGCTTGACTTCTCACGGGAGTAGAAGACTTGTCTCGACAGGGTTATCGTTAGTTCAGGTAATCTCTCAGCGTGGTTTGATAGGTGTTATAAAAACCTTGTTGTTTATCTATTGTTTATGCCTTTTTTTGCTACTTTTCTTGTAAATTATGTATCTTATGTTTACTTTTGAGTGTTATAGGTACTTTGGAGTCATTATGAGCAAACGAAGGAGAAAACGTCCATTTGGAGCATAAAGTGCAAATAGATCAATTCAAAGGCGAGCGGCAATTGGAGCCGGCTGAGGTTATGCCAGAAAGAGGAGAATGAACGAACAGAGAATTAGGTTGTCGGTTACCTGAAACTGACTAACCAAATATTATGTTGGTGGCATGTATAAAAACTGTGGGTGCTTGTAGCACTTCTTATCATTACCAAAATTTGAAATTGAGAGGAATTTATTTCTTATCATTTATTTCTTAATCCATGTTAGAGAAGGAAGCGGATGTTGTGTGAGACTTGAGTTGCAAAAAGAGACTCGAAATTGTTACCATTAAATCGATATGCTGATGATCGAGAAGATGGATTGTGTAATGAACAATGAAGAAGGATTTAATGGAGAAGATTGATTTACAGGTTAGGGTTTCAATCTGCTGTGATTTTGAAGCTCAACAGATGGACCTCAAGTTAGGGTTTGATGTTGCAGTAATGGTGGAAGAGATTGACTGAGAAGGAATCGAGTGTTTCAATCTCAGATACTGAAGAATTAGGGAAAGAATTGAAATGGGTGTTCTTTGGATTCCATTTTTGAGGAGATTCTGCTACCATGGATTTGAACTGAAATGAAGAATTGCAGCTGATGGTGAAGCTAAGAAGGTTCAAGGAGCTGTATGAGCTAGCTGTTGTTGGTGCCTGGCTTAACAATGCAGAAATGAAGCTGTATAGAAATTGCAGGTGTTGATTTTGTTGATTTCTACAACAAATTGAAGATGCAGTTGAGTTAGATTGCAGGAATTGGAGATGCTATGGAGTGATAGGTGTGATAAACACCTTATTTTATATTTAGTATTTATGCTTTCTTTGTTATTTTTCGTGTGAATTATGTCTCTTATGTGTGAGTTTGAGTATATTAGGTGCTTTGGAGTCATATGGAGCAAAAGAAGGAGAAATTAGCCATTCAGAGCGAAAAGGGAAAAAAAGTTATTTCACTGCGAGCAATATCGGGAGACGAGCCACGGTTAAAGGGCAACTCTCTCAGAGGAGTATTAAGAACAACCAGCTGATGTTAAGGGGTGACTACATGTTATAGGGTATCCACTGGGGTATACCTTATCCAATGAGTGGGGTGGCTCTTATGAGGGGTGTCTCAATCCAGCCCTAATGCCTATACCCTAAAATAGAGAGGAGTCTGCCTCTCGTTCATCTGAAGAAGCAGCCATGGCTGCTGTTAAATCTATCCAAGAAATTGTTGGGAATAAATTGAAAAAATAGATCGAGAATTGAAGATTGAAATGGGTTTGTGGTTATGAGGATTAGTAGCTGTTGTTGGTTGTGTTTCTTAATCAGTTCAAGGTTAGGGTTTGTGATTGATGTGGCTGCGAATCAGTTCAAGAGATTGAGAAAAGGTTGCTGCAATGGGTGTTGAGATTCATGGGTGTTCAGTGAAGCTTGGGTTTTTCCAGTTCGAGTTCTACACGAATTAATAGAAATTGGAGACGAGTTTTCCTTTACAACAAGGGTTTGATCAATTCGAGTCAGGAATGATTAACTATTGTTGTTTTTAAATCTGTGATGCAAATGGAATGAATAGTGTGTTCTGTGATTGTGGGTTGGTTTCATTGGCAGCAAGGGTTTGGAAAGATATGGCCTGAGTTTGATGGGTTCTCATTGTAATTGAGTCTGGGATTGAATTGGTTATATGGGTTTGCTGAGGTGATTATGAAATGATATCATGGTTCTGGTGATGAGTTCTGAGCTGAGAAGAACAGGGATAGGTGGCAGTGGTTAGTAATTGGTGGTTCTGATTTTGCAGTGCAATGCAGGGAAGATTGCAACTGGAATTGGTGCATTGGTTGAAATTGTTGTCATGGTTGAGATTTGAGGGTTTGTGAAATTACAGGGAAGGAGGTGGTTTGGTTGAATAGGTTGTGACTAAAATAGAGTTTGGCAGTTGAAGCTGCACAAGGGCTGGAATTGCAAGTGATAGAAGATTGTGTTGCTTGAGGTGGTGAGGCCATAGGTTATAACGAAAGTGAGAGGCTACAGGGTTATGGTTGGATTCATTGAATAAGCCATCTAAAGAAGCAAATGTGAAATGATGTAATGAAGCTACATTAGATGTATGTCTTAGGATTACAGGAACTGAAGTTGAGAAGGTGGAAATGAAAGTGGTGGTGTGCTGTCACAGGGAAGTTGAATGTGTCAGCTGAGAGTTCAGTGCAACTGAGATGGAATGAGAAGACTTGAGTGGTTGTGTGCTACACCTGGTGACAGTATTGGAGAATAGGTTTCAGGCTATAATGCTGCTATGGATTCAAATAGTTTGGCGCAGTAATGTTGCAGGTGAAGTAGTATGCAGTGGAAAGATGTGGTTGCACTAGTCAGGTGGTTGAGGCTAAGGAGGAGATGCTCAGGGAAAAAGATGCTTGTTGTTTTTCCTGAAATGGAACTGAACAATATTGAAGTTGTAGGTAGTAGTTGAACTGATGGTTGCATTGGCCCTGGATTGAAGTTCTCATGCCATGGAAATGGGTTTGAATAGATGAATGATAGGTTGTGCAGGGAAAATTGCAAAACAGCCATCTTGGCTATGAAGAACAAAGTTTGCAGTAGGGCCATCATGGCTGGGATTGAGTTTGGCCAGTGCAAATGACTTCTGGCCTGGCAACTCAGTCAGTGAGCTGAGTTATCCAGCTGACTCAGTTCTGACTCATCTCTTGACCCGGTCATCTGTTAAGGACCGTTAGTCAACCGTTATATATAACAGAATCTTGACGGAATATTCTATTGACGGAGGTGCATTTTCAGGTGGTCGGCGGCAAATTTTCGGTGCCGGATTCCGGACAATTTCCGACCAAAAATCCAGTTTCCCGGCGACGCATTTTGGGACATATTCTCTACACGGGTTTTTATTACTTGTGGGCTTGGTGGACTTCTATCTTTTGGACTTTGAAGACTAGAACTAATTGGAACAAGGAGAGCTATAAAAGAGAAGTCTTTTCTCAAAACCTAAGATCATATATCTCTAATTTTGTTTCTAGGGTTTGTGAACATGATAGGGTTTCTCTTTCTTCTTGTTATGAACTCCATTAACATGAGTACTTAATTCTATTATTGGTTATGGAATAGTTATATTTCACAAAGCATGATTCTTTGATATGATAAATTAGTTTTGTCTCGTATTTATCGTTTACGATTCTCTGAAAATATAGTTACATGATTTGATTAATTGTTTTGTCAAGTTGCAAATTGGTAGAACTTCTAATCACAACTATTGCTAGTTTAGGGTTTATTATACGTAAAAGTGATATTCCTTGAATACAAGTAGCATAAATATGATTATAGTTTGTAGTGATATATTCTTATGATCATATGTGAATCGTAACCTTTGTTAAATTGAATTAGTGCGCTTTCCACGTTCAATTGCTTTAATTGGCCTAATTTCATAGAACTTAATGCATCTAGGGAATTAAAATTGATTGGTGCTTTTACACGTTAGGTTGTTCTTTTAGATAGAACTCATACTCGCATCTTTTAATGTGTTTGTTGATGACAAAAGGAGATTAGCGGGATATTTTTGCGATCAAGATATTCTAGGGCTTTTGATAAAAGTTGAGATTAAAATTTCAATTCTACTTATTGTTTTGAAAGCATGTTAGTGAATGAAGATGAATCCTTCACCAATATCTTTTCTATTTGATTTGTTTGCTTATTTCTTTATTTGCTTTTATTTTACTTTTACTTTATAAAAATCAGAAAACTCTCGGTATTTTATATAGGAAACCAAAACATATTGACAACCAAGACCTCTCTGTGGGATCGATCCTTTCTTGCCCTTGCTATATTTATATTTTGAGTAGTAAGAAAGTGTAATTTATATTTGTGTCGGCTGACAACCGGTCATGGAGTACTGGTGGTGTGATTTCAGTGGAGGAACAAATATTGTTGCAGGTGAACATGAGAAGTTGCAGGAAGAGCAAGTGTTGGTGGTTGTCAAGAAGAGGGTTTTAATGGATTCAAGTCTACAACATATGTAAATGATGGTAATTTTGATATAGAAATGGAATCAGAGAAGGGGTTAGTGAGTTCATTCGAGAAACTGCGAGGAATCGAGAAATCAGTTAAGAAGAGATGCTGGTGTTGTCGGGACTGCAGCCAGATTTTATTTTGGTTTTGTTTGAATAAATCTGGTGGAGTTGTAGCTGTCAATTGAAGCAACAGAGGAGCTGAGAAGATTGAAGACATGGTTGTAATTTCTATATGAAGGATGAGATGGGTCTGTGGTGATTAAACTGGTTACAGAGAAGCTAAGACTGGAAGTTGAGGCAATTGCAGGTCAGATGGGTTATTAAGTCGCAAGTGGTGCTGAAATGGAAGTGAGCTTAATAGAAGTTGGTTGCAGCTGAGTGCAGTCATATAATAGATGAGAGGAGCTGTGTTTGTTGTTACAGATATTGGCATTGCAGGAACATCTAGAAGAATGTAGCAAAGCTGAAATGGAAGGAATGTTTAGGACAGCGATGAGCTGATGGATGACGGCAATGAGCAGTTGATGGTGGTACTGACGTGCAATATCTATTGTAGTTGGCTGGGATCTCAGGTGGGAAGTGGTGATAAATGTTGGTGGCAGTAATTGAGATGGATAAGGTCTGTTTAAGTTGTATACAGGGATTTGGTGGATGAGTTGAGCAGTGAACTGAATGAAGAGATGGGTTTGATTTTAGTGAGAGAACTGCAGGTGGAAGAAGTGAAAATGTTGAAAGATTTGTAGTATGAGCAGGCATCATGGATGGATAGGCACTTGTGAAGCACAATGATTGTGCAACACAAAATCTGGCCAGTGCAAATGTCCTAGGCCAAAGTGAATCAGACTGAGACATACCTGACTCATTTGATAGGTCATCTGACTCATTGACTCGGTGTGACTCGGTTGACTTCCCGAACTGACTCGTTTACTTCGTTTGACCGGTGACCTGTGGACTTTGCCGGTCACCTGAGATACTTGTCAGCGACTTTTCATGCCAACTTCCGGTACCTTTACCAGTTTTCCGGCAATTACTTTTGGGACATATTTTCACTTGGGTATTTCTCACATATGGGCTTGGTGGACCACATTGGATATGGGCATTTTGGAGGATTACCTAGTTTGGGAAAGAGGAAAAGCTACAAAAAGGAAAGTTTTCAACAACTTTGATTATCACGTATTTTACTACTACTTGGAGATTTGGAGAGAGCGGCGACTAGGGTTTGCTTTCATTTTTATTTTTCATCTTCTTCATTTTTTTTTTTATTATGATTATAATGAACTCAAAAGCTATGAGTTGCTAAACAAATAATATTGGTTATGGGATAAAGTTGATTTCTCAACATGTTATTTGATTCAATGCATTAGTTTTGTCTCAATAATAATTTATTGTTTATGATTCATGGTTTATATTGTCATATGATTTGAATACTTGTTAGGTTGAGTCCGGAATCAATCCGATTTGCATTCATTTCTTATTAAGTTATATTAGGGTTTTCAGTATGAAAAAATTGTTTATCCCTGATTATAAGTAGCATAATTGTGTGTAGTGCTTGTAGTGATATATCCTACTAGTCACAAATGAATCAAAACCTTTGTTAAAACGGATTAGTGCTTTTACACGTTCGTTTGCATTGATTAGTCTTATTCCATAGAACTTAGTGCTTTTAGGGAGTTAAACTTAATTGTGCTTTTACACTTAAGGTTACTTTCTAGGAAGAATGCATCTTTTAATGTAGTTGTTATGAAATTTGGGAATTGGTGGCATATACTTGCAATCAAGATATTCTAGGAATTTTAGTAAATGAGAAATTAAAATACCAATTCTAGTCATTGATGAAATTACATGTTTGTAAATGATATTATCCCATGACCAATATCTTCTCCTTATTGATTACTTTCATATTTTATTGCATTTAATTATTTTTATTACTTTCCTAAAACAAAAATCCCCCTTGGTTACTAAAAAACTGAAATTTTATAATGACAAAAGCCTTTATGTGGGAACGAACTCTTTCTTACCACATACTTCATTTAAATTTAGTAGAGTGAGAAAGTGAAATTATTTTTGACGCATACAAAAGCGATCATGGTTGCAGCTTATACTTCTTCCAATTTTTACTTTAACCATGTTCAAACCGAGAAGCTCAGCTGAAGCAAAATCCGGAAACAAAATGATATTGCAGGTCGCGACCATCAACCAAGCAATTTATGTTTGGAAGGATCTTAGTGGTTACTCTGTACCGATGACTAAACTATTACAGCATCATGTTTGCATGGTCCATGGGAAGACAGATTCGAAGAAGCAAGGTGCTGCCAGTATGTTGGCTTGCCAGAAGAAGATGGGTTGCATCCATTTTGCGGCTGAAATACGTGTGCTTTCTTCATCTGGGGTGTCTCCGCACAATGAGAGAACGTACCTTGATTTGCAAGATAAAAATCCACCAGCGCCTCCTCCTGCCATTCCCGTTGATATTATCACGGTCGACCCAATCACGGTGGATTCTCGTGTTATTTTGGGTGTTATAAAGAGTTTCCCAAAAGGTACGTCGTGTGTCCATGATGGCTTACGTGCACAACATTTAGTTGATGTGATGAGTGGGTCTGCAGCAGCAGTGGCAGATAATTTACTCGCTTCAATTACAAGGGTTGTCAATCTTTGGTTGGCCGATAAATGCCCTGATAGTTTAAGTGAGTTCATTGCCAGTGCGCCCTTGACTCCGTTACTTAAACCCGGGGGTGGTATTAGGCCCATTCTGTTGGTACAGTTTGGCGAAGATTGGTTTCGAAAGTAGTTGTTTTCTCCGTCGGAAAGGACATGACTTCTTATTTAGGTGACTATCAATTTGGAGTTGGAGTGCTTGTTGGGGTGGTGTTGGGGGGGGGGGGAGTGGAGTATTTTAAATTTTGTAAATTGCTTACTGTGGATGAAAGGTCACTCAGATAAAATTTAAATGTTGCTCATTGAATTTTCTAATAATGCTTTCAACATGGTGAGCAGATCTCAACTCATCAAAGAAGTTCGTCTTTATTGTCCAGGTATTTCTCGCTGGGTAGAGTTTTGCTATTTTCGACCCGCTAAACTCTATTATAACCAATATATTTTGTCTTCTGCACTTGGAGTTTAGCAAGGGGACCCCCTTGGTCCCTTGCTGTTTGCATTGACACTTCACCATCTAGTGAAGATTATTACTTCTCGATGCACACTTGATTTACACGCTTGGTACCTTAATGATGGTATATATTGGTGATACATTGGAGGTAGCCAAGGCCTTGAGCATAATAGAAACTGAAGGAGAAATTAAGGGATTACATTTTAACGTAAAGAAAACAGAAGTCTTTTGGCCTTCTATTGATCCCAAAAGTACAATTGATGGTGTTTTCCCCCATGATACCCTCTAATGGTGTTAAACTTTTGGATGGACCCGTGAGTTTGGATTTGAACTTTATTATTAATATGATGTTGACCATGGTGAATAAGATTGTTCAACTAATGACTGCAATAAAAAAACTCAAAGATCCTCAAAGTGAGATAATATTACATCGTGATTGCACTGGTGTGTCTCGATTATATTTTTCAATGCATACTACCAATCCAGCAGCCTTGCAACCAGCTACTGATCTTTTTGATGACCATCTACTAAAGTATTTGAGACTTCTAATCACCGGTGACGGTGTGGGGTTTGGTCCTTTACAACATAGATTAGCTACATTGCCTATCAAAGATGGCGTCCTTGGCATTTACACCATGACTGACACCCGTACCTACTGCTACCTTGCTTCTCAGAGTCAGACAGCTTCAGTGCAAAAGATAATTCTTGGTAATTTATTTTCAACAAACAAAGGCTCTGCTTATCGGTTGGCTCTTCAGAACTTTATCCAAGTATGTGGATTACCTCTTTCTTATTGTGTCGATGGTACTGCCCCCCATTTCATGCACTCCCTGGCAGTCACTTATTTTGATGCAGTTAAGAAGCAGTGTAACCGTGTCAAGCATGCTCAGGATTATTTATTAGTTGTACCTATTAGTGGGCTTAACCAGTGCCTCGGGCCTAGACAGTTTCGAGTTGTGATTTGCTATCACATTAGTATCCCACTGTTTGTTGAGAATGGTTTATGCACAAGTTGTAACAAACCTATAGACATTTTTGGGGACCACGCGCTTCACTGTGCTAAAGATGTTGGAAGTAAGTTTCGACATGATCTTGTCCGTGATGTTATAGCTGATATTTGTTACAAAGCTGGTGTACTTACTGATGAGTGCCAAATATTGCATATTTCTACACCTTTTTATTGGCAATTAACTCATCTTTTGCGCTTTAAAATCAGATATTATCCCAAATTCTATATTTTCTCTATTTTCAAGAATAAATACTTGTACTAATTAATTTTGTGTTTTTAGGTACTAAATAAATCTTGGATGAATTGAGGATCCAAAAGAGCAGAAAATTAGAGACTAGCGACTGTGGAAGAGAAGTTGCAACCCGCTTGCGCATAAGTTGCAACATGTTTCCAAAGACATGGGCTTAAACTACCCATGACCCGAATCCAAGCCCGCTCCATCCTGAGACGTTAGATTGAATCAAGCAGCTGCATCCAACAACTTCTTCACTCGATGCATCATCACTCGAAGCACCTGCCACACACCCTAGATGTCTGCCCCTTCACCCATCGACCAGAAGACAAACCTAGTTTGTTCTTCGACTTCTCCTCTCTTCTTTCTTCTCTACCATTTTTTATTCCCCTTCTCCCGACCATTTGCAGAAGCCAACATCACCAGCAGATCATTCTTCGCCCGACATCAGCCATCACACCTTCTCCTAGCTCTAACTATCTCCAACACAGCTTCTCCCAAATCCCTAGAAGCTGAGCTCGAGATAGATGGAGTTAGGGTTTCCCCAACATCGAATTAATGAAGTTGCAGAGGTGAATTGGAAGAGGGGACAAGCAATTCAGACGATTGGGGTTTGTAGGGTATGCATTTAATTTGGATTTTGAGTGTGAGAAGAGAATTCTAGCTATAAATAGAATTATTCTCTGTGTAAGAAACTTTCTGGGAATTTTTTAGGGTTTAGTTGTTAGCTTAATTCAATTCTGTTTTAATTTTTGTTACCATGTTCTAAATCACTTTGCTAGGGTGTAGATGAAACCCTTAATAATATGTTGAGTTAATTCATATTCAAGTTTGTGTTCTTGTTGTGCTTAATTGAAATAAGATTAATAGTTAGCTAGATTGATCAAATTAGCCTATGATTGGTTGTACTGTAAGAAGACAACCAATACTAGGGAGAATTAGTGAAATCAGTTGATAATTTATCCACTTGAGACCTTCAAGGGAAGGATAAGAGCATAATTTGAGTTGTATTACCTTAGTATAGGATTATGAGGTGAATTCAATCACCCTAGTTCTATTTAGCCTTTGTTTACAATCTATTTTGCATACTTTATGCCTTAGAACTAGAATCACTGCTATATCTTATCGTATCGACACCAATCAAAACCATCTTTGTGTCATCGCTTGTTGAAAATCAGTTTAGTAGACCATACAATCACTTTAACACTCTCCAAGTCCATGTGGATCGACATGTGCTTGCACTTTACACAATCTGTCACTGTGCACTTGCAGTTTTAATTGTAGGCAACATTCCTAAGCCTACCAAGTTTTTGGCACCGCTTCCGGGGACTTGGTGGCAGTGTAGTTGATCTAAAGTTTTTACTTTTCTGATTTTTAGTTTAGCCTTGTATATAGTAGTTTAAATTCTATGTAGTTTCAGTAATTTTTAGTATAACTAAGTTGATCAGTCTTTACACTCTGTAACTCTTTGGCATTGCTGTTGTTTATGGTTTGGCCAATCCATTTGTGGTTATAAACCTTACATTTGTTCTACTGAGAGCTATTTCATCTGTTGTATTTGTCACTTTTCACTAAGGTTGCTTGCATACATTTTGGTATAACTCAGTTACTTTCGTTGTTGTTTCAGTTCAGTGCATCTCATGCTATAACTTAATATCATCTTAGCTCTGTAATAGTAGCTATAAGTTTGAATTTCAACCACTTTCATTTGCATAGGTTGCATCATTGTTTATCTTACATTCAGTTTATAGTTCACTTGTACTTGTCACTTTGTTGTTGAACATAGTTTGTTATAACTTAGATTTTGAAGCCTTTAGTCATATGTAGCTTAGTAATATCTTAGCTGTAAATTTTGTATCTAGCCGAAGCCTTTAGTCATCTGCATCATTGTTTGTCCTGCACCCTGTTGCTCGTAGTAGTTGCAATATTTCTTTCTATATTGCATTCTTTTTAGTTCTATTTGATTAAAGTAAACATCTTTGGATCATTCTCTTATAGTTATAACTTATCTCTAGTTTTTCTAGCTTAATTTGTGTGACTATTAGTCTAATCTGCACCTCAGTTTTCATTCTCAGTTTCATTGCATTTCTGTATTTTGTTTCAGTTAGCTGTATCACTGTCAAAGTAGTCTTAGTTGTTTGCATTCATAGCATTCTTGTAATATCAATCTTTGCATATTAGTTCAAATATCTCCCTGTAAATTTCTTTGTTGTTTTAGCAAGTTAAGTCAGTTAGTGGAGTCTGTATCTTTAGTTTGTAACTTTTTTTTTTGCACTTCATACTCTTAGCTGCATTTTTACAGGTTCAGTTAGTGGAATCTATTCGTGTATACATTCATCATCTTTTGGTCTTCTTTTAAGTAAGTAAGCTTGCATAATCTTCCTGCAGTAGTGCAAGTTCTAAAATACAGTCATCCCATCTGCATAACTGCACAGTGCATTTCAGTTGAACATCAATGCAGTAAACATATTTTGTTCTGCAGTCCTAGCTGTTAATTATCAGCTTTGAATTTTTTTTGTTTCACCTGCACATTCCTAGGAACTCAAACTCTCCTTTGAGCTCACATGTACCTGCAATACTTCTGCAAAAGCCAAGGAAAGGAAGGACAAGGAGCAGGATAATTGGTGGAATTTCCTAAACCCAGTTTTATACTGGCGGTAGTGTATTCTCAAACTCAAAATTTGTCTTGAATATATGTCATGACTGCTGAAATCAGTTTTCATTAGTGACTGTTGAACCCTAGTTTCCATAAACATTTTTTTGCTATCCAACAATTAATATCTGAACTTTTAATGCTCTGATTCACCATGTTCACCTGATATTGGCATTGGCCAATTATTTCACTTTGATATTTTCATCTCGAATGAACCTGTGCTTTTGGTCATTGGAACTTTCTATCATTTGAATAATCTTTGATCTGTATACTTTGGCTAGCTGAGTTTGTTGAACTATATTCCCTGACACCTTTGTGCATGATCTGTGAAAATTGAGGTTTGCCAGACCTATTGATAACCTGTGAGCCATATGCACATGCCAAGCCTGTTTTTTTTTATCACAATCACACATCACATGCTTCACCTTGAGTGAGCATAATCAGTTCTTGTGCACCTTGAATGATTGTTCAAACTAGCTGCCCTGATACATGTGCGCATAATCTGTTATTTGGCCAACCTGTCAATCAAGTTTTTGTTGTATCTTTCTTAAAACCAACAGTCTTCAGTTCTGTGTGCATGGAAAGCTAGCTGCTGGTTCATATAAAGCTTTGCCCCCCTGATTTACTCATTGCTTAGCTTGATTTTTGGGCACCAACCCCTGTTTTGAATTGCATGAGTATTTTCTTCCCCTGACTTGGTTGTCTTGGGTGTTATAACATGCTTGATGTGTTCTAGGCTATGATTGTGTCTTTTAGAGACCAAACAAATCGACTAGTTAGAATCCTCCAAGAAGATATGTTCGACATACCTAGTTCTCCAGTAGAAAGCCCAGACCAACCTGAGACAATGGGTGATGAGAACCAACCCCATAATCTCAAGGACTACAAGGGCAAGTCAACCCTCTTGCATTATTCTACCAGCTGATGCTGGTCAGTTTGAACTGAAAGCAAGCACAATTTACATGTTGCCCGTGTTTAGAGGGGTTGATGCTGAAAACCCATATCACCATGTTAGAGACTTTGAAGATATATGTGGGACTCTGTGTTTTAACCAAATGCCGGAAGAGTCCCTCAAACTGAGATTGTTCCATTTCTATTTAAAAGAAAAAGCCAAGTCATGGATTCGTGCCCTACAACCACAGTCCATTAGAACATGGGACGATCTCACAAAAGAATTTTTCAAAAAGTTTTACCCCAACCATAAGACTGCGACAATTCGTCAAAGTCTAAATGGTTTTGTGCAATTAGAAGAAGAGACTCTAGCAAAGTATTTGGAGATATTCAATGAATTATTACTCCAATGTCCCCACCATGGTTTTGAAAAATGGAGACTTGTGCAAATTTTGTATGAAGGCCTAGATGTCAGGACCAGAACCACAGTTGAGTCAATGTGCAATGGTGCATTTATTGACAAAAGTGCTGATGAGTCTTGGACTTTCTTAATCGAAGTCGCTGAAAAGACTCAGCAGTGGGAGTCCATCCGTGAACCTAAAAGGACTACCCCTGCAGCTAATGTTCATAGAATTGTGTCTGACTTTGAGTAAAATGCAAAGATGGCATCTTTGGCTAGGAGAATAGAAGTGCTAGAGCTGTAGAAGAATGTAAAAACTAATGCCCGTACTCTCCGTGACCAAATTGAAATGGCCAGTTATGCCGCGTGACATGGTTCAGACCATTTAGTGGACAGTTTTACAAACCTACATGCATTTCAAGAGTCTAAAACCGAGCAATCCAATGCTTTGTACCATAGGCAAGAGAACAACCCTTATTCTCAGACCTACAACCCAGGGTGGAGAAATCACCCTAAATTTTCATGGTCTAAAGGACATGTACAAGGGGGAACAACAAATAATAACCAAGGATACTCATATCCTAGAAACCCCTAAGTGCAATCACACTCTCAATACCCTATAGCGAACAAGCCTAGCTTCGAAGACAGTATCAGTCTGTTGACCCAAAAATGTTTTACAACTTCAAAAGACCACAGACCAACATTTCACAAGTCTAGAAATTAAAATGGGTCAAATTTGTGATGCATTGAATGAGAGAGAAAAGGTAAACTGCCTAGTCAGCCCCAACAAAATCCAAAAAGTGCATATCAGGCAGGTACTTCAACTTGCAATGAGTCCTCACATAATCACGTGAATGCTGTCACCACTCTTCGTAGTGGTAAAGTTGTTGAGAACAATGTAGGTGTACCACAGTCAAGCGAGTCTAAATCAGACTCACCAGTACACACAACACCACAAAAAACATCTAGTGTAGAAAATGGATCTGAGCATGTTGATAAATCTAAAAGTCCTACTGATGTAGATGTTTCTTTGCCATGTCATGTGCATGTTGCTCCATTCCCACAAAGGTTGGTGCAGCAGAAAGGGGGTAACCAGTACAACGAGATTTTGGAAATGTTCAAACGAGTTAACATAAATATTCCATTTCTCGAAGTAATCCGACAGATACCCACCTATGCTAAGTTTTTGAAAGATCTGTGCACGCAAAAGCGAAAGATTCATGTGCATAAGCGTGCTTTTCTCACTGAGCAGGTAAGTTCAATAATTCAAAACAAGATTCCAACTAAGTTTAGAGACCTAGGTAATCCAACAATTACATGCATCATAGGTGACCATGTGGTTGAAAAGGCTTTACTAGACTTAGGAGCAAGTGTGAATCTATTGCCATACTCTGTGTATGTGCAATTAGGCCTTGGGGAGCTGAAACCCACTCCTGTTATGCTATAATTAGCGGACAGATCTGTGAAAATCCCTCGTGGCATTGTTGAAGATGTGTTAATCAAGGTTGATAAATTTTTCTTTCCCGTAGACTTCATCGTCTTAGATACTCAACCTGTGCAAAACCCAGATAATCATATTCCTGTTATTTTAGGATGTCCTTTCATGGCGACATCCAATGCTATCATAAATTGTCGTAATGGAGTGTTTAAATTGTATTTTGGTAACATGACTGTAGAACTGAATGTTTTTAACACTAGTCAACAACCCATTGATTGTAATGATACTGAATTGCATGATATTAACATGATTGAGAGTCTAATCCAAGACTCATTGCCTGACATTTTGTCTGTGGACCCTTTGCAAGCATGTTTAGATAACTTTGACTTAGATCTTTTTGAGTCTAAGTACATTGGTGAAATTCACTCTTTGCTTGAATCTGTTCCACCCATGGATATTGCTAAATGGCAGACTGCAGTGGAACCACTTCCACTCTCTGATTCCAAATCTTCCTAATCTCTTGATGAACCACCTAATCTTGATTTGAAACCATTGCCTGATACTTTGAAGTATGATTTTTTAGGTCCTTCTAATACTTTACCTGTGATTATTGCATCATGCTTAGACACAGAACAGGAAAGTCAACTTTTATAAGTACTTAAAGAACATAAAGAGGCCTTAGGTTGGACCATCTCAGGCCTTAAAGGTATAAGTCCCACAATTTGCATGCATCACATAAATCTTGAATAAAACACTAAACCATCTAGGGAAATACAAAGGAGACTTAACCTCAATATGAGAGATGTTGTTAAAGGGTGAGATTTTGAAATTGCTTGATGTGGGTATCATTTACCCAATTCCAGATAGCCAGTGGGTCAGTCCCATTCAAGTGGTACCCAAAAAGTCTGGCATTACTATAGTTCAAAATGAAAATAATGAGCTTGTCCCCACCCGTGTGACCACAAGGTGGCGAGTTTGTATTGACTATAGAAAATTGAACACAGTAACAAATAAAGACCACTTTCCCCTTTCCTTCATTTACCAAATGCTAGAAAGGCTGTCGAGACATAGGTATTATTGTTTCTTAGATGTCTATTCGGGCTACAACCAAATTCACATAGCGCCCGAAGACCAACATAAGACTACATTTACTTGTCCTTATGGAACATTTGCTTATCATCGTATGCCTTTTGGGTTGTATAATGTACCCGCTACTTTTCAACGTTGCATGATGAGCATATTTTCCGACATGATAGATGAATTTCTTAAAATTTTCATGGATGATTTTTCTGTCTTTGGGTCTTCTTTTGATGAATGTTTGCATCATCTTACTCGTGTGCTGATTCGGTGTAAGGAAAAGAATTTGGTTTTGAATTGGGAAAAATGTCCTTTCATGGTTGACTCAGGCATTGTTCTAGGGCATATCATCTCGAAAAAAGGCATAGAAGTAGATAAAGCCAAGGTTGATCTCATTCAACACTTGCCTCAACCTCGTTCTGTGAGGGACATAATATCAATCTTAGGCCATGCCGGTTTTTACCGCCGATTTATCAAAGACCTCAGTAAAATTTCAAGACCTTTGTGTAATATTCTTGCAAAATATGTTGCATTTCTCTTTGATGATGCTTGTAAGGAAACATGGGAGCAATTGAAGGCTTTCCTTACATCTGCCCCTATAGTCAGACCACCTGACTAGACCTTACCATTTGAAATTATGTGTGATGCGTCTGACTATGCTGTAGGAGCTGTTTTAGGTCAGCGAGTACACAAACTCCCTTATGTGATATACTATGCTAGTAAAACACTTAATGATGCTCAAATGAATTATTCAACAACTGAGAAAGAGTTGCTAGCTATTGTGTTTGCATTTGATAAGTTTAAATCTTATTTGATAGGGTCTAAAATCATCATATATTCTAACCATGCTGCATTGAAATATCTTTTGTCTAAAAAAGATGTTAAGGCTCGTCTAATTCGATGGATACTCTTGTTATAAGAGTTCAACCTCGAAATTCGAGATAATAAAGGGTCGGAAAATGTTGTTGTTGATCACTTGTCTAGGTTGAATGTTGAATCTGTTGATGAATCCATGCTTATTAGAGAATCATTCCCTGATGAACAATTGATGCTTGTGTCTGAAATGCCTTGGTTTGCTGATGTCGTAAACTACCTTGTTACAGGTAGAATTCCTTTGCATTGGTCTAAACAAGACCGTTCTAAGTTCTTGGCTGAAGTTAAACATTTCCTTTGGGATGACCCATATTTGTTTAAGTACCGCCAAGACCAAATCATTAGGAGATGTGTCCCCAATTCTGAACAAAGGGATGTCATCTCTTTCTGTCATGACCATGCATGTGGAGGACACTTTAGCGCCAAGAAAACTACTGCAAAGTTCTTGCAAAGTGGTTTTTATTGGCCAACATTGTTTAAAGATAGCCATGCTTTTTGTGTTGCTTGTGACCGATGCCAGAAATTATGAAGTATCTCAAGAATAAACATGATGCCCTTACAACCCATTTTGATTGTTGAGCTGTTTGATGTGCGGGGTATTGATTTCATGGGTCCATTTCCTAACTCTGAAGGTAAGTTGTACATTCTTGTTGCTGTTGATTATGTCTCTAAGTGGCTAGAATCCATTGCATCCAAAATAAATGATTATAAAGTTTTTCTTTCTTTTCTTAAAGAAAATATTTTCTCTCGCTTTGGAACACCTAGAGCAATAATCAGTGATGGAGGTAGTCATTTTTGCAATAGACATTTTGAATCACTTGTGCGCAAGTATGGAATCACTCATAAGGTAGCAACACCTTATCATCCTCAGACCAGTGGCCAACTAGAAGTTTCTAATAGGGAAATTAAGCATATTATTGAAAAGACTGTTAATCCTTCTAGGAAAGATTGGTCTTTACGTTTAAATGATGCTTTGTGGGCTTATAGAACTGCATACAAGTCTCCCATTGGCATGTCCCCTTACAGACTTGTGTACGGTAAAGCTTGTCATCTACCTGTAGAGTTAGAACATCGTGCATATTGGGCTGTAAAGAAACTGAACTTTGATCTTGATAAGGCTGGCACCCAAAGGAAGCTTCAACTCAATGAGTTAGAAGAGTTAAGAAATGATGCATATGATAGTGACAAAATGTACAAACAAAGAATGGAAGTGTTTCATGGCAAGCGCATTTTACGCAAGTCTTTTACACATGGTCAAAAAGTTTTACTGTACAACACTCGTTTGCATTTGTTTCCAGGAAAGTTACGTTCTCGATGGTCAGGTCCATTCTTGGTACGTACTGTTTTCCCCCATGGAGCTGTTGAAATCGAAAACCCAACAAACAAGAACATCTTCAAGGTCAATGGTCAGAGATTGAAACCATTTCTGGAGCATCTATCACCAGAAGTTGAGACCGCAGACTTGGAAGACCCCGTCTATGTGGACTAAACTAGTTCACCTGTGTACATACATATGGACTAAAAATCCATTCTCTTTTCCTTTTCCTTTTCCTTTTTGTGTAGTTTTTTATGTGTGCTTACCAAACTTTTTGTCTTGCGCTCTTGTTGTTTGCTATCAAAGCATTCACCCACTAATGGTTTAGCACCATCCTTTTGCATCCGGTAATCTCTAACCTTTTCTTTACTCAGCATAGTTCTCTTGGTATGTGATTGTTTAAAATCTTATCATTTGTTGAAATATTGAGGACAATGTTAGATTTAGGTTTGGGGGTGCGTTTTGCATATAGAGCTTTTAGTCTTCTTATTTAGTTTTAGTTTTCTTATTAAAAAAAAATCAAAAATCAAAAATCTTCAAAAACTCTTTATAAATATGTACATAAAACCTCCAACTTTTAGAGATTTTAGAGTCACTAGCATGCTTCTAGCTATGTTTACATAGAGAGTCTGACCGAAATAACTGAAGTTGGAAGTACTAGAGAACACAATCGGGTTTCTTAGTTGTTAGAGCGTTAAAGTTGGATTTAACCATGCCGGAGGACGAATTAGGTGTTGCAAAGATATTTGGTAGTAGAATTGTGATCACCCATAGTGGAGACTACCCATTTTTACATCAAGCGAGGCACCGACCTTAAATTTTTGTGACTATCTAAAAAGTCCTTTTAGAGTGTGTGTCACCGTACGTCAATTCCGGGTAGGAATGGTGAGCTACCCAACTTCGCACCACTTTCGGCACTATTTTTGATCTCTTGAGTGATAATTTTGTCAATCATGAGGATGACGTCTAAAGATGAAAACTTCTTCTTGTAGTTTGATTAGCAGTTAGCACCACTCTCTCCCTCTCGACAACATCAACAGATCCATAAAAACACATCATCATCAACGAGCAGAGCAATGTCAAAATATTTGAAGAAAATTTTAAATAGTCCAAGGTTTACATGCAACAATTCAAGGAAAAGAAAAAGTCTTATTCAAGTGAAGATACAGTACAAAGAGCAGAATTCTATACACATTTGAAGAGGTATTTTACAAGAGCAAAGAAAACATAAAAATATGAGAAATAGTGAAGTTCATAAAATCAAGACAATACAAGTTGTGCAGAATTAAGTGATAAATCCTTCATCCATGGAGTTAGTAGTTTCATTGTTTTTGTTGTTATTTTCATTTCATGTTTTTACTTTCAAAAAAATAAAATAAAAAAAATTGTAATTATTTTTTGTAGTTTATTTTTGTTAACACCATGGTAAAGAAGAATTCAAGAATAAAATTCCAAGCAACAAGGAAATTGAAGAGAAAAGTTACAAATTGTCAAGTTTCTACGAAGTTCAGAAGTTCATCATCAACAGTTGAAGACCGAAGATTGAAGACGTTTCTATGGATGATATGAGAGTGGTGTTGATTGCCGATCAGATGTGAAGGTAAGTGAGTACTCCCATCCTTGCTAATGATTGATTTCTTTTCTTAGAGATCATCAGAAAAAGATTCTTTTTATCTACAATTCTGTGGAGTCTCCAGAAATTATTTTGGAAGGTTCTCCTTCCCACCATCAACGTGTGCATGATTTCTCTCTTTATTCCTGTCTGCACACATGAGAGACTAAAAAAGCGGTCTTTTTGAGTGAAATTATCATAAAACCCTATTGGTGAGGCAGAAGTCGAGGCTTGTGATCACTCTCGAACCCGAATTCTTTCATATGGTATGGTTATTTCTCGCCCAACTCTTAAGGATGAGAATGCGTTCTTTGGTAGTTCTAAATTCGTGTTACTAGCATGCAGAAACTCTATGTCCTCATAGCTCCTTGGATGCTTGAGACTATATTATGCTCTGAATTTGGAGAATATTTTGTGGGTACATCTCTGATAGGCCCTCACGAGACTACAACTAGTCCACTAGGGACACCTAGGGGTTTAAAGGCTTAGTGCATACGCTAAATGCATTCGAGAGACCAGCGACAGTGGTATAGTTAGGATTTCTTAATTTCTGTTTCACTTGAGGACAAGTAAAATTCAGGTTTGGGGGTATTTGATGAGTGCCAAATATTGCATATTTCTACACCTTTTTATTGGCAATTAACTTATCTTTTGCGCTTTAAAATCATATATTATCCCAAATTCTTCATTTTCTCTGTTTACAAGAACAAATACTTGTACTAATTAATATTGTGTTTTTAGGTACTAAATACTTGGATGAATTGAGAAGCCAAAAGAGCAGAAAATTGGAGACTAGCGACTGTGGAAGAGAAGTTGCAACCCGCTTGCGCATCAGTTGCAACCTGTTTACAAAGACATGGGATTAAACTACCCATGACCCGAATCCAATCCCGCTCCATCCTGAGCCGTTATATTGAATCAAGCAGCTGCATCCAACGACTTATTCACTCGATGCATCATCACTCGAAGCACCTGCTACACACCTTAGATGTCTACCCCTTCACCCATCGACCAGAAGACAAACCTAGTTTGTTCTTCGTCTTCTCCTTTCTTCTTTCTTCTCTGCCATTTTTTCTTCCCCTTCTCCCGACCATTTGCAGAAGCCAACATCACCAGCAGCTCATTCTTCACCCGACAACAGCCATCACACCTTCTCCTAGCTCTTGCTATCTCTACCACAGCTTCTCCCAAATCCTTAGAAGATGAGCTCGAGAATTGCAGAGGCGAATTGGAAGAGGGGACAAGCAATTCAGACGATTGGGTTTGTAGGGTATGCATTTAATTTGGATTTTGAGTGTGAGAAGAGAATTCTAGGTATAAATAGAATTGTTCTATGTGTAAGAAACTCTCTGGGATTTTTGTAGGGTTTAGTTGTTAGCTTAATTCAATTATATTTTAATTACTGTTACCATGTTCTAAATCACTTTGCTAGGGTGTATATGAAACCCTTGATAATATGTTGAGTTAATCCATATTCAAGTTTGTTTTCTTGCTGTGCTTAATTGAAATAGGAGTAATAGCTAGCTAGATTGATCAAATTAGCCTGTGATTGGTTATACTGTAAGAATACAACCAATACTAAGGGAGAATTAGTGAAATCAGTTGATAATTTATCCACCTGAGACCTTCAAGGGAAGGACAAGAGCATAATTTGAGTTGTATTACCTTAGTATAGGATTAGGAGGTGAATTCAATCACCCTAGTGCTCTTTAGCTTTTGTTTACAATCTATTTTGCATACTTTCTGCCTTAGAACTACAATCACTGCTATATCTTGTCATATCGACACCAATCAAAACCATCTTTGTGTCACAGCTTGTTGAAAATCAGTTTAGTAGACCATACAATCACCTTAACATTCTCCAAGTCCATGTGGATCGGCTTGTGCTTGCACTTTACACAATCTGTCACTGTGCACTTACAGTTTTAATTGTAGGTAACATTCCTAAACCTACCACCTACACACAAGGAATTCTCTCTTGTTATTGTGTTAGATGAGGATAAAGACTTGAGACCTGCGGATATTCTTGTTCTCAATTGGGATAATGGTCAAGATGTTTGTATGGATGTCACTGGTATCTCACCCTACACTGGTGAAGGTATACACTCTTTTGTTTTAGGGAAAGCTATTTATAATGCGGTTTCAAGAAAGCGTACTAAATATTTAGACAAGTGTGCTGCACTTGGTTATGATCTGGGTGTCCTAGCCTTCTCTACTTTAGGGAGCTCGGTGATGACACTTTATGTTTTTTCAAGTGTCTGAAGAATTATCTTGTTAGTAATGACGCTAGTAGTGGTTTTGGTAGTTTTATTTTCCGTAGATTAGGCATCGCTATTCAGTGAGGAGTTAGAGCCCAGCTCGTTCCTAGGCTACCAACTAAAAGCTTTGTATGAATATTTTTTTATTAAAAGTGGTTTATTTTTTAATAAACAATAAAGAAATAATAATAAATCAAATAACCTATAATAAATTCCATTCCGTGCATATAAAGAAAACTCCACATTATGCAAGATCTCAACCAATTTGGTTAATTTTTCCAAATTTATAATATTTCATTGATTATATTCTTCCATTTTTTTTAATTAAATCTATGAATTATTTATCATATATTAATTTTATAAACTAAGTTTTGAATTCTGTTTTTCTTATTTGATGTATGTATGTAAGGTAAAATTCCTATATATTTATGTCTAAATGACTCACTGAGATTTCCTAAAAATCACTCAGAAAGTCCCCCAAAATCAATAGACTTACAGAGAGTCTCCCCAAATCTCTTACAAAAAATTATCTCGATATCTATGTGAATCCCAATAGACTAACCCCATGTTACTATAGAATCTACGAAAATCCATGGCTTACAATATATATGTAGGACCAGAATATAGCTACGACGCTATTCCTGCGATACTAACAACGTTTCTGCGAGCATCACTGCCAATTCTTTAACAACGTTTCACGAGCGTCACAGAATATCCAAAAGAAACTGACGATGGAAGAAATAAAAGAAGAATATGTTGATCCTGCGATGGTCATCATTCTTGCGATAGAGAATATTGTAGCGATCGCGATGAGATCGCAGAATAGATCCTAAATAGGAGGAAAACTTAGCTGTCATCCATTATGTAAATCCCTATATAAAGGGATCGATAGATCCAGAAAAGGATGATGTATTTTTGAGAGTTGAAAGAGTCTTGAGGAGAGAGAAACTTCAAGAGAATATTTGTAATCTTGATTTCTTCTAATTCTGTAAATATTTCTGAGATTTTAATAGTAAAGTGTCATTTAAATCTTTGAAGTTTAATTGATTTCCAATAGATTTCTATAGAATCTTAACAAGGGTGTAGTGTGGGAATTCCTGCAACTATATTTTGGCGCCCGAAACAGGGTTTGAATTAACGAAAATTGAAGAAAAAGCCAAGAAGAAGATAAGAATTGTTCAAGATTAAGGAAATCATTAAGTAAATCGGTGAGATAATTGAAGGAAGAATGATCAGAATCAAAAAGGATTGTAGAAAATTGGAATGTGATATGGTAACAAGAGCAATGATTGATAGATTTCATGAAAACATTAAGGGGAAGATACATAAACGGGATTTTGAATGAAGGAAGATTATGACAGTGGAGAAGATATCATCATTAAAAGATTGGGAAAAGCAGGAGATCACATTCACAGTAGCAAAAATACCAGAAGAAAATCTAAGTCATACATCTTCTTTGGTAATTACGATATCCGCTATACCAGTGAGAAAGGGAAAATCAATAAAATCTAAAGAAGAATGGGCTATGAATAGAACTTTGGTAGATGCAGGAAGTTCTATGGATATAATGTTCTATCATACTTTTAAGAAAATGGGATATAAGGATGAAGAAATGTTTAATTCAACATATCAAATTCATGGCTTCGGAAAATCGTTAACAAAACCTAAAGGCGAAATAGTGGTACAAATTCCACTAGGAGAAATTGAAACACAAGTATCGTTATGCGTGGTAGATGTGGAATCACCGTACAATATGATACTGAGAAGACCATGGATACATGCAATCAAGGCTGTAGCATCAACGTTGCATCAGTGCATTAAATTTCCTATGACCAGTGGAATCGGAGAAATTAGAGGAGACACGGATTTTGCAAAATTATGTTACCAAATTGAAGTGAAAATTTGTGAAAACCATTCAAATTTGCGAAAAGCTCGCAGAAAACTGGCGAGAGAATTGAAGAAGGAAGAAGAGTTTAAAGTTTACATGATGAGAGCAAAGGAGGGAAAAGGAGTGCCCAATGAAATTTCGCGAGAGGGAGACGAATTCACGAGAATTATGAAAACACCAACACCAATGGGAGAACCTGAAGCCAGTTACACTGCTGCGGAACCAACAAAAGAAGTAAATATTGGGAGTAAAGAAGAGCCTAAAATACTAAAAATTAGGACTAGAATGGAGGCAGATGAGGAAGAAAGAACTATAAATATCTTGCGAGAATATAAAGATATCTTCGCGTGGAATATGGATGAAATGCCGGGGATAGATCCATCAATAGCATGTCATAAATTAGAAATCAACAAAAATGTAAGACCATTCAAGCAAAGAATAAGAAAAATCGCAACAACATACCATTCTAAAATAAAGGAAGAATTACAGAAAATGCTCGATGCAGGAATTATAAGGCAAGCAAAATATCCAGAATGGATTGCAAATATGGTGGTGGCCCCGAAGAAGAACAAAGGGATAAGAATTTGTATAGATTTTACTGATTTAAACAAGGCTTGTCCAAAAGATAGTTTTCCATTGCCAGATATCCCACAAATGGTTGAATCAGCAACGGGAAATGCAAGAATATCATCGCTGGATGGATATAAAGGATATAACCAAATTCCTCTCGCTGAAGAAGATCAAGAACATACATCATTTTTTGCTCCAAGAGGGTTGTATTGTTACACAAAGATGCCATTTGGTTTGCGAAATGCTGGAGCAACATATCAAAGAATGATGGAGAAGGTGTTTGCAAAGTGGATTCACAAAACATTAGAAGTGTATGTAGATGATATGATAATCAAAAGTAAAGAAGCTGAAAATCATGTGCAAGATTTGAAAGAAATTTTCGATCAAATGCGACAATTTAATATCAAAGTAAATCATGATAAGTGTACCTTTGGAGTAACCTCAGGAAAAAATTTGGGGTACATTGTATCAAAAGAAGGAATACAAGTTGATCCAGAAAAGGTGCAAGCAATTCGCGATATGCCAACACCAGCGACAATAAAAGATGTACAAAAATTGAATGGACTCTTAGCCTCGCTAGGGAGATTCATTTCGCGATCTTCAAATAAGTGCAAACATTTTTTCGACATATTGAAGAAGGGAACAAAATTCAAGTGGACGGATGAATGTGAAAGGGCTTTTCAAGGAATCAAAGAATATTTAATGAACATATCTATTTTACAAAAGGTTGAACCAGGAGAAGAATTATTGATCTATCTCGCGATAACCACATACGCGCTAAGTGCAGTATTGCTGCGAGTAGACGCGGGGGTAGAAAAACCAATCTACTATATCAGCAAAACATTTAATTCTGCAGAGAGAAATTATTCCAAGATTGAGAAGTTAATTCTAGCATTGGTGCATGCAACTTTCAAGCTTCGTATTTATTTTCAAGCACATAAAATCAAAGTGTTAACAAAGGTGCCCATTGAGTCAGTGATGAAAAATTCAAAAATATCAGGCAGGGTTGAGCGATGGAACGCACATGTAGGACACTTTGATATCCAATATGAAATTCTATCTTCGCCAAAATCCCAAGTCATCGCAGAGTTCTTGGCTGAATTTCCTTTGGAGGATGATGAAGCTGTGGAAGAGATGATGGATGTAGAAGAGGAATGCGGAAATCCAAAAGAGATATTAACAGAACCCAACAGATGGGAAATATTAGTGGATGGATCATCCAACGGAGAAGGAAATGGAATTGGAGTTGTTTTCATATCGCCAGAAGGAGAAAAAACAGCTTTTTCATTTAGATTAGGATTTGCATCACTAATAATGAGACAGAGTATGAGGCTGTGATCCATGATTTAAAATTTGCGATAAAAATGAATTTGGAAAATTCCAGAATCACCAGCGATTCACAATTGGTTATTCGTCAGATAAAAGGGGAGTACACAACAAATGAACCATCCCTGAGAAAATACAAAAGACTCGTTGAAGAATTATCTGCGAGAATTCCAAAAATAAAATGGAGATACATATCAAGGAAAGATAATAGGCTCGCAGATGCTTTCGCTTTCATATCTAGTATGATGACAAATCCATTGGCAAGGTGCATAAAAATTCAAACACTTTTATTTCCATCGATAAACAAAGAAGAAGAAGAGACAGATGTAATGATGGTAGAAGCTGGCGAGGGAGAACCCACGAGCAATATCACATATTGGCGAGAAGATCTTCATGCATACTTGGCGAGAGGAGAAATTCCAAGATATCAATTAGAAGCACACAAGTTGAAAAGTAGGGCAACCAATTATGAGCTAAGAGATGGAGTGTTATATCGCAGATCTTTTAATGGACCATCGCTAAGATGTTTGACGAGAGAAGAAGGACAAAAAGTATTAAATATGTTACATAGTGGTGACGCTGGTAATCACAGTGGAGGAAAATCTTTAGCATATAGAACAAAAATGCAGGGTTATTACTGGTCGTATATGCATGAGGATGTAAAGCAACTCTCAAGGCGTTGCGAGGATTTCCAGCGATACGGAAAAAAAGATACATGCACCAGGAGCACCATTATCATCTTCAACAAGTGTATGGCCTTTTGGGAAATGGGGGTTAGATATTGTGGGACCATTTGTACCTGGTTCGGACAAAGAAGATATCTGATTGTCGCAAAGATTATTTCACAAAATGGGGAGAAGTAAAGGCAGTACGACATATTCGCGATAAAGATATTTTTACATTCATCTTTGAAAATATAATCTGCATATTTGGGATTCCAGCATAATTAGTATCTGATAATGGAAAGCAATTTGAGGGACAGAATATAGAATTGTTACTCAATGCATTTAAGATAAAATATGGAAAGTCTACTCCTTTATACCCACAAGCAAATGGTCAGGCTGAGGCAACTAATAAAACAATCGCAGACATCTTGAAAAAAAAGTTAGAAGGATACCACAGAGCATGGTGCGAGCAAGTACATAATGCAATATGGGCTTACAACACAACTAGACGAGAAGCAACTGGAATGTCACCATTTTGTTTGACATATGGGGTAGAAGTTGTATCACCAACATAAGTTGTTATTCCTACAACAAAAAGAGAAGCATGGGAAAGAAATTTAAGTGACGGTATGATACTGAATAAGTTGGATGAATTAGAAGAAAAAAGAGAACAAACTCTACAACATATGGAGAATTATCAACGCAGATTAGCTCGCGAGTACAACAAACGTGTTAAGAAGCGCGAATTCCAACCTGGAGATTTAGTACTGCGAGAAACGCCTGGTTATCAGCGAGAAAGTGGTGGAAAATTGGCGAGAAAATGGGATGGACCATGCATCATTAAAGATATAGTTGGAACTGGGGCATACAAACTAGTGGATCCTGAAGGAAGAGATGTTGGTCAAAGACTCGATAGACCGTGTAATAGATTATTTCTGAAGAGGTATTATCAATGACATCTTCTGAGAGATAAGAAATACTGGTATGTTATATGATGACACAGATAATAAATTCTTCTCTCTCTCTCTTACAATTTAAAAATTATTCTGATAACAAAGCACAACAAGAGCATCGAGCATCATCGCAAGAAAAGCGAATAAAATTTCGCAGAGATTAAAGAATGGGACAAACCTTTATGGCGTGCACCCTAGTTCGCGAATAAAATTTCATAAGAGGCAAATGTAAGACCTAAAAGTGCGTCATAGGAGGGGGTATCTCTTGACATGATTCAGGGGTAAGGTTATACCGCTGCTGGATCCTGAGTCATGCAAATGTTGGGGTTAAAGAAAACCTATCCGGGAGAGAGATCTTGGATTTCCAACTATATATGGTTATACCCTGGTTGGACGACCGAGAATATCTTCCAAGAAGTGCAAAGTATGACCAAGGCGCCGAGGTACACGGTTGAGCCAAGGGTGCCAAGGGCGTACGAAACTCTCTTGTCATTCTTGGTAAGTCTTGGCTATGATGCACTTGGCCTGAAGAAAACACCACTTAGGGTGCAGTCTTGTAACTATAAGCCATATAGGCATAAAGGACAAGAGGCTGCGAAAATAGCTGGTTGTTGGTAAATATGGATGGGAGGAGCTAGTCTTGTATGGCCGATGTGCCCTACTTGAAGGGGAAACCAGTGGGAAGATAAGGGTGGCACCCTCCATTAGGGAGCTGATAAGTGTCTTAAGACGGCAATGTCATGGGGCTTTATGATCGCAAGAACATTTAGGCCTATCATATTGTCGCGTGACATAAATTATACAGAGGCAACAAGCCAAAAGTTAAGATAAGATCAATGGGTTTTTACATGAAAGTGTAAAGACGTCCTGCGATTTCATCGCAAGACGACAATGTCATAAGGATAAATTCTTGACAGAGAGTCTATACTTATCATATTGTCGCAAATATTTTGAAAGAACATGGATAAGACAAGATCAAAGGGTCTTTACATGCAAATGTTAAGAAATCCTGCGATTTTGTCGCAGACAGAAAAAGTTTGGCAAAATAAGACCTTTAACTAGGAAGGCAAAATAAGACCAAAAGAATAATCTTACCAATTAACTATTTTATTTTAAGATTGCAAGAAATATTCATTCATCGCAGAACTATATATAAGAAGGCAAATTCTTAACATCGCAGATTCCTTCAGAATTTTTCAGAACATCGCAGCAGTATTCATTGTATCATAGATATATTCATACTTTCGCGAATAATGCAACAACACAATTCCTTAAAGAAGATACGGAAAATGATTCACCATTTCAAGAAAGATAATGAAGGAAAAGTAGGGTAATAAAGAAGTAAGATTTCATTATTTTCCTTGAAAATATTAAATTGAAAGTTAAATTCTAGAAGTCTCAAAAGTTACATCGCTCGCAAAAAAGAAGAAGAAAAAGAAAGCAAAGATAAAATTCAAGTTTCAGCGATGGATTCGCCAGATTCATTCTTCTTGCTCGTCATATTTATTATTTTCTCCAGAGTTATCAACTTCATCAGCATCCTTTTCATCGCGAGTCTCTCCTTCTTTTGATTCTTCATCAGCGATTACTTCGCCACTTGCAGTTACTTCTTTGGGAGGACTTCTTGCTTCTTCTTCACCATCTTATCGGGTGGTATTTTCTTCATCATTAGTAAACTCTAATTCTTCATCCATGGGAAGAGGAATTTCATCATCATCAACCTTTAGAGGAGGAACATATACATGAGGGAGAGAATGGGAGAGCAGGATCTTGTTCACAATAACTTCATCACTGAGATGGACTTAGCGAAGGAAACCTCTGTCACGATTCCTAATCTCTATATTTTTAATGTACTCGAGATAATCAAGTCTTCTTTCTACTTTGTCGCGGGCTTCAAGATAATTGGAAAGAAGAGACTTGTTTTCTTTGCGAACTTTATCCAATTTAGTGGTCAGATCAGTGATGGTAGAATGAATATTTCTTTCGGATTCTGCGAGCAACAAAATAAAAAAAAGATCAGTTAGACAAAAATATCACAAGGAATATAACACAAAATTTTATGAGAAGATCAACAAGAGAGGCAGTCAATTGACTACCTTCTTTTCGTGAGGTTAAGTTTTGGATTAATGTAAATAAATAGTTCTCCCATTGATTCATGGCATCATCGAATTTATCGCCAACCATACCCTTCAGACGAGATTTCATGCTTTCTTCTTTGTTGCGAATATATGAGTTTTCCTTTGCTAATAAAGAATGAGATTCCTTTAATTGAGAGTATTGGTCTTGAAGTTCGCTGGCCCTTAAACTAAGAGTTAATCTACCCTTGATAAGTTTATCCTTCTCGGCAGCAGATGATTCAGTTAATTCCTTGAGCTTATTCTTAAGAGAACGAAGAGATTTCTATTGATTATTACATGTGATTTGAAGATTACTTAATTGCTGCGAGGAAATCGCCATCAAGCTTGAAAATCTATGTTTTTCTTGGGACAAAGTTTTATTCTCATCTGATAAAGATTCCATCGCCAAATTAGCCTTAAAAAACAAATATGAGAGGCGATCAACCTCGCCACTTAATAAATTTTGCCTTTGCAATAATTGATTATTCTCATTAGTAAGATTATTTATGTGATCAATTGAATAAGTGTAAAGATTGTCTAGTCTAGTATGTTGATCCATCCAAGAATCTCTTTCAACGCGAGCTTCTTCAGCGATAGATTCAAATTTGAGTCTTTCTATGAAACGAGTCTGATTTGAAACTAATATATGAATCAAGAATTTAAGAAGGAAGCCTGAGTATAGAAAATATGAAAATAAAACAGAAGAACAAGGGGGTAGAGGCAAAAAAAATGTACCTTTCAGCTCGTCATTTTTTCTGCGAAGATTCTCGCAGTCTAGAGAAGAGTTGCAGAGCATATGATTCAAAGTATCACATTCAGCAGTTTTAACTTGAAAGCTTTTCCTCAGAGCTTCAATCTCATTTTCCAAAGACGCCCGCGAAGCATTACAATCAGAGCCAAAATACTTGAGTAGAGTCTCGCAAGCTTCATGTTGGAGAGGGTCAGTGGAATACTTTCTAGCATTGTCTAAAATGTTAGACAAGATTTTAAAAGCAACATAAACACCTACAAAAGTTTCGTTTGATGAAGGAAGGGGTGTAGAAGGTGAAGTAGTAATGAGAGCAAGTTGACGATCATTTGTGATGGTTGAGTTTTCAGGAGGAGGAGTATGTGGAAAAACAACAGTTGAAGGCCGTAAAGGACTATAAGGAGTCTCAGTCACAACAATTTTAGAAGCCTGATCTGTCAAAGGATCAGAAGAAGTAGAAGTATGGGTAGCGATATTCTCGCAAACAAAAGTAGAAAGATTTGGTTGCGATGGTGTGGGAGTAGTCCTCACGGATGTTAGCGTGGGAATCATGAGATTATCCCCAAGAGTCTTAAAGTGGCGAGACCTTTTGGGAGGCTTAACAGGGTTCTCGTCATTCTGCGAACAATAACTCAGATAAGAAACAGAGGCAACAATATTGTTATTAGGAAATATAATATGTTTCTTACTACCTTATCATTCGCAGAACTCCTCTTCTTCTTCTCTGCTAGTCTTTTGCGAGTATTAGGGTTTTGAATCGTGGATTGTGTGTTAGAGATAGTTTCCCTGAAGATAAGACATAACATGGAAGTTATGAAGAATCAAATAAGAAAGATTGGAGAATGAAAGTAAAAATTGGCTTAAATAAATGTCATAAGTTAAGAAACATACCTTGATGATTCCATTAGAACAGTAGCAGAAGAATATGAAGAAGAAGAAAAGTTGCAAACGGAAGACGAAGTAGACAAATGAAGAAGATGAAGAAACGGAAGAATAAAATTAGTTTTGAAATTTAATTATACCTTTTATAGGCAAAAGGGGGTGGACCTATTGAGCAGAGACGTGTCATTAAATGGAGGAATTCACAACACATGTAGGAAAGGATAGATTAATGGAATCTTGTCGAGGATAAAGTATAAAAGGGAAAGAAGTTGCGAGGGTAATAAAGAATATTGTTTCTCATGATCTTCTCTTCTTCGCAGAAAAGACATGAGAAGAGGCAAGATGTAGGACCAGAATATCGCTACGACGCTATTCCTGCGATACTAACAACGTTTCTGCGAGCGTCACTGCCAATTCTTTAACAACGTTTCACGAGCGTCATAGAATATCCAAAAGAAACTGACGATGGAAGAAATAAAAGAAGAATATGTTGATCCTGCGATGGTCATCATTCTTGCGATAGAGAATATTGTAGCATTCACGATGAGATCGCAGAATAGATCCGAAATATGAAGAAAACTTAGCTGTCATCCATTATGTAAATCCCTATATAAAGGGCTCGATAGATCCAGAAAAGGATGATGTATTTTTGAGAGTTGAAAGAGTCTTGAGGAGAGAGAAACTTCAAGAGAATATTTGTAATCTTGATTTCTTCCAATTCTGTAAACATTTCTGAGATTTGAATAGTAAAAAGTCATTTAAATCTTTGAAGTTTAATTGATTTCCAATAGATTTCTATAGAATCTTAACAAGGGTGTAGTGTGGGAATTCCTGCAACTACAATATATACTAATAATTTTGAGTCGGGTATTAATCTATGAGTCATATTTAGATATAACTCACAATTGGGGGATACCACCACAAATTGGGGGATACTAAAAAAAGAGAGGATATTATGAGGTAATTTGAAAAACCCTTTATCCATAAAAAGTTAGTAGTGCGTGAATTACCCTTGAGTAAGTGTGTTAAGATTAAACTTCAAATTTTGATTTTATCTTTTAGTGTTAGTATCCCCTGAATAACTGACTTTGTGTTGGCATTATATTTAACCAAAAAACTAAACCAATTCAGATTATCGGCATTGGATTCATGACCGTCGGTATTAGGTTCATATAGAAACCAAAGCAGACAGTTACACTGAAACCTTATTTTGACCTAATTTTTAATGCATCTCTCATCCGTGAAATCGAAATAAAAAAACCCCAAATAAGATCAAAATCAAAATCAAGATCACTCTGAGAAAAAAATCTAAGAAGATTTTTTTTTTTCTTTCAAATCAAAGAATTCATTTTAAGAAAATCTGAAATTAAATGTTGATAATAATAACACGCACGTCAGTTACACAAATTTCTTGTTTTATTATTATCTATTTATCGTTGGATACTCACAAAAACTAGAGACAATTGTTAAGGAGTCGAAACACGGTCAGTCACCAATAGACACAAACAACTTTTTTTTTTTTGCTTGAAATGGAAAAGTGGAAGTGGCATTCTTCTTGAATGATTTAAAGAAATGACAAGTTCAGATGTCCATCAATTCAAATTTGAGTCGGCATATGAACGAAGGGATACCAAATTATTGTTTTTATTTTTGATTAGGGTGAAGGAAATTCGACATTTCATCTCAAAAATAAATAAATCCCCTTAACCAAAATCCAACCCCATCTAACCGTGAGTATCCCCCGATTTGTGAGAGTATCCCCTAATTGCGGTTTTTTAGATAAGTGGGATTTGACGAACCAATTGAGTTAAAAAAACATCTACCAACAGTGCCCCAATTCAATATTGGAAAATCAAGTCTAAACACATATAATGGGTTATGACTGTGACCAATTTTCCGTAAACAACCATTTAGACGATTTGGGTTAAAAGTTTTTTTTTTTTTCCTTTGTAAAAATGAGTTCGAAAAAATGATTAATAATTACTTTTTTATTCGGTCATACAAGCATGTATATGAAAAATAATGTTGTTTTTCTTTCATGGTGACAGTTATTTAACAGTTTGAGTGAAAAGTGGTTCATAACATTGAAAGAAAGTAACAACCCTTTCAAAAAAAAAATCCCAAATTACTCCGCTGCTAGCACACCACTACCCTTTGTTCCACTTCCTCCTGCTCAGTCAGTCTATATTCTTATTATCAAAACCCTCTACCCTTATATCTAAAAACCCATTTTCCACAAATAAACCAACATCAACCTATCAGTTTTTCTCTTTGGTTCTCATTTTTCTCAAGGTAAACCCTTTTCCAATATATAAGAATGATTGAACCACAAAACCACTGAAAGCAATTTTCTGATTTTTCTTTTTTATCTTTGAAGTGTTTAGTAAAAGATGTTTTTCTGCACAAATTCATTTCAATAAAACAATGCTTGAACGTTAACTTACAAAACGCTTATGATCATGATAATATTAAAATTTCAAAGAAAAAATTTCGTTATTCTCGATTTAACGTCGTCAAATAGATGTGCACCACTAAGCAGTTAGGATATGTAACTTACTTGCGTCTGGGATTTTAAGTTTGTACTTCCAAAACACATAACAAATCATGTTAGAGCATTGCTCGTTCGAACTCGCATGTGTTACTATCTCAAGCATTTTTGTCAATGTTAGTGATCAAAACTATAAGTCTTGATTTCTAGCCTATATAGCTGAAGGTCTCGGACTAGGATAAAAAGTGTAGTTGAGCTCAAGAACTCCATGGAAATCATCATACAAGACGAAGGACTACTCAAGGAACCGGTGGATCTTCATCGACTAAAAGGTATGCGGAGACTTGAACTTAACTGTCACTCAAAAGTCTATTTACTCTATCTCCTACTCTTGAGACAAAAGTCGTTTTTGATATAGACTTTCATTATACACACTTGCTATTTCGAGCCGAGTTTATCATGCCTATCTATTTCTCGAAATATGTGTTAGTAAGCTTTCGCTTTAGCCGAATTCATCTTTACCTAGTGACGTAAGTCATGTTATGTTTCAATCACTTTGAGAATTGCTCTGACGAAAAATGGTCTGTGAATAACGGCTATATAACGTCCTCTGAGAATGTCTCAATGATTGAAATGAAAGTTTAGATTACATAACCATTGGTAGGATATAAGCATTGTTGTGGAAACACATATATGTATAAGTTCTTATTTTTTAACCAAAGTTTGCGAACTTTGTTGATCAAGTGAACAACTAGAAGTGGCGCAAGCCTAGTCCGCGAACTGGCGGAAGTTCTCGACCCGAGAATTTTTGCTGGAGTTTGTGTACTCCTTCCATGAGCTTAAGTCCGCGAACTTGAGTTGGTTATATCTAAAATCGGTTGTTATTCAACTCATGTTTAAATAAACTAAGGAATGCTTTTGCAAATTGTGGATATATAGTTCATGAACCGGTTCGAGTGAATCAAAACGATTTTGCTTCGATTCTGTCTTGTGTAGTTACATAAATATCTAAGCAATTGAACAACTCTCTAACTAGTTCATTTGAGTCATTTGAACTAGTTATGGTGAAGAAGAATATAGTTGATATGAAAGTAATCATATGGCTAACCATTGGTTAACTATTGTTGAACCAACAAATGTTAATGTTTGGGTACGGTTCATAATCCCAAAATGGACATTTCATTTATGTGTAACAAGCTAAGTTTTCGATCCAACGGTTGAGAAATATTAGCTCGAATCTAATCAGTTTTTCATCTAACGGTGAATTTTGAATGCTTTGTTACCAAGCTAACATTAATTGCAAACCCTGATTTTAAATACTATATAAGGGAGAACTATAGCAACTGGGAAACCTAATCCCACACCTTTCGTGTGATACTAGTTGTAAGATAGAGTCGATTCTCGTTTAACCTTTGGTTTCTTCTCTAAACTAGGTTAACGACTTAAATACTTCATTGGGATTGTGAAGCCAGATCGATACTAATTTATCATAGTTGTGTGATCTGATCTTGATGTTTCTATCGTTTTGAGTTCGATTGTAATAATTGGCTCGAAATTTATATCTCCGATAGGCAAGATAGAAAAGTAATCACAAACACTTCGTCTCATCGTTTGTGATTCCACAATATCTTTTTTCGCTGCGTCGATTAAGACTATTGTGAGGTGATTGATAACACTAGGTTGTTTTTCGGGAATATAAGTCCGGTTTATCAATTGGTTCCTGGTAACTTTAATTTATCAAAAAACGGAACAAAACTCGTAGGTATATTCATGGGAGATGGATTTATCTATTAACGTAGACTTTTATGTGTGATACAAATTTGTTCATTAAAGTCTTCGACTTTGGGTCCTAGCAACTCTTAGTTGTGGGTGATATTAGCTAAGGGAATCAAGTGTGCAGTATTCTACTGGGACCAGAGGCGTAAGGAGCATAACTGTACCTTGGATCAGTGTGAGATTGATTGGGGTTCAACTACAGTCCAGACCCAAGTTAGTTTGGAGTAGGCTAGTGTCTGTAGTAGCTGAATACAGTTTTTGTTGAATTTGGATTAGGTCCCGAGGTTTTTATGCATTTGCGGTTTCCTCGTTAACAAAATTCTGGTGTCTATGTTATTTCTATTCCGCATTATATTTGTTTATATATAATTGAAATAATACAGGTTGTGCATTTGAATCAATCAGTTGGAAATCTGACATTTGGTTGTTGATTGATATTGATTGATTCTTGGATATTGGTATTTGGTGCCATCAAAGTTATCTCTCTTTGATAAAGACTCGCAGATTTTTTTTTGCTTGAGTAAAGATTGAGATATAAACTCTTTGATATACTTTTTATCTAGATTGAGTCTAACTATCTAGTTGATTCTCTAGAAAGTATATTAGAGTTTGTCCATACAGATCACTAAGCGAAATATTGGGTGTGGTTGTTAGACCCCCGCTTTTTCAAATCCTACAACACGAATCATTTAGTATCAAGAAAAGTGTGATACATTTACATTTCAACACTCTCATTGAAAGTGCCAAACTATTAAATATTTCACCATCGTCCATAATAATCATCGCTAACAACACATTATCGTTAGCGGATCAACTTCAACATCATTTCAACCAACCTAAGATATTTTACAGGTTAAATACTTGCATCTTCATCATCAACAATAATATTTTTTTTTTCAAGTAAAATAAGCAAAATCTGTTGTATAACATGCAACAAAATATTTTGAAACCTCTTTTTCCAGCATATTTTAATTAAAAAGTTTAATCATGTTATATTTTTATTTTTTTCTTCTCAGGTTTTTTTTCTACTCACGTAGTAAACAAACCAAATAAACCGTAAAAGGTTTTTTTTTAAAGTTTTTTTTTCTTCTTTTTGAGAGCTATTTCTTGTCTCCCCTCTCAACCCTAACACCGTTATCACGTAGGATTTCATTCTCATGCGCTCTTTAGGTTTTAGAAATATTTGTTTGCATCAAATATTAGATAGAGACTTAACCATATATATTAAACTTTTGTTGATTAAATATTTATAAGTTAATGTGACCAAGTGCACACTGCCTCTTTTGTTGTTAGTTGATAGGAGGATATAAATATGGGATTTTCCAGCATGATAATCTCCAATAGTCGCCACAAGTTAAAAAGGAGAATTCGGCCGAATGTAGCTTTATTTACACTTTTATTTCTTCAATTCAGATGCCTTAAATGATGCATCTAAACTAATTACTACCTTATTGAAACTTCTTTTATTGCGGAGCTTGAATTGGGGGTGAGGAATACCAAGATTGACAATGGCAGGCACTGGATGGACGTTTCCCCTGTATTCCCATAAACTACGAAAAATTCCACATTCTCCTTCATCTAGTGAGGAATGGATGGAGTAGGTAAAAATATGAGACTGTTGAATTGAATCCTAGTCAAATTTATGTTATTTATTGCTCATCTAGTTAGTAAAATACATGTTATTTTTATATTTATCTAAAAGTAACATTCAAGGATAGTGGTTTATACGTTTTCAAATTGCAAGACAATGCTATTGCGACTCTTTTTTGGCAGTGATGAGGGATGTTAGTATGTACATCGCAATTAAAGTAGAAAAAGGAGAATTCGATGCACTAGATGATTAATCAGTCGAGTCATTAACTTCGGATAAAAAGAAACATATTGGTTTAATAAATTGTGAAAAGAAATCTAAATGTTCATTTAATTAGTTTGTTAAGTTACTCAAATGATTTTCTTTCTTTGGGCTACATAGTCATGTTCATCATTATGAATATATGACTCACTGCATATACTATATAGAATCTCAATTCTTGCACTTTTGTGTCCTAGTTTTGGATAATGTCGCCATCTAAAGACCTAGGTTTCTTCATGTAACTATATTACATTACATATTTTAAAGTCTTCACTAACGGATTCATGAATCCCGGTCAGCATATCTTTTAACTGATAGTTCTTGATATATGGATCGTGATTTTATTAATTATTGTAGTTCACAAACTATAAATCAAGAGCAAGATAGATAAAAGTCACAAAGTACTCGTCGTCTTAGACCTTATGATTCCACAAGATAGATATCTAAACTTTTCATTAATTTTTTTAGATTGTTCTTGCAAGCTAAAATCGATTAAACATCTCTATAACCTTTTGAAGAGAGTATGATATCCTAATTGTTGAAGTTTTTTTTATATCTTCTTTACATTGAAGATCCCTCATAAGCAAATAAAGCTTTATTATATTGATTAAACATATCTGAAGGGAAACCAATATGCTATCTTTTAAAGTCATATTAGTTAAAAAGTTTTCACTTATGCTGAAGTAACTCATAGGGCTATAAAGGACGGGAATCAAGTGCGTAGACTCTTGCGAGATCCAAAATACGTAAAAAGCTCGACTAAAGCTGAATTACTCATAGGGTCAATTCCGTCTCAACTATATTCTATTCGGAAGTCTTATAGTAAGCTAGTGTCTAGCGAATTAATATTGTGGGACATTCATGACTGGACTAGGTCCCGGAGTGTTTATGCACATTGTAATTGTCTTCGTTTACAAAATTTCTGGTGTCTTATGTTATCGTTATATTGTTTATCTTTATAACTGGAATATCACAAGTAATATGTTAAATAAAATATATAGTTTTTTACCTCAAAATATAGAGCACCTACAAGCACTTCTCTTGTTAATTTGTGTCATGAAAAATAAATCACAAGACTTATTCTTGTTGGAATTTGGTTTGTATACGGTTCGGGTACATAGCAGGTTGATTATTAGATATTGATTTTGTTAGAGCACTGCTCGGTCGAACTCGCATGCGTTGCTATCTCAATCATGTTAGTCAATGTTAGTGATCAAAACTATAAGTCTTGATTTCTAGCCTATTTATAGATGTCTCGGACTAGGACATAGATAGTGTAGTTGAGCTTAGATTTCACAGAGTTCATCATTTGAAGACGAAGAACTACTAAGGGGAGCTTATGGAACTTTTTCAAAAAAAGGTATATGGAGACTTGAACTCATCTATCACTTGGAAAATCTATTTCTACTATCTCCTATATTGAGACATAAGTCGTGTTAAGATATAGTCTTCTCTATACACATTTGAGATTTCAAGCTGAGTATATCTCGCTTACTTATTTCTCGAAATATGTGTTGGTGAGCTTTCACTTCGACCAAGTTCATATTATATCATGAGAAAATTGCAGAGTAACATCTTACATGGTTTGTGTGATACAATCATTTTATTTAGGCTTGGAATGTTTCGATAATGATTATTTCAATATCTTGAAAATTGCTTTGATGCTAATAGTGTGTGAAGACGGATATTTTGATTATAGAAGAATGTTTCATAGATTGAAATAAAGAGTTTAGAATCTTGTAACCATCTTTGGATATAAACATAGTGCGTTCACACATTAGTGTATAAGTCCAAAACCGGGAGCCTAAAGTATGCATATGTGTGTGTATACAAAAAGGTTGTAGGAGACTGGGTAAGTATGCGTACCCGTACGCATACTGGCGGAAGTGCACGTCAGTGAATTTCTGCTGAGTTTGAAAACCAAAACCAAACTCATCCGGTTATCTAAAGTGCGCGTACCCATATGCGTATTGATGAAAACTTTACGTCCTTGAATTTTTGTTGAGTTTGAAAAAAAAAAACTCAATTCCGGTTACTTAAGTACGCATACCCGTACGTACGCATACTTAAGTGTGTTACTTTTCTATAATCGGTTATACGTGAACCTAAACATTAAACAATAAGGAATGAAATCTTTGCAAACTGTGGATATAATGTTCATATATTGATTCAAGTGAATCAAACCGATTTTGCTTTAATTGTGTTCTTGTATAATACATGAGAATATAACAATTGAACAACTCTTTAACTAGTTTCATTTGAGTCATTTGAACTAGTTATGGTTGAGATGAATAAGGTTGATATGAGAGTAATCATATGGCTAACCTCAGTTAACTATTTGTGAAGCAACATGGTGTAGACGTTTAGGTATGGTTACATAAACCTAAATAAGGGTGCATTTCATTTGTGTGTAACAAGCTAAGTTTGATCTAACAGTTGAAAGATATTAGGTTGGTTGAATCAGGTTTTTTATCTAACGGTAAATATTGAATGCTTTGTTACCAAGGTAACTTGGATTGCAAACCCTGATTTGAAAACTATATAAAGGAGAACTCTAGCAATTGGGAAACCTAATCCCCATACCTCATGTGTGTTACTAGTTGCATAACTAGAGTCGATTCTCCTTTAACCTTATGTTTCTTCTCGAGACCCTGTAGGTTAACGACTTGAAGACTTCATTAGGATTGTGAAGCCAGACCCAACTATTATCTTTGTAGTTGCGTGATCTGATCTTGTTGTTTCTATTGTGTTGAGTACAATTGGAATAATTGGCTCTAGATTTTATATCTCATATAGGCAAGATAGAAAAGTAATCACAAACATTTCGTCTCATCGTTTGTGATTCCACAATATATTATTTCGCTAGTTGATTAAGATTATTATGAGGTGATTGATAATTCTAGGTTGTTCTTCGGGAATATAAGTCTGGGTTATCAATTGGTTCTTGTTTACCTTGATTTATCAAAAGACGGAACAAAAACTCTTGGGTATTTCTGTGGGAGACAGATTTATTCAATCCTATAGACTTTTCTGTATGAGACAAATTTGTCTATCAAGTCTTCGAATTTGGCGAAACAACTATTGGTTGTGGGTGAAATCAACTAAGGGAATCAAGTGCGTAGTATCTTGCAGGGATCACAGACGTAAGGAGCGCAATTGTACCATGAATCAATGTGAGATTGATTAGGGTTCAATAACAGTCCAGTCCAAAGTTAATTGGTAGTAGGCTAGTGTCTGTAGCGGCTTCATACAGTATGGTGTTTAATCTGGACTAGGTCCCGGGGTTTTTCTACATTTGCGATTTCCTCGTTAACAAAATTCTGGTGTCTGGGTTATTTCTTTTCCGCATTATATTATATAATTGAAATATCACAGGTTATGCGTTAAGATCAATCAATTAGAATATCCAACCTTTGGTTGTTGATTTACATTGATTGATACTTGAATATTGGTCTTTGGTACCGTTCAAGTTGTTTCACACAATAAACATGCTCACGGATTTCTATTTGTTCGATTTGTTAATTACATTGTGAAACAGAGATTTTAAAACTCTTTGATATACTTTATTCTAGATTGAGTCTGACTGTTTAGTTGATTCTTGTTTGTGGGAGAAAACTACTTCTGCCGGTTTAGGTAATTTTGGGTGTGTGTGGATGAGAAGTGAGTTTAAACCTTCAACAAATGTGTTGCACGATGAGCACTTTGATTCGAGAGGTAATCTATACAATTCTGGCCTAAACCGAAGACACGGCCGTTCCAGATTTGTTTCGGTCACATGTGAAGGATGTGAGGTTGATCTTAGGGAGGGAATCGAAGAAGGTGTTGAGAGTATAAAGGTGAAGGCTATTTGATGACTTGTTAACAGAAGGTTGAGCAGGCTAGCAAATGTTGCAGGCAAGCTCTGGGTGTTGAATACGATTAACACTTGGTTTTCTGTGTTGTTCCAATTTCTGTCTTTGGAAATAGGGAGGAGAACCTATTTATACAAGTCATTAAGCCTTCTTCACGTCTCTCGTGGGAAATGGAGGAAGTGGAGTGAGGGAAGAGTGGAGTTGTGTGTGAGTGTCACACGATCAGAACTGCCCACTTCTCCCATCTTGACTTAACCGCCCATGTATTCCTAACACGTTCTTGTGATGGCGTGTTGCACGCTGCACGCTGTAAACCTCCACACCAAAACCCCAGTTTATATCCCCCAGTTGTAACGTGATTAATGTCTCGAGTGTGTGGATCGCGGGACCCACAGAAAATAGTGCATGGTGAACCATGAACTTGGTATAACATCGCATGCAGCCATCTTCAGGTAACCGTTTGGAGGCTGTATAGACAGGCCATGCCTTGGTCGGTTACCTTGTGAAGAAGAGTGACGGATGGTGGTCATAGTGATACCTTGTTTTCTGGTTGATTATCACCCTAATCCATTCGTCCAAGCTTGCAAAGCTGGATGGACGAGATGACTCGTAGCCTTGCTTGCGACCGTTGGATGGGAGGCGCGCATGCTGCCTCTTTCGGCCCAAACGTTTGCATGCTTAGAGAGTTCCAATGGAGGAACCGATCAGCCATGCATGGAGGTAGTACAATGGTGTTCACGCCCATGCCTGCTTGACTCGCAAAGATTTAATCTAAGCCACTCGACTCAGGCGGCAAAGACGAGTGGTCGAGATTAGAATTTATGGAGGGGCCGTGACATATCACCTTTGGGCGCGCGTACCGAGGAGCTTGATCACCGCTGGTCTTGGACGATTAGCTAGACGTGAAGCCGGGCCCACGGTGGTCATGCTAGCATGCTCGGTTCCTTCTAAGTCTCCATCTTGGCCTTCCGTCCAAGCATGCGAAGATGGACGCTCGAGATGTTTCTGCGCCACAAACCCTAATTAGGGCTTTAGACCGGCCACTTTGAGCGATCGGTTTTGGGTTGCGTGCACCTCTTTTGTGGAGACCAACCATGTATGCAGCATCTTGGGTCGACGGTGAGCATGTACATGCTTGCTCTATGACCCTGGGCGCAATCTAAGCCATCCAACTATGCCGGCGAAGTCGGATGGTCGTGATCGTTTTGGATCTTCTCAACCTGCATAAGGCGTTAAACTAGCCTTGTTTGGGCAATCGTTTCTTGCACCATGGCTTGCCTATGAGGGAGTCGGTCATGTAGGTAGAAAGTAGGCCCACCAATGGTGTACCATCACTTCACTACTTGTTTTAGGGTATAATCTAAGCCATCCAACTATGCCGGCGAAGTTGGACGCTCACGATTAAAAGAAACCCTAGCCGTGCGTCATGCTCACTTTGAGCACACGTTTTGGAAGGACCAACCGAGGTTGGTCTTGACCGTTCGGTCATGTGTGAAGGTGGGTCTGAGGTGATCATGGTATCATGCTCAGGACCCCCTGAATCTATATCTACACCCTCCATCTATGCTTGCGAAGTTGGACGGCTGAGATATATTTTTGGGTTTGTTTTCATCAAGTGAGACTAACATGGATAGTCTTGCATGCGTTCAACGGGGCTAGTATAACCTACCGTCAGGTAGCCTATGGGTGTTTGCACGTCGAACACAAGGCTTTAATTAAAGCATTAATAGTAATGATGTATACCTACAGAAAACCGGGATGGTTGCCACATGCTCCGTCGGGATGGTTGCCACATGCTCCGTTCTGGGTAGGTATGTTTAATTCTCAGGATGGCTGCACATGCTCCAATGAATTAATATGGCGAGAAGTATTCACCGCCTGAAGGCTTTATCCTTTGCAGGGCGTCAGCTTACAAAAATTGGCTTTTTACAATTTTACCCTTTAAATAGAAATCCACCATCAACAATTCTCTAGAAAGTTTATTGGAGTAAGTCCTCTCAGATTTCCAAACGAATTGTTGGGTGTGGTTGTTAGACTCCCGCATTTACATATTTTGAAGCGTCTAAGTAAACGTATTTACTATTAGGTACGAGGATTTTTACTGTTGATTTATACTGAATGATTCTAACAAGTTTGTCCAAACATATTTTTGAAAGAAATATATTAGTGGTGTACTTGGTACCCTCTCTTTTCAACCCTTGAGTTCCTAGTCATCTTAATACAGTGTTGCAGTAAAAAAAGATGGTAGTAATTGTAAATACCAGTATTACATAAAAGAGTGTATAATCGAACTTCAAATGGACGAAATTAATATACCGGTTAAACCAGCATTAGGTGTTTGCATCGAATTTGTTGTAGAGAAAAGGGAAGTCCCCGTATCAAAATGCTACTAACAAATACACACAATAACTAAACAATTGATATGAAAATCTAAGCAATTTAAACTAGCAATATATTCAGAAAACAATAGCCACATTTGTAAGCACAAAAACACCAACCAAAATTCAAGGGTTACGGGGTTTAAGCATCTAGATATACTTGTATACAAGTTCATCACTACTGACTATTGAGTTTAGTACTAAACCCGTGACCAAAAATATCTTGAAACCCTTTCTAGTGATGATTATAATGATTTATAATAGGATCACACCACCAACATCAAGAAAAAAAGAATCGAAATACTCAAAATAAAGCATGAGTTTGTATTAAAACTCGTGGATATCTCAAACGAATAACTTCATCTTTAAATAATTTATCAGTGAGACAAATCATGAAACAACCAAGTGCTTCATCACAATTTAGTTAAGCAAATCTATAACGAGATTCTCGTTTGAATCTCGGCTTGTCTGTATCTCGGCTGAGTCAAGCGAGATTACCGTTGAATACTCGTCTCGGCAAGACAATTAAATTTTTCTCAATCTGAGGGTGAAACGGGAATCTCAATTGTCTCGCCGAGATTGATTACACTTCTCTTATAACCTAAGGAGGATATTCAATTTTAAGCTAAAATTTTATTATTAAAAATAAAAATAAAAAAGTAACAGAAACAGAAAGGGGCCATAAATCCAGAACCACCCGAAGAAATAATGAGAAAAGAAAATGAAAAAGAAAGGGAATCGAAAAAACGAAAGAGTACATCAACGAGCTCCTCTAAAGCAATACATCCAAATATTGGATTTAAGAGATTTCAAACATATACCTTGTTTTGATTTAGCGTTGATTTTCTTATAATCACGCAAAACATGCCAAAAACCATCCGAGGAGGGAGAACTTGATGTTGCTTTATCTTGAGTATTTTCCATCACGATATTCTCCCATATGTGGTAATTGGATAGCCATCATATTCATTATTAGTTGTGCACATATAAATGCTAGCCTAATAAATCTTTTAATTAGTTTCTGCACCAGCATCCATATCTAACTAATGTGAGCAGAACTTATTGTTTGTTTCTTATGCTCACTGTAAATAAATCTCTTCTTCCTTTTCTGATAAATCTGACCAGCAAGTACCTTCCAAAGAACCTAACTTGTAAAATTAACAACATTATTACCATAACTAGTAGAATAACATGAGATCATCAACAACTTTTGTAGCAATTTCCTGTATAACTTGCTCAACAGCTTGCGTTACTATATGCTCAATAAATTCATGCTCAACATTATTTACACAGACGTTCTCTCCTGCATTATCAATTTTGCATCTAGGAGATGAAGATATTGTTAGAGCATTGCTCGGTCGAACTCGCATGCATTGCTATCTCAAGCATGTTTGTCAATGTTAGTGATCAAAACTATAAAGTCTTGATTTCTAGTCTACTATAGATAAGGACTCAGACAAGGATAGAAAGTGTAGTTGAGCTCAAGAACTCCATGGAGATCATCATACAAGACGAAGGACTACTCAAGGAACCAGTGGATCTTCATCGACTAAAAGTTATGTGGAGACTTAAATTTATCTATCACTCAAAAGTCTATCTACTCTATCTCCTATCTTGAGACAAAAGTCGTATTACTATATAGACTAAGATTATACACATATGATATTTCGAGCTGAGTATATCTCGCTTATCTATTTATCGAAATATGTTTTGGTAAAGCTTTCGCTTTAGCCAAGTTTATCTTTACCTAATGACGAAAGTCATGTTATGTTTCAATCATTTTGGAAATCACTTTGATGAAAAATAGTTTGTGAATAACAACTATATATCGCCCTCTGAGAATGTTTCAATGATTGAAATGAGAGTTTAGACAATATAACCATTGGAGGATATAAACATTGTTGTGGTAACACATATATGTATAATTCCTTATTGCTTGAACCGAAGTTTGCAAACTTAGTGTGCAAACTCAGTCCGCGAACTGGCAGAAGTTCTTGCCCGAGAATTTCTGCTGGAGTTTGTAAACTCCGTCCAGAAACTTAAGTCCGCGAACTTGAGTAGGTTATGTCTAAAAACTATGTTTGTGAACTTATCTTAATAAACTAAGAAACACTATTGCAAACCGTGGATTTATAGTTCATGAACTGATTCGAGCGAATCACATCGTTTTTGCTTCAATTGTGTCTTTTGTAGGACATGAGATCTCATAGAAATTGAACAACTCTCTAACTAGTTCATTTGAGTCATTTGGACTAGTTATGGTGAAGAAGAATATGGTTGATATGAAAGTTATTATTTGGATAACCATTTGGTTACCTAGTGTTGAACCAACTAATGTACAAGTTTGGGTACGGTTACACAAACCCAAAATCCTCAAGTATATGTGTGTATAACAAGCTATGTTTTCGATCCAACGGTTGATAAATATTAGCTTGTATCTAATCAGGTTTTCATCTAACGGTGAATATTAAATACTTTGTTACTAAGCTAATATTGATTGCAAACCGTGATTTGAAAGACTATATAAGGGAGAACTCTAGCAACTAGGAAACCTAATCCCCATACCTTACGTGTGATACTAGTTTCATATCTAGAGTCGATTATCCTTTAACCTTTGGTTTTCTTCTTCTAAAACCAGGTTAACGACTTAAAGACTTCATTGGGATTGTGAAGCCAGACCGATACTACTTTTCTTGTAGTTGTGTGATCTGATCTTGCTGTTTCTATCGTACGATTATAATTTTAATAATTGGCTTGAGATTTCTATCTCCGATAGGCAAGATATAAAAGTAATCACAAGCATCTTCGTCTCATCGTTTGTGATTCCACAATATCTTTTTTCGCTGCGTCGATTAAGACTATTATGAGGTGATTGATAAAACTGAGCTGTTCTTCGGGAATATAAGTTTGATTTTATTGATTGGTTCTTGTTCACCTTGATTTATCAAAAGACGGAATAAAACTCATAGGTTTATTCGTGGGAGACGAATTTATCTATATTGTAGACTTTTCTGTGTGAGAGAGATTTGTTTATTAAAGACTTCGACTTTGGGTCGTAGCAACTCTTGGTTATGGGTGAGATCATCTAAGGGAATCAAGTGCGAAGTATTCTGCTGGGATCATAGGCATAGGAGCATAACTGTACCTTGGATCAGTATAAGATTGGTTGGGGTTTAACTATAGTCCAGACCGAAGTTAATTTGGAGTAGGCTAGTGTATGTAGCAGATTAATACAATGTATGTTTAATATGGATTAGGTCCCGGGGTTTTTCTGCATTTGCGGTTTCCTCGTTAACAAAATTTTGTTGTCTGTCTTATTTCTTTTTCGAATTATATTTTTATATAATTGAAATAATACAGGTTGTGCGTTGTTCAATCAATTAGAATATCCGACCTTATTGGTTGTTGATTTAAATTGATTGACACTTGGATATTGGTCTTTGGTACCATCCAAGTCATCTCTCTTTGATTAAGACTCACATATTGTATTTGCTTGAGTAAATCAAATTGAGAGATTGAGATAATAACTCCTTGAGATATTTTCTATTGATTGAGTCTAGTTGATTCTCTAGAAAGTAACTCGGAGTTGTCCATATAAATTGTTAATCGAAATATTGGGTGTGGTTGTTAGACCCCCACTTTTTCAATTGGTATCAGATCATGCAAACACGTTCAAGACCTTACAAGTCTCTGTTTGTAGCGATCTGACTCTATGTACGACAAATTCTCTTATAACGCTTCACCAGAGTTTAAAACCAAACGTAAAAAAAGTTCTGATAAACAGGTTATTCTCCAGAAAAGGTTGGATGAACAAATCCGGATCAACCCTGATCTTATTGCAGAAATTAAAATTCTCAAGGATTTGAAACCAGTTATAAATCCTTTTAAGGATATGAGAAATCTCAGTAGTTTCTCTCCAACGAAAAGTCACACATCAGCTGATAAACAACGATTAAATGTTGTCAAAGCTGATATGACTCAAAACGGTTCTGCGAAATGAAAAGATGTTGGCCCATGTTTGTTTTGTGATTCCTCAAATCACACTCAACCTAATTGTGTGTCTTTTAAAAAGAGATTAAGGGTTGCAAGTAATCTTCATAAGAGAACTAAACAACTATTTAGTCTCTAGAAATACATACTAAACTATTGGGAAATTCCAAACAGAATAGTAAAAATAGTATGGGATCTTTTGCTTTAAAATCAACATCACCCTTTCAATGGTTTCTCGACAGTGGATGTAGCAGACATATGACAGGTGATCTCACTTGGTTTGTTTCTTCAAATGACTATAAAGGAGGACCAGTAACATTCGGAGATGGGAGATGTTGCTACATAAGCAAGAAGGGAACGATCAAATTACATGGCGTACCTGAAATTCATGATACAGTCTACGTAAAAGGTATGACTGCAAATCTTATTTCTGTTAGTCAAATTTGTGACAAAGGCCATCGAGTTGTCTTCAATGCAAATGGATGTAACATTGTAGACAAAACTATAAAAGTAATTTATTAAGAAACTAGTGGTAAAAAAAAACGGTTATCTTCTTGATACCCAGTTCAACAATTGTTGTAATCTGACTAAGGTTGAATCTAAACATCTTTGGCATGAACGTTTTGGTCACATCAATTATCGCCTTCTAACTAAGACCGTTAACAAAAAACTTGTAAGAGGCGTTCCCAAAATCAATGCAAAGATTGAAGGTGTATGTGGTTCCTGTCAAAAGGGTAAACAAACAAAAGTTCATCATAAATCATCTCGAGATATTCTCACTAAATCTCCACTTGATTTAATTCAGATGGATCTCTTCGGGCCAATTCAATAACCTACGGTTGCTGGTAAGAAGTATGCTTTAGTTATGGTAGATGATTACACCAGATTCACTTGGGTGCCATTTCTATCTCATAAGAATTAAACTCTTAGAGAATTCAAGATTATTGTTAATAGAATCCAGAACGAACAAAGTCGCAAACTAAAGAGAATTAGAAGCGACCGTGGATCTGAATTCAAGGACACTAAGGTGTTTGAATTTTGTGACGAACTAGGAATTATTCAACAATATTCTCTACCTATTACTCCTCAAGCTAATGAAGTTGCAGAGATAAAGAACATAAATATTCAGGAAATGGCCAGGGTAATGCTCCACAACAAAAACTTACGTTAAGGTTTTGGGGAGAAGATGTCTTCATAGCATGCTATTTGATCAACCGTGTCTACTTACGTTCTAAAATCCTCAACACTCCTTATGAGTTGTGGTACGGTAGAAAACCCAACTTTCACTATCTTAGAGTTTTTGGTAGTAAGTGCTACATTCTGAAAGATCGAGAACATAGAGGGAAATTTGACACCAAAAGTGATGAAGGTATCTTCCTTGGCCATGCTTCTGATAGTCGTGGTTTACGAGTATTCAATCTCAGAACCCAAGTCATGATGGAATCTTCTAATGTTATCATCGATGATGTTAGTAATTTTCATCATGACAATTCTCCTGCTGAATTGCCTCCATCAGAGACAATTGAGAAAGTCAAAGAAATATTTGAATCAGTTGAAGTTACCCCAACTGTTACTGATTCGGATATTTCTAGCGACGAGGAGAAAAAATATGATCAAGCCACTCCTGAAGAACAAGAACGTGTTCCTCCAAGACACCTCTGGGTTCAAAGGAATCATGATCCAAACAGTATTATTGGAGGAAGAGATTCTACATCTAGAACAAGAGGACAACTTCAAAATATTTGCAATTTTGGTTGTTATCTATCTCTTGTGGAACCAAGAAATATTGATAAAGCTCTTAACGATCCTGCTTGGGTGAATGCTATGCATGAAGAGTTAAATTAATTTCAAAGGCAAGACGTATGGGAACTCGTACCTTGTCCCTCCAATGTTAATATTGTTGGTACCAAGTGGATATTTAAGAACAAGTCTGATGAATTTGGCACAATTGTTAGAAATAAATCCAGACTTGTTGCTCAAGGATATTCACAAATTAAAGGTATCAATTTTGATGAAACCTTTGCACATGTGTCACGCCTTGAGTCCATTAGACTCTTACTAGCTCATGCTTGTTTTCTCAAAGTTAAACTTTTCCAGATGGATGTAAAATCTGCGTTTCTAAACGGGATTTTAAAAGAAGAAGTCTACGTTGCTCAACCAAAAGGGTTTGAAAACCGTGACTTTCCAGATCATGTTCTCAAACTCAAAAAGGCTTTATATGGGTTAAAACAAGCACCTAGAGTCTGGTTTGAAAAACTTACCACTTCTCTTATTAGGAAAGGTTTCTCAAGAGGTGGAGCTGATAAGACCTTGTTTACCAAATAGAGTGGGATAAATGTTGTCATTACTGAAGTCTATGTAGATGATATCATCTATGGATCAACTTCTGAGAAGCTTGCAAAGGATTTTCAAGTTTCACTTGCTAGAGAATTTGAAATGAGCAGTGTTGGTGAATTAAAATTCTTTTTAGGATTGCAAATTCAACAACATAAGGATGAAATTTACTTATCCCATGAAAAGTATGCAAGGGATCTTGTGACAAGATTCGGCTTGGATAAGTCCTCTCTAAAATTGACACCTATTCCTACTACTGGTAAACTACATAGAGATGAGAAAGGAGTAAAAGTATATCAAAAATTGTATCGATCTACTATTGGAATCCTTTAATATCTAACAACTACTAGACCTGATATTTCGTTTAGTGTTGGTTGTTGTGCTAGATTTCAGGATGATCTAAAGGAATCTCATCTTGCAGCTGCAAAGAGGATCATACGATATGTAAATCACTGTAGGACCAGAATATCGCTACAACACTATTTCTGCGATATTAACAACACTTTTGTGAGCGTCACAAAAGATTCTTTAACGACATTTCGCAAGCATCACAAAAGAATCCAAAAGAGGCTGACGATAGAAGAAATACAAAGAGAGTATGTTTATCCCGCGATGGTTATCAATTTTGCGAGAGAGAATATTATAAACATCGCGATAAGATCGCAAAGTATATCCGAAAAGGAGGAAAACTTAGCTGTCATCCACTATGTAAAACCCTATATAAAAGGTTCGTTAGGTTCAGAAGATGATGATGTCTTTTAGAGAATTAATAAGATTTTGAGGAGAGAGAAACTCTAGAAAGAAATTTGTACTTCTGAGTTCTTATTTATTTTGTAAAGAATTCTAAAAGTTAAAATAATAAAAAGTGTCGTAATTCATTCTCAAACATAATTCAATTTCCGTAGATTCTTATCAGGGGTGTAGTGTAGGAATTCCTGCAACTACATTTTGGCGCCCAGAAACAGAGAGAATCAAGCTAAGAAATCTCTAATTACAACTTGAAGATTTGAAAAAATTGTTAGAGTTGAAGAAATGGCCAGAAGAAGGATAAATATATCAGAACCACCGACAACTGTGAGGAGAAGTAAAAGACTTGCAGGTGAGGGAATAGGTGAATTGGAAGAATCTTTAAGGATAAGATCAGGAAGAAATAGAATAACAAATGAAGCAGAAAGTTTAATTCAACAACTGAATCAACAAACACAAACACGATATAGGAATGTGGATTATGATAGAGTGAGTGTGCACACTTGGAGGTCGGATTCGATGGAAGAAGCAAAAAATCGACAATTAAGAAATGAAGAAGAAGGAGAAAGAAATCAAGAAATGGTTGGAGGATTAATTCATGAAGGACGTGAAAATAAAATAGTAGATGATTTGAGACAAAGAATACAGGAAGAAAGGAGATTAGAGGCAGAAGAGCGTGTGAATTTAACAAGACAAAATCATGAGCTAAGAATGGAGAATTTGAGGTTATAAAGAAGGAGATCAAGAAGTACTGTTAGATCAAATTCAAGATCATTCAGAGAAGAACCAAGGCAGAATTCCCCAATGAGAAATGTTAGAGAAGAAGTGCAAAATTTAAATGGAGAACAACGTCATAGAGAAGAAGAAATAATTGGAGATCGCTATAATCCGCAAGGCGAAGCATTGGATAATAGACGTAACAATAGAAATCAAGGAGGAAGAAACAACCAAAATGAAGAAGAATATCCAGAAGAAGGTAGGAGAATATTACATGGGCGATAGAATCAAATGAATCAAAGAATAATTGAAGAAGAAATTGAGAGACATTACACCGAACAAGCACGCCTGGCTTGCGAGAGGGAAAGATTAAGGACAAAAGTATAAGAACAAGAATTCCGAGAGGCAGTATGACAAAATAACCATGAAAATCGAGAAAGGAGACGTACACAAAATCGCTACAATGATAATATTCAAGAGGAGTATGATAGAATACATAGGAGATTAGATAGGCAACGAAGAGAAATGAGGAGGAATGAAGAAATCCGCAGAGAAGAAAGTAGACAGCTGCGATTTCAAGAGGAGGATGAAAGAGAAAATCGCAGAGAAAGATGGGATGACAATGAAGAAGAAGACACACAAAATCTCGCAAGACAAGAAAGGCAAGAGCACAGAAGAAGGGAAGCTGCATTAAAAAGGACAATGGAGCAAAACTCAACTGAGAATGAGAAAATATTGAGAGAATTAGCAGAAATGCGAGGAATGATAAGCAATAGAAGAGAAGGAGGAAGAATGCAGCTCGATGAAGCTATTGAAGAATCTGCGAGAACGCCATTTACTCAAGAAGTACAATTAATAGGAATACCTCCAAAATGCAACTTACCAGCATTAACCAACATCTTTGATGGGACTACTTGTGTTGTTCAACACGTCAAGGCTTATGTTAGATGTATGCTACAATGGGAAAACCATGATGTTGTACTATGCAAATATTTTGCGTCTAGCTTAACTGGCGAGGCATTAAAATGGTTCGAGGGATTGCCAAAAAACACGATAACTTCTTTTGATCATTTACAAGCTACCTTTCTAGGAGCTTACATTAGAAACAATTCATCGCGACCAGGTATTGAAGATGTGTTTGGGTTAAAACAGAGGGTTGGCGAGAGTCTGAAACATTTAACCATAAGATGGAAGACAATGTGCAGTGAGATGGCAGGAAGAGTTGATGAGAGATATCTTATCTTGTCTTTTATCAATGCAATGTTCGCGACCAATCTACTGTACATACAAATTTCAGAGTCAAGAATACAATCACTATGACTGAACTACAAGAACTATAAGAAGAATACATTGCTTTGGAGGAGAAACAAAATGAGATGGAATCATATCCCATCGCGAATACCAATTCCGGAGCAGCAAATGGGAGTTTACTTCCTAAAATGATAAACAATGTGGCGAGCAGCTCGCAAGTGCAACAAGAAAAAGTAGAAACTGATAACTAGCAGAAATTAGTAGGTATGGGCAGTAGAGATCAAGAATAGTATGAAAGGGAGAAGAATTACTACAATCACGGTGGAAATAATAAGATTCAAAGTCTTGATCAGCCGCAAGAAACTTATGGTGGATAGAGGCAAAACAATTTCAGAAGTCAGGGGAATCAGAAGATCATATGGGAAGAAATTAAGATGCCTCCTCTCAATGCTAGTATAGAAAAAATTTGGGAAGCTATCATTTTAATGGAAAATATACCATCTCCATGGAACATGGGAAAAGAACCACATCCTAATAATCGCAGTCAAGAATATTGTCCTTACCATCATTTTCATGGCCACACAGTAAATGACTGCAGGAATGTAAAGAGAATAATTTTAAGGATGATTAAACAAGGAAAGCTAAATCAATTTTTAGTAGGACATCCACAATCTCAGCGATTGCCTTCTGCACCAGAAATTCGCAGGGTAAATATTGTAAAAGGAGCCGAATCATTCGTAATAGAAGTTGGGGCTAAAGCAAAGAATTTGTTTTGTAATTCCATTGTACATTCACATAGAACAATAGAGGATTTCCATGATAATGTTCTAAGCAGAGTCTTCGCGAGAGACACAGATGGAAGAGAGATAATGAATATCGCGAGAGCCTCACCACTAGAAGAATGGCACAAACAAATTATATCTTTTAGTGCACAAGAAGTACCAGAACCTGGTGATCAGCATGATAACCCATTGGTAGTAAGATTAGAGATAAACCCAAAGCAAATGGAGGAAGAAGATGAAGAAAATGGTGATGAAAATGAAGATTCTTGGGCTATCAATAGAGTTCTAATAGACACAGGCAGCTCCGTTGACATACTATTTTATCATACCTATAAAACAATGGGTGGAAGAGACGAAGATCTAATTCCCTCAACATATAAAATCTATGGTTTTAATGGTACTGCCAATAAACCAAAAGGGGAAATTGAGATGCGAATTCCCTTGAAAGGGATAACTTCCAAGATCATGTTCTGTGTTGTTGACATTGAATCACCTTACAATGCTCTGATTGGTCGACCGTGGCTATACGGAATATTAGGTGTAGCATCTACTTTTCACCAGTGTGTTAAATTTCCTCATCCTAATGGTGTTGGAGTAATTAAAGGAGATTGGGGAGAAAGCAAGAAATGTTATGAAATTGATATGAAGTCTTGCGAGGAAAGATCTGAGAAGAATAGCAATTGGAAATACAAAATCAAACAACGACAGAGATGTGAAAATTTAATGATTGATACGATAGAGTGGCAAGAGGGAATTGATGGCGAGCGTCTCGCGGATGAAGAGACAAAACGTAGCAAAAAAGCAGAACCAAAGAATAGTAAGTAGAGAGGTAAAGTAATGAACTTTAAAGAACTCTATGAATGATTTGTTTGAAGAGTATGTAATTGAACAAAGTATTCTGCTTGAAAGAATTGCAAGATTTTACAAAAATAAAGAAGATCAAAGTTATGAAATTTTATTAGAGTTACAACACTCGCGAGAAGCGCGAATAAAATTTCGCAGAGATTAATAGAATGGGACGAACCTTTATGGCGTGCACCTTAGTTCGCGAATAAAATTTCGCAAGAGGCAAATACAAGACCTAATAGCGCGTCATATGAGGGTGTATCTCTTGACATGACTCAGTGATAAGGTTATACCGCTACTGGAACCTGAGTTATGCGGATGTTGGGGTTAAAGAAAACCTATCCGGGAGAGAGATCTTGGATTTCCAACTATATAAGGTTATACCCTGGTTGGAAGACTGAGAATCTCTTCCAAGAAGTGCAAAGTATGACCAAGGCGCCGAGGTACATGGTTGAGCCAAGAGTGCCCAGGGCGTACGAAACTCCCTTGCCATTCTTGGTAAGTCTTGGATATGATGCACTTGGCCTGAAGAAAACCCCACTTAGGGTGCAGTCTTGTAACTATAAGCCATATAGGCATAAAGGACAAGAGGCTGCGAAAACAGCTGGTTGTTGGTAAATCTGGATGGGAGGAGCTAGTCTTGTATGGCCGATGTTCCCTCCTTGAAGGGGCTACCAGGGGGGAAGATAAGGGCGGCACCCTCCATTAGGGAGCTGATAAGTGTCTTAAGATGGCAATGTCATGGGGATTTATGATCGCAAGAACATTTAGGCCTGTCATATTGTCGCGTGACGTAAATTATACAGAGGCAAAAAGCCAAAATAGAAAAGTTAAGATGAAATCAATGGTTTTTTACATGAAAGTGTAAAGATGTCCTGCGATTTCATCGCAAGACGACAATGTCATGAGGCTTTGATCCCGCGAGGGAGCTTAGACTTGTCATATTGTCGCAATACAATCAAAAGAATACAAATAAGGAAAGATCAATAGGTCAATACATGCAAATGTAAAGACGTCCTGCGATTTTTTCGCAGAAAGAAAGAGCGTGGAAAAATAAGACCTTTAATTAGGGAGGCGTAATAAGACCACAAGATTACTGCGATATTACTCATAGATGTTATGAGAATTGCGATTTCACGCAGTTATTGCTGGCGATAAGATCGCCAATATTAAGGCAAATTTTGTTTACCACTAATATCTAATCTTTAATCAATTTTTCATATTGCAGATGAATAATAGAGGCAAGTATGGGAATGCATGAGAACGATGAAATTATTATTCATCTATCATATAAAAAATTGCATAGATAAGTGCACGCAGATAATTAAAGGATAATAATTATATTGATTGATTGACTTGCAGAAAAAGAACTATTTTCTAATTCGTACAGGTAGAAGCAAAAGAAATTCACAAAATTGGAGAAACTCACAGCAATGTTACAGAAAGAAGAAAATAAATATACAAAGAAGATAGAAGAATAAAGAGGAACTATCTAGATCCATCGCCATCCTCTTTATCAGACTTCTCTTCATCGCCATATTTCTCCATTTCATCATTATCATCACTATCTTCATTCTTATCAGATTCTTCTCCTCCACCAGATTTTTCTCCTTCGTTATTATCATTATTATTTCCATCCTCGTCAGAATCCTCATCTTCGCTATCAGAGATGTTAAGATTTGGGATTATTGTGGGGATTTCCTTTGCAAGATCAGGATATATATAAGGAGAAATTCCATGGTCATTGCAGACCAACTTAATGGAATCATTACGAACAACAATGAGAGATCTATTTAAATTCGCGGTGGTAATGTTAAACTGCTCTTTCAATTGTGAATATTTATTATTGTGAGCAGCAAGAGTATTTGCGAGCTGATTCTTCTCATTTTCAAGTTCCCCAATTCTTTCAAGATATCTTTTTTCAGCTCCTGCGAGAATATGACAACAAGTTAGAAATTTTGTAAAGAAGAATAATAAAAACAAGAAACTAGCGAGAAGAAGAACAACTAACAACCTTCTCTTTCAGAAATCATATCTCTAATTAAGGCCGCTTGTTCAACTTGAAGGCTAACATTTACACCAAAGTCATTCCTGGCATTGTCAAGAACCTTCGCAGCCCAAGAAAATTCATCATCGCTATTTATAAGGAGACGAGATCGAACTTGAGTTTCCCTCGCAAGAAGATCTTCATTCTCGTGAACAAGTTTATCTCTTTCCATTTGAACATTAAGAAGAGTCTTATGGAAATCTGCTAGAGTCTTGGAACCATTTTTAATAGCAAGATCTTTCTCATCAATAAGATCGCTATTCCTCTTTCTTAATCTATTTATCTATTTCTTTGAATCAAGATAGAAGCACTTATATTTTTCAGTCAAACCTAAATTGAATCTATGTTCAATTTTTAAGAGATTAAGTTTGGATCTAAGTTCATCTATGGAGAGGGATTTAATCTTATCATCTGAGAAATTACTTAAAGAATTATTAAGGCAAGCAAGAAGAGTATTATCGTCTACAGGTTCAGGGAAAGATTGAAAGAGTATAGCCTCGTCAGTAAGACCATAAATATCTGCAAGTTAAAAGTGGTTGCTTGAATAAGCCGCAATAGAGTAAGAAGAATCAAAAGAGAAGGGAAATCAGTCATACCATAGAGTTATTGGTTAGATCTATTTAGATCAGAGATCTTTTGCTTATCAACTTAAGCTTCAGTATCCAGCTGTTTATTCTTCTTGCGAAGCTCAATAACTTCAAATTCTAATTTTTCTTTATCCTGGCGAATTTTAGCAGCCTTCTTTTCAGAGTTGGCACGTCTTTTATCTAAATCAGAAGCAACAACAAAAGAATCTCTTCCAACCTGCGAAAGAATAATATAAATTAAGATCTAGCGATGGAGAAATATATAAACAAACTGAAAAAATGAAAACATACCAAGGTACCAAGAGAATTTAAGAGGCTAGGAGTCAGCGATCGTGAGACTCCTTGGAGAGAATCATTGTCCACCAGTATGGGAGCATCGCAGATACTGGAAAGAGCTTGGGATGTCTTGTTAATAACTTCATCCTCGTCATTACAAGTTATGTTGTGGGAAATATCGCTAAAAATTCTGGATAAATGGGCCATTGAAGAATCAGATGAAGAAAAGTTCTTTATAGAAGGGAATCTTCTATCATTATTATTAAAATGTTCATCATATTTATCCTTATCAAATTCAACATTTGGGGTTTCTGGAATAGGTTGAGGAGTTGAAGAAGAAGAGGGTCGGGTTTTCCTTTTCTTCAAAGGAGGATCGCCGGAATCTTCACCACAAGGGGCAGAAGGTTTCCCTTTGGGAGGAACAATATTTTTATCTTGATCGCCAGATTCTCCACCGCGAGGGGCAGAATATTTTCCTTTAGGAGGAACAACAGATTTATCCTTTGAAGGCTTCTCCTTAGTTCTCACGGGTTTTATTGGCGGTAGTTCTTCAATTTCCTGCGAGCACCGATGAAGATAAGAAATAGGGGCAACAATATATTGTTAAAATTTATGAGGAAATATTTCTTACTTCATCCGTGAAAGATTTAAGAGCTAAAAAGGTGCTGGGTTTCCTAAAAGTTTGATAGATGAGTTTCATTCTTTCAATCTGAGAAAGATCAAAATAGTTAGCGAGAATATAAAGAAGACAATATATGATAATAATGTAAAAATTTAAGAGAATATACTTCTTTAGATCTTTCAGGCCAGTTGAAGACCCATGGCTCATACTCTGAAAGATTCGCAGGTAATGAGAGAGAACCAGATATATAAGGACCTTCAAGACATAATGGAAAGATGAACCATTTGTCATCGCTAGAATGGCGAGGGCCTTGGTTGGTAGATGTATGAAAATCAATATCCATCATAAGAGATTTGTCACCAGCGACCTTCTCTTTTTTCAAACGAACACCCCAGCAGGTGCTATCCCTCTTCATAGGGACTATTCTATAATTTACAAAGAAGTTGTCCACAGTATAATCCGCAGAAACAATGGGGACATCTTCAAATTGTGGATTCTTCGCATCTTCAGGGTAGAGAGACCCTTTGCCAGCTCCGTGAGAGGCATATTCAAGCAGCAATCAGATACAATCTCCACCCAATTGATATATCGCTCGCGAAAACCTTTTGTCAGAAATTATTTGATAAATAGCGGAAGTTCTGGGTCATAGAGAGGAATGGGAAGACCGGCTTCAAGTTGTCCTAGCGATACTATAACTTTCTCGCGTGAACATTGATCATCAGTAAATAATTTAAGAGTAAGTTCAGATCTAGAATCTTGATTTGGAATTTTAGATAGAGTAAAACCTTTGCTTCTGAGTTTTCCTTGCATCTCACCAAAAGCAATCAAGTTTTTAGCACCAGCGATAACCATTTTTAAAGTATGGGAATGAAAAAAAGGGATTGAAAGATAAGAAATAAATCACAGCGATAACAGAAGCGCAATTCGCGGAAGAACAATAAATTTGCAGAGAGGTTATGGAGAGAGAGAAGAAGAAAGTAAAAGAGAAAAAGAAAGGAATGAGAGAAGTATTTATAGAAGAAGAAATTTCTCGAAAAAGATGAAGGCAATTAATGCAAAGAAAAGATGTGGGTGGTCAGATCGCAGCGGTTAGAAGGGACGTGACAAAAATTTATTAGAAGAAAGAATACGTGAAAATAGTTGGCGAAGGACACAGAAACGTGTCAAAACAGAGAAGTCTGATAAGATAGGCAGTTACGGCATTCTAAAAGGTTCTCATGATCTTCTCTTCTTCGCAGAAAAGACATGAGAAGAGGCAAGATGTAGGACCATAATATCACTACAACACTATTTATGCGGTATTAACAACACTTTTGCGAGCGTCACAGAAGATTCTTTAACGACATTTCGCGAGCGTCACAGAATAATCCAAAAGAAGCTGATGATAGAAGAAATACAAAGAGAGTATGTTTATCCTGCGATGGTTATCAATTTTGCGAGAGAGAATATTATAAACATCGTGATAAGATCGCAAAGTATATCCGAAAAAGGAGGAAAACTTAGTTGTCATACACTATGTAAAACCCTATATAAAGGGTTCGTTAGGTTCAGAAGATGATGATGTCTTTTAGAGAATTGATAAGATTTTGAGGAGAGAGAAACTCTATAAAGAAATTTGTACTTCTGAGTTCTTATGTCTTTTGTAAAGAATTCTAAAAGTTAAAATAATAAAAAGTGTCGTAATTCATTCTCAAACATAATTCAATTTCTGTAGATTCTTATCAGGGGTGTAGTGTAGGAATTCCTGCAACTACAATCACACTATTGGATATGGTCTATCCTACACTTTTGATACAAACACTCACATTTCCGCCTTTTCTGATGCTGATTGGGCAGGATGTGTAGAAGACATAAAAAGTACATCAGGGGGTTTCTACTATGTAGGACTGAATCTTGTTGCTTGGCATAGCAAAAAACAAAATTCACAATCCATGTCTACATGCGAAGCAGAGTACATTTCTACTGGGTCATGTTGTACTCAACTTCTATGGATGAAACAAATGCTGGCTGACTATGGTGTTGATACTGGAATAATAAAGATCTTTTGTGATAACTCTAGTGCAATTCGAATTACTGAGAATCCCGTTGAGCACTCAAGAACAAAGCACATTGACATAAGGTACCATTTTATTCGAGATATTTATGAGAATGATATTATCAATATGAAATTTGTGCCTTCTGAACAACAATTGGCTGACATTCTCACCAAACCATCAGACACTGCCACTTTTCAGCACTTGTAACAGTCTATTGGTATTGTTTCAGTTCATTAGCTTTTCCGTAACTCTTGCCCCTGTGCTTATCTCGAATCTTTTGGGAAATTGAGTTCCAATCCAGTAGGTTTACTCCATGTTTGTGTCTCACGTAGTTTGATTTTCTGTAGTGTGTTCAAAATCCTTATTTTCTTTTGAAATTAAGGTCTCTCTTGTTGTTCCATTGGGAATGACATTTATGGGGGAGAGTTCTTTTGAACTTGTGCCTAATTGCCAAATCTTTGTGGGGAGTACGGCTGTGGAATATTATAGGGGTTATCTTGTATCTTTATAAACTCCTTGATGAATGCATTTAGCTTCGGCTTTATGATTGCATCTAAACAAGATGATATACATTAACCTTTGGTCATGAAATATTTCTTAAAGAAATTTCATTGGGATCCCGTTCTTGTACCTTTGACAATTTTATTGACAAAAGGGGAAGAATTAATATGTAGTTCATACTACAAATACATATGGTTTTTGGATCATTATATAAGGGGGAGTGGTTTCCATGTGAGATGGAGTATTGACTAAGGGGGAGTGAAGTATCACCATAGTATTGTTGTTAAAGTTGTGATGCAATTGTACTTTGACGCTATGTAATAATACGATGACACTGTATAACAATGATTGAGAACTCTTGTTTTCTCATTGTTATAACTACGAAATTTCAACAACGATGATACTAAACTTGCAACCTTTGGGATCATTGGACTACTTGGAAGTGACGAAAATTACGAGTATTGTTGAAGATTAGACATGTGGAATAGGAGCTACAAAGTTTATTTATATATATTTTGTATTCCATATGTATTAATAGTTTTTCTATTAAAATTGACAAAGGGGAGATTGTTAGAGCATTGCTCGGTCGAACTCGCATGCGTTGCTATCTCAAGCATGTTTGTCAATGTTAGTGATCAAAACTATAAAATATTGATTTCTAGTCTACTATAACTAAGGTCCCGGACTAGGATAGAAAGTGTAGTTGAGCTCAAGAACTCCATGACTATCATCATACAAGACGAAGGACTACTCAAGGAACCATTGGATCTTCATCGACTAAAAGTTATGTGGAGACTTAAACTTATCTATCACTCAAAAGTCTATCTACTCCATCTCCTATCTTGAGACAAAAGTCGTATTACTATATAGACTAAGATTATACACATATGATATTTCGAGCTGAGTATATGTCGCTTATCTATTTCTCGAAATATGTGTTGGTAAAGCTTTCGCTTTAGCCAAGTTCATATTTACCTAGTGACTAAAGTCATGTTATGTTTCAATCATTTTGGAAATCGCTCTGACGAAAAATAGTTTGTGAATAACAACTATTTAACGCCCTCTGAGAATGTTTCAAAGATTTAAATGAGAGTTTAGACAATATAACCATTGTAGGATATAAACATTGTTGTGGTAACACATATATGTATAAGTCCTTATTGATTGAACATAGTGTGCAAACTCAGTCCGCGAACTGGCGGAAGTTCTTGTCCGAGAATTTCTGCTGGAGTTTGTAAACTCCGTCTGGAAACTTAAGTCCGCACACCCAGTCCGCGAACTTGAGTAGGTTATGTCTAAAAACGATGTTTGTGAACTTATCTTAATAAACTAAGGAATGCTATTGCAAACCGTGGCTTTATAGTTCATGAATCGATTCGAGTGAATCAAGTTGTTTTTGCTTCAATTGTGTCTTGTGTAGTACATGAGATCTCATAGCAATTGAACAACTCTCTAACTAGTTCATTTGGACTAGTTATGGTGAAGAATAATATGGTTGATATGAAAGTTATCATTTGGCTAACCATTTGGTTAACTAGTGTTGAACCAATGATCGCTGTCGTATGCGTCAAAAATAATTACACTTTCTTACTACTCAAAATATAAATATAGCAAGGGAAAGAAAGGATCGATCCCACAGAGAGGTCTAGGTTGTCTCGTTGTTTCGGTTTCCTATAAATAACACCGGGGGTTTTCTGATTTTTGTATACTAAAAGTAAAATAAAAGCAAGACAAAGAAATAAGCAAACAAATAGATTCAAGGATAAGAAATATTGGTTAAGGATTTCGTTTTCATTCACTAACATGCTTTTCACAATAACTAGAATTGATATTTAATCTCAACTTTTATCAAAAGCCCTAGAATATCTTGATCGCAAGAATATCCCGAAAATTCCCTTTTGTCATCAACAAACACATTAAAAGATGCGAATATGAGTTATATCTAAAAGAACAACCTAACGTGTAAAAGCACTAATCAAGTTTAATTCCCAAGATGCATTAAGTTCTATGAAATCAGGCCAATCAAAGCAATTGAACGTGGAAAGCGCACTAATTCAATTTAACAAAGGTTACGATTCACATATGATCATAAGAATATATCACTACAAACTATAATCATATTTATGCTACTTGTATTCAAGGAATATGACTTTTACGTATAATAAACCCTAAACTAGCAATAGATGTGATTAGAAGTTCTACCAATTTGCAACTTGACAAAACAATCAATCAAATCATGTAACTATATTTTCAGAGAATCGCAAACGATAAATATGAGACAAAACTAATATATTGAATCAAAGAATCATGCTTTGTGAAATCCAACTATTCCATAACCAATAATAAAACTCTAGCTCATGTTCATTGAGTTCATAACAAGAAGAAAGATAAAGGTTTTCATGTTTCTAAACCCTAGAACAAAGTAGTAGAGGAGATAATAATATATGATATGATAAAAGATTTTGAGAAAAGACTTCTCTTTTATAGCTCTTCTTGTTCCAAAATTAGGTCTAGCCTTCAAAATCTTCAAGTCCACGTCCATCTACTAGTCCACCAAGCCCATGTGTGAGAAATATGTCTCTGGAATTTTGGGTTCAAAACTGGTCGCCGGATTGCTGACGTCATCACCGGAATCCGGTCGCCGGAAAATTGTCTCAGTCCACTTTTGCCATCTGAAACTGTCACCAGGCAAATATGCATTTCTTGCAACTCTTCTCTCCTTCTCTATGTTCAAACATTCACAAAAACCATCTAACCCAACTTCATATTTCTTGCGAAAACGCACCCAAAAGCGTGACCCGTAGCTCATATGTCCGGCCATCAATTCTTGCATCCGACTCATACCCCCCTCGTGATTCACTGAAATATTGCAATTCACACTTTAACTCCCGAAATTCGACAATCGGAACTATGCTCACCGGCGCGCCATTTTTGCACTATTTTCTGCACTGCTACATGCCTCCAACCTCACCAGCTGTGACATCATGGCCTGTAACATATCAATTCCATCTCACACTCGGTTGCATCTCCCTACACTACAACTACACCAGCTCAAGCTCACAACTGCGCCAACCAACTCGATGCTTTTCTTTCTTTTCTCAGCTCAACTGGACTATCACAGCTTCCATATCAGTTTACACTTGCACCCTGTAACAGTGACAGCGCCATCATTTCACATCCAAACTACATCTGCCTCCCCTGCATACTATCATAAACTGCAGCACTGTGAAGTGCAGTTGAACTGCCATCTTCCTCTACCTGACACTCATTCCACCAGTACCCATCTTCGCAACATCAATTCCATCTGACCAGCAGTACAAGTAGCTTCATTCACAGCTGCATTCTAGCTCCAATTCCATATAGCTGCGATATCTCGACCAACACCAAAATTGTTTCTTCCTATTTCAGTGACACAATGTCGTAACTGCATACTTAAACCTGCATAAGCAGCTCCTTTGCCTCAACAGCGCAATACCCAATCCTTCACATAACACCACCAGCTACTGCACCATGAACCTTCTGTCATTCCCATTCACCAATAACTCCATTTTTACTTTATCAACCACCTGCAGTTCACCACCCATACCACAAAGTCACCACCTGAGCTTCCATTCAACTCTGAGCTATTGCACCACTACCTGACTGCAATTCCACCAAAAATGCAACTGAAACGCACATAGAACTCAAACCAACTGAGCCAACACCATGCAATGTACCACCAACCTGAACTTCTCAATACATCCTTGTTTAGTTCACCTCAGTATCATCCTAACAATCCATTATAGCCACCTGACTCTCCACTAGTTCTCATTTGCACCTCATTGCAGATGCTTCCATATCAATGCCACTGTAACTTTCAGCTCCATAAGCTCAACCACCACCAATACCTGCACACATTCCATGGCAACAACACTAGTTCTTCAGTTCACCAGCTGAAGTACCATCTCCAAATGCAGCTCAAGTTCACACCCTGCAATCCATCACTTCCATGCCTTCCCAACACCTGTAATTTCTCTAACACCAGAACACAACCACACCACCAAAATCTATCACCAAGAAAATCAGTTTCATAAACTCCACCAGAACTTGCTCATATGGCAGCAACAATCATTCCTTCATTTCTAGCCACCTCCTGCCAAATCTATAGCACCAGTCCATAATTTCACATGTACAACACCAAATCCAATTGAAATTCATAACCCTTATAATCTGCTGTCATATTGAGCACCAACCTATCTTCATTACAGCTCACATTTCAGCCAATCACTCACCTTCCTAATAATGGTTGTATAATGGAGGTCACACAAAACTCCTTCCCCATCAGTTGAGTCTTTGCTGTTTCTTCCCAATACCCATTTAACAACAGCACCTATTTCTTCTTGTAACTCACATCACCTGATACAGCTCACCACAAAAGACTTGAGCCATCCATCTCATACCACCAACACCTTGTTCTTCTTAGTTTCTCAAACCCACAATTCATCTCGGATTCATCATATCCTTAGCAGAAATACCACCAGTTTCTATGGACTCTTCCTGAATCTTCTTCCTTGATTCGAACAGCAACCTCCACCTTTTCCAGCAAACCCATTACTGTCTCAATTTCAGTATGACTATCTCTTCTGTCGATGAAACCACCACTTTCTTAACAGAAACACGGCAACATTGTCTTATTCTTTTCATTTAATCTCGATCTCTCGGACCCAACACACAACCACTACTCTTTTCTTAACTTCAGGTGAAAAGGAAATGGATTGAATGAGAGACGTAAATCTCTCAAATTTAGGTCATGTAGGAACCAAAACTGATATCAACACTCCCACTTAATGTTAAGGGATAACCAACTCAAATATGGCTTGTCGGTTTCCGAGAACCGACAGCCTAATTCTTTGCTCAACTCAACCATCAATTTTGAGCAACTGACAGTTCATTCTTTCGCTCCTTTGTTGCGCGACCTTAGCTCGTCCCAAGCATAGCTCGCATGTGAATTGGCCTTTATGCTCCTTTTCGCTCCAAATGGTTAATTTCTCATTCTTTTGCTCCAATGACTCCAAAGCACCTAATAAACTCAAAAGAGAACATAAGATACATAATTCACACGAAAAATAGCAAAGAAATCATAAATACTAGATATTAAATTAGGTGTTTTAGACACCTATCAACCAACTAATGTACAAGTTTGGGTACGGTTACACAAACCCAAAATCCTCAAGTACATGTGTGTATAACAAGCTATGTTTTTGATCTAACGGTTGATAAATATTAGCTTGTATCTAATCAGGTTTTCATCTAACGGTGAATATTGAATGCTTTGTTACTAAGCTAACATTGATTGCAAACCCTGATTTGAAAGACTATATAAGGGAGAACTCTAGCAACTGGGAAACCTAATCCCCACACCTTACGTATGATACTAGTTGCATATCTAGAGTCGATTCTCCTTTAACCTTTGATTTTTTTTTCTTCTAAACCAGGTTAACGACTTAAAGAATTCATTGGGATTGTGAAGCCAGACTGATACTACTTTTCTTGTAGTTGTGTGATCTGATCTTGTTGTTTATATCATATGAGTACAATTGTAATAATTGGCTTGAGATTTCTATCTCCGATAGGCAAGATATAAAAATAATCACAAACATCTTCGTCTCATCATTTGTGATTCCACAATATCTTTTTTCGCTACATCGATTAAGACTATTGTGAGGTGATTGATAAAACTGAGCTGTTCTTTGGGAATATAAATTCGGTTTTATTGATTGGTTCCTGTTCACCTTGATTTATCAAAAGGCGGAACAAAACTCATAGGTTTATTCGTGGGAGACAAATTTATCTATCTTGTAGACTTTTCCGTGTGAGACAGATTTGTATATTAAAGTCTTCGACTTTGGGTCGTAGCAGCTCTTGGTTGTGGGTGAGATCATCTAAGGGAATCAAGTGAGCAGTATCATGCTGGGATCAGAAGTGTAGGAGCATAATTGTACCTTGGATCAGTGTGAGATTGGTTGGGGTTCAACTACAGTTTAGACCGAAGTTAATTTGGAGTAGGCTAGTGTCCGTATCGGCTTAATACAATGTATGTTTAATCTGGACTAGGTCCTGGGGTTTTTCTGGATTTGAAGTTTCCTCGTTAACAAAATTGTGGTTTCTGTGTTATTTCTTTTCCGCATTATATTTTTATATAATTGAAATAATACAGGTTGTGCGTAGTTCAATCAATTAGAATATCCGACCTTATTGGTTCTTGATTTAAATTAATTGACACTTGGATATTGGTCTTTGGTACCATCCAAGTTATCTCTCTTTGATTAAGACTCGCAGATTATATTTGCTTGAGTAAATCAAATTGAGATATTGAGATAATAACTCCTTGAGATATTTTCTATTGATTGAGTCTAGTTGATTCTCTAGAAAGTAACTCGGAGTTGTCCATACAGATTGCTAATCGAAATATTGAGTGTGGTTGTTAGACCCCCGCTTTTTCAGATATCACAATATTCATTAGTTCACCCAAAACCAACGAGTTAGGATCTACTACATGAATTTTAATTGCACCAGCAGCTAGTAATTCCAGTACCGTACGTAGCATTTTCTTCGTTACCATTAAGATCAAGATTTTCAACGCCTACGCCAATACTAAGAAGTTGAAATCTAATTTTATTATTAGTGCCCGTTACATAATTACTAGCTTTTCCAGTATGTTATGAGTGTCTCTGGTTATTACTTTATAGACATAGGTCGTAGAGTTCTTAGGATAAATAGTCGTAGTGTAACGAATAATTTTTTGCAAGAAAAATTGTACAATGCTTATAATCATCTAGGTTATGCCCAATTTACTTTTTACGCAAATAAAAATATGGCAAACATGTGTTAAATAAATCATGACAACAAATCCATCTCTTTCAGCTAGCACCTCATTATGCAATTTCTTCAAAAAGTCTACTTCTACCAACACTATCAAAGTGTCCATAGATTTATTCAAAGTATCCTAATTCATTTTTATTTATTTTTTCAGAAAAAATAATTTTTTTATTTTTATTTTAAAAAATGAATAAATTTGTTATAATTTACAACTCAGAAAAAGAATCATCAGGCAAAAAATTAGTCGGCAGCCGAGCAACAAGCTGAGCTCCAACCCCCTTTTGAATGACCACTCCTAATCTATGAAAAAGAAAATCTCCCACACGCGCATTGGCATCATAACTAGCAATATAGTTACGTAAGCTTTTAAGAAAAATCGTGGTATCTTCTCCAAGCTCTCCCAAAGTGGTGAAAGCAAGTGCCTCAAAACCATAACCCTGAGCCGTACACTTCTCCAAGTACTTGGCATTCTTCTTAGCAACAGCATTCTTGATGGCAGTTCCTGGTGAAAAGGTGCGAACCCCTCCTCCAGTGAAGGGTGAAACTCCAGTCACATCAAAACACATGTCACGACCATTTTCCTAGTTAAGCACGAGTATATTTGCCGGTCTCAAAGCAGTCCCATTATTGGAAAGAAGACCCAAATCAACCTCTTTCCTAGCTAGAACACCTGCACGATAACACATGTCAGCGATAAAAAGAGCTCTTTTTCATTTCATTGATAACTCATAGTTGATGTTACAAGAAGTTTCAAGACATTAAGATACAAGAGTAATAAAGTAACCCCATACAAAACTAGTGCAAAACCAAATGTTCTAGCAATATAAGAGAAAGAACACCAGAAAAAGACTAGAGATATGTACGTAAGAACAGATTGAATCGGAGGAGGAATGGTATTCGGATCATAAGTCCACCATTTTTGATGTTTTTATTTTTCTTTAGAAATAGATACTCCAAGGTAGGAGGGATTTACTTTGAGTCTTGAATATGCCGATGAAGAATCCAGCCGCCAGAGCTCGCCACCGATGATCTTGAACACCATGAAACCTAACAAAGAGGACCAACCAGAAATTTGATAGAAGATGTTATAAAAGCATAGAAAGAGTCGTTAGAAAGACGAAGATAACTTGTCGTTGTCAAGGGGGAATAAATTCCAAAGCTAAACCTAAAAAACGTGAAAAAACCTGGATAATCTAATAAATCGCTTGATGAAAACTAAAAGAAAGTTGGGTACTGCTCGGATCCACTCCAAAAGGATCAGATCTGAGCAGTTAGAAGTTGTAGAATAAGAGGTTTTTTTATCGTCGGAATCACCTGTGAGAGAGAGGACTCTGTTATAAGGCTTTTGTTCAAAGTATCCATACTGTGATTACCGATCATTCCATGTTAATCACCAACAAGATAGATTTTCCGAATAATGTATAAGTACCTCACAGTGCTCACACAAACGGAGAAGGAGAATTCGAATTTCATTGGAAATAAGATTGGTATCTTGATCTTTTTGAAGTCAGATGGATGCAATGGCTAGATTGATTTTTTTTTTTAAAAAAAGAACCTTGATTAAAACGATTAGTCAATCAGGCATATATCCTGTTGAGCATTGTGTGTTACAAAAACTGCAGTTTTAGGGAACATATCTCTCATCTCATAGTTTGAGGAGTTGGATATTAAGTTCGAGACTATAGCCTGGAGTTTTGGCAACCACTCCTGCCTTAGGGGATTACATTCAAATAAACGAAAATAGGAAATATAATCTACATAGTCGTCTAACATTTCATTATTGCATCGTTGTTGCTGATTGCTCCATTTCTTCCTTAGATCTTTCAAAAGCTTTTTGTTCTCCAGTTGAATATTCAGAATTCTGTCATTGCTATGTTGTGCCCATTTCATGCTTGCTAGAGCTCCCAAAGTGCTTCCTTCCTGCTGAGAATCCACTCGACAGGTGAAGTACTTTGTGGTCGCTATTCTTTGTGCCTCATCTGCATAGATTATAATAACAAAAGTGTTATGTAAGCATGACGCCTATTAGTGGCCCACCATTATACTCGAGAGAAATCGAGAATCTACTCACCACCTCAATGAGTCAAAGTGGTGTTGATAATTATCTCCATTAGAGATAACATTAGTTACGTATTTCCACGTCAAGAAACACGTGGTCTCCTCATGTACAAAATTGATGTTCTCCCTTGGGCTATAAATAGCCACATATTGTTGGTTGTAAAATGAACTTCACTTGAAGTTGCTTTTTGAGAAATAAGAAGAACAGAAAACTTGATAACATTTCACTTCCTCATTTCATTGTACTAATATTAGTTAGTGCTATGTATATTCATGTGCTCGTACTAGAAAGATAGCTGATGCTTAATTAATGTTAGTATCTAGTTTATGAGCACTAGAACCCGTGTTATTATATCACTGGTTACAACAACACCACTAATTATGGTACTGACTAGTGGATAGTTAATTAGTAAGTTTGGTAATGAAGAACGTATAAAATGTTATCATCACGAGTTGCTCTGTGGCAGACGATGTGGGGGCAATAAGGAAAAGGATATTTCTCTTTGATCCTTGCATATTTCATTTAACTAATGTTAAGTAATTTATGCATATAATTTTTATAATGGCTAACTCTGTTTCTATTTTGGTAGGAACTGTTAAAAGGAGATGTTAGACGACTACCGTATCATGAGCATATGCTAAGTTTAGCATAAACTATTGTTGCGGTATATGAAGAGATATCCAAAATAGGTACTTATTGGCAACAACTCATATTTGTGATGTTATTCGATTTCCGAATTTAGCCAAATATTTGAGTTTTGCAGCATTTTGCTATTTTCCTCTTTAGCCAACCAACAGAAGGTTTTTCCGCGTCCTTTTGGATAGCGTAGAAAATAAAAAAATTCTTTGTTGGTACACCAATTATTTTTGTGGTGTTAACAGTTTTAATATTGGCAGAGCGAGGAATTGTTGCATCCTGAGGGATATCAAAATTTTGATATTCCTTTGCTATAATAATCTCCGGAATTCAAAGTCGTTCCACTTAAGGTCGGAATGCGATGAAAAATGGACACTGGGTTAACATGGTTAGCCAGTCTCTATCAGCGGTCCTTCAAATGAGCTGCAATTGATATTGAGACAATTTCTTTTAAGATAAAGAATGTGTTCATATTTCAACTTTGATAAATTAATATTTCGTCGGGCCTAATGGACGAAATTGAAGATTTATCGGTATTATTTCACCATTAATTTTTGTGGAAAATAGTTCGGCTTGATTTTAGAGAAGATATATGCACCGTATATAATATAGTGGTGAGCAATAAGGAGAGCTGCATATTTTGCGCCCTTATGTGTTCCCGCTATCTTTACGGCGTGCATTATATGCGCCAATTATATGCATCAACGAGCTTTAAAGAGCTAATGCTTAATTTGCACTTTGTATATGTTGTGTCAACAACACCGAGTGCTGCAAATGTTAACTGTGCCTCGTAGATATACAAATATTGAGCGATAATGAGTGTTGCATTTTTGTAAATGATATTTAGATTTAATATCATGTCTTCTCGTCGCCTGAGCTATTACCTAAAATCCTGAATTTGATGAATTAAATTTGCAACAGTACCTATGCAAATAAGTTTATTTTTGGTAAAGAAGGAAAATACAATTGTGGTAGGCATATTTTTATGGAAACCACAATAGTTCTCGGGTTTAAGAACCTGATGAGCACCGTACCACTAGAAGTGGAGAAATACGGGATGGTAGCATAATGATTGGTTTGAATAAGCCTTCTTTGATCCTGGAAGAGCTCTGCTATCGTTGTGACATAAGAGACATGGTACGTGCATATGAAATGCCATTTATTGTTGTCGATCTCTATCGGTCTTCTTGGAAGGACTGGAAGTGATATTGAGATAGTGTCTACGGTCACATAATTTGTTTACAGTTTACTGTTAATTTTACATGGAAATGTAAATTCTTTAAAATTATTCCAGCTGGACAGTAAACGAGAGAGAAAACCTGATTAATTATCTCTCCTGGGTTGCATGTTATTGTTACTTTAGACACCCATTTACTCCCTTGATAGGTAGAGTAATGCGGAATTGAAGGTTCTGTTGATGAGACATTCCCACCCGAGGATCAGGTGGAGAATCGTCGACGATATTGGTTAATTCCAATTGTGTCTCATCTAACTTCTCACCGAGAAATGCCTGAGGTGTTGGAGATTACTCTGTTGCTAGATTTAGCAAGAGTACGCTTGCATAAATTCAACATAAATTAAAATTCCTTGCAAGGCATGTCATGGAATCGCAGCGATCATTTCGTCTGAAAATATGCTTAGAAGCATAGACAAAAACCTCTAGTTCAAGGTATGCCAATCTAATCAGATAACGTCCATATTCTCTTTGAGTGATGAGATTGATGTCCCTCCTGACGAAGAGAACATCCATAAAAGTTGTATTGATATATTTTGAGAAAGAATATCCGCATATTTAAGTTTGGTACCAATGGATTAGGATATCCTCATATTCTAGAGAATGATGTAAGATCGTTATTAACTGATTATTAACTGGTCGTCGATAATACTCTAAGTATCTACTCAAATCAATGTGGATAGATATCCCCCTTTGCAAAGGAATTATCGACAAAGTTCATATGATTGGAAAATATGGATCTCAGTCCATATTGAAGTGCTCTCTCATTTGTACACCTTTTCAAGATCTTAGTCCCAGCGTAATGAGAGTAGTAAGGTCGCTTGTTGTATAGCGCCAACACTTTATAGTGAGTTTCCACAGACACTAACCAGGTTGATGGAAGTATGGTCTGGTAGTCATAAATGACTCGACACCTCACCTGGGTGGTAACCGTGTATCTATACTCATATAGATTTTAAGTGAAACTCTTGACTTGTCAGTCGTTGATGTTGTATCATCTTGGTAATGCTATGGGCATTGATGGCGTGCTGTGTTCCACTACATATGCTACTACAACAAGATTTGCAAAATTTTGATGAGAAAATCTTCCCACCGTTAGGGGGAGGAAAGGCTATCGCCTGAAAAACGGCGTGAAGTATCCTGGTTTGTACAAAGATAAACCAGGATGTATCTCATCTTGATGTTTTCCGCAATGAAATACATGCAAAATATTTGATATCTTCAGGAATTGCAAATCAAGTTGCTTCATGAGAAGTTGTGAGTGTAGTAGCTAGTGTGTCATTTAAAACATACCTTGAGCGTGGATTACTAGTTGATTTAAAATATTCTTCACCTCCTGAAAGGAAGAGCCAGTCACAATCGTTGAAAGATAATGCTCTCAAAGAAACTATTAGTGGAAGATCTAATTTATCTGAGTATAGTTCTCTTAATAAGAGAATGTCTCTGCAAAGGCTGTGGAACCTCAAAATGAGAGGATTTCCTTAAGGCATGCATGAAATAGAGAAAGTTGTGATAGTAATCCAATGATTGTTGATGATATAGTCAAAGTATCCACTGACACTGCCATAGATGATGTTGGTGTTGAACCACTCTCTATAAGAATGTCATTAAAGGAATGATTGGTTTAACGGGAAAGGAGATATTTAGGCAGAATAATAATTTCTCATAAAATGCATGGTTTTTGGTACTGCAACCAGAACACTCGATAATGTGAGCTACTCTTGGCCACAGAGGGGTGTTTGCAGTTCCGACATCCGATAATGTAACCCCTAGTGGCTACAGGTGAATGTATGTGCATAATGAGAAAAATAAAGTCAACTAATGGCACAAAGTTTTTTACAGGAACCTATGATGGATTCCTTTGTAACATATTCCCTATTATGGATGCAACTACCTCTTTGGTATTTATTTGCAGTCTTTAAGGACTCGATATGCATCTAGTGGATGTGGTTACTGCGGATCTGTATGAAAGACTAGATACAAATAGCTGCATACAAATTCCTGACGGTTTTTCAGCTATCAGTAGAATTACCATGTCAAATGAATTTGCTCAATAAGAACTAACATGGTCAATCGTCTAAGTGAATGCTTATTAAACCAGGGATATGTGAATCATATTATATGCCCATATACTATGCATTTACTAGATTTGATATATACAACATCTACTTTATTGGAACTTCTGAAGAGTCCTCCAAAGCACAAAAATGCTTAAAGCAAAAGTTCGAGATGAGAATCTCGGTAAAACAAGATTAAAGTCTAGACATTGTGGCTAACAGTCCATAAATTTCGCAAACCTTAAAAGTTTAGACATGTTTAAATGGACAAGATGGCACAATTGCAGCTACGCGATCCCTTACTTTTAAGATTAATCGATTTACATCTCAACAAAGGGGATGTATCACTCTGTGGAAATGGTATATTAGCTAAAATATGTTAATACCTGATATTGGATTTGTAGTAAACATGTAAGCCTGGTTCTAACCAGCACCAATATCGAGACATTGGTCCGAAGAAAACTCCTTTATCTTCGTGGTACCATTGAGCTTGATCTTTTGCATGAAAGATCGTTGAATGTCTCCCACAGAGATAAGCTAATCAGACTGTTTAAGATTTTGATTTTTGGCAGGTAGCTGATTGGTATCCTAGTTATACTCTGGTAGCAGAGTATACTTGTGATTCCTCCAACCGATCACGGCTGTCCAGATGAAACTAGTGGAGAATAAATGGTTGTACTATCAGAAGATCATTACGAAATTGCACAAAGAAAAAATGGACCAAGTTGCTCAAGTAAAGGAAGTTGTTGAAGACATTCAAGGATGGTTCGTGGTCTTTATGTAGTATCATCAGACACAATGATCAATTGAGAAGGCTACTCATTAGGGGGAGTAAAGCCATGAAAGACTATGTATATGGGCATATTGGACATTACGTCGTGTACTCTTTTTCCTTAGTCAAGGTTTTGTCCCACTAGGTTTTCCTTGTCAAGGTTTTAATGAGGCATGCGAGTCCACTGCTATCCGCGGTTTCAAATGTTGTACTCTTTTTCCCTTCGTCCTGGTTTTTGTCCCTCTGGGTTTTTCTGGGCAAGGTTTAAACAAGGCAACATCTGCGTGTTTGTCATAGTTCTGAGAACTCATGTTTTCATACGTTCAGGTTTTGTCCCTCTGGATTTTCCTGGCGAGGTTTTTAATGAGATAATTATCTTAGAACAGTGAACATCATCTAATGAGATGCATATCCATATAGGTTCTTAAGATGCGGTATCGGATGATCGCATTCTAGCTCAGGTTTTTACTGTATATGGTTCTTCCTGACAACATCTTATCGGTGCAACCTGCTCATTGACGTTGGCGTTACTATGAACTTTTAACGCTCAGGTTTTGTCCCTAGTGGTTTTCCTGATGCAGTTTTGATGGAAGAAGCATTTCACGGTGGCAAACAACCTCGAATATGAGCTTCAAGTGTTCGGATTTTGTCCCAAGAGGTTTTCCGAATAACCTTGACGAAGGCAGAAACCATTTCACCATCGTTTCAAAGCCACAAGTATTGCATTATTTTTCTTTGGACCAGTTTTTATCCCAACCGGATTTTTCTAGCAAGGTTTTTGAAGAAACAAAGATTTTATAATGGTGGTCCAAGGGGGAGTGTTATGTAAGCATGACGATTATTAGTGGCCCACCATTATACTCGAGAGAAATCGAGAATCTACTCACCTCCTCAATGAGTCAAAGTGGTGCTGATAATTATCTTCATTAGAGATAAACATTAGTTACATATTGCCACGTCAATAAACACGTGGTCTCCTCATGTACGAAATTGATGTTCTCCCTTGGGCTATAAATAGCCACATATTGTTGGTTGTAAAATGAACTTCACCTGAAGTTGCGTTTTGAGAAATAAGAAGAACAGAAAACTTGATAACATTTCACTTCCTAATTTCATTGTACTAATATTAGTTAGTGCTATGTATATTCATGTGCTCGTACTAGAAAGATAGCTGATGCTTAATTAATGTTAGTATCTAGTTTATGAGCACTAGAACCCGTGTTATTGTATCAATGGTTACAACAACACCACTAATTATGGTACTGACTAGTGGAAAGTTAATTAGTAAGTTTGGTAATGAAGAACGTATAAAAAAAGAGTAATTTTGATGTATGTTATAGTAGCAATGTATCACAGTTGAGCAAACGGATTTTGGTTGTCTGATTTGCAGAGCTTGTAGTTGTGGGTGTGTTGGGTTTCTGATGAGTGTGTATTAAGTTGTTTTAGGGTATGCATGGTTGAGGTGGTGGTTGATTAGATGTATTTTTGTTTTAGGCTTAACCTGCACTTCCCTTAATCTCCTATCACACCTATGCTTCCATATAAACCAACATGCAGTTTCCTCCATCCGCTGTATTCTTTGTCGTTCAAAGTTTGTCGTTCCCAAATTTCCAAACCATTTGTATATCCATTCAGTAATTGTAACATTTGTGCTTCCTGGACCCTTACTTCCTAATCCAAATATAACCTCCTTGCTATACGTACAGTATAGGAGCAGGTAGGATATGGTTTCATCAGCATTACTACAGAGGCAACAGAGTGGGGACAAGTTTGGCATTCTTTTGTTAAGTTTAACCATTACAGGGAGAATGTCAGAGTAGCACTTCCAAATAAAAACTTGAATTCTAGGGAGAACATCCAGTTTCCAAATCTTAGACCAAGTCGGGTTGCTGTTTGTGGGAACTGTTGTACCTTTGCAAGCTAGGGTGAGCTGCGCGTACACCGATTTAAATGTAAGACTACCATAAGGGGTATGAGGCCAAATGAGTCTATCATGTTAAGCACTCCTAACTGTAATATCTATTGTTTTATTATTTTCAACCGCTTGAGGGTGAAATAAATGTTGAAGAAAGTCACTATTCCATTCCCTAGTTTGGTTGTTGAAAACTTCAGTTACCAGTTTAAGAGTGTTTGCTATGACAGGAGCACATTTCTCCTTAGATAGCAGATTTGGAACATCTCTCCACAACCAAGAGCTATTATTTTTTATTTTTTCGATGCTCAGGGGGGAGACCCCTTTAAAGTATTTTTCCTCCATGACTTTTGCCCAGAGTTGATCATTGTTTTGTATCATACGCCACACAGTTTTAGTAATCAGAGCTTTATTAAATCTTTCAACATTTTTGAAACCCAACCCTCCTTGTTCTTTGGGAATGCAAAAATTCACCCATTTCTTGAGACACAGACCCTTGCCATTCTCTCTCGAGTGACCCCACAAATATTCTCTATTGCGCCTATTCATTCTTTTTGAAATTGCTTTTGGTATTATAAAGCAGGTCATATGGTACGTTGCCAGAGAGTCTGCCACATGTTTTATCATCACCCCTTTTCTCGCTCCTGATAGAAGTTTTCCTGACCATCCCGCTAAACGACATCTATGATTTTCAGCTAAGGATTCAAAACACTTAATTTTAGACTTATGGGTAAACAAAGGTACTCCTAAATATTTATCATCCAATTTTATTCTACCCACTTTGAGAATTTTGATAATTTTTCTAGCCTTGTTGTTGGTCACCGATTTACTAAAGAAGATTCCTAATTTTTCATAATTTATTAATTGACCAGAACCAGCACTAAAGGTGTCAAGAATCTTTAATAGTCTCCTACCATCTTTTTTATTGGTTCTAGTAAAAATAAGGCAGTCATCGGCAAAAATAAGGTGAGAGATGGTAAAGGAATTTTTAGAAAAGTTAACCCCTTTTATCCATTTATTCTTTTCTTCTTCCATTAGGACTCTCGAAAGGCTCTCCATACAAATAATGAAAAGGTATGGGGGAAAAGGGTCTCCTTGACGAGTTCCTATAGTAGTTTTAAAGAAACTTGAGGGATATCCATTAACTAAAACAACACTGGAAGAAGTACTTACACACTGCATCATTAAACCTATCCAATCTTTGCAAAATCCAAGTTTGGTTAAGACAACCTCCAGGAAAGCCCACTCTACTATATCAAAAGCTTTGGACATGTCTATTTTTAAGCCCATATACCCTTTTTTTTTCTTATTTGTTCTCATAGTGTGTATTAATTCGTGATCTATTACAATATTATCTGTGATTTGTCTGCCAGGGACAAAAGCCGATTGATAAGGAGAGATGAATTTATCAAGGAAATACTTTATTCTGTTTGCAAGGATTTTTGAGATAATCTTGTAGATGGTATTACAAAGGGATATTGACCGAAAATCAACCGGGGTTTCAGGAGCCTCTTTTTTCGAGATAAGGGTAATGAAAGTGGCATTTAGCTCTTTTAGGAGATGTTTGGGTTGAAAGAATTGTTGTATTAATTTGGTAACGTCCTCTCCGATGAGGTACCAATTATTTTGATAGAATCCCACTGGGAAACCATCTGGCCCCGGGGATTTATCCGGATGCATATCAAAGACCACTAACTTGATTTCTAGCTCCGAAGGAAGATATATGAGTTTGAGATTATCCGAATCCGAGATGCTTGCAGGGATAAGATTCAGAATTTGGTCTTGGATGACCGGGTTAGATGTGGAAGCCATATTGCTAAAGTGGTTAAAGAAAGTGTGTTTAATTTCCCCTCTGGTATGGCAACATTCCCCATTTTCCTTTTTGATAGCTTCAATCCTAAGCTTCCTTGCTCTGAATTTAGCCGCTGAATGGAAATATCCAGTATTTTTATCCCTAATCTTAGGTTATTATCAGTAGCTTTTATCTTCCAAAACGCCTCCTCGAAATTATACCATCTTTCCAGATCCTCTTGAATCATTTTCACCCTAGAACTATTTTCAGGTAGTTTTAGAATATTTTTAGCATGAGCGAGAGTCTTTGTTATATTTTTAATATTATTTTGAATATTCCCAAAGTACACTTTATTCCAAATTTTAATCAGTTTTTTGACATTTTTTAATTTTGAAATGAACCTAAAAGCCTGTGAGCCATCTATTTCAAGAGCCCAAGCCTCTTCAATCACTCTAAAGCAGGAAGGATCCTGTAGATAAATTCCAAAAAATTTGAATGGTTTCGCTCCATCTTTCCAGCATGGGGAGGTTCTTAGCAGGATGGGTCTGTGATCAGATCCCATAGGCGGCAGATGATAGACCATGGCTCTAGGGAATAAATCGAACCACTCTGGGTTAGAGAGTACCCTGTCAAGTCTAGCTTCTATAAAAGCCCGTCCTTCTCTTTTATTTGACCAAGTAAACTCATAAACCACAAAACCCATATCCATTAGCCCTGCTTCGTCTATAAAATGGGTGAAAAAACCTAGTTCTTCAGAACTTTTCGTTCTACACCCTCTTCTTCTCCTGCTCCGACAGAACAAAATTCATGTCGCCTATTACCAGCCATGGCAAGTCTACAGAAGCAGCTAGGTTCTTGAAATAGTTCAAACTAAGGTGTTTTTTTTATCTTATAGGGACACCCATAGACAGAATACAACAACCACTCAAAGTTTCTAGATCTATCCGTAACAACAACATCAATTTGGTTATCAGTACTATTAATCAATTGGATCGAGATTTTGGAAGACCAAGCTAGAACTAACCCTCCGGCAGTGCCTATCACTCCTGTTGGCTCAACAATTATCATATTAAGGTATTGTAGTTTTTTTATGAAAGGTTTGATGTAGGATTCATTATGTTTGGTTTCCTGTAGAAATATAATGTCTGGGTTTTGACTTTGGATTAGGTTTTGAAGATGCAATTTTGTAGTTTTGTTTAATCTTTGACAATTCCATGCTACAATATTGAGAGACATAATATGTAAAACCCTGTGCTGAAACCCTAATCTAGAAATTGAAATTGAATTTGTGAGAATTGAAAAATTTGCTTGAGCTGATAGTTTGTAATGTACCTGATTCTCCTTAAAGCTTGTTCCCTCTTTGGTTGAGATAGCAGCGCCTTGTATTGCAATTTGTTCCATAGATTCCACCCATTTCTCATCCTTGGATTTGGTGAAAATCTTGAGGGCATGCATTTGAAGTGGTTCTTTGCTTGACTCCCAGTTTCCATCCATAAGGACAATGGGTGATTGTTTAATTGGTTTTTCTCTTGCAGGGTCTAGTTGTTGTGGTGGGGTTATATTTTTTGTGGATGCAGGAAAAGTCCCAGTAAAGAGGTGGTTGAGAGTTGTGGAAGTAGCTTTGGAAGGTGAGTGAGAATTGTTTTGTTGAATGGTGATATTACAGTTGTTAGGATTTTTAGGGAACATTTGAATGAAATCATGTCCTGCTCTTGAGCTGTTGTACAATTGATGAGGTAGATTGATAGTAAGACTGAGTTTAAAATCCAATTCCGTTACTCTTGCCTTGTGCTTCTTCTGTCTTTGGGCTGTGATGTTAAGCATTGCTTTTATCAGGGACTTTTCATATTTGGTTTTGAATATTCTTGTAGCAAGCTTTACATTTGGCCTTCTCTTTCTCATTGTGGTTTTCTTTTTGTTACCCCTTACTTGTGCTATGATTGTTGAGGTGAGTTTACCTCTGCCCTTATTTGCATCTTCCAACTCTTCAAGTTGCTCTTCTGTTCCTTGTTTTGTGATTGAGAGTTTTGAGCTTCCAATAGTCTTCTCAGGAGTCTTGTAAGCTACAAACTGATAGACCTTCCTTTTTGTTGCTCCTTCAAGGATGAGTGTTGTTTTCCCTTTCATGCTATTGCAAAATGCCACTATCTTGTCCCCTGTATTTGTATTAGTTAACTCTTTCTCTTTTACTTGCTTAGGAATTTCAACCGAGACCTTTCCTTGCACCTTTGTTAGATAAATTCTTCTTGTAGGTCTTGTGTATTTTTTGAAGATTTCAAAACATGGTGGTGGTTCAACAAAAACCCCAGGATCGACTCGCTGGCAAGCAAAGTTTTTATTTGTATCAAAGTTTATCATTGTAGGTAGACCATGATCAAATCTGAATCTGCTTGATTTCCTTCCTCTTTTTTTAAACACTCTTCCATTCTCAGTTCCAGTTCTTTGAATCTTATATGCTGGTAACATTTCCTCCCCTTCATATAAATGCCTTTTTGAGTGTACATCTTCATTATCAACAAGAGTTTCTTGAAGCAAAACACCTAACTTGAAGCTTGGGCCCTTAGAGACCTCCACCGGTTCTGCCTCCTCAGTAGATGGCCTAGCCCTCTCCTTATTCATTTGCAGCTCGCTTGTTTCTCCCCTGAGTAATATTTGTGGCTCCTCCATTAAACATTTTTCTGGAGCATTATAGGATGCATTTGAAATAGCTTGCAGTTGGTCCTCCACAAAAGATTCATTTTCTTCTTTTTCTTCTAGCTCTCTCATGATGGTATCATGTACAGGTTGCTGACTGTTGTTGCTGGCATCACATTTTTTCTTTGAGTGATTTAGGATTCTACATTTTTTACAAAACCCTTTTGGGATTTTCTCAAAGAAAAGCTTCACAATGATAGGTTCTTTCTTCCCCATGTGTACTGGAATGTGGTCCCATATCTCATCATTAACATTTATCTCAACAAGAACTCTAGGATAAGAGAGAGTTTGCTGACTTCTTGATGGTTTTTCCACCATGAGAAATGGAGCCATAGAGCTTGCAATATTAAAGGGGATCTGTCTACTCTCACATTCTGGTGGAAGATCGATGAGTCTTGCCCATATGGTAATGATTTCCATATTAACTGAAGCAGGAGGAACTCCAAACAAGTATTGTTGGACCACTAGAAAGAAAGGGCCAAAGCCCCAGAGGTGTCTTGATAAGGCATACAATACATCTGATCTTGAATGCAGCTTAAAAAAAAATATTTCTTTCTTTTCCTCTGAATACTATGGTACATTCTGGAATGTAATCAAGATGCCAAACTTGTTGAACTATATTGGAAGCTTTATCTTTATGCATTTTGAACTCACAATTTATCTTGGCAATGATTTGAATGTTTTCTTGTGCTGTGCTTTCAACTACTCGTTCTTCATTCATGTTATAAGCTTTGTTGATATCCAGGTTTTTGAGCAAAATCTCAATTGAATCTGTTTGATTCATAGCTAAATTGTTTGCAGGGAAGTTCAAGCACTGAAGAGTTGCTTCTGAAAAAAAATGTTTTGATTTTTTTACACCATGAAACCGCTAGCATTTTTACCAGTGAAAAGAACCAGATCCAGAATAGCCAGTTTACCCCGGTATTGACTAGAGTAAAAGGAGAGTCTTGCATTAAAGCATTAAAAATCCTTACTTTGACTATTGGGTATTGCCTATGTCATTCACCTTAAAGCGCATCAGGACAGAGAGCAGAGAAGCAGGGGAGATAAAGCAGGTGGTTGAGAAGCTTACTAACAAGTCGGGGGAGAAAAGGAATTAAGAATAAGAATAATTCAATGCTGACAGAGATTCAGGGTTTGAAGGGGTAAGTGGAAGGGAACAAAGCAGACGGGGGAGAGGTTGAGAGAGAGAGAGAGAGAGAGGTTAAAGGACAAATCAATAAGGCGTAGGCTTAACTTCGAAGGTACAAAGCAGGTGGTAGTGTGAGACCATCACTATACATTAAAACACTTGAGGTACAAATGAAGCCCAGAACCAGAAACATGGGATTAAGAACAGTAAAAGAACTGTATCAAAAACAAGATGGACTAAAAAAAAAATTAAAGATAGAAACTGGAGAAGCTAGAGCTACTTCAGATGAATACCCTGCAAAAACTGCAAAGATATTAGCACAAATAGGGAAAAGAATCAGGTTTTACCTTAGAATTCCATGGCTGCTAGCTCAGGGAGCTTGGGAGAACCAGTAAAAAGAGTTACTCTGCACTCATTTCATGGTAAAAAGCTAGTGTGTATCCTGATAGGTTTTGGATTGAAAATTTAACTAGCAATGGATCAGGTGCAAACTTCGTATGGAGAATGAGAAAAATACGGTTTAGTCCAAAACCCCATCCAAATATACTAGTTAGTCCTAACCCATTCAACTAGGTACAAATTAGTCCATTTTAATTGAAAGTATACAATTAACCTTCCTGATTTATGATTTAGTCCAAATATTTACAGTTTAGTCCAAAGTGACTCACAATGATGTCAACAATTTTAAATAATATAAAAAATAATTAAAATAATTTATCTTTCAAACCGTTTGTCCAAAATTCAGAAACTTTATATATTCGGAAAGCTCTTTCCGAGAGCTATAAAAAGAGTACCCATATGACTATATAATTCTCATTTTAAAAAAATCTTAGTTTATATTGGCGTACAAACATGTACATGTCTACAAAAATCCAAAAAATCAAAAGACAAAACAAGGTGCACCAGTTTGTACACCAACATATCAAAAGTAGACTGCAGCTGAATCTCATACGATAACAAGTTATCTATGTAATCTATTCCCAAGGATTTACCGAATGCTCCTCTCATACCAGTTTGAAGCCTGTCAGCTCCAGCACATGAAAGCATCTTGTTGATACGCAAGACATGGAAATGATGTATTTATACTGTTCATTTATACATACAATGACGAAGAGGAAAAAGTGGTCAGCACAGAGATCAATCTATTGTTTCATAAAGTTTTTAACTGACAAGGAATCTAATAAAATAACAAAATTATTATATAGTGGGAGCTAGATATTGGTGACTCGTAAGCTAAAATACCGTTGCAGCACCAGTTTCTAACTTATTTTTCACTTAGGCCTATATAATTGAGTAATCACTAATAACATGAATACTGGGTAACACATTGATAAACCATCCAGTTCTTATAGGCTACATCTCAGAAAAAATGATTATACTAACTTACAAGTATAAGCTTAAGTCTATTCATCTGTCTGCAGAGATGATTTTAATAAAACTGTTCGAAAATGGAACTGAAGCTGCAACAAATATCCTAGAATGTACATTATCTTTTCCTAAGAGATGTTACAAGGATCTAAATTTCTAATGAGAAGACAACTTTTGATGGGATAAGAAAGAGATGCAGTAACTTTTGATGTTCTGTGGTATAAAAACCCAATATTTATACCACAAAAATGCACATATTACTGAGATAACACAACAGTGTACAACTTTGTACACATCCATAGAAAATCCAACACTTGTACAATTAGTTTTTTCCTTAATTTTTGGTTTGTATACATAAATATAGTCCTACAAGTGTACACCTATTTACACCTAAATAATCAACATTTGGACTACTATGCACACCTAAATAACATAATATGTGTGTACAACTATGAACACATTAGTGCTTTCCCTAATTTATTAGACTTCAAAATGAATAACATGTGTACAACTATGTACACTTTAATAATCAACACATGTAAATGAAAACGAAAATGAAACCACCAAACAAGGAGAATTTAACTGGTTGAATCGGAACAGCTAGACTGCAAAGTTATAAAAGACAATTCTTCGATATACAAACAAAACAGATGATGGGCATATGGTATGTGTATTTAAGAACAACAAGATTTTAGAAATTCTTCAAGTAGTTTTATGCTAACAAAACTAATGATGGGAATTAAGCATGTGTAACAAGATTTTTGCAAACCTTCATGTAGTTTCTAACATGAGCCAAGTTCTCTAGAACTCCATCTCAAGGTGGTAAAACTTTGGCGCCAAATTCAAATTAACGACTGGGACTTTCTATCCATTGAAAAATGGATTCTGAAACAAAGAGAATACAATCACAAGTTATCGACAATATAGCTACAATCGAACAAAAACTAAGTACATGTAAAATAGAACAAGCACATATAAACAGAGAGAAACACATACAATATGCGTACAATTATGTACACATTAAGAATCAACATGTGTACAATTATGTACACCTTAGTTACTACTCTATGAATTGCTGATGGTAACCCATTTAGATGAGGACATAACAAACACATGTGCCACATCTAAATCGTTCCATCTCGTTCACCTGGTAAGAGAAACTTCTGCAAAATCCTTCCTTGCATCAACAACTGATTTTATTTGCATCACTTTTTCCTCTCTTAAAACCACCTTCTTGGATATGAATGCAAGCTCTTGGAGGTAACATTTAAAAGAAAACAAGACGATAAGCACCAATACCAACCAATGCGATGAAAAAATCATGTTAAATGTAGAGCACCCAATGAAAAATTCAGTTCACAAAACAAAATATCGAATCTAGGAATTGATATATGCACTCATTAGAAATCAACAGGTGTATAATTATGTGTACATTAATGATCACCAGGTGTGCAATTATGTGCATATTAACCATCAAGATGTGTAGAACTATGTGCACATTAACGATTTATAGGTGTATAAATCTGTACACGTCAACTAACAGGTGTACCACTATGTGCACATTAATGATCAACAGGTGTACAACTATGTGCACGTCAACTAATAGGGTGTACAAATGTGCACATTAAAGACAACATGTGTACAATCATGTACACATTTAGAATCAACATGTTACACATTACCAATTCAATATCTAAAGAGATGAAAGTCGGATTTTACTCAAATATGTAAGGAGCTAGTAACCCATATGTTAAAGAACTTACTAGTATTTGCTTCTCCGTTCATTGTATCCAATGACCTTATTCCCCAATCTCATCTTGTCAATTCTCAATATGTTCGCTGTGAATTGTATATAGAAATGAAGTTAATATCTTAAAATAAAATCTCTCATAATCACTAAAAGAGCTCTGTAAATCTTCAATCATCTTATGCATTAATACGTTCTTCAAGTTCGTTACTAAGATCTTTTACATTCATTATGTAAAATGAAGTTAATATCTTAAAGTGTTTTTCATTCATTTGTTTCATATATAGAAATCATTGATAGCATAAATGAAGTTTGCTGGTTCTGGCAGAGAACGAGGTCGAGGTACACTAAATGAAGATGAGGCCTTGGTATTCAAAGTCTAAAAATTGAAACTGAAAAACTAAAAATTCAAAGTCAAAAATTTAAACAGATGCGTAAGATGAAGCTAAAAAATTAATACACTATTCTATTTCATACATAAAACTAAAAAAGATAGACACACACTACCTAGTGTTGCAGCATCTTTAATTACAATATGTATCTTATTCATTTAATGAAAATTGTAGGAAGGTCTTTGTTTTAGCAAACTATACCCGACTAATTCAAAGACTCCGTCTCAAGTACAAATGAAAACTCCTACATCGTTCCTAGCAAGTATATGCATGTGCTCATATTATCTGCGCACTAAAACTGGTTACTTACCCCATTTGTTTTCAAAATTCATGACCTTGTAATCATATTATATAACATATATGTAGCTAACAATTCCATTCAAACCCCTTCATTAGTATAGAGTAGCAGCACTTCATTTCTCATCTAGCTATACTGTTGCTTTCTCATTATTTCTTTATACACTTTCCTCTTACTGTCCTTTTTGTACTGCTATGTTATGACATTTAAAGGTGAGTACAATGAGAGTCATGAAAACACACATATCCTATTTTGATAAAAACCCCTATTGTTAATAAGATAATCGACTTGAAGATGTTATGACATTTAAAGGTTAGTACAAAGAGAGTCATGAAAACACACATATCCTATTTTGCTAAAAACCCCTATTGTTAATAAGATAATCGACTTGAAGAGGTAGCGTTCGAAATTACTTGAGCTAAATAATTTGGCAAAAATTCCTAAACCCAAGTCTCTGTTTCTAAATCTACCATGAATCATTTTCACATTACCGACGAGAAGTCATGGATCTCCACATGTGTACCAGTTTGTACACCCCATTTATTTACCCAAGCATAAGCTTATGAAGTCATTTTTTCACATGTACACCTAGTTATTTATGCATGCATAAGCTTATAGAGTCAATTTTCCACATGTGTACCAGTTTGTATACCCCGTTAATTTACCGAAGCATAAACTTATAGTTATTTTATGACAAATGATATTGCACGGACTCTAAATTCAATAAATCCAGATTTTACGGCCTCCATAAAAATCAAATAGTTACATACTGAACTCACCAACTTATAATTGATATCAATTTTCCTATTGGAATGACAGTGGAATTGTGTTTTAAATGGCTTACCTAGGCTGTCACCAAAAATATACGTCTTCCTACTAACCCATGAATCGTAATTAACATCCATTGTCCAACCTTCAGCATCACCAACAATATACTCCTTTGCCAAATTTGGTACTGCAGCAATACAAAACACCATCAAAAACGCAAATAAAACTTGCCCAATAATTCCATTTGCAGATTTCAGCACAAAAAAAAAAGAGAGAGAGATTTGCAGAGAGAAGAGTTAGGAAGAAAGAATGTGCTATGATCTAACAAAGTCGATAAAATGCTTATACATTACTCCCATGGTTTGTAAGGACTATATTAAAGGGAATCTTTTTGCTGGAGTAAGTAAATAGTGACACTTAATTTCACTTACTTAATCCTATAGGCTACAATAACAAAAAAAAAAATTTGTTAACATTTTAAGGTGAAATAAGGAACAAATGGAATGATATGAATGGTTTGTTTAATTTATAAAGTAAAGAAGTAGGTGCTATACTTTTTGTTCTTCAATTTTTATTCATTTTATGAGGGTGGCCATCTCTTTTCAGTTATGTGTATCTCCTGCTCATTTGTTAGTTTCCTTTGAAATCACCCATGTGCTACTAAGGTTATTGGCTAATTAATTTGTATATCCAATAGCCTCCTCGGCGCTTAATAACATAATAAGCATTATATTAATTGTGCTTGGTACAATACCTAGACAATACAAGAGCTAACTTTATTTGAACTTTCAATGGCTAGCGAAAATTACTTAATGAAAAATTAAGAGATCCATAAATCATAATGCATTAAAACACATACAACCATGTAGAAGAAAGCAGTAGGTATTAAAATCAGCAAGATCCGCCACCCGTACCTGTATAAAAATCAGTAGTAATACTAGATTTAAGGTCTTGTGATTTTTTTTTATAAGATTCTTGCATTAGAAATGATAAGATGATCTAATAACTATGAACCTCATCCATGATTTCAAATCAGACCTTTAGAGTTAAGGTTTTTGATCAACTAATAGCTCTTAATCGGATTAAAATGATGCATGAGAAGAGATAACCTTATCTTTTAAATCGATTTTGACGATGAAATCTCTAGATTAATTTGCTGAAATTGAATCTCATCAATTTTCTCCTCGATTGCGAGTTAATATTCAAGAATATGTACCGATATAATTGTTTGTTTGATTCTCAGATTAAGGTCTGTAGCTTGAATTTGCAGACTAGAGAGATTAAATTCTCTTTCTTAGGATTTCTTCGCTCTGGAAGTTTTCGAAATGAAAAAATGAAAATGAAGTCGGGAAGAAATCAGATGGGCTTTATTGTCAACCAAAAAAATATAGTTTGGACTGAATCGTTTATAAAAGGACCGACTCGTTCGAAATTGGGTGAATTTGGACCCCTTAGTACTAGGCTTGAGGGAGAAGGACTATATACTCTAAATCCCAGTAACTATGGGACTAAACGTCAATTTCTACATAAAAATATTACTAATTTTTTTATATCATGCAGAACTGAAAACATAAAAATTGAACATAGCAAAAGTAATTACTAATTATACAGATCTGAAAAACATAGAATATTACTAAACAAAATAGACTAGTAGCATCCATTGTACACCAAGGTGTACATAGTAGTACACATGTAAAAAGACAGGTAATAAAAACTTAAGTTCACAGGAAGGTGTACATAATGGTACACATGTCCTGGTACTAATTATCCACGCCAAAGAAAATTGAAAAAGACCAAACACATAGAATCTTTTGAACAAATGAAACTTAGAAAAAGGCATCAAATCATGGGGAAGGTAGCTCTGTTGTGGTGACAAATGGTGAAGCACTTTGTGCACATCATAGGCCTCTTTTGCTTCTCCCAAGCACCCTTGATACGTTGTGTTTTTTGCCTACCAGGTGGAGGAACATGAATAGGAACAATAGTTCTATCACTAGGATCATAAGACTTCGACTTGTCATAATTGGGGATAGGCAAGATGATCTCCTGGTATATCCGGTTGTACCATTCAGTGGTAAAGTATGGCTCAACAAATGAATAATTGTCCTCCCTATTAGCTTGAATGGCAGCACAAGCATGTGCACAAGGAAAACCATTTACTCGCCACCTGTGACACGTACAATTTTTCTGTAATAGATCTACATAATGATACCGGGGAGACTTGACTTCATCCAATCTTTCCATGGATTCAACAACAGTCCAAGTACGACCAATGTCGATGTTTTCCTTTAGCATAGCCTCGTATACGGGAGTGAGCCTAGTTTTGAAATTTTCAAGACCTTCTACCCTTCTCTTAGAATTCATCTTCATAACCTTCAAACTAAGATAATAAAAACACAAAACATAGAATCAAAACATGTTCTATAAGAAATACAGATAAAACAAGTGTTCAACAATGTACACATTAAGGATATCCATGTGTACAATAATGTACACAAAGTTGCAGAATCACAGACATAACATGTGTACACATCAAGGAAATCCATGTGTACGACAGTAAAAAGTAAACGAATGAAACAGTAAACATAAAACTCACCGTATCGCATCGAGAAGAGCAAAAGCAGATAACTTTTTGAACTCAAGAATCCAGTTATTGAATGACTCGGAAATAGATGAAGAATGAGCAACATATATGCATACAGGGAAAAATGCATTTGCCCATTTCTCCTTTGGAATAGTCCTGATATAGTTAGCAACATGTCCACATCTAATTGCATGCATGCCACGCAAAGCTTCTTCAAAGTTCGCTGGTGTGTAAGAATATGCAGCTTTGTAAAACAAATCAATAGCAACCTTGTTATTCGCATCACCTGATCTAATAGGGAGATTTCACTTGATGTGGTAAAAGCAATAACTGTGATATGAACCAGGAAATGCTCTGGGAATGCCTTTCAAAAATACTTCATGACGATCACTAAGGAAAACAATCTGACGATCATCGACCACTTGTTTAAGATTATCAAGAAACCAAAACCAATTGTCTTTGTTTTTTTTTCAGTAGACACAATAACAAAGGCATATGGGTAAAAAACATCATTTCCATTTACACATGTTGCAGCCATCAAAGTACCCCTGAATATACCAGTAAGAAAATTGGCGTCCAAGTAAATCATGGGACTGAGATACCTATAACTATGCTTGCAAGCACCGAAACAAATGAAAATCCGTTGAGATCTTCCGGTTTCTTGATCCACTTCAAGATTCACAAAGCTATCAGGATTAGTTTGCTCAATGGCTTTGACATACTAATTTAAATTGCTATACGAATTCTCACCATCACCATACTGTTCTTCAAATACAGCTTCTTTCCCTCTACGGGCATGGTGATACTTAATATTGGACCCATAAGTCTTCTTAAAAAGTGACATGATCTGTCTGGGTTTTAAAGTGGGATCACCCTGTATATTGTCAGTAATCAAATGCTTAACTAACTTGGTTGTCACCGCAGGACTCTTCAACCTCAAACCTACACTACAGCTAAAAAAAAAAAAAAAAAAAAAAAACTGGAATAAGTAATGTGCACCACAATGTACACCTAATAAGATCTCAAAACCAAAAGCACATATGCAAAAAGAAAGAACAGACAAAGCAAGAATATGAAATTTACACCTAAAAAGCTGGAATAAGTAATGTGAACCACAATGTGCCACCTAAAAAGCCTACAACAAGTAATGTGCACCACAATGTATACCTAAAACAAGTCTAGAAAACACAAGAATAAGTAATGTGGACTAATATGAACACCAAAACACAAGAATAAGTAATGTGGACTAATATGAACACCAAAACACAAGAATAAATAATGTGGATTAATATGAACACCACTAACCTGTGAGCATTGGAATCCTTCAGCACAAGCCGAGAAATGTCACCATTCACATGGCCAAAGTGAATCCTCCAACCACAACCATCTTCATCGCACTTCGCAGTAAAACGAGTCTTATCATTTTTAAGAATAACAACCTTGTGACCAATAGCCATCTTGTACTTACCAACATCAATCCTTACATCTTCAACACCTCCCATAAATTCTCTACCAATATTGTCAAAAATATAATTCCATTCATCGATAATGAGAGGCTTGTCCTTGTCCCCATCATGATCGACCATCCTTACAAGCTTAGGACTTTCACTTACACAAGAATGAGAAGTAGCACCAGAACTAGTGCTACAACCATAATTAGAACGAGAAGTATGCTTCGGAATCACATCGACATTCAAATAGAAATATTCATTGTTAAGATGAATAACGAGAGCAATTAAACCTTGCAGTTGTATATTACCTTGTATAAAAACTACTTGATCACCATCCATATAGGAAAAACGTATACTCCAGGGAAACAAAGATCTCCAATGCTTACATGCAAGATGCTTCAATTCATCAACGGTGCTCAAAGTATTAACACGAAAAGCAGCAGAATGCTCACCATGATTCAAAATAGCATTAATAAACTTCTCAGAACTGTTGGAAACCCCTAAATATTACAAAAGAAATGATAATAAACATTTGAAGCTTCAAACAACAATTTCATATAACCTAAAAGTATTAACAGTAAACAGTGTATAGGAAAATACACGTTTAATCAAAGCCAAAAACATCAAGTAACAGTAAACCTAGATAAAATACTCCATCAATTAAGCTCCAGAATCTTACTGGAACACATAATTCAATAAATTAGAAGCCTAGGATCTAGTATCAGTTTGATTTCATATCATTCATCATAAAACTAAAAAAACATCATTAAAAAACAGTAAACAAAAATCAAATTCATCTAGTATTAACAGTAAATCATCATCTTCACGAGAATCAAAAGCTAGTATATAACAAAATATCAACTCAAGATCATACGAATTGATATCATCAACTCATAAACTCAGAAAAACTAAAAATCAGAAACAAAACCTTAAAATTAGATGTAACAGATAAAATACAACCAAAAGAAAACTAACCTGAGCTTGAATTCTGCTCCATTAATAATCAAATCAAACCTAACCTCTATGAATCTGTTAAATCAACTCCGAATTCAAATCTGGAACGATCGATCTCTCGATCTGTCGTGAATTTTTGATTTCAGAACACTTTGGAATGTAACCTGAGTTGAAATATGATGAAGAAACTATGAAATCCTACCTGAGAGCGTCTGCAGCGGTGTGACCAAAACTAAAGACTAAAGAGTAAAAAAAAAGAGACCATATTTGGGTTTAGTCCGTTGAGTGACGCAGTGGGGGACGAGTATATTTGGTCAGGCGGAGATTATAAGTTCGCGGGATGGATTTATGTGATAAAGAAAATAAAGAAAAAAAAAAGTGGGGCGGGGCTGTAGTTAACGCCCCACCCAAAGAAGAAAGTTTTGAAGTTGTGAGGCGAAGACATTATGAACGCCCCACTCCAGGCGTTAAGTTTACGTGCGCGCGTAGTGGGGTGTAAACTATAACTTCGCTCGGTGTGGGGCGTTAAGTTTACGAACGCCCGACTAAATTTAAGTTTGGTCTTGGTCGCGGACCAAATTTGGTCTGGAAATTTGGTATGGTCTGGGATTTAATCTTTACTCCGTCCCACTATGTCTCTGTTAAAGACCAAATTTTTACTCTTGGTCGTCCGCTGCAGACGCTCTGAAACGATCAAATCCTCCCTGAAACTGTTAAATCGCCTCTCTGAAACTTTTTAATCACTGACATACTACCTGTTTAGAATTTGAGATAAAAAAAAATCGATTTCAAAACACGCTTAATATATATGGAATCGCTTCAAGGGTAATTTTGGTATATCGAAAACTCGCCGACTCGGGAATCAGACATGAATTTGGACCAACTCGTCCAAGTTTGGACTAAACTGTTGCATCCGGGTTTTTTTTTGGATTAGATAGTACTGGGCTTCATATGAGTCATGAGTGGACTAAATCGTCCAAAGCCCACAAACTTTGGGACTAAACGTCAATTTCTACATGGAGAATTTGTTTGACCCCGTAACGTATGAGTCTTGACTCCATCCTTGACCTCACATTACCTAAAGTGGCCAAGGGATAGCTTAATTTAGTGTCAAACACTCACCTGTGGCTACAGTCCTACGAGTTTGAAAAGGTCAGGTCGTCTAGATTTTTTTTTTTCCTTTTAGCAGCAGCCACCTCCCGCTACTGGAAGTCATCCTTATTTCTAGGCTATGTTAAATAAGGTAGTTAGCTTTCACTTAAATCAAATCCGCATTACCAAAATCCGGAAGGTGGGTAAAGTTCCTTCCGTATATATAAGCCCAACACCAGGAAAGAAAATAAGTTGAAAATCGAGAAATTCCGTGGTAGACAACAGTTAACCGCCATAACCACCACAGTTGTCTCCGATTGTAGCGATGGCAAGCAGTACTTTTCAATTCCCATCAGGATATGATTTTGCGGAGGGAGCAACACCACGTAGGTATAAGTTTTCTGAATTGACGGAAAAAATAGATTTTTCTGATGTAGGAACAAAGCCATGGGAGCCTTTTGATTTTTCCAAGTTCGAAAAAACAGTTACACCTATTATCAAACTTGGAGAAGAAGATGAAGATGTCTTGCTCGAACTGTATGTATACCGTAATACCTTATCCAAATCTCAATCTCTTTTACTTATTACCTTTCTTCGATTTGATTCAGTTCAAAATTGATTTGTGTAGAAAAGCGAGACTGTGCCGATTCGATAAAGATGAAAATCAGTGGAAAGAAAGAGGAGTTGGTTATATTAAGCTTCTAAAACATAAAGAAACTGAGAAATTCTGTTTGGTTATGAGATAATCTGGAACACTGGATGTTATTGTTAATCATCTAGGTTCGTCTTTGTTTTTGAACTTTTTCTTTTTTGAAGTTTGGATTTGATCTGTGAGATTTGATTTAGGTTTTTTTTGTTTTGTTTTTGTAGTTCTTCCAACAATTTCGATTCAAAAACATATTGGGTGTCACAAATCAATGTTTTGGCGTGCTGATGATTTTTCTGATGGTGAATTGAAAGAGGAGGTGTTCTGTGCTCGATTTGCATCGGTTGAGTGTAAGTATTTGCTTGAGAATTTTTATTTACAGCACACAGTAGGAACCGATGATTCAATTTAACGTTCAATTGACGTTTTTCATATGGGTGTTCTTTTTCTGACGAGTTTCTGACATGGGCTTGCTTCCTGCCACACAGATGCTAAATTATTCAAGGAAATGGTCACAGGGGCCGATACGCCGGAGAGTCTCAAGGGCATAATTCCGAAGAGATTAAGGAAGGTGTCACATCGTTAGAAGCTCATCTTACTGAGAAGTTTCCTGTTGGTGAGAAGAATAGGTGGACACATGAGAGAGGGGGATGATGAATTTTAACACACTAATCTAAGTAAATAAATTTTTGCTTTCTTTGGAAAAAAAAGGATTATATTTACTGACCATTCACACGGCAAAGATAGACACCAGACAATGCTCGCTTTGGAAAAAAGTTTGCTCTAGCAGCGCTAGAGCATTTTTGATCTAGCGCTTCTAGAGCCGTTAGATTGGTGGATCCAATGGTGGTGGTTCCCAGTGCAGTTTTTTAGTCTAAGGGCAAAAATGCAATTTCCCTTGGTTCCCACCATAAACCACCACCACCATTGGATCCACCGATCCAATGGCTCTAGCAGCGCTAGATCAAAAATGCTCTAGCGCTGCTAGAGCAAAATCGCTTCCGCTGGCTTTGGCTTACCAAAAGCTTGTCTACATGTTCATTAGGAAAAAAATAGCACCCCAAGAAATTTATCTTTTATAATTTTTTTGAAAGGGGAAAACAAACAAACAACCTAAGAAGCAAGGTCATATGCCAAGGCATCGACAATACAAACATGGTTGGTAAGAGCATAATGAGCAATGGAATGAGCAACTTCATTACCCTCTCGCTTGACGTAATTGAATTCAATACTAGGTATAGTACTAGCCAACTTCCGGAGATCAGCTAAGATTGGTCTGACCTGCCAATGTGGGATATTGTTAGGGTCTTTGATGGCGTCTACCACAGATTTAGCATCCCCTTCAATGATACACTTACAGATATGATTGTCGTTGGCAAACTGAGCACCATTAAGGAAGGCCTTGGATTCAGTGATTAAAGGATTATCTTCTCTGAAAAATTTGGAGGAGCAACCTTTAAAGATTCTTGAACTATTTCTTGCAACAACAGCCGTTGCAGTGAGTCCGTCTTTGCACCCTGCATCAACATTTATTTTGATGGCGTCTTCTTCAGGGGGAGTCCAGCAGGGATCATTGTTCCTCTCCATAATGACCACACTTGTAGATGGATTGTTGTAGGCATTGGCATAAGTCCCAAATATCATGATAGCTTCTTGAATCACTGCATGAGCATAAGGTTTTTTGGACTCAAAAGTGGCTTCATTTCTCGCCTTCCACCAGCAACAAAGTACGCATGCACACAAGCTAAAGCTGGTTCCTCCATCTTTTATGGTTAACAACTTAGAGAGTAGATCATTGATATTAAGATGCTGGATGTCCTGCAATCTAATGCCCAAGGGAGAAGCAAATAGAATAGGTTGCACAGCTGGACAATTAAGAAGAGATGGTTGACAGACTCAACATCTCCATGGCAAAGTTTGCAACTCATATCATAGTTCTTGTTGAATTTACCAATATTAGCCAAAACTGCAAGCCCATTATTTAGCAATCTCCATATGAAGGTCTGCACTTTCGGTGGCATTGATTTAATACTCCAGAACTTGCTCCACTCAAAAGAGAAATTGGGGTTAGTTGAGCAGGAACCTCTAGTGTCATCCAAAAACTTGTGAAAGCTTTTAGTAGTATACACTCCTTTCTTGCTGAGGATACACAACATCTTATCTTCACCCACTTCCCTGGAAACATAGATATCATTGATGCAATTAACCTCCAAGCGCGAAAAGTGATCGACTAGGAGGTTCTGGTTCCAGCTAGCTCCATCGGAGTTGAGTAAATCCTTCACCACAGTGATCCCCTCATTTGTCAAGTCTCCAGTGATAGGTTTAAACCCATTAAGCCTCGGAATCCAAGGATCATGGAGGATTGATATAGACTCGCCATTCCCCACCTGCCAACAACACCCTTTCATCATTAGAGGTCTAATAGATAGCATGGCGCTCCAAGTGGAAGAGAAATTTTTTGGTTTATTGCAGTTCCAGAAGCTGATGCCCTTTAGGTATTTCGCATTGAAAATTGTAGCCCATAAACTCTGTTTGTCGGTTAGAAATCTCCATATGAGTTTTCCAATTTGTGCTTTATTCACGTCTTCTAGTTGCCTAAGACCCAGCCCACCAGTAGCTTTATAATTGGTGAACTTCCTCCAATTGATGAAATGAATTTTCCTTTCGTCCGTGTTGTGACCCCACTAGAAAGCTCTCATGATCTTCTCTATGTTGGATAACACTTTCTTTGGAATGAGATAGCTTGCCATGTAGTAAGATGGGATTAGAGCAAGTACTCCCTGAATTAATATAGTTCTGCCCGCATGATTTAGGAAATGTCGCTTCCAACCTGGCAACTTGGTCCTCACATTCTCCTCTAGAAATTTATACGATGATATTTGCTTATCAGATTTGAGAAGATACACACCCAGATATTTCTCATTGTCCTGCATAATTTGAATACCCAAGAGACCAGCTACCTCCAATTGTTTGGCAGGATCAACATCTTTACTTAAGTGGATAGAAGAATTTTGAAAGTTTGTTTTCTGTCCCGAACAACTTGAATAAACAAACAGAACATCTTGCAAAGTGTTAACAGTCTTTTCATTTAGCACACCAAAGAATAATAAGTCGTCGTCAGCAAACATAAGATGGCTAACCGCTGGTGCATACTTATTAATCCTATACCCATTATACAAAATTGCTTCCTCCATTCTTTCCATCAACCAAGAAAGACCTTGAGAGAGTAAAATAAACAAATAAGGAGAGAGGGGACATCCTTGTCTTATCCCTCTTTCGGCATGAAAAAAACCCTCCGGAGACCCATTGACTAGTACTGAGAAAGAAGCAGATCTGACACAATTCATAATAAGAATGAGGAGAGGATCAGAAATACCAACTCCCATAAGCATGTGTCTAAGGAAGTTCCAATCCACCCTGTCATAGGCCTTACTCATATCCAGTTTAAGAGCAAAAGAGCCTATGACAGAACGAGAGTACTTCATGGAATGAATCAGTTCTTTTGCAGTTATAATATTATCAAGGATTTGTATTCCTGGTATAAAGGCTGACTGGTTCTTTGCAATGAGATTATCCATAAGCGGTCTGATCCTTCTAGCTATTAGTTTGGTCACTATCTTATACAATACATTGCAGAGAGCTATGGGTCTATAGTCAGCAGGGGTACTCGGGTGTTTGCATTTGGGAATAAAAATTAAATTAGTATGATTTATACCTTTTGGGAGGGTACCTGATCTGAAGCAATTCTGTATAAGCATGGTTACCTCAGTTGTTAGCCCCAACTAAGAAGGAGTCGATATTCAACGAGATAATGGAAACATTTAAGCAGGTGAACATCAACATTCCATTATTAGAAGCAATTAGGCAAATGCCTGCTTATGCCAAGTTCCTTAAATATCTTTGTACATGAAAGCGTAAGCTTAATGTCCATAAGAAAGACTTTTTAGCTGGTCAAGTAAGTTCAATTATTCTGAACCAAACACCCCCTAAGTATAAGGACCCTGGATTCCCCACTATTTCTTGTGCGATTGGTAATCACATGGTCGATAAAGCTTTACTTGACTTAGGATCTAGTGTTAACTTACTCCCGTATCATGTATACACCCATCTAGGTCTTGGTAAGTTGAAACCGACTAAAATGACACTACAATTAGTTGATAGGTCTGTCAAAGTGCCTCGTGGTGTCATAGAAGATGTTCTTATTGATGTTGATAGGTTCATATACCCAGTGGATTTTGTTGTTCTAGATACCCAACCTATTCAGGACCCAAGTGCTCAAATCCCGGTGATTTTAGGTCGCCCATTCTTAGCCACATCTAATGCTGTCATCAATTGTAGAACCGGACTTATGAACATATCTTTTGGTAACATGACTACTGAGCTAAATGTATTTAATGTTATTAAGTCTTCTGAGATGGATGATTTAAAAGTGGTAAACATGATTAGCACTCTAGTTCTTGATCCTTTAGCCTGCACTATGTTTGATAATCCATTATTTGATGAACCTTTCAGTGATTTGGAGGAGGTAACCAGGAAGAACACCTTAGTTGATGAGCCTATATTAGAGATTTTCTTTGATAATCCCTTATATGATGATGTTGTTCGTTTAGATGACCAGTCTCCCAAAAAAGCTAGTTATTGTGCTGACTTTATGGACCCTGGAATCCATCCCATTGATCTTGGTCCATTTGAGGATATTTTTCACCCTAAGTTTGGGGGTAATGATGACTCTAGTGATCGTCATGTATCCCTAATTGAAGTCCCTAACTTGGGACTCGAGATTTGTGCGTCTAAGATACTACTTGAGTTTCTTCAAACTTTGCTACCCGATCCTCCAGATATTGTTCATGAAGAAACCTAGATCTTAGAGACATGTCATTCGGTTGAACCTGTTGTCCTAAACACTTATATAGAGCCCAAAGAGACACCCCATACAAATCTAGTTGCCTTAATAAAAGCCCTAGATCAAGCTATTCCCCGTCTGTTCATTTTTCTAATCCAAGATGGTAGTCTTTCATTTGTGTCTGCTCTATTTGGTTCTGAGGACCCGCAGCTATTTCGGCTATTGGTATATGACTTTGGAAGGTGACAATCCTTTTGAGGTATTTTATGTCTAGCTAAAGACTTTAAATTTAGCATTTTATGGAAGGCACCCAAGATCATGCATACGGTAATATCCTTCCTTATTTTTTTCCCCTTAAGTGGTAACAGTTTCTCCTTGTTCATGTTTTTAATTTTATCTTTAGAACATTGAGGACAATGTTAGATTTAAGTTTGGGGGTAAGGGAGAAACTTCTAGCGTCACTTGGTATCCGGTTAGCTAAGTTTACATATTGTTTCTCACCAAAAAGATAGAAATTGGAATGCTAGGGATAACAACCTATTGAGACATTAGAGAAAAAGACATTGAGATCCTTGAAATTTAGGAGAGAACTTGTTCCTTTTAGAGGGTAACCGTGATGGACCTAACCATCCATGATGGAAAGGCTAGTAGGTCAGGAAATTCCAGAAAGACAAAGCAACCTCACAATGTAGTCTTAGTTACTGGATTACGACACTCTCTCAGTAGAATCTTATCATCATCAATAATCGGAGAAACATCAAAATCTATGAAGAAAGTGGAAGACGTTTAAGGTTTAGAAGCAACAATGGAAAATCAGAATTCAAAATCAAGGGTTACAAGAAGTTATAAGAGCAAGAAAAATCAAACGATGTAAGTTCATGATACCAAGACATTACAAGTTGCGGAGATCCAAGTGTTAAATTCCTTCTGTGATGGCCATGTAAATTTTTGTCTTGTTATTACTCAAAAAAAAAAAATGAAAAAAAAAAAGAAGAAGAAGAAAGTTTAAATTTTATATTTTGTTCAATAAGGCCATAGGGAAGTAGAAATCTATAAGGAAGTTTCAAGTGAGGAATCGAATAGAAGAGTTAATTGTCAAGGTTCAGGAGTTATCATCGACAGTTGAAGCCGAAGATGTTGTTTCTATTGAGCACTATGAGAGAGTCGAAAAAAGATACATTTGGTTGATTTGCTAGTCCGCTTTCAATCTGGCACAAGATCTTTCTAGCACTGGTTTAACTCATCACACGTAATTAGTCTAGCTGTGTAGAAGATGTCCCTCTCATCTTTTTCTCTTTCCTAATCTTATCCACACTGTAGATCAGCGGACGCATCTTACAATGTTTATCTAGCTGTGTAGCGGATATCTCTTTATCTAGCAGTGTTGCGGATGTGTCTCCCTATTTCTTTAGTCAGCTTTAGAGATGACACCTTTTCTTTGGCATTCTAGTTACTTGGAGATAGGTTGAGAATATGTATGTCCTCATAGCTATTTGGATACTTGTGACTAATTAGAAGTACAGGTTTTGTGGGTACACCTCTGGTAAACCCTCCGGAGACAACACTCCGCCACTAGGGCCACCTAGCGGTTTAACGGCTTGCTGCACGTGCTAAGTGTAGTCATTTTATTTTCTAGATTAGATTTGCTCGAGACGAGCAAATAATAAGTTTGGGGGTATTTGATAGACGCATTTATGTGTCTAATTTGTCCTCAATGTTTCGTATTGTTAGTACTCGATTTCGTACTTATTATGGTGTTTTTGTGTGTTTGTAGGTATTTTTTGGAAATAAATATTGTTGGAAAATTTGGCTCGAAAAGTTTCTCGGAACATCCCGGAGGAAATTTGTTAAACGGACCCCCTTTTTGGATAAGGGGAACCTCATTTACTAAGGGGCACTCACATGTTATTCACACCCCAGGGCATCACCTGCTAAACGCACCCCATAAGTGGTTAAGGGCTGTCCACCTTCTTCACGGTTTTAACAGAAAATGGCGGGAATAATTGGTTTGAAAAAAGGGACTTCTGGAAGAATGGGTAGGAGATTCTCTCGTGATTTTCTGTTGGATTTTGGTATATCTCATCCTGTTTTGACAAACCAGGGGGTGCTAACGTGTTTAAACTCAAGAAAAAGGGAAAGTTACGTGTTATTCTCGAAACAGAAATTACGGTTATTCTCGGATATTCTCTTTGATGGATTGGGAAACTTTTACATAGCTGAGAAGAGGATGGAACGTGTTAGCCAAAGAAAACAGCACGGAGAAGAAAAAGAAGGAAGATTTCCTACAAACACGATAAACAAGGTGGATAGTTATTTCGGGTATCATTATCTATTTTTGGGAGGTTCTCGCGTGGCTTGACAACGTTTGAATGCGTATAAATACGAAATCAATGTGTTAGACTGTGTGATCTTCAAGTTATCACGTGAGAATCTCTAGCAGACGCATGCAGAGAAATAAAAAGGAAATATTTCACTTACAAGGCAGGGGAGTAAAGGCAGATTATTCTCGAGTTAATGGTGAGACTCTATGGACCTGTTGAGTATAAATTGGAGTCTGGGATAGCAGAGAAGTGGATGGAGAGTGTTGGGTGAGAAACGGAGTGTGAAAATCAAGTTGCAGAGCTTGTCTCTGCTGCTGCCATTGAAGGAGATGACGAAGAACATAAGACACGCGTGAACCGTCGTTCATGAACAGAGAGAACGACACATTAATGAGCGTTGTATTTGCTACAGTGACAATGGCATTTTACCTTTGTCGTTCTTTTGTAACATTTATTGTAACACCCTTCCACCGTTGCAAACTTGGTTCTTTTATTAATTTCTCCAATAAAACACCTTTTGAGCAATAAAAGATTTCTTTGAGTGTGTTTTCATCATGCGGAGCTAGACCCATCACTGGGATGACGGAGGAAGCAACTTTTCATGATTGTGGTGAATGAAATAATTCTTTATATGACTTTTTGCATAGATTTAATTGCTTTATGATTTCTATTAATTATTTGTTATTTTGTTTGATGTCGCATGCTTGGTTTTAATTACTTTTGATGCGTCATGCTTACGACTTACAGATAATATTTTATGAAATCTATTTTTTTTTTTGGCAAAGAATTAGAGTCACAACTTCTTTTGTTTTAGCTATATTGTATAGAGTTAATAACTGAATCACAAGAATATGAAAAGTAGTGAAATACTGCATCCTAGTATCTCTTCATCCTGTGACAATTTTGTATATATATTCTTCTATTATTTTAGTTTATTAAGTCTAAAAATCTACTTTCACAAGTCTTGAACGAATCTTCTTACTATAACATCATTGATAAATACCATCAGATCCCCCGTGTTATTTATAGGAAACCGAAAATATATTGACAACCTAGTCCTCTCTATGGGAACGATCCTTTCTTGCCCTTGCTATATTATATATTTTGAGTAGTAAAAAAGTGTATTTTATTTTTGGGTCGGCTGACAACCGACCAGCAGCCATAATCAATGGCTACCCTTCTTCATGAGACGCGATCTCAGCCATCGAAGTTTGCCACCGAACTGACAAACTTGCGGCAAGTTTTAGGCGACTATCCAAAACGAAGCCTAATAGCATCACATGCTACTTTCCTGCGGTAAGTCCCCTGACTTTGACTTGCCACAAGTAGCAAAGTGCTACATGTTTTCCACGAAAACACTCGAGACATCAAACATGTCACAAACTGGGGGATGCTCATCCGGGTATTGGTCTGGCGGTTTACAGCATGCGGCGTGCTATGCGCCCGTTACAAGAAAGTGTCATGAAGCAGGATAATTAGTGGTGGTAAAAAGTAACGGTGTAAACGAATTAATTTCCTTCATCATGGAAGCATAATGACTGACGGTTACACGTTACTCTATTTTATTCCACCACTCAATCGTTTCCACTTCCTACGAGACCAGGGTACGTTTAAATATGACTTGTATAAATAGGCTTCACCTATTTTCACCAAAAGATAAGCTTTTTGGTCGGCAACAATATAGTATCTTGAAATCACCAATAATTGATAGCTTTCCACTTTGCAAGCCAGTTCCACTTTCAGATAAAAGTCATAAAAACAAGCCACATCTTCAGAATTAACTATTCTGGTCTCAATATTGTCTTCGCTTCCCTCCCTAAGACCAACCCTTCTCCTTCTCTTTCTGACCGAAGCAAGCCTGGAATGGCCATTTCTTGGTTTAGGACAGGATTGTACAGATTGATCTCTCGAATCAAAAGCACTCCCGTGCATTGCATTGTTTAGGGTTTAGATTCGTTTCTCATCCACACACCCAAAATTTCCAAAATCCGCAGAAACAGTTTTCTCTCACAAACAATTGGCGACCACAGTGGGAGATTAATCTTTCGATTGCAAATTTAACCCTCAATTCTATCATCCTACCAGTGAATGCAATGCTTTAAAGCACGTCGTCCAAAAAAAATGGATTAAGAAGAACTGCGTCTGAGGACTAGAGATTCTCCGCCTTACCGCGGATTTGGGGACTTCTCGTGGCAAAGAAAGCATCACATAAAAGATTCAAATTTACTCCCTGAAGATTCAGTTTTGGTGAAAGACCCTAAAGCGAGTAAGTTTTGTCAGAAATGTTTTTACACGATCTATTGTTTGGGTTTTCACATTTACAATGGAAGTTGATAACCCAATCATCCCAAGATTTCATATCTTTCCTTTTCGTATGCAACATTCACGATTTCACAATTTTTTTCCCGAATGACTTTGCTACCTACATTAGCAATTCAGATTTCGACATATTAATTGATCAAAGGGCCATTATTCCAAAATAATCCAAAAACTCTTATAAGAAACAATCATCTATCAATCCAAAAATCAGAAAACCAAACCATAAACTATGTGTATATTTTTCCTTTCAAAAAAAAAACCTAAGAAAAGGAAGTTCAGAAAAAACAAAACATTCAAGGAAAATTGCCTAACAATGGCTCGTTCTTCTGGGAGAAAATGCCCTTCATGCTTTGAAAGGACGCTTGTTTCAGATTCAACTCCTGGGACAACTACTCGACTTCTACCTCCTGTTGATTAATCAAATCCGCGGAAGGTCCATCAACCAGCTTCAGCATGCAGCCTTTGGATCTCGGAAAATCTCTCATAGAACCAGGAGGCGTTAAACTCAAAGTTTGCACACATATCCCGGTAGAACTCCCAACTTGAGATTACATCTCCAGAAACAGTGTGGCCAGTCACGTTGCACATATCACGAATTGAAGATAATATATCTTCCACCCTCTTAACTAAAGCAAACCGGCTGGTGATCTTTTTGGTTGTTGCGATATATCCATACCTCTCCCATATCCTGGTATACAAATCCACATACTTATCCGGTACACTGAAGCCTCCAATAAACACATGATCTTCATAAGGAGTTAAAAATGGAGGGTCGAAAGTGGCATCTGCAACTGATTCCGCGACCAGCAGGGGTTCCTTGGCAACAATTGCACCCGCAGCCACGGGGGAATTTTCTATCATCTGAAGCGCGGCAGCATCTTCATGATGATCAATCTCCATCTCCAGATTGATAGCAGGTACGGTTTCCATGATTGGAGACAACACTACATCTTTACCACGACGAATCTCCATCTCAGGGTTATCTTCGACGACTTCTTCTAGTGATAACACTGATTGAGTATTTATTCCGAATAAATAAATGGCCTAAAAAAATATGGAAAACTCACCGACTCATTTGTGGGCCCACTGGAAGGAGACTCGTTGTTATATTCAGAAGTGCTCCTCTCACCATCGGATCTCGATCTTTCTTCCTCTTCGAATTTTTCTTCAAGAGATTCAGTCTCGTCGCCCCCTTTCTCAAGAGACGTCGTCCTTTGGTCATGGGCAAGTCTGTCAAAGATATTCGAGTTACTGAAACCCTGAGTCAAAAAGGGAAAAGTGTCAGTAGCGAAATGGAGGATCCATGGAATTTGACCGAGTGAAGAAAATCATATGTACCTGCATATTGAAAGAACTGAAAGTCATAAGAGCCGTCGAATCCGATTGGAAGCCACCTGCACGATTTTTTGACCTTTGTTCCTTTTTTTGGGGACTGTCTGCATCCGAGCTAGAGGATTTTCGCTTGCCCGAAGGAAGCTGTTTCAACAATTTATGCTTTGCTAGAATAACGGAGGAAGGTGTAGTGGCAGGAAATCCTACATTACACCCCTTACAAGAATTCATACAATCAAGTCATTTTTTATATAATCAATTACAATTTTTATTAATGAATCTCACAATTTTACAAGAATGGAAAGGAATGAAACTAAGAAATTAACAACTGCTCTGGACTTTCTCTCTCCTAAATGACTTGCTCCATACTCGAAAAAGATCCCTTTTTCCATACATTTGTTCAACTCTATATAGGAAATTACATAGTGGATGACAGCTAATATGTCCTTTATTTTAGGATCTGACTCGCGAGAATGTCGCAAGAGTTATATTGTCATATCTTCGCAAACACTGTAATCATCGCAAAATCATCACACATTTCTCATGTTTCTGCCATCATCATCTGTTACGTCATTCTTTAAATCATTCTACGACGCTCGCAATGTGTTATTAACCCAACTTCGCAAATATGTCTTTATTGCGATATTCTGATCTACATCTTTCCTCTTCTCATGTCTTCTCTGCGAAGGAGAGAATGTCATGAGAAATTAGTTTTCAAAATGCCGCAACTGTTCACCTTTTCATATTCTCCGTACTGACACGATTATGTATTCTTCGCCAAATTCAATACACGTATCCCTTCTTCCATCCAGCTTCTGACACGTCTTTTTCAACCGCTGTATTTCAACTGTTCATGTCTAATCTCTGCATTAAATTTGTTTATCTTTTTGAGTAATCTTCTCTCTTTATATACTCTTCTCATTCTTCTCTACTTTTCTTTTTTACTTTCTTTCTTATTTTCTTTGTAACTTTCTTTACTGTTCTTCCGTGAATTCCGCTCATGCTACTGTAATTTTTCTCAATTCTCATCTTTTCAAATTTTTACTTTCTTCTCCACTCTCATACTAAAGAATGCCTCCAGCCGGTCACAAGAATGAGATTTTCTTTGAAAAGGCTCAAAAGAAGCTTCAAAATAAAGGTTTTACTCTATCTCGTATTCCCGATCAAAACCCTAAATCCGAGCTTACTGCCAAATTATTTTATGATCATCCCTGCAATCAGGGAAAGATCATAGTCTCGCTAGGTTAGCTTGAAGCTGGTCTTCTCATTCCCCTATATGATCCTAAGCTCCCATTGTTTTATGAAATTCTTTCTCATGCGAAATTCTCGTGAGCTATATATCAACTAAGTGGAGATTGCATTCGTCTCCTGCTTGAGTTCGCCAACCGTGGTGCTGGTAAGGGATATTTTTACCCTTATGAAGCTAAAAATCCTAAGTTCAAGGACATTGCGATTGTTCCTGTGAACTACACCGTCAAAAACTTCTTTGCGAATTATGAAGTAATTCTTATGAAGAGAGACAATACTTGTTGGGGTGTTCGCTTACATAAGAGAGATAATGTTGCTGATGACCAATTACTCATGCAAGACATTGACTGGCATCCTGGAAATAATTCTTTCCTGCATCATTCTAATGATAACAAGTGGTGTGTTTTCCCCTTGATTCTAGAGGGTCCATATATTTCTGGTTCTCATGCCTTACCTGCGAACGTCGCAGAATGCCGTCCCTGGGTATTCAACTGGACTGAAAAGGATGATGAGTTATATTTCCACCTTTTGCTTGAATCCTTATTATTATTTTTCTTGTATTCGTACATATATTCTTGTTAATCACTCCAATATTTTTTTATGATTGCGAAATTTCCAGATTAAGAGGCTGAAAGCAAACTACAAGAAGTTTGGGAAAGCTAGTACTTTATCAGCTTTTCAATCAATCACAAATGAAGTAAGAAATTTTATTTTTTAAGATTCTTAATAATATATTGTTACCTCTATTTCTTATCTTTATATGTGTTTGAAGTCTATTGATGAAATAGAAGAACCTCGGCCCAAAAACTGCGAAGAGCAAGGGGTAGAGGAAAAGGCACTCCTCGCAAAGAGAATTCTTCTGCTCCTCCTTTAAAGAAACGGAAAGTTCAATCTTCTTCTCCCTCAATCCTTCAAGATAGCAAGAGTTCCAGTGACAATAATAATGAGGATGATGATGATAGCGACAATGACGATATCTCTTCTGCGAAAGAATCTTCACAACCTGAATCTTATATGGCTCATTTATCCGGCATTTTTGCTAATACTATGCAATTAATTGGTGATACCCCTCTGACTGATGCTTGCAAGTCCATAGCTACTATTTGTGATTCCCCCATCCTAGAGAACAATGAATCTCTTCGCGGGGTCTCAAGATATGTATCTCCAAATTTCTTGCATTCACTCAATAACTTGGTAAATTTTCATACTTATACTTTTCTTCTCTTTATTTTTATCTTGAATTCATAACTAATCTCTAAAGTTCGCTGCATTATTTCGCAGGCTGGGAAAGCTTCCTTTGCTATTGTCTCAGATTTGGAGAAGAGGCGTGTGACTCTTGAAAAGAAGAATCTTAAACTTCTCAATAAAAATGAAGAATTGGAGGCTGAAATTGTTGGTATTCGCGAGAAGGATAAGCAAAATGAAGGATTAGAGACTGAAGTTACCAATCTTCGCAAGAAGAATGAAGAACTTGAAATTGAAGTTTTTAATCTTCGCGAGAAGAATAAGCAGTTGGAATCAGACATTTCTCTTTAGAAGGGAAAAATATCTAGTCTTCAAGATTCCAATAAGCAACTCTATGGTATGGGATTCTTTTTCTTTCCCCTATATTTTATTTTTTCAAAAAATGTCTTCTTATAAATTCTACCATTTCGTAGACATCTATGGTCTTACTGATGAATCTATTCTTATTCATTCATTTTCCAATCATATGGATGATGATACCCTTCTCGAACATCTAAATACTTCTCTAAATAGTTTTTCAAACAATAAGATTCAGTCTCTTCCCGTAAATGAGCTTAAATCCAAGTTTCGTCTTTCAGAAATTGAACATAGATCTGTCTTGGATATGGCTAATAAATTTAGACAATTCTTCCACAACTCTAAGGAAGAAATTCGCAAGTTAAAGGCCAAATATAGTGATCTAATAGATGAAAAAGACCGTATTTCTCTCCAAGGTGCTCAGACATTAGCGAAATTTCAAGAAACTCTTCTTGAGATTCAAATTGAAAGAGATGATCTCAGACATAGAAATGTTGTACTCTGCGAAAGAGAGAATCAAACTCGCTCCCGCCTTCTCATAATGATGATGATGAATTTGCATGGGCTGCAAAAGTTTTAGATAATGCCAGGAATAATTTAGGTGTAGATGTTGGTCTTCAAACTGAGCAAACGGCCCTAATTAGAGATATGATTTATAACAGATAAGGTTGTTAACTGTTATTTCTTACTTATTTGTTTGTTTTTCATAAACTTCCCTCAAATTATTGATTTATTGTTATATTTTCGCAGAAGCTGAAGAGAGGTATCGCAACAGACTTGCAGAGCTAGAGAATGACAAGGCGAAGCTCGCAACAGATCTTTCTTCTCGCAATGAGAAGTTTTCAAAACTGAAGGCTCAAATGAAGATTACTATTGCGAATTTTGGGAATGACGCAATTTCTTATCGCAATAAGACTATCAAAGAAATTTGTGATGATAACCAGATTCCTCACTCCAAATATCCTTATCTTTTAGACAGCACCCCAGAGAATGTGCCTAACTTAGTCATCTCTGATAGTGAAGCTGATGAAGAAGAAGAATCTGAAGAAGATGGAAATGATGAATCTGGTAAAGATAAGGAAAGAAGCTCTAATGAAGAATCTGGCAGAGATAATGATGAGTTAAGCTTGAAATATATTTTGTTTCCTTGCTTGTTCCTTTGTAAACTTGTACATTCATTCTTTGGTCTTTTATTCTTGTACTCTATTACTGTGAATTTCTCTAATCTTTAATATAAGTTCTTTTTTGTTTCACCCTGCATGTGTTAGTATAATTTTATTTCTTGCAATATGATTAATCAAAATACAGTTGCGTAAATCTATCATATGGAAGCAAATAACATCTAATTTATCTTATGCACTCCCATACTTGCCTTTGTTATTTGTATTCAGATGAGTGATTGAGCATAGTACCTTTGTTTGGTAAAGTTGTTTGCGACAAAATCTCAATTGCCTCTGTATAGTCTCGCAAGTATAAACTTGTAAAATTACATTGATATTAAATTTCTTGTATTCTGATGTGGTCTTATTTTGCCTTCCTAAGTAAAGGTCTTATTTTGCCATCTTTTTTCTTTGCGACAAAATTGCAGGACGTCTCTACACTTTCATGTAAAAACCCATAGATATTGCCTTAACTTTTTGTTCTTTTTTATTTTTGCTGCGATAATGTGACAGGCCTAAACTTTCTTGCGAAACTAAAGCCCCATAACATTACCGTCTTGCGACAAAATCGCAGGACGTCTTTACACTTGCATGCAATGACCCATTGATCTCGTCTTATCTTCTCTTTTGTATAATTGCCTCTTCAGGACTGTTGCACAAATATGACAAGTCTAAATATTCTTGCGAAAATATAGCCTCGTGACATTTGCATCTTAAGACACTTATCATCTCCCTAATGGAGGGTGCCGCCCTTATCTTCCCTCTGGTTTCCCTTTCAAGAAGACATACATCGAACATACAAGACTAGCTCCTCCCATCTAGTCTTAACAACAACCAGCTATTTTTGCAGCCTCTTATCCCTTTTGCCTATATGGATTATGGTTACGAGACTGCACCCTAAATGGGGTTTTCTTGGGGCCGAGTGCATCATAGCCAAGACTTTCCAAGAATGGCTAGGGTAGGTTCATCCATCCCGGGCACTCTTGGATCAACCGTGTACCTCGGTGCCTTGGTCATACTCTGCACTCCTTAGGAGAGCTCTTATTACCTTAGTCGCCCAACTCAAGTCATATGCTCAAGTTGAGAATCCAAGGTGTCTCTCTTGGATAGGCTTTCATTGACCCCAAATCTCCATGACTCGGGTTCCAGCCGCAGTGTAACCTTATCGCTGAGTCATGTTACAGATACCCCCTTCTATGATGTACTTTAGGTCTTACATTTGCCTCTTGCGAAATTTTATTCGCGAACTAGGGTGTACGCCATAAAGGTTCGTCCCATTCTGGATCTTATAGATCATTTCTTGCGAAATTTTCGCATATTTGCAAGATTATTCTTGTGTAATTTCTCAACCTCATTTTATCATTAAACAAAATATTTTTTTGAAATTTTTGAAATTCTTGCAACAAATCAATTATACATTTTTCCCTTCTTATCAATATTTCTTTCACTTCACAATTTGAATTTTTTACCTTTGTTGTTTTCTACCTCTGTTCTTTTGTTTTTTTTTCGCTACAGTCTTTTCTTCTTTGACATTTGCATCATTTGTTATTTTCAGTTGGCGTTGACTTCGCAACAATCTTTCTTCTCTCAGTTCTACTGAATCATACCATCAATCTCTCACTTATTTGTCTTTTTTTGATGTTATACTTCCAGTTCTCCTTCTTCGCAGCTCTTTCTTCGCAAGATTCCACATCAATCTCATAGCATTTCTTTCCTTCAATCCAATCTCCCTTTATTATTCCAACACCATTAGGATGTGGAAATTTAATGCATTGATGGTAAGTCGATGCTACACCTAAAATCCCATGCAGAAAAGGTCGGAAATTAGAGCGTTGTAGGGTGACTCTACGTCGACAATACATAATAGAATTTTAGAAGATATCCCCTTTAATGGAATTGTCATTGTGATCTCTCCCTTAGGCTTACTATCAGTACCATTAAAATCATAAATTTTATAGGTTGAGGGTATTAGATCCTCATCTCTGCCTTCCATAGTCTTGTAAGTATGATAGAATAAGATATCCACAAAACTTCCTGTGTCAATTAAGACTCTATTAATTGCCCATGTATCTTCATCCTCATCATCCTCTTCTTCATCTTCATCCTCTCTTTGCCTTGGGTTTATTTCTAACCTCACCACTAATGGGTTATCGTGCATTTCGCCAGACTCTGGTACTTCTTCTGCGGTGAAAGAGATAGTCTGCTTTTGCCATTCTTTTAGTGGCGGAATTTTCGCAATGTTCATAATTTCTCTTCCATCAACATCTCTCGCAAATACTCTGCTTAAAAAACTATCGTGAAAGTATTCAATTGTTTTGTATGAATGCACAATAGAATTACAGAACAGGTTCTTTGCCTTTGCTCCAACTTCTATGACAAATGTTTCACCTCCTTTTGTTGCATTTACTCTGCGAATTTCTAGTGGTGGTGGTAAGGGATGAGATTGAGGGTGACCTATTAGAAAATGATTTAATTTTCCTTGGTATATCATCTTGAGAATGATCCTTTTTATATTTCTACAATTATTTGTTGAATGCCCATGAAAATGATGGTAAGAACAAAATTCTTGACTTCGGTTGTTTTGATGTGATTTTTTTTCCTATATTCCAGGGTGTTGGAATGTTCTCCATTAAAATTATAGCTTCCAATTTTTTTTCCACACTAGCATTCAATGGTGGCATCTTGATCTCTTCCCATATTGTCTTTTGACTTCCCAATCTTCTTTGATAATTTTGTCTTTGTCCCCCATAAGTTTCTTGTGGCTGATCGAGTCTTTGAATTTTGTTATTTCCACCTCGACTATAAAAATTTCTTTCCCTTTTGAATTCTTCTTGATCTCTACTTCCCATGGATACCAGCTTTTGCTGATTATCATTCTTATTTTCTTATTGTACCTGCGAAGTGCTCGCCACTGTGTTTATCAATTTAGGTAATAAGCTTGCACTCGCTGTATTTGAGCTTATGTTCGCAATTGGATAAGATTGTACTTCATTCTATTTTTCTTCAAGAGCAATGTACTCCTCCTGCAATTCTCACAGCTCTGTCATTGTAATTGTATTCTTGAATTTGAAAATTTGAATATACAATAGATTGGTTGCGAACATTGCGTTAATGAATGATAAGATAAGATATCTCTCATCCACCCGTCCAGTCATTTCACTACACATTGTCTTCCATCTTATGGTTAAATGTTTCAAACTTTCACCAATTCTCTGCTTTAACCCAAATACATCTTCTATGCCTGACCGCGAGGAATTGTTGGTTATGTATGCCCCTAAAAATGTAGTCTGCAAATGGTTGAAAGATATTATAGTATTTCTGGGTAAACTTTCAAACCACTTTAGCGCCTCTCATGTTAAGTTTTAAGCGAAATACTTGCATAACACAACATCATGATTCTCCCACTGTAGCATACATCTCACATAAGCTTTAATATGCTGAATTGCGTAGGTTGTTCCATAAAAGATACTGGTTAACGCAGGCAAACTGCACTTTGGAGGAATTCCTCCTAATTGTACTTCTTGCGAGAATGGAGTTTTCACATCTTCTTCGATGGCTTCATCCAATTGTCTCCTTCCTCCTTCTCTTCTGTTATTTAGCATTCCTCTCATTTATGCCAACTCTCTTAAGATTTGCTCATTTACCTCGGACATTGATCCCATTGGTCTCTTTAGTTCTGCTTCCCTTCTCATGCGTTCTTGTCTATTCTGTGTTGCGAGATTTTGATTTTCTTCCCTTTTATTTTCTTCTTGTCTTTCTCTGCGATCTTCTCTCTCACTTCTTTCATGAATTCGCACACCATTATATCTCTCATTTTCTCTTCTGCGATTTTGTTCATTCCTTATCAATTCTCTATGTTGCCTTTCAGGTCCTCTTTGTACCCTATCATATTCTTCATTTATGTTACCATTATTGCGGTTTTGTTAGCGTCTTCTTCTCGATTGTCATGATAATTCAGGGGAATTGCCTCTTGGAACTTTCTTTCCTCTACTTCTGCTCTCAATCTTTCCCTTTCGCAAGCTAAACGTGCTTGTTCAACATAATGTCTTTCGATTTCTTCTTCAATTATCTGCTGATTTCTTTGAATCTCTCTTCCACGTAATATTCTCCCCCCTTCTTCCTGATTTTCTTCGCCGTCTCGGTTGTTTCGTTCCTGACGCTGCTCATTTTCCTGACCTCTGTTGTTTTGTCCATTTTGTTGAATTTCTCCTTGTGGTATATAACTATCTTCCATTACTTTTCTCCTTTCGTGACGTCCTTCATTTGGATCTTGATTTTCTTCCTTCATATTTGTCATAGGTTTCTTCTTGCCTCACTTCTAATTGATCTTGAACTTGACCTCGTTGTACTTCTTGATCTCCTATTTTGTAACCTCATATTCTCCATTCTCAATTCATGGTTTTGCCTTGTCAAATTTGCGCGTTCTTCCGCTTATAATCTCCTCTCTTAGTGTATTCTTTGTCTTAACGCCTCTATTGCCTCTAATACTCCAATTCTTTCATTACCATGAGTTATTCCTCCAAGTGATTCTTCAGCTCTCTCCTCCTGGCTTTCATTTCTTAATTGTTGATCCTCTTTTATTTCTTTCACTGAATCTGATCGCCAAGTGTGTACACTCACTCTATCATAATCCAAAGTTCTATTTTGCGTTGGTGTATGTTGAATTGGTTGTTGAATTTGATTTTCTCCATCATTTCTTTTATTCATTCTTGATGATTCTCCATTTTAGTTTTTTCTTTCTCCAGCAAGTCTCTTACTCCTTCTAACAGTACTTGGTTTTCTTGAAGCATTTTTTCTCCTAGCCAAATCTTCAATCTCAAAGAATTATTGAAGATTGTCTGAAACTTCTCACCAACTATCTCAAATTCTTCCAAATCACAATGCTAATTTTCACACTAAAAACAAGGGGAATTCTCCATGTTTCTAGCGCCAATATGTAGTAGCAGAAAATCCTACACTACACCCCTTACAAGAATTCATACAATCAAGTCATTTTTTATATAATCAATCACAATTTTTATTAATGAATCTCACAATTTTACAAGAATGGAAAGGAATGAAACTAAGAAATTAACAACTGCTCTGGACATTCTCTCTCCTAAATGACTTGATCCATACTCGAAGAAGATCTCTCTTTCCTTACATTTGTTCAACTCTTTATATAGGAAATTACATAGTGGATGACAGCTAATCTGTCCTTTATTTTAGGATCTGACTCGCGAGAATGTTGCAAGAGTTATATTGTCATATCTTCGCAAACACTATAATCATCGCAAAATCATCACATATTTCTCATGTTTCTGCCATCGTCATCTGTACATCATTCTTCAAATCATTCTGCGAAGCTCGTAATGTGTTATTAACCCAACTTCGCAAATATGTCTTTCTTGCGATATTCTGATCCTACAGAAGGTTTTCCACATGGTTTTGTCACAACATCCTGGATGAACTAATAAATGGCGAGAAACTCATCTTGCCGGAAGGTGTTATATTTGGGAGTCGTCATAGGTTTTCGTTCGGAGAGCAAGAAGGGAAGACTTTTATCCGATGCAAAGACGCTATAATCAAGAATAGCGGATAAAATTTCATCTGGAGCTGTCAGTGGGCGACAAAATGGGACTCTATGATCAAATCCCATATGTAGAGCAGCACTGTTAATGTTATAAGAGACTACTCCACAAGATCCTCTAAAAAAGATGGCACATACCTAGATATGCAGCTTCGCAAGAATACAATTTCTCCAATGCTCATATTCTCGTCAGCAGAATGAAATATCATGTTTGGTGTGGAAGCAAAAGTGTTTGGTTGAACTATGGAGGTGTGGACTGGAGCCCAGGGATGGAAGTTAATTGCGTGCACGTTGTCAAGAAAATCAATGAGCTTTGAGCTAGGCATTGGATGCCTATCCAACCAACGGAGTATCCTAGAGCCGCCATACATATCAAGAAATGAGGTTTTCGGGTTAGGAGTGTAATGTTTGAAATGCTCCCACAACCATGCTTGGAGAAAGGCGACATGGGTATACGAGTCTACTTTCATGTACCCATTAGAGACATACATGTCCGCTACCAAGAAATCCATATGGGTGTACAAAGAGCCAAGAAACAAACTACTGATGGGAAGAATAATGCCTTTCGCTAGTTTGATAGCACATTTGATGAGATTCTGCCTTATCTACTTCTTGACAGAGCCATCATAAAAAATATCTCTGGATAGCCACAAAACTAAAAATGCAGCAACATGGAGTGTATCGTCCAGCATTTGATCCGACTCCAGCTCATCAGGGAATCACTCAGACACCCACCAGTTATATAAACACTTTTCCTCATAATTCTTTCGAACATATCTTGTTGCTTTCGTGACCTAAGCGGCATGTATTTATTCTTCTTCCTCAGACAAGACAACGTCAAGTTTTCCAATTATTGGAAGACTCAACAGAACGACTACGCTTTCCAAAAAATAGTCATCTCACCCCATCTACATATAGCCGTGTGAGTTTCCGGACACCATATGTAGATGAAAGTGATCAGGCCTACAACGTATTTTCTTATTTGAAGTGTTGCAGAAGCCATGACAACATTCACGATTTGTGCTCCAGTCAAATTAGCTCTTACATGCTCTCAACTCATCATGAACTTCATCCATTTATCATAAGAGCGCAATGGACTCTGACAAATTTTGAAGTCTATGGGAGAAGCCAGATACTCTTTCTTCTGAAGGAAAAACCATATTATACGCCCTGGACATACTGATTGGACTTCTCCATCATTTTCTGAATCAGTTAGAAGAGTTAGCACGAATTTGGGATGGGTCCTCATAACTGTAGCAGAATTAGTAAAAAACTCGTCATCTATGTTTGACTTGGAGTTGTTAGCACTTCTCGATGCGGCGGCAGAACTGCTTTTAGGTGACATCTTAACGAAATTCCTTATACTATTTCCACTTTCGAGGTAACTACGACAAAGCAAAACAAAAGTTTCTACTTTAAAGAAAAAATATGCGTGGAGATTTTTCCAGGGTCTGGGTATAATAATCAAGGTCTAACAACAAATTTTCTACGAGAAATTTTCCTTTGGCCACATGTCATGGCACTCACGGCTAAAAGGACTAGGGACTGATGCCTGCTCAACATAATACATGTGATGTTGCGGGTGAAAAGGCGAGGGTACCCAAATATACCTCAAGATAAAACTTTTCCTTCATGTAAGTTCTTTATCTGAAAGTGATTGTCTATGGACTGAGTCGAGACAATGCAACTAATCAGTTCACACTTCGTGTGATCGTCTATGGATACGAGATCGAGAAAATACAACAATGAAGTATGTTTACTTGATACAAAGGTTCAGACTTACCAAACTCAATAGGATTCGCGTATCAAGTAAATAGGAATTAACGTTTATGCAATTTACTTTAATTATAATAAAATAATTATAATGCGGAAATATAAAGTAAATGACACAACAAGATTTTGTTAACGAGGAAACCGCAAATGCAAAAAAACACCGGGACCTATTCCATAATTGAATACTCTCAGGGTTAAGTCATTATACAAAATAAACCAACTTCGTATAGTTGAGACCAAGCAACTAAACCTATAGTTCACCTAGTTCCGTTTGTATTCCTACGCCTCCAACCTGTAGACAAGTCACGTACTTGGACCAATTCCTTTGGTTCGTATTCCAAACAGTAAAGGAACAACAAATCTGTTTGGTATCAACTCTCTTCAACCAAGTGATATGAGTTGCACAAAGTCTCTTCTGTTTATCTTAACATAAACTCCTTTGCCATGTTCCAAGATATATCTTATGTTCAATCACCAAAAGGTAATCGTTAAGATTAAGCCAACAACACTCTTAATCCAAAGAATTGTGTTGATGCCGATCTTCTCAATTAATCAATCCAATCTACCACAAGGATAAACTGATTACTAATTGGATCCTCTTCTACCAAAACAAGTATTGTGCACACCAAATATTATAAAACCAAGTCAGAAATCTTCTATCTCTTCTTTGTCTTCAAATCTTCTTAGATCTTTAATAAACACCTGCACACAACTACTTGAATCTCTTGTGATCAATCACGCATAGAGCAGAGTTTGTTAACAATGGATTATCACAAGATCGTCTTTAGATCTAACAATAGTCTAAAGATCCCCATCGAAACCTTGAACTAGTTTGAGTGAATCTTATATCAGAAAAGAAGATTCTCAAGCATAAACAAACTAGGTGCAATCAAAGTTCAACCACCGTTAGTCAGTCAAATCAATATGAAAACTAAAGATAAATCGCAATATCTAGTTTCCCACCAACGGTACGCACTAGAGCTTCTCAATACCAAAGAAGAATTTAAACTGAGCAGCCGTAAGAGATTTCTCCTAATTAGGTTACTCTCCTCTACGAATAGGCGGCTTCACCAGTAACAGCACAATAAAGGAAGTTTACTGTCACAAAAGATTAGTTTGCTAGAAATGAAAAACTCTAAGTATTTATAGACAAGGAAGTTTGGACACCAAGGAATTTCCAAAACCAAAAATATTCTCATGATATTTCCATATTAACCCAGATTCGGTTTTCATAATTCCTGTGAATGCAATGTCCAAATTTATGATCGAAATCTCCTTGGAAAATCTTTAACTAGCAAATGCACATTACTAATTCTTATTTTCAATATATAATTAAAAAATTTAATTAAAAGATTCTTAACTTATTTAAATTCGATCTTGGGATTTACTTCCTTCTTAGATGTTAAGAAATATCTTTGAACAATAAAAGATACACATTAATGCGTATGTTCAAAGTGTATCGACATCTTTCTCTTGCAAGTCCTTTTTCATACTTACTCACTTGAAACCGATTTACCACACTTACAAACAAGTTTAGAATTGGTTCATCTGACTTTCAAGAACTATGTGATTGATCAAGTAACACTCAATCACAAACCATGGGTGTAACGGTTCTACCAAAACAAGTTTTGGTTCTACCTCCATGTGAGTATTGTGCATAGTCACACTAGCTTACCAAAATTCGGCTGACTAGGTACTAGGATCGGTTCCCCACATATATTTGGTATCTAACTTGTATGTGTTGCATATGTCCATAGGATAGGTTCCCCAATAATTTATTAGAAGCAAGGTATTACCATTTTCGAAATTGAGAGAAGAAGAAAAACAAAATGAAAAATGTTTTTTTGTGTGTGAAAAGATTCTTCTTAATACTTGTCTAATAATGTTGTATCTTGATGTATTTTATTACAATGTATTGCAACAAGGCATAATCGAGTTTATTACTCTAATTTGTATTTGTTATCTCTTGATCGTCGGTATTTAGAGTTTTCACTTTTTGGTGGAATCCAAGCTATTACAAGCTTGAAAAAGTGTAAAATGTCAAGTCTAATGTTTTCTAAGTTGGAGCCTTCCATACTTTTTCAAAAACATGTTTTCAAGATTTCATGGAAGATAACTTGGAATTCAAATGAGAGAGGCATTGGTACTCGGTGAAAATCCAAATACCACACAATCTGTCATAAGATGCCAATCGGATTGCCACAAAATGCTAATTGAGTTTCCACTCAACCATTGATGTAAAAAAATTCAATAAAGATCCAAAGGCTTAGAGTAAGCGGCAATCTGATTGGTGTTTTTCACCAAAATAGAGGAACATCGATCCAATTGACGCATGACATTCTTTTTTTTTCTCTTCTTGGAAGTTACACCATAGACTCACACTTCCATGATATATTCTAAATGGTGATTTGGCATGGAACTTGAAAAATGTAATTCTTCCACCATAAGATTTGCTCTTATATTAGATTAGAATTAGACATGTCGAAGGCTATTATGGATTATTTTATTTTATTTGCAATACTTTTTAAGAGATTTTGGTATTCATAAGAATTAGATTTGATTAATACATCAAATGCATATCCACCACAAAATAAAATAAAAAAAATCTGACGTGCCTTTTTTTTTAAGTCAACTTAGGGGTTTCGTTAGGGGATCCATTGTCTCCCTATTTATTTTTAATTTTTATGGCGGTTTTCTCGTTTTGTGGGTCAAGTTGTTCTTTAGTCGGGAAATATTTGGGGTATTGACGTTACTCCAAAGGATCCAGTTATTCACCATTTTTTTTATCCGATTATTGTTTATTGTTCTTTAGGGTTAACAAAACTCAATTAAGGTATCTTTAACATCTTTTCACTCAATTCAGTTCAAACTTCATTCAAGTTATTAAATATAAATCAACTATATTTTTTAGCAAAAACATTTTTCCTCCCGATAAAGTTAATATTATTAATCTTTTACATATGAAACAAATTGGTTTGGGAGGTAAATATTTAGGCATTCCCTTTCTTCTTCACGTATCTCATTGTAAAAATTGTCAATCCATTATTGACAAGGAAGAAACTGAACTCCAAAATTGACGTAACAAACTAATAGATCAATCCGGTTACATAGTACGAATTAATGTTGTTCTTAAATCGATGTGCATGTATCAAGCAAGAATATAAGCTTCCGCAAGCTACTCTCCAATATATGGACTGAGTATAGGGACAATATTGGTGGACTAACAATACTTTTAAAATCATTATTTATCTCTTCTTTATCAACCACACTTTTGTCTACCTAAGAGACTTGGAGGTTTTAGATTAAAATTTTACAACATTGTAACTCTGCATTCCTTGCAAAATTAGCTTGGGAGGTTATTCATTCAAAAGATCAGCTTTGGAATCAGGTATTATCTTCTAAGTATTTCAACTTATATAATTTACAATAAATTGGAAGCTTCTCCAAAATATTTTAATCCTAGTTGGAATTAGAAAAGTATCAATTATGGTTTGTAGTTCATTCACAAATATGAAAAATGGCAAGTTGGTAATGGTTTTGCTATCAGTAAGACTCACAACTGGCTGCCAAATATTGATACTCTTTTGCTTCATCCTTGCAAATACCATATCTGAAGATGGAGATTCATTATAAGAATGTTGCAACTGTCATCAATGAGAATCATACTTGCTTAAATTGGCAAAATCAAAGAATTATGGAAGATATTAGATTATATCTTAATAATTTTTATAACTGGAAATACCAACATATTAGTAGGATTATTAATAAGTCAACAGATAGCATGTCCAAGCATGTTATGAAATACAAATTCTTTAGAATCTGGCAACATTTTGTGCCAAATTTTTATCTCCTCACAAATTATAGAAGAAATGAGCAATACTCTACAGCTTAATTAAGATTTTAATGGATCTTTTTATTTTGCATAAAAAAGGCACTTTGTTAATTCACAATATAATATAAGGAAAGTTGGTGATGGTAGTGACATCAACATCTGACATGATAAATTGGTAACCAGGCTTAACTAGTAATCTAACTTAAATGGGTTTGTTGACAATCCAAATTTAACAATTATGGTTAAGTTGATCAACCCATCCACAAAAAAGTAGAATATGGAGCTAGTTACAAATACTTTTGCCGCTCTGATTGCACATAATATTATAAGCTTAAGGTTTTTTAAGTTACATGGTGTGAACAAAAATAAAACTTAGGTGGACCCGTAATAAAGACGAAAAAAATTCGGTATAATCCTTATATGGTTATCTTAATAACTATAAGTATGCAAATAAGAACTTCAAAAAAAAAAATTGGAAATCTTTGAGGGATAACAACAAGAGTCTTCTTATGGAACTACTTATCCAATGTTTTACCAATTAGACAAAGTTTATCTCAATATGCATGCCTAACATAGAAAACAACTGCATATTCTATGTAAAAAAATTGTATATGTGACTATAACCCATCTGTTCTTCAATTGCCATTTTGCAAAAATTATTTTATCTTTACCTCCTTCTCCTTCTTTTATGAATATTAACCATGTAATATCCCGATCTGGCAATAGTTGGGCGAATGGAATAAAAGTAATGGTTTAACATTTATTAACACCTAGGATTTTCAAGACTGTAAAGTTTGCAGAAAATTCCGCAGTTAAGCCTGCTCGAGGGAGTAATCCAAGGATGGGTGATCTCCCAGGAAGATATTGTTGGATTACCTATAAGTGCCCATTTAAAACCCTATATTGTTAGATAACATTAATGGCTAAGTAGTAATAATATCGGTGGAGGGTCAGGTCATTTTAAATGGTATAGGAGCCGATGAACGGTGAGTTGTCGAGGTTGGGAAGGTTGTTAGAGCATTACACAGTCGAAGCCGCGAGTTTTGCTATCTCAAACTTGTTGTCAATATTAGAGATACAAAACTATATCTTGATTTCTAGTTTACCGAAGTCAAGTCTCAGACTAGGATTATAGTATGATAGTCGAGTATCAGATATCACTGAATAACCTTTGAAGATTGAAGACTAAAGAACAAACGAAGACATTTGCGAGAACTTCATCAACAAAGAGGTATGTGAAAACTGACATATACCTTATTTACTCATGGCATATACTGTTATATCTTATGAGACCATGTCGTATGATTATAGTAGAGTTAAAATTATAAAAAATAAATTCCGAGTTCACAGATGTCTTGGTTAAACTCTCAAAATATGATTCAAGCATCGGATGTTCTTAAATCCTTAGCACTTAATATTACACACATACGTTAATCATAGTCACTTGATATTGATCATATAGTGTTTCGGTTTTATACTGTACCTATTATCAAGTGAACACTTTGTTGTTGTATTGTCTCGATCTCGCATCCATAGATGATCACACAAAGTGTATACCATAGTTGTTGTATTGTATCGACTTTGTCCATAGATTATCACACTTGGTATCCGACTTATAGGTTGATATTTAAAAGATTTTGGTGTATTTGGGTACCCTTGTATCTTCACATTACTTTGATTTTATTATATATTAAGAATATGAGGTTTGCTAGACTTTATGTAATGGAAAAATATTTCCAAACCTGGATTGAAACATACCAAAATGGAATCAAATAGGCTTGTCTGTTAGAGGCAGATATGTATCAAAAGTCTTTATTGAGGACTCAACTAAGTTAATCAAGTGCATGAAATCTTTCAAGGTTCAAAGGACATTAAGAACACGACTACTTATGAATTTCTTGGAGGGTCAATTATATCTCAACGACATTCTAGACCGAAGTCTGATAGTAGGCTAGTGTCTGTAGCCGTTTAATACAATGTGTCATTCAAGCTGGACGAGGTCTTGGGGTTTTTCTACCAATGTGGTTTTCTTCATTAATAAAATTCTTATGTGTGTGCTTTTTTACTTTTCCACATTAAAAGTTATTATTTTTAGGGGTAGGATCCATGAACACTCTTAGATGGACAAGATTTGCGCCATTGTCCCCGCAAAACCCAAACGACAATGAATTTAAGTGTAATGTTTTGAAGATATGTTCCTCTTATAAGACTCTACATAAGTTCATACTCATATCAAATGAAGAAAGTTGGTGGTGTACTTAGTACCCTCTCATTTTCACAAACCATTAAGGTAACTATTTGCCGTAAAGAAAACTACTTCATCCATATCCAGGCTTTTATAATTGTTTAACAAAAGTCCTTTATTGCTTTGTCGAACTCGGTTTTACAAAAAAGAAAAAAAGTTAAAAAGTTAAGCCAAACGTACCGCTTAAATGGTAGTTTGTGGAAAATTAGGTATCCTCATCCCATTGTTGTTTAGACTTGTTTTTCAAACATTGAATTGGGCGTTACAGTTATATTTTTTTAAATTATTTCTATTGACTCAGTTATCCGAATCAAAAATCATTAGATATAGTAAGTAATAAATTATTTTAGAATTTAATACGATTTATGACTGACTCAAATAAATACTGATGAATCAAATGTATAAGCCAAGTAAGACATTAAAAAGATATAAAAAAACAATTTGATATCTGATTTGTGCGAATGGGATGACGAGTCGAGTCCAAAACCAAGAGGTGTTAACTCTTCTATTGATAACGGTCAATCCTCACTAAAAAGGGTCAAGGGGTTGAAACAATAATTCGCAGGGTAGAAAACAGGGAGTTCACCACTCCTAAAAAACCCTACTAAACCCTCAACTCCGTAACTCTCTATTTTCTTCCTCTTCATCCTCCTCCTGGTTAGGGTTTTATTATTGCTCAAACTAATCTCATAAAAACCCAAACTTTATGCAGTAACTTAGCTGGTTATTTTCTGGTATCTAGTACCTTCTCCATTCAAGCTAAGTTTTGATTTTTTTTTCTTCATCTCATTAATTTATTTCAGTAACTTGTATAATTAGGTTGTAGACCTCACCATATATCTATCAAATATATATGGTGATGTCTCTATCTAATATCTGATGCAGACAAATATTTCTAAAACCTAAAAAGTGAAGGAGAATGAAATTCTACGTGATAACGGTGTTAGGGTCGAGAGGGGAGACAAGAAATAGTTTGCAAAAAAAACAAACTTTTACGGTTTATTTGGTTTGTTTACTACGTGAGTAGAAAAAAAAACTTGAGAAGAAAGAGTTAAAAATATATTATGATGGAATTTTTTAATTAAAATATGCTGGAAAAAGAGGTTTCAAAATATTTTGTTACATGATATGCAACAGATTTTGCTTATTTTACTTGTTTTTTTTTTAATTGTTGATGATGAAGATGCAAATATTTAACTTGTAAAATATGTTAGGTTGGTTGAAATGATGTTGAAGTTGATCCGCTAACGATAATGTGTTGTTAGCGATGATTGTTATGGACGATGGTGATGGTTATATATATCATGATGATGATGACATGAAAGATTTAATAGTTTGGCACTTTCAATGAGAGTGTTGAAATGTAAATGTATCACACTTTTCTTGTTACTAAATAATTCGTGTTGTAGGATTTGTTATGTGTTTTGGAAGTGTAAACTTAACATCCCAGACGCAAGTAAGTTACGCATCCTAACTGCTTCGTGGTGCACATTTATTTGACGATGTTAAATCGAGAATAATGAAAAAAAATCTTAGAAATTTTAATATTATCACAATCATCACGGTTTTGTAAGTTAACCTCCAAGTAAAAAAAACAACTTATACCAAACACTTAAAAGAGAAAACGGAAAATTAGAAAATTGTTTTCACTGGTTTTGTGGTTCAATCATTCTTATATATTGGAAAAGAGTTTATCTTGAGAAAAATGAGAACCAAAAAGAAAAAGAGAGATTGTTGATGGTTTCTTTGTAGGAAATTGGTTTTTTTTAGATATATGTATAAAGGGTTTTGATAATAAGAGTAGAGACTGACTGAGTAGGAGAAACTGGAACAAAGGGTGGTGGTGCTAGCAACTGAGTCATTTGGGAAAAAAAAGAGAAAAGGTTGTTACTTTATTTCACTTTTATGAACCACTTTTTTACTCAAACTGTGACCGAATAACAAAGTAACTATTAATCATTCTGTCGAACTCATTTTTACAAAGGAAAAAAAGAAAAAAAAAAACTTTTATCCCAAATCGTTTGAACGGTTGTTTATGGAAAATTGGTCACAGTCATAGCACATTACTATATGTGTTTAGACTTGCTTTCCCAGTATTGAATTGGGGCACTGTTGTTAGATGTTTTTTTTAACTCAATTGGTTCGTCAAATCCTACTTATCTAAAAAATCCTCAATTAGGGGATACTCTCACAAATCGGGGGATACTCACAGTTAGATGGGGTTGGATTTTGGTTAAGGGGATTTATTTTTTTACAGATAAAATGTAAAATTCCCTTCACCTTAATCAATACTAAAAACAAAAATCTAATAATTTGGTATCCCCTCGTTCATATGCCGTCTCAAATTTGCATTGATGGGCACCTGAACTTGCCATTTCTTTAAATTATTCAAGAAGAATACCACTTCCACTTTTCCATTTAAAAAATAATAATTATTTGTGTCTATTGGTGACTAACTCTGTTTCGACTCCTGAACAATTGTCTCTGGTTTTTGTGAATATCCAAAGAGAAAGAGATAATAATAAAGAAATGAATTCATATAATAATAAAGAAATTTGCGTAACTGACGTGTGTGTTATTATTATCAACATTTAATTTCAGATTTTCTTAAAATGAATTCTTTGATTTAAAAGAAAGAAAGATTAAACCTTCTTAGATTTTATTCTCAAGAGTGATCTTGATTTTGATTTTGATCTTATTTATGGTTATTTATTTGGATTTCACGGATGAGAGATGCATCAAAAATTAGGTCAAAATAAGGTTTTAGAATAAACGGCGGCATTGGTTTCTATATGAATCTAATACCGACGGTCACTATCGGCATTGCTTTGTGGATGAATCCAATGCAAATAGTCTTAATCGGTTTAGTTTTTTTGGTTAAATACAATGCCAGCACACAGTCAGTTATTCAGGGGATACTAACACTAAAAGATAAAATCAAAATCTGAAGCATAATGTTAACACACTTACTCAAAGGTAATTCATCCATTACTAACTTTTTCTGGATAAGGATTTTTTCAAATTACTTCATAATGTTCTTTTTTTTTTTTCCTTAAATTTGAGTATCCCCCGATTGTGAGTTCTATCTAAATAAGACTCACACCTAGAATTTACGTCAGGATCATTTTGCTCTTTCTCTTTCCTCTTTTTTTTTTTCCTTTTCTCAGAAAAGAAACGAAACCCCTAAAACACTAACGCCTCCCCTGCTCAGATCGGCTCCTTTCGAGTCGATCTGAGAAAAACCTTTACCCAAGCCCCTTCTAACCCTGTTCTTTCTATTGTGATTTTTTTTTTATCAATTTTCATTTGAAATAGGTGGTTTTTGTGCTACTTTCCCTGTTCATCTGATTTTTCTTATGGATCGGTGCTTGTTTGGAGTGGAGATGGATTGTAATCCTTGGCAACGGGAAAATCAGTTCAACTCACCGTCTCTAGAGCCAATCTTTGAGCAAGACAAAGTTTCAAAATCAGATAGACAAACGGCATCTTCTACCCCCGATTTCCGGCAACAGGGAGGAGTTTTTCCATTCTCTCAGTTATTGGTTATGTTAATTTTAAGTTTACAGATCTATGATTTCAGTTCTACTTCCATGGGTTTGTTGCTTGATTTACTGTCTTTGTTACTAGATCTTGGGATCTTTCTGTTTGATTTGGCCGTATGGGTTGTTGGTGGTGGTATGCTTATTTTTGGCTCATGGGTAATAATAAACTCCTTTTCCGGCGAGCAGAAATGTTTAATGAAATTTTCCGGGGAGTTATTATTGTTCCATCTAGAGATGCTATGGATCACTTTTTTTCCCAGAAACGGCTATTAAGGCGGATTTGGTTGATGCTTTCTGGAAGAGAAGCAGTCAAAACATATCATCAGTCAGCTTCTACTACACCAAAAAGTCCAAGATCTGTGATATTCTCTGTTTGTGGGAGGTTGAGAGGATCTCATTTTCTCTTGTTTTAGAATTAGTCTGTATTGTTATTATAGTTTCTCTTGTTTTAGTTTTATTTTATTTAGTAAGGAACACTAAGACAACAACAACAACTCCATCAAGATCATCAACCAATTCATATTCTACGTCAACAGTTAACACATCTCCAATGCCGAGTCAGCCCGATGCTTTCCGTTATAGACACCTAAAGACCGATTCATACTACCGCTGCTACTTAAGACACTTTGGATACGATTTGAGACACTTTGGTTACGTTTTAGATAATGTTACTACTAGTTGGGTCTTTGTTACCTTGATTGCACTAGGCAATCTAAATTTAAAAAACTTCAGGTCATGTTATTTGTATGATCTGAGGAATATTGGGTTGGATTTGATCCATTCATTGCTTTGTGCATTGACACATCCTAGTTTTGGTTTCAAAATTAGTTTGGCCCTATATGTTTGGTCCTCTCCTTTACGAGAGAGAAGGTTTTCTGAAATTGTGTTTAGATATGAAGGGATAGATTTGATAGGCAAGAATTGGTGGAAATACTGCAACATGTATGACTGTTTTATGATGTTGAACAATTTCTGCAAGGTTTCCGATCACCTAAATCGGTTTTCTAAATATATGTTATTATGAGGTTATCCTCTTTTTCGAAAAAAAAAAAAATCTAAAGATGACTCATAGAAAATTATTAGATACATAGTAAGCCATGGATTTTCGTGGATTCTATATAGTAAGATTTGTGACTGACTCAAATATCTGCGAATCAGATGTATGAGCTGAGTCGGACAATCAGAAAAAAGGAAAAACAATCAATCTCATATTTGACTCAGACCGAGTCAGCCAGGTTCAGAACCAAACAAAACGGTGTTAACTTTCCATTGACAATGGTCAATTTTTGTTTACAAATGTCAAGGGGTGAAATAATAAATTCGGGATGGGAAAACAAGCAGTTCCCCACTCTGAAAACCCTACTAAACCCTTGAACTCCAATCTTCCTCAACCTCTTTCTTCCTCCTTCTAGTTAGGGTTTTATTACTACACGAAGTTAGCTCAGAAAAACCCAAACTCTTTCCAGTAGCTCAGCTCGTATCGAGGTATATCTTTCGGGTATCTTATACCTTCTACTTTCAAGCTTCAAAGTTTTGATATTTTTTTCAGTTCATTAATTAATTGATTTCAATATCATGTATAATCAGATTGTAGAGTAAAACATAAAAAGATAAAAGCTTCAAGTTTTCTGGGTTTGATTTGTAAAGATGCCTCTGGGTCAAAGACCAGGTGATAAAAGTGACTCAAGATTTTGTGGGGTGGAGACAGAATTTGACAATGATGTTGCTCAAGTTCTGGCTTTCAATGTTTCTGGTGGATTTGACTTCATGGTTTTACCTCTGGTTAGTAACTACACTCTAATTAGTTTATGGGTCATCTTATTTCTCCACTGTAGTTAGCGTTTGAGTGTGTATGAGTTTGTTTTGTGTATCTGGTGGCTAATTAGTCAATCACATTGTCAGCTGTAAGCTGAGTTTTGATTGTGTGAGTGGTCAGTAAGCACACCTATATTTATGATGCTGGAATTTTCATAGTGAAAATGATTATAACTTCATTTTCTCTCAAATACTGGCACCTATATTTGGATGGATAATTTGTAGACTGTAGAATTAGTAATTTTCAGTGCGTGCGAGTTCGTATTTAAGCTCTTTGATTGTTTCTGCCGTTCTAAGTTGTGTGCTTTTACAATTTACTCTCTCTACTTTGGAATGAAATTTCACATGTATGTGAGATGATATACATTGGGTCATCTTATTTCTCTACTGTAGTTGGTAGTTGAGTGTACAAGTCTGTATATCAGTATATGTATCTGGTGGCTAATTAGCCAATCACATTGTTAGCTATAAGCTGAGATTTGATTGTGTGAATGGTCAGTAAGCACACCTAAATTTAACGATGCTGGTATTTTTCGTAGTGAAAATGATTTTTACTTCTTTTTCTCTCAAATTCCGGCACCTATATTTCGTTGAAAGCTGAGCTAATTATTAAAGCATCTTGGATTGTATTTGTCCTTCAAAGTTACGTGCTTTTACAATTTACTCTCTCTACTTTGGAATGTAATTTCACATGTGTGGGATGATATATGTTAGGTTATCTTATATCTCTGCTGTAGTTTGTATTTGAGTGTTTGAGTTTGTATTTGGTGGCTAATTAGCCAATCACATTGTCTGCTATAAGCTGAGTTTTGATTGTGTGAATGGTCAGTAAGCACACCTATACTTAATGATGCTGGAATTTTATATGGTGAAAATGATTTTAACTTCATTTTCTCTCAAATTCCAGCATCTATATTTGGATGGATCATCTGTAGAATGTTGAATTAATAAATTATTATCCAATGCAGTGCTTTCTTTCAAGTATTAAAGCATTTTGGACTGTTTTTGTCCTTCAAAGTTGCATGCTTTTGCTATTTACTCTCTCTACTTTGGAATGAAAATTTACATTGGGTTTATCAAGTTCATTTGTGTTTTCTGTGAGTCTGTTATGTCTCTTTTGCCAAATATTTGATGGGCGAGTTTCTTCTGATTGTTGTATGTCACTGAAACATTTGTGCTTATATGAAATGTTAGCTCTAAAAGGTTTAAGTAAGAGTACATCTTCTGCTGCCTTTATGTTCTGTGCATCTCAACAATTCTAAAAGATAAATTTCTTGGTTGCACTAAATATATTATATAAAGTTAGCTTAAGTATTTGTCTATTTGACCAGTTATAATAAAAGGATACCTGTTTTAGTTAAGAAAGTTGTTCATTTCTGTGCAATATGCTAAATCCTTCGTATTAATTATTATTTACCTAATGATGCAGATGGATCCTGCTTATAGACCTAGCTTAGTGACTAGTGGCAGTGGAGCTGTTCTACCATGTGCTGGATCTGATTTAGTTTTAAGCCCCTCACAGTGGAGTAGTCATGTTGTGGGTATGTACAACTCCTAAATGTAAACACCATTCATCTCAATTATATATTTATACGTGGCAATGGAAGTGCACTTGTTATGTTTTGTTTTGGAAGGAAGTTCATTTGTATCTATGGCCATTATCTCAATTTTATATTTGCACGTGGCTATGTAAGACATAACATCTCCAGCGTGCATTTGATATGGTTTGTTTTGGAAGGAAGTTCATTTGTATCTGTGCATTTCTTGCTTTTATACTCACACTTTGTAGCTTGCAAGTGTCTCCTTTCCTATCCTATTGGTCTTATCTGTCCTCCTGTAGAAATAAGACATCTTCTGTTGCTCGTTATCCATGAATAAACCAGTGCCTCTTCTTAGATACAATCCTAGATTTGTTGATCTTGGTTTTTGTTCTTTTAGTCTTCTGACATTTTCCTGTTGATGAATCTTGCTATGTTTTCCAGGCAAAATTAGCTCATGGATCGACTTGGATTCAGAAGATGAAGTTCTTCGGATGGATTCAGAAATTGCTTTAAAACAAGAAATAGCATGGGCTTCCCACCTCTCGTTACAGGTCTGCCATCCGACTTTGTTTGTTTGATCTGTACCCGAAATCTTCTGACCTCTGTTTAAGAAAGATACCAATGTTGACATACTTGCTTATGTATCAATTTGCAGGCCTGCCTTCTTCCATCCCCTAAAAGTGCATCTTGTGCTAATTATGCGAGATGTGTAAATCAGATCTTGCAAAGTTTAAATAATATGCAGGTACTGTGCTCGTGACTTGTATATTACATTGACTGCATGCTTATTATTGCCGCTTCATGGTTTTTAGTCGATTTTAAATTGTTCTTCTATTTTATTTTTGCATAACAGTTGTGGCTGAGGATTCCGTTGGAGAAGAATGATGATGATGATACTATGAATGGGAACTCTGATCATTCTGTGAGTATAAGCTAATATGTGTATGCATCTTTTTGGCTCTATAGGAGGCACCACTTAGAGGATTTGAAAACTGTGATACGCAATATTCCACATCTTTTCTTGTGTGAGAGTTCCTATATCCTGTTAGTGAACTCGTGTTCTTTAAACTTCAGAGTGATGAAGATGTTGACTCGTGGGAGTGGTGGAATTCGTTTAGGCTGCTCTGTGAACATCACAGCCAACTGTCAATAGCACTTGATGTTTGGTAAGTTTTTGGCTTGATGTAGCATGAAACTCTTTGACCAGCATAAATATTCAAAACTCAATTCAACTTTTTCTTCTATAGGAGTACGCTTCCAACCGCAAACTCGCTTGGACGTTGGTTCGGTGAGCCAGTTAGGGCAGCCATCCTTCATACCAGTGTAAGTTTTTCTGAACATGTTGCGGTTGCATTTGACTTAAGTTATGCTCAGTAAATAATGAGCTGACTGTTAATTTGACAGGCATTTCTCACAAATGCAAGGGGATTTCCTTGTCTTTCTAAGCGTCACCAAAAGCTTATTGATGGATTGTTTAATCATTCAATACAGGTAAGAATTTTCACTATAAATTCACTTCTCTTCGAGTCAACCCACTTTTGATTTTGCGACTTTCTCTTTAACAGATAGTGGTTTGTGGAAAGCCAGCTCATAATATTTCAGCAGATAGTTTGGGGAGCGTGCCAACTAATTATAGCAATAACCATGTGGACGGTAAATCTCAGAAGTCCTTTGCTGTTTAGTTAGTGTTACTTATTCATGTTGCACGGAAAACCTGTCTCTGATTCATATCTTCAAATCTGAAACCATTTGACAGCTACATTTACCCAAGTTGTTATGGCGTTTTTGTTGTAGTATCTTTCTCTTTTTGCAGTATTTTCTTCTTTGTAGTGTAGTCATAGGTTTGTTGTTGCTATTATTTTGATTGTATCCAGTCTTTTAAGCTCTACACACGGTTCAAGTGTCATGTTGATGAAAAATGCATCTTGGCTCTTAAATATGATGTCTTGTATATTCCTGATTTTATAGTTTTCTGGTGGTTCAGGTATAGCAAGACATCCATTAAGATCCTATCTTGATTACGTTGCTTACCTCTACCAGAGAATGGATCCACTTCCTGAACAAGAACGTTTTGAGGTAACCCCCCCTCCTTCCCTTACTCCCATGGAGGGGCCAATTTTGTCGTTTCATTTTTTAACTGTTCAATGTTGTTCTGCAATTTTTGTTGACACTGTCACTTCTGATGCCAGCTAGGTTACAGGGATTTCTTACAGTCTCCTTTGCAAGTAAGTATTTTTTTCCTTTCTCGTGGAAAAATTAATATGCCTATCAAATCTTTTATCTCAAGAATTCTATTCTATCTTACCCAAGGCCTTCATAATAAAATTTTCTTTGTTCCCTTCATAACTTGGTTTACCCTCCTTGTCCCCCGTGTTCTTAAACTTTGTTTCTTTTGTTCTTAAAACAGCCTCTCATGGATAATCTAGAGGCCCAAACGTATGAAACATTTGAGAGAGATACTATGAAGTACAGCCAGGTACGGATGTTTGTAATGATTACTTTCTTACTGTCTCTTTCTCTCCTACTCTGCCTACATCTCCAAGATTGCGCACATACTAAAGTAGCAGTCTTACATTGTAATACATGAAGCATCTCTGAAGCTTATTTACTTGGATATCCCTTTTTTGTTTTTTATAGTATCAAAGGGCAGTAGCCAAAGCATTGATAGATAGGGTTCCAGATGACCAAGCATCTAGTGTTACCACTGTAAGTTTATGGAAGGATGCTATTAATTTCAAGTTTCTAGTTTTTCTCAATGAAAGTTTCAAATGAAGCAGAGTAACTAATAATTCAACTTAAAGGTTACTCAAATGTTCATAGTATAGTAACCATTTCATTTGCAAATAGGTATTAATGGTTGTGGGAGCAGGACGAGGTCCACTTGTTAGAGCCTCCTTGCAGGTAAGTTCTTATCTCTGCTCTAATGGCTCTTCAAGAGTTGTAGTAATATCATAAGCATGTATTGGCTTACACAATTGACTTCTCCCATTTCCTTGCAAAAAATTTAGGCAGCAGAAGAAACTGGCAGGAAACTAAAGGTGTATGCTGTAGAGAAAAATCCAAATGCAGTTGTCACACTTCATGTAATTGTTTATTTACACTCATATATTCTTTCAACATCTTCATATTGTCAACTGTGGATCAAGTCTGATATTTTGTTTTCCCAAACAGAGCTTGGTGAAACTAGAGGGATGGGAAAACCAAGTCACTGTAATTTCCAGTGATATGCGTTGCTGGGATGCCCCTGCGAAAGCTGATATTTTGGTATCCCCATATTTCCCTAGCACTTCAATTAAATTCGTTTGCCCTACACTATTTATTGAGTCGTATACACTTCCACACTTCAGGTGAGTGAGCTCCTTGGATCTTTTGGTGACAACGAATTATCTCCTGAGTGCCTTGATGGAGCGCAAAGATTTTTGAAGGAGGATGGTATATCGATCCCGTCATCGTAAGTCGTTCCTCCCTCTGATGATTTGCTTGCATGTTTTCCTTTGTCATGCTCATTTATTGAAGCAAAGGGTACAAAAACGGGATGATAGCCTGGAGAACTTTTCATTCAATTGCTCATCTGAATAGCATACTAATCCTAAAACCAGCAGTTCCAAATCGGCCTTGGAAAGAAAGAAAATTTTCATACGTTTTTGCATTTTACATCTAGCCTTCTGTCTGCAACTGCCTTCCCGATATCATTTCCTATATATACATTGCTTAATAAATTTGCTACTTCAGGTACACAAGCTTTATACAACCAGTAACAGCATCAAAGTTATACAACGATGTAAGATTTTTTTAATTATATCTTTACCATGTTTATTTGCAATGTAAACCTTTCAACTCATTCAAGGTTATTTGCAGGTGAAGTCACATAAGGACCTTGTGCACTTCGAAACTGCTTATGTTGTCAAGTTGCACAGTGTGGCAAGGCTCGCACCTTCACAACCTGTAAGTTCAGATTCTGCTATTAAAATGTGATGCCTTGCATTACCTTTCGTATTCTGAATTTTCACCATATTCTTTCCCAGACATCAATCTGTTGATTCTTATAATCGTTTTTGGTTGCTGAACTTTCCTATTTTCATTAATTTTTTTTTTATTATCATTTTCGGTTACTGAATTTTTGTTTTTTCATTAACAAAATCATTTATCATGTTCCTCTCATTTGCATCTTAAAGTTTTACTTTCTAAACTGGTGCTTAGGTCAAGCACTTACTGTACCTTTCCATATAGCTGATTGATCAGACATATTTCCTTGTTTGTACCAGGTATTTACATTTACACATCCCAATCATTCAGCTGAAATAAATAATCAACGTTACAAGAAGTTGAGGTTTGAGATTCCTAGAGATACAGGGTCTGCGATGGTTCATGGTATGTAGTTGTGAAATTATTTGAATTTAGTTCCATTTTGTTACTTCCAGCCTTACAATTGTCTTGAATAGGGAATCAAAGTCTTAAGTGCATTTTGGTTCTTTGGTGTGTATTTAGTAAGTTGGAAAACTTTAAAAGGCTGGCCAATATCCTGTAAAGTTTTACATTTAAAATTACAATGGATACAGGCATAATTCTTGTGCAAGTGTAATAGCTAATAGGCGATTGGTTTCAATTTTTCAAAATTTTAAACAACTTTCAGTTGAAGATAACACAATCCTATTAGCTAATGGATACTTACTAATCTGAAATGCAAAACATTTGAATTTTTAATATGTTTGCCCAATTCACAGGATTTGCTGGTTACTTTGATGCAACACTTTACAAAGATGTTCATCTTGGTATTGAGCCCACCACTGCCACCCCAAACATGTTCAGTTGGTATGCTATATCCCCTACTTGATTTACATGCACAACATAAGTAGTTATTTTAAACAGTTAAACCTGTATATATCTGTCTGTTATGTTTCTCAAGAGAATGTAAAAATATTCGGATTTCATCTTTTCTGCACAATCTAACACCCGTCTTCGTTGTGTGGTCCCTGTTGTTGAATCAGGTTTGCTATATTTTTCCCCTTGAGGAAACCAGTGTGGATAAAACCAGGGTCTCCTTTAGAGGTCCACTTTTGGAGGTGCTGTGGGTCTACGAAGGTAATATGTTTTACTACAACGTGTGATTTTCTCTTTTCTCTATCTAGTGTGTTCGATACTAATGAGATTACTTGTGCGCAGGTTTGGTATGAATGGTCTGTTACGTCCCCCTCCACGACAGACATCCACAACAGCAACGGCCGCTCTTATTGGGTTGGTCTGTAGGATCTTATTTATCATTTTGTAACATATTTTGTTGTTTTCTCACAATGCAAGTTTATATACACACCTGAGTATGAAAATGAGTGAAAATGAGAGTTTCCCTCTTTACATATTTTTAGACTCTCTATATGTTATTGTCTTGCCCGTTAAGCAAATTAATCACCAGAACATTTGGGCAACTAAAGGGGAGAATGTACAGATCCTGTAGTACTTCCACCCAGAATCAGTTGGGTCCCTGCACATTTGATTGACTCGTTTTCATTTAAGGATGAAATCGTATAGTGAACTGTGGATCTTTGGTTCATGGTCATTCTTAGGGAATACTTTGCAAAATTCCCGCCATGTTTGGAAAAGAGTTGTCATCACATTTTCCTTTTAGCCTAAAAATAGGTAAAATTGGAAAGTGATAGTAACCCTCTTCTAGAGACGTAGGTGGTAATATTGATGCATTAGATATCCCATGAACTCCCCCCACAAGTCAAGGACCGTATATTATTTGGTATACTTGAAATTTGAACAAGAACCCATAGTAGCACAGTGGTTTATTCTTGCCATTAGCTAGAATTTAAGTCAAAAGGTTCGATTCTTGGCTATCAGCTAGGATTTCTAAAGTCAAAATTGTAATGGAGGTTAAGTAAGAGGTGTTCTGACTATTTTGAGGATATGTTTCTGCATATATTTTTGGGAAAATTAGGCTAAGGCCCGATCCATGAATAACCCATAATATGAGGTTCTTAATTAAAAGAAATTTAAATTTAGGCCCCGAGTTATTAAAAGACACTCATGCCCTTTTATTTATTTTTAAGCCCCAAATTAAATAAAATTTAAATTTAAGCCTAAAATTATTAAATCTAGGCCCAAAATTATTAAAGTATAGTGTGAATGTGTAAACAGAAGTTACACATGCATATGACATGTGTATCCAGAAGTTACACATTCATATAGCATGTGTAATGCAAAGTTACACATCAACAAAAAAATAGACAACTTTAATATTCATTTACAACAATTTTTTAGCGTGTGTAACTGGAATTTACACACGCATCTATCTAGTGTAATTGAGAGTTACATATGCGTCTATCTGGTGTAACTGAGAGTTACACATGCATTTGACTTGTGTATTCATCATAAACTCCAGCTCCAGCGAGACCTAAAATATAACAACAAGCAATTAGTTTTTATAAGATTAAATTAAAAATAATGTATATTCAATTTCACATACATCTAAGTAGTGAAACTTGTAGTTACCCATGCAACTGACTAGTGTAACTAGGAGTTATACCTCCATACTGGAATTCAACGCACGAACCAATAAAGGCAAGAACATAAGCATGATTACCAAGTGTATAGTGTTCAAACCACTGATTTTTGCGACAAATCTATGAGTTAAATGTTCAACATTTTCGGGAAAATGAAGAATAAGAAACAAAATATTGACTGAGGCATGCTGGACTAACCTTGTTGTGGTATCAAGCGCAATTTTAGTGCTGGCATTCATCAATCCACCATTCTTTTCCACTGGATAAGTAAGTTCAGTTCCATCTAGACTTGCATCAATATACACGGTAGAGTTCTCGTCAATCTCTTTGACAACCCTGTCACCACCCTCTTCTCTAGCCACCTCCTAATTAGCCTAGTGCCATATACCTGTAAAATCGACAAAGAAGATTTTGCAACTTCTGTAAGCAATATCAGGAACATAAGAATAACCTCGCAGAGAACTTTATAATCCTAATTTATTTTGTTATGTGTAACTAGCATCCAATAATTACATACAAGTTTGGAGGAGCAATTATTATAAAGTTAGGACACTCACATTCCATCTGAGCGCTGTAACACATTTCCTTTTGACGCCTATTTTGCATCTTAGAGCCACGAGGACAATCCAAAAATGTCGAAGTCCTTACTGTTCAATCATGCTGACCTGAAAATTAAAATAAAACAACACCATTTAATTCATAAATGCACTTAGATTCAGAAATGCAAAATCAATTGATGCAAAAAACATTTTTTTGATTCATTTTAGCATGTGTAACTAAGACTTACACAAGGATATGGGTAATGTAACTGAGAGTTACACAGGCATAGTGGCATGTGTAACCAGCAGTTACACATACATAGTGACAAGTAAATCAAAAATCTCTTTGTACATGTACAACAAAAACACTATATATTTAACTTATAATGCCATTCAATCTGAAAGATATACATTCCCTTAGACAACTCAAAGTGATTACCGTGTGGTGCTTCAACACAATTTATTTTTGACGCCTAATTTTGCATCTTAGAGCCAAGAGTACAATCCGAAAGTGTCAAAGTCCCAACTGTTGAATCCTGCTGACCTGGAAATTACAATAAGAAAACACAATTTAATTCAGAAACGCAAAATCAATTGATGCAAAAAACAATGTTGTTGTTCATTTTTAGCATGTGTAACTAGTACTTACACATGGATACGGGTAGTGTAACAGAGAGTTACACATGCATAGGGGCATGTGTAACCAGCAGTTACACAATTTATATATCAGAAACGCGGGAGAAATGTAAAGTGCAACGAGTTATCTTATTGTGGAGCAGCTTTTGGTGTTTTTATAATGTTAGACAGGCTAATCAACAAACGACATCGCAATAAAAGCTAGATCATCATCGAATATTAACGACAGGACAAGTCCCAACACTTACCGTTTCCACCCCTGCAGATAACAGCTCTGGAATCTCCCACATTCGCAACTAGCAAACAGTCACCAACGAGAATTGATGTGTTGTTGAGCCAGCATCTCTATTTTGAGTATTCTCTGATTTCAAACATTCTGAGTCCGTATGGCTATATGCATTCGCTGCAAAGGAAAGTTACATATTAAATAAGCAGGATATAATAAATAGTAAGCGCACAGAAGAATAAGAAACTAATAGAATACTCAAACGAGCACAAGAAAAGCACCTATAATCGATTTCGTATCAGAGATGAACTTCGGATGACTGATCAAATTACTGAAAAGGTTTTGTTTAACATACTCAGTTTCCCGTGCACCCCCATGACCTGAAATAACCTTAAGACAGAAAACATAGAATTGATCATATACCCAAGGGCACACTCCAAGTTACATAGATAAAGATAAATGATTATTGATACAGCTCAGCTCTATTTGATAGTAATCTAGTCAAGTTGTAATCATAAAAGCAAAAAAGAACAATAGTGTAGGGGTAAATTTTTTGCCATGTTTTGTGAAATAATAATATCTTTAATTGGCATGTGTATCTATGAGTTACACATATAATTAGCATGTGTAACTAGTAGCTACACATCCATTTAGCTTGTGTACCTAGAAGTTACACATCTAATTAGCATGTGTAACTAATAGTTACACATCAAAAAAAGGTCATATAACTTACACCAACAGATTTTATGCGTCGCTTGGCTTCAAGCTCTCTTCAACAACATATGTTTCTTCGATTGCATCAGAACTGAATTTCACCTGAGGAATTAATGATTGCAATATCAACATCACATAAGACAATGCTGGATATTTAGTTTTAACCTTAAAACTCCAGATGGTTATAATGTACTAGTAGACTATGAGGTACACTGTAAGAGTTAATAAAAAGCAATCACGGTTCTCAGCAGGTGTTAGCTTGAACTCAGATATTCCTAGGGTAACTTGTAAATAAACTGAAAACTAGTCACAAATGTAACAACACTGTACCATTTTCCCGATTATAAGTTTGACACAACAAGCATCTACCACCATGAAATCTCAGGAGATTCACACCCAAAGGCTCAAAATATTGGGGAAGAACTAGGTTAACTAGTCCTAGTGCAAGTTAACCCTACTCACAGGTCAATTAAGAGTTAATTCGTCATTAGTCAAAAGAACCTGATCCATAACCGAGGGCAACTGATGGACAAATTTTCTAAAAGACACCCTGGAAAACTCCACTGCATGAAATAAATAAAATCATTAACCTACTAGTGGCATAGGCATGTGTAAGCCGCAGTTGCACATACCATAGGCATATGTAATCGAAAGTTACACATCTATCTTGTGCTCCATCCAGGGGTAAGTGATATCCAAGCAATCCTTGTACATCATGAGCTTCAGAAGTGCTTTCATCTAATAATCTCAAATATCTCGATCTAATGTATCCATCAGCTGGACCGCCTACACGAAATCACTTTCTATCATGTTAAATAAACTGTTGTTTCTTAATAAATAATTACAGATCAATAATCAGAAAATTATTGGAACAAATATTACTTGTTAAAATTACCAGAATTCTCTAATTTTTCAGGAAAATCTAATAATAATCGAGTAATCAAACTCTTTTGAGATTCATGAGCATTTCCTATTGGTTCATCAATAACCATCTACATAACAACAAAAAATAAAATAATCCAGCATCAATAAACTAAACAACATAAGCAATTTATTGAACATTTAGAGCTCAAAAGGAGAAAACTCATCAAATGTTTGTTATACCAATTAATCTTTATATTCTTCTTTATCACCAATTAACCATAAACACCATTGCTCACATTCTGCCAAACCAATGGATAAGAGAAATGAAATACATTATGCTTGCAAACCAAATCTCTAATCAAATGAATGATTCAAATAAAAGGTCTAGTAAAGAAAAAGGTAAGATAGTAGTATTGGATTATCTATAACGATATAAATTAGATTGAAAAGTGAAAAGCGGCACATGCACACCAGGAATGAGCTTTTGTCCTGGACATTACATTTGCGCGAGCTTTACATAAGCAATGAGAAGCGAGGAGAGGGAATTGTACAGAAAGATACAAAACTGTACCTGCACATACCTTGGATTATTGCCCGGAACTGTAAAAGAAGCACAGAGGTACCATTTGACCACTCTGCAGGGGACACAGTTTGTTCCAGTTGCGGTCTTTCCTTTGAAGCTCACTTCATTGATGAGACATCTAAAGTGGAGGACCTTTCCCAAGGAATCTGCATATGGCATGTGTAAGCCGCAGTTACACATCATCAATATGGATTGTGTACCTGGCACATACACTGTTAACTACATAAAATTTCAAATACATGAAAACTCTATTACAAACCACACAAAAAAACACAGGCAATACAATATGCATGAATTTTGATCGAGTGTGTGAAATGCTTGTGTAATCAGCAGTTACACACCCATATGGCTTGTGTAATAGGAAAATACACATACATATGGATTGTATAATCGTCAATTACACATCCATATGGTTTGTGCAACTGCAAAAGAAGGATTTTCTCAGCTCATCCAATCTGTGAGGTCTGCTTAATAAATGGGATCAAATGACACTACCAGTTCATAAAACCAAGCTCAAGATTAAAATATAAATTGCATCATGTCTTAGCAATTTAAACTCAGAAACTTGCATTCATAAACTATATAGGATAATATTGAGATAAATTATAAATGTGCAGATTACATATTAAAAGTTTTCCACAGCTGCGCATTTTTTTGTGCTTTCAGGTATCCATCCTAGGAGATATATAAGTTTAGATTGACTTTAAGTTAATGAGTATCACACAAAGTCTTATATGTCCGAGTAAAGTTGTTTCTGAACCTTTATGATCCTTTTCCCTGCACAAAACAACATGAAAACCAGTATAATCATCCAAAAATGAACATAAACTATATTCATAATTACCTTATTAAATGGACATAAAAACAACAAGTACAAGAGCACCTAAAAACAGCTCATCAACATGAGAAATTCAATCACACTGAATTTTGACATCTGATGTTGTATCTCAAACAACTAATTCCAATTTTGATTGCATTATAATAAAACATTCAATATCTGATACAAGCAGTCAGTTGGAAAATCAAAGTAGATGAAATTCGTAACATATAGATGGGTAATAGAGATGATGATTCGCAGATTTCAAATATGATAACTGATTTTCAATCGAGATTTAAGATAGATAGATTGATTGGTTTTCAATAAAGAAACCTAGAATTTTTTTTTTGTAATTTTCTTTCAAACTCTTTCATCTTAAAAGCAAGATAAAGATTAGATTATAACAGATCTGAACTATAATCTTGATTTCGTCGAGAAAATTTAGTTGAAATCCTAAGCAATTACAAATCAGGGTTGATTACAAACCCTAAAAATATTTCTTAAACAAAAAATCGGAACTAAACAGTTCAAATCAAAGAAAATGATACAAGGATTATAGATCGAAGCAACAATTCTAAAATCAGATCAAAATTCGAAGTAACATCGAACTTATTAGGTATTTAAAGCTGTCACTGAACTTTCCAGAACTTGATTTTGGTTAAAACTTAATGAGAATTCAACATGACTGCAAATATAGATGAGAAACTTATCTTTCACTTTCGATATGATGTTGAATCCTCAAGTTTTCTTCGAGTTTCATCGAGTGAATCTCCATTCTTCGTTATTTCCAGAGCAGTGGAGAGAGAAAATAAATTAGATTATGAAACAGAAAATGAAACAGATGCCTAGTTTTATTGAATTTATATACTAAAGGGTATTCTTGGTATTATAAAAATTATTTTAAATAAAACTTTTATTAACAGGCCCGGAAAATTAAAGTTCTGGGCCTAGAAATATCAAAATGTAAAAGAATGGAGGTGACAGTATATGATCCATTTGGTGGGGCTTGAAAATATTGAACCCATATAGTAGGGTGGTTCTAGTATTTTTCACTATATTTTTTAAGTTTTTCAAGAAAAAAAAAACAAAAAATCTTCCTTCTCAAGAAAAAAAATAATCATTAAGCTAGTTTAATCATTAATTGCCAAATTGTCCCCACTGCAACCCTAATAATAGGATTCAAAATAAATGTCGTCAAAATCATCTCAAAGTTTCCATAAATTAAAAATGTTACACAAGAACAAATGTTGTTGAATGAGATCGATGAAGGATATCAGGGGTCAAATAGAAAAAGAAAAAGCTTGGTTTAGTGTTACTTTTTTATATTTAAGTTAAGCGATACAAGAGTTATACGAGGAGAAACCTTGAGTAAGTATGTTATAGCTGGTAACTTCTTGTTGACAACAATTCCAATGCTGCTAATGGGGGTACCAAATTGTTCGGGGGTGTACCAACCCCAAGGCAAATGATTTTTTGTCTTATTAGCATTTGGTACACCCCCAAGGAAAGCCAGTCCCCCATTATCAGCCTTGAACAATTCCATCTTCGTTTGCAGATTAAATAAGCGAAGTGGCTGACAGTCTAATAAGTAAAGTGCTTGTGAGAGAACCTTGAGAAACAAAAAGAATCTTTTTCAAATAGTATAGTAGCTAAAATCATGCAAACTATTGTACTATAACCAAGAATACTTAAATGGGGAATATATATATTTTCCTAATGGAATACAAATACAAATATATATATATATATATAAACACTCTAAGACTAGTTTAGAATAACAAAACTTTTGACAATCATTGATGCCAATTTGTCCTTTCTTATCCTGGACTAGAGTAAAGAAAACAAAAATGACCATCATCTTGATAACATAGAAGCATTATCATAAAAGCAAAGTAATGAAAGTTTGGTTGCTTAAACTATTTATGCAAATATGTTAAGATGTTTAATTTATGGAAAAAAGGAAGCACCCATACCTCAAGGAATCCATATGATAAGCTCATATTTTTCACCATACAAACAGCTCCTAGAAATTTCGTCATACTTTTAGCATACACATCTTTTCCCGTTGAAGGAAGTTTTTCGCACGTTTCTGCATTCATTTTTTTATATATTTTTTTGTGTGATCGCTGTTGTAGGCGTCAAAAATAAATTACACTTTCTTACTACTCAAAATATATAATATAGAAAGGGAAAGAAATGATCGTTCCCAAAGAGAGGTCTTAGGTTGTCAATATGTTTTGTTTTCCTAAAGGTAACAAGGGGGATTTTCTGATTTTTATAACTAAAACAAATATAAAAGCAAGTAAAGAAAAGTAAACAAATAAATTCAAAGATGTGGAAACATTGGTTAAGGATTTCGTTTTCATTCACAAACATATTCTTGTCAAAATAATTAGAATTGATATTTAATCTCTCATTATCAAAATCCCTAGGATACCTTGATCGCAAGTATATCCCGCTAATTTCCTCTTATCATCAACAAACACATTAAAAGATGCGAATATGAATTCTATCTAAGAGAACAACCTAATGTGTAAAAGCACTAATCAAGTTTAATTCCCTAGATGCATTAAGTTCTATGAAATCATGTCAATCAAAGCAATCGAACGTGTAAAAGCACTAATCCGATTTAACAAAGGTTATGGTTCACATATGATTACAAGGATGCATCACTACAAGATATAACCATATTTATGCTACTTGTAATCAGGAATTTATTACTTTTGCGTATAAAAAATCCTAATCTAGCAATAAAGATGAAAACAAACTCAACCGATTCACGACTCGATCAAACAAGAATTCAAATCATATAACAACATAAATAGTGAATCATAATCGATAATATGGAGACAAAACTAATTTATCATATCAAAAGCATATTATGTGAAATCCAATTATTCCATAACCAAAAGAAAATTAAGTACTCATGTTTCATCACAAGAATAAAAAGAAGTTTCATGTTTCAAAACCCTAGAACAAAAAGTAGAAGTAAAAATATTAATATAATACTCTCCTCTTTTAAATACCGCCTTCACCTTCCAGGTTTCCATCTCTAAATTTAGGTCGCATCAAAAAGTCAGTTGCTAAACTAGCCCATGTGTGAAGCCCAGGTCCAAGTCCATTTGAGTCAGTAGCAGTTCCAACCACAGCTGCTAAGCATATGGTAACACCATTCTTCCCATTTTCAGTCTCAGCTGATCCAAACTTGATCCACCTGTTGCCATCTTAAAATCAAACACATTCCCTGTAATCATTCTGCATCTACATCCGAGTCTCCAACTGCAGCTGCAACTCCAACTTCACTGCACCTTCTTGTTCACCACCAACATCATTCTTGTTTATCATTACTATTACAACCCAGAGCAGCAATATTATGAACACGACCATCGAAACCACCACGATCTTGATTCCTTCAACTTCAACCTCAAACAACTCCCATCTGTGCATCTCAGAATCACTAACGCTACACTTGCATTTAACTTTCCTTCAACATCCTCCTTCCAACCCATTTCTGATATTCTCGAGCACCATTATAATCCCCAGTGCCTTCACTTCATCTGACATTCAGTTAAACAACAAACCCAGCACCGCGACCTTGTAATTTCTCCAGCTCTATCTCTGCGACTCTCAAACCATCCCTAGTAGCAACAACTAATTGCAGTTCAGTCACAGCCAATTGAAAACTGCGATACCATTCGTAGTAACACCACCACTGCTCTACTGCCACATCCATGGTGATCATGACTAACATTTGCAGACTCATCACCTTTTCAATCTCCATCCATTCAGTTACAGCTTTGTCAAGCCATTTCTAAACATCACAACTCCAATGCAAACCTACTGTTAGCTTTTCTTGCAATTCATCTTTGAGCAGCAACACCATCTTCCACTTTCCATCATTCACCAAATACTCAAGCCATCAAACCTATGGAAATCAACATATTCCTTGTTGTCTGTAACCCTAACCAACTGCAACTTCAATATAAACATACATCTAAAGCATTGCAACAACAACTCCATTTCTTCCTTGTCTCAGTTGCACATCCACCAGTGCCCATCTTCAAAATCTCTGGTTAATTTCATCAAGACCACTACCAATTCCACAGACCTATTAGCTCAATCGATCCACATACCCACTTCAACTGATTTCTACACCTGATTACAGACTCAAGAACCCTAACTTCAATCATTATGTAAACCCAAATTCAACATATGAACTTCCATTTTCTTGAAATCTCTGTCAACCTCATAATCACATCGAACCCATATTCTAATTCATTTCTCAAATTCACAGAACACCCTAATTGCTCAACTGAATCTTCCCCTTTGTATTCTACGATTTTTACGTATATCAGTAACATCACCATTTTCTTCATCTGAATCTTCAAATATCATCATAGTATCAACTCTCATCTCTTCTTCTCAGTGTAACAGAAGCAACAACTGAAACTTGGAATTCTCTCGTTTCCTCCATTGACAACGTCTCCATTTTCTCTCTCTCAAATTCATTTCAGGTGAACAAAATGATGATAAGAGAGACTCTGAATTTTAGGTCGTGTAGGAATGAATATAGATATAACCACCCTTGTAGAGTAAATAATGGCCAACCAACCCATACAATGCTTGTCGGTTACTCAATTCTTTGACTCAACTGTCATTTATGCGAAACTGAAAGTTCATTCTTCACCTCCTCCCTGCGTAACTTAGCCTGATCCCCAGTGAGTTGACCTTTCACCCTTTACGATCCAAATGCACGTTTTCTCCTTCTTTTGTTCATAATGACTCCATTGCACCTGATAAGCTTAAAACAAATGTAATAACACATAATTTGCAAGAAAACATAACAAAGAAAACATAAACTATAGATATAATCAAGGTGTTTATGACACCTATCAATGAGTGTCATGTGAAAACCTACCATAGATAGTGTATATCCGTTTTTTAGAGAATAATAGCATGTCAATAAAGAACTGAATATGAAAAGTTCCAGATTTGGAGCGCATAACTTGATAATGTTAGTCACAATATCATCTTGTAGCAAAAGATGTCTTTGCCGATAACCACATACTCCAATTTTTTAAGGATGAGAGAATTAATAATCTACTTATTTTTAGTATCATTTTGTATATTAGAATGATCTATCTGTAACGTTTCAAGCACAATACTTTAGCCGAGGTAAACTCATTGATCTTGATAGAATAATATTTGCGTATTCGGTATTACCAATAACTTTTACTTCTATTTTTTTCAGCGATTTACAGTTCAGGAGACGATGAAGAATTTCAAATGCTGAATTATGAGACTTAATGATTAGTATAATTATATCACGAACATTATATATGACATTAAGACTCCATCTAATAATATCCATTTTAATTGAATTATCATATGCAGGCTTTTTCCAGTGCACCACAAACCTTTTAATATCAAAGTCTTCACGAAAAAGGAATACCATGTATATAAACATGGTGACACTACATTTTTTCCCTATTGGAATGACCTCCTGTTGAAGTTTACAACATGTAAAGATTTCGAAATATCAATCCACCTTTTCGACAAAACACTAGCTTGATATGCATATTTAGTATCAATGAATGAAAGGATACAATGAACTAATGTATTACTGATTTTATCTTCCTCATTAGATTATGATGCATTTTTTGTTTCTTCCTTATTTATTAAAAATAAAAAACCTTACTGAGAACCCCCTAAAATTTATTATTTAGAATCCTAATCTCCGATTTGCATGGAACCACACTAAACATAAACAAAAACCTTAACTCTAACCTAAAACTAATTTAGATGATACAAAAACTAAATGAAATTCTAATTTTTAAGTTATAGTTATTTAACATATTCTGAACTAAAATTCTATGGATTTGATCTATTCGATGTATATGTAGGATCCTAATACTTGAACATAATAAACAAAAGAGAATTTTAAATTAGTTTTCAACTATTTTTAAATGATTTTACTAAAGTTATCATTTAAATATAATATTGGTTTTAGTTATTGCTTCTTAAAGATTCATCAATTGGTTCTTTGAGAAGTCGTTCGGTTCAAAAGCTGGCCAACAACATGTAAAATGTTACGTTTAAAATTACAATAGATATTGGCAAAAAAATTATTGTTGAATCGGTTAAAAAATTTCAACTTGTACACCTCTTTGTAATAAAAATCTACTAGCTATTGTCCTAACTGATACGACTATTAACTGAAATCATTATCAAACACTGTCCACCTTATTTTTTCACTTTATTCATCTTGCCATTAAGTTCAATATTTGAGAATTTTTGTTTATAATCGACAAGTGTTGTTAGATATATTTATTGGTTATTAAAGGGTAATTTAGTCTATCTTATGGATGGATTAAAATACCACTAATTAAATTGGGTATGCCCCAATATAGTGAGGTTGCTTTATATGGACATGATAAACCGTTACTTAAAACATTAAAACTGTATTTTTATGTCTGTTATCTTTCTCATGAGAAAGTAAAATTCAAATTTCATTTTTCTTGCACAATCTAGCACCTTATCGTGTGTTTTCTTCATAAGTTTTAAGTCGATAACTACTACTTCAGTTACCCTCATTTTTTCCGTCTCTGAATCTTTGGTAACGTCGAGGAACAAGCATGCCTTGTTGTTTTATTTGTAGAAAAAATGTAGTTTACTTTTATAATTACGAACATGACAATATACAACAAGTAGTTACATGAAAGTGTGCGATTTAGTTGTAATATACCCAAGAAACTAAGTACCGCTCAACTTCTGATCAAATCTTATACATTCAGCTTATTTCAACTTCACCTGAAGTGAAAGTAAATCCAAAGTAAAAATAAACATGGAAAATAAATCTACATCAAAATTTAAGGTAATTGTTTGATATTATCATCATAATTACATAAACTGAAATAGAAAAAAAATGATACCACATTAACATACATAGATAATGGTTTAACAAAAAATATAATATAGATAATGAAAAAGCGAGGGTCTAACAACCTTACCCAATATTTCGATTAGCAATCTGTATGGACAACTCCGAGTTGTTTTCTAGAGAATCAACAAGACTCAATCAATAGAAAATGCTCAAGGAGTTATTATATCAATCTCTCGATTTGATTTACTCAAGAAAATATGATTCGCGAGTCCAATCAAAGAGAGATAACTTGGATGGCACTAAAGACCAATATCCAAGTGTCAATCGATTTAAATCAACAACCAATAGGTCAGATATTCTAATCGATTGAACAACGCACAACCTGTATTATTTCAATTATATAAAAATATAACGTGGAATAGAAATAACACAGATACCAGAATTTTGTTAATGAGGAAACCACAAATGCAGAAAAACCCCGGGACCTAGTCCAGATTAAACATACACTGTATTAAGCCGCTACAGACACTAGCCTACTCCAAATTAACTTCGGTTTGGACTGTAGTTGAACCCCAACCAATCTCACACTGATCCAAGGTAAAGTTATGCTCCTACGCCTCTGATCCCATCAGGATACTGCGCACTTGATTCCCTTAGCTGATCTCACCCAAAACCAAGAGTTGCTATGACCCAAAGTCGAAGACTTTAATAAACAAATCTGTCTCACACATAAAAGTCTATAGGTAATAGATAAATTCTTCTCCCACGAATAAACCTACAAGTTTTGTTCCGTCTTTTGATAAATCAAGGTGAACATGAACCAATTGATAAAACCAGACTTATATTCCCGAAGAACAACTCAGTTTCATCAATCACCTCACAATAAACTTAATCGATGCATCGAAGAAGATTATTGAGGAATCACAAACAATGAGACGAATATGTTTGTGACTACTTTTATCTTGCCTATCGGAGAAAGAAATTTCAAGCCAATTATTACAATTGTACTCGTACGATAGAAACAACAAGATCAGATCACACAACTACAAGAAAAGTAGTATCGGTCTGTCTTCACAATCCCAATGAAGTCTTTAAGTCCTTAACCTGGTTTTAGAAGAAGAAAACCAAAGGTTAAAGGAGAATAGACTCTAGCTTTAGCAAACTAGTATCACACAGAATGTGTGGGGATTAGGTTTCCCAGTTGCTAGAGTTCTCCCTTATATAGTCTTTCAAATCAGGGTTTGTAATCAATGTTATCTTACTAACAAAGCATTCAATATTCACTGTTAGATGAAAACCTGATTAGATACAAGCTAATATCTCTTAACCGTTAGATCAAAAACTTAGCTTGCCATACACATGTACTTGAAGTTTTGGGTTTGTGTAACCGTACCCAAACGTGTACAATGGTTGGTTCAATATTAGTCAACCAAATGGTTAGCCAAATGATAAATTTCATATCAACCATATTCTTCTTCACCATAACTAGTCCAAATGACTCAAATGAACTAGTTAGAGAGTAGTTCAATTTCTATGAGATCTTATGTACTACACAAGACAAAATTGAATAAAAAACGATGTGATTCACTCGAATAATTTCATGAACCATAAAGCCACGGTTTGAAAAAGCATTCCTTGGTAATTTAGATAAGTTCATGAATAACGTTTTCAGAAATAACCTCTTGAGTTCGCGGACTGAGTTCACGGACTCAAGCTAACCGGTTGAAGTTAATAAACTCCAGCAGAAATTCTCGGGTCGAGAACTTCCGTCAGTTCGCGTACTGGGTTCGCGGACTGCACATGAGCTTCAGCTCCATCAGATATTCTCGGGTTCGAGAACTTACGCCAGTTCGCGGACTGAGTTGACTGCTCACGATCCGGTTCCACTTGATCAACAAAGTTCGCAAACTTCGGTTCAAGTGCTAAGGACTTATACATATATGTGTTGCCACAACAATGTTTATATCCCTCAATGGTTATATAGTCTAAACTCTTATTTCAATCATTTGAAACATTCTCAAAGGGCGTTATATAATTGTTATTCACAAACTATTTTTCGTCAGAGCGATTTCCAAAATGATTGAAACATAACATGACTTTCGTCACTAGGAAAAGATGACAAAGCGAAAGCTTTACCAACACCCATTTCGAGAAATATATAAGCGAGATATACTCAGCTCGAAATGTCACATGTGCATATCTTTAGTCTATATAGCAAAACGACTTTTGTTTCAAGATAGGAGATAGAATAGATAGAGTTTTGAGTGATAGATAAGTTCAAGTCTCCACATACCTTTTAGTCGATGAAGATCCACTGGTTCCTTGAGTAGTCCTTCGTCTTGTGTGATGATCGCCATGGATTTCTTGATCTCAACTACACTTTCTATCCTAGTATGAGACCTTAGCTATAGTAGACTAGAAATCAAGACTTTATAGTTTTGATCACTAAGATTGACAAACATGCTTGAGATAGCAACGCATGCGAGTTTGACCGAGCAGTGCTCTAACAGATAATACTACCTTGGTTACTCCAAAAGTGATAGTAGCACTTTTGTAGAAAGGAGGGAGTATATGTATTTACCGTTGAACCACTTCTTTAATGCTCAAAGCAAATTAAAAATTTGGATATGGTCCATACCAATGATCATATTGACTTTGTGTTTCATCCTATTTATTTCAGTTGTCTGGATTCTAACAAAGCTTAGAATCGTTGCAATCTCTTGGGCTGCTTCCCTTTCAACTTTAGAGTCAGACTCGTCAGTAAGATAATTAGGGTAACACTTGTCAATATCTTTCTGTTTCGTGGTAATAATATTTTCTTCTATGTTTGAGGTAGACACATCTTTCTCTTTAATAGAATCCATTGAAACAAATTTTTTCTTACTGATGATGCGTTTATCAGAGAAAACACAATTTTCCATAGAGTCGGGTTGCTACAAACACAGACTTATGAGGTCTTAAACGTGTTTGCCTGCTCTGATACCAATTGAAAACGCAGGGGTCTAACAAACATACCCACTATTTGACTAGGAAATTTGTATGGACAACTCCAATATAATTCCAAGAGAGTCAACTAGACAGTCAGACTCAATCACGAAAAAAGTATCCAAGAGTTATATCTCTATTTCCCAAATTAATCTGCAATAGAACAAATAAGAATCTGTGAGCATGATTGATTATGAGAAATAACTTGGATGGTACCAAAGACCAATATCCAAGTGTCAATCAATTTCAATCAACAACCAAAGGTTGAATTTACTAATTGATTGAGATACGCACAACCTGTAATATTTCAATTATATAAACAAATATAATGTGGAAAAGAAATAACACAGACACCAGAAATTTTGTCAACGAGGAAACTGCAAATACAAAAAAACCCAGGGACCTAGTCCATATTTGAACACCACACTGTATTAATCCGCTACATACACTAGCCTACTACCAGTTTAACTTCGGACTGGAATGTAGTTGAGCCCTAACCAATCTCACACTGATTAAGGTACAATTATGTTCCTTACGCCTCCGAATCCCAGCAGGACTCTACGCACAAGATTCCCTTAGCTTATCTCATCCATAACTAAGAGTTTCTATGACCCAAAGTCGAAGACTTATAAACCAATATGTATGACCCATAGAAATACGTATGAAGTTTTGTTACGTATTATGATAAATCAAGGTGCACATGAACTAATTGATAATCCGATATTATATTCCCGAAGAACAGCCTAGAAATATCAATCACCTCACAATAACTTAACTATATGGTAGTAGAACAAGTTATTGTGGAATCCCAAAGAATGAGACGAAGAGCTTTGTGATTACTTTTTATATCTTACCTATTGGAGATAATTCTTGGGTTAATATTAGAGAAGATAGTACTCAATACGATAGAACGAGTAAGATCAAAATACACAACTACATAGAAAATAGTTGGATCTGGCTTCAGAATCTCAATGAAGTCTTTTAAGTCGTTAATCTACACAGTTTTGGAATAAACCCAAGGTTAAAGGAGAATCGACGCTAGTCATAACTAGTATAACACATGAGGTATGGGGATTAGGTTTCCCAGTTGCTAGAGTTCTCCCTTATATAGTCTTCAAATCAGGGTTTGCTTATTTAGCTTAGAAACAAAGCATTCATTACTCACCGTTAGATGAAATCATGATTTAAGATGCAAACTAAGTTTTGCTTGAAACCAAAGAAATATCTCTCCAGCATTAGATGGACTTAACTTGTCACACACAAACGAAATATGCTTCATTTAGATATGAGCAACCGTTCCTAAACGTGTATATTTGTTGGTTCAACAATAGTTAACCAAGTTCGCCATATGAAGTTTTGTCTAACCACATTCATCTAACACATCTAGATAAACTTATGATGATCAAAGATAATCAAAGGATCTAATTGTGTTCTTCATAGAGTTGTTCAATTGTTTATTATCTTATAGTAAAATACATGAATGAATCGTAGCAAAATCGGATTGATTCGAAGGAATCAATTCATGAAAATTTAAACCCATGGTTTGCAAAGATTGCATTCCTTATTATATAAATATATTTTGTTCAAGAGTATGAAAACATACTTTGCCGATTTTAGAACTTGAACCACTCAAGTACACGAATAGGTATGCATACTCAAGTTCCAGAAAGTTGGAAACAGGTATGCATATGGTAGCTCCGGACCCAACTTCAGGTAAAACTATTTGCAAACGGGTACACATACTTGGTTCCCGAAATTTCACAGTTGAAACCTTATGAGAACGGGTATGCATACCTAGTTTCCGGATCTTAACCTTATCAACACAGTTTGTACCTAAGTACGCATATTGCGATGGTTTTCCAGACAAAGTGAAAATGCGGGGGTCTAACAACCTCACCCAATATTTCGATTAGCAATCTGTATGGACAACTCCGAGTTATTTTCTAGAGAATAAAAAAGACTCAATCAATAGAAAATATCTCAAGGAGTTATTATCTCAATCTCTCGATTTGATTTACTCAAGCAAATATGATTCACGAGCCTAATCAAAGAGAGATAACTTGGATGGTACCAAAGACCAATATCCAAGTGTCAATCGATTTAAATCAACAACCAATAAGGTCGGGTATTATAATCGATTGAACAACGTACAACATGTATTATTTCAATTATATAACTAAATATAATGCGGAATAAAAATAACACAGACACCATAATTTTGTTAACGAGGAAACCGCAAATGCAAAAAAACCCAGGGACCTAGTCCAGATTAAACATACACTGTATTAAGCCGCTACAGATACTAGCATACTCCAAATTAACTTCGGTCTGGACTATAGTTGAACCCCAACCAATCTCACACTGATCCAAGGTACATTTATGCTCCTACGCCTTTGATCCCATCAGGATACTGCGCACTTGATTCCCTTAGATGATCTCACCCATAACCAAGAGTTGCTACGACCCAAAGTCGAAGAATTTAGCAAACAAATATGTCTCACACAGAAAAGTATACATGTATTAGATAAATTCGTCTCCCATGAATAAACCTATGAGTTTTGTTCTTTCTTTTGATAAATCAAGGTAAACAGGAACCAATCGATAAAACCAGATTTATATTCCAAAGAACAACTCAGTTTTATCAATCACCTCACAATAAACTTAATCGACGCAGCGAAGAAGATTATTGAGGAATCACAAACAATGAGACGAAGATGTTTGTGACTACTTTTATCTTTCCTATCGGAGATAAAAATCTCAAGCCAATTATTATAATTGTACTCGTACAATATAAACAGCAAGGTCATATCACACAACTACAATAAAAGTAGTATCGGTCTGGCTTCACAATCCCAATGAAGTATTTAAGTCGTTAACCTGAATTTAGAGAGAAAACTCAAGGTTTAATAGAGATCGACTCTAGCTTAGGGAAAACTAGTATCACACAAGAAAAGTGTATGGGGATTAGTTTTTCCAATGGCTAGAGTTCTCCTTATATAGTCTTTCAAATCAGGGTATGCAATCAATGTTAGGTTTGTAACAAAGCATTCAATATTCACCGTTAGATGAAAACCTGATTAGATACAAGCTAATATCTCCCAACCGTTAGATCGAAAAATTAGCTTTCCATACATACATTTACTTGACGTCTTGAGTTAGTGTAACCGTACCCAAACATGTACAATGGTTGGTTCAATATTAGTCAACCAAATAGTTAGCCAAATATAAGGGTGCACAGGAACCGAGACGGACCGTCCCGGAACCGGTGGAACCGTACCTGTTTTTGTACCGAACCGAGGAAGGTGGTATAGGTACCAGTCCAAAAAATAGGAACCGAGGCTGAGGAGGTACAGGTACACGGTCCTGCCCAAGTCCCGTGCCATACCGGACCGAGCATATCGATTAGTAGTAGCCGTTAGATCTAGGGGATAATAAATCAGTAATATCCATTAGATTAAAGGGTGGTATATAATCGAACTCATCGGGCTAAGGTTTCTCTTCTCATTTTCCTTTTTTTGTTTTCCCATCTCCTATCTCTCTGAAGGAGAAGAAGTGAAGAACTCCATTACAACCACAGGGACGAGACTTCTGAATCTTCTCTACTCCATTACTTACCACCTCTCGATCCAGAAGAATAAGGAGAAATTGTTAACCAAGGGTAACTGGGTAAGTGTTCAATCAGTTGATTCGGTTCTCCTATTTTGATTTTTGGAACCTAGGTTTTTAAAATAGTGTTGATTTGTATTCTAATAATTTTATCTTCCTTGATATTGGATCAGATTTGTAATTAAGATATCAATTTTTTTCTCCTTTCTCTACAAGAGCTGATTGATTTGGCTTGGATTGTATTTCCACCAAACTGGTAAGAATTTTATCTTCAAAATATTTTGATTTTTCATTATTTTTTAGTTCATATGAAACCCAGACTCTGAATTTGGTTTTAAAATTGTATTTACTGATCATCTTTTTAATTTGTGAATTAAATGAATTTTTTTGTTCTTCAAAAAATTGGGTTTGAGCCTATACATATGGTACAAATTTCTTTGGTGTCTCTGTGCTGATTATAAGATTGAAAATGTATATTGGGGGTGGGCATAAACACATAATAGTTGGATACTTGGATTAAGCTGAGAAACTTGCACTGATAGAGTGATAGTTGATTCTTGTTAGCTCTAATTTTTTTTAGAAGTTTCCTTGGTCTCTATGTGATGATTTTAAGCTTGCAAATGTATGTTGGGGGTAGAGATGGTGCCACAACTTCAAATAAGCACTAATTGAGTTATCCTTTTTGTAATAAAATGTGTAGTAGTATGAGGCTATTACTGTGTTCTCACAACAGATTGTAAATTGTGGAAATTGAATAGCATCATTATTACTATCTCACATTATCTTCATTTTCTTTCTACTGTTGGCATGCTATTCTACTATTGTTGCCTGATTTTTTACTTGTCATCATTATTTTCTCTCTTTGGACTCTCTTTGGATTGTACTTGTCATCTATATCTCCCTTTCTGTAACCAGTAACAATTGCTGTGTTCTTTTGTTGTATAGTTTGTTCATATATCTTGGTTGTGGCATTAATCTGTGCTCCATGTCGGGTACACATTTAATATGAAATTAATATGTGATCCATGTAGGGAGTTGTCAACAGCTTCTACTGCTGTGGCATTAATTTGCTTGTTTCATTTAGCTTTTGAATCCCAGTATATGACCTTTTTGTTCCTAAGTTCCATCATATGGAAGAATCATATACTAATAGTTGCTAACTGCTATTACTTGTTTTTACAGCGTTACTTGGTCCTATCAACAATAATGCCACCATAAGTTCTGCTGCCATGGAATAAAAGATCAAGAGATTCAAGACTCAAGACTGCGTATTGGTCATTGCCTCCACTGTCCAGTCATTGCTACTGCAGCCTGCTACTTGATAATTCCACCACTAATGCATTGTTTGTGTTGGTTAAGACTTAAGACAGTTTTGTGTTGGTCAGTGTGTGTGTTTTTGTCATTGTGTGATACTTGTTCAGTTGTTCTTTTTTCACATTTTCAAGACTTTGGTTGTTTGTGTGCTACTACTACTTCTACTAGTTCTTTTTTTATATTTTCAAGACTTTGGTCAGTGTTTGTGTTTGTTACTTTGTTCTTTGATTTAGATATTGCTTAATATATTGAAAAACAACTGAAACAAGTACTTAATTTGTCTGGAAAAATGATAGGAAAATATGTCTGAAATTCTGGCAAAAAGTACCGATTGGTACCAATACCGTACCTGGTACCGAATGGTACCGGAACCGAGGTGGGGGAGGTACAGGCACTCGGCCTCGGCAAGAATCGATCCGAACCGTACCGTGTGCACCCTTATCCAAATGATAACTTTCATATCAACCATATTTTTCTTCACCATAACTAGTTCAAATGACTCAAATGAACTAGTTAGAGAGTTGTTCAATTGCTATGAGATCTCAAGTACTACAAGAGACACAATTGAATCAAAAACAATTGGATTCACTCGAATCATTTCATGAACTATAAAGCCACGGTTTGCAAAAGCATTCCTTGGTAATTTAAGATAAGTTCACGAGCATCATTTTCAGACATAACCTCTTGAGTTCGCGGACTGAGTTCACGGACTCAACCTAACCGGTTGAAGTTAATAAACTCAAACAGAATTTATCAGGATGAGAACTTCCGTCAGTTCGCGAACTGCACCTGAGCTTCAAATTCAGCAGATATTCTGGGGTTCGAGAACTTACGCCAGTTCGCGGACAGAGTTACTGCTCACGTTCCGGTTCCACTTGATCAACAAAGTTCGCAAACTTTGGTTCAAGTATTAAGGACTTATACATATATGTGTTGCCACAACAATGTTTATATCCCACAATGGTTATATAATCTAAACTCTCATTTCAATCATTGAAACATTCTCAGAGGGCGTTATATAGTTGTTATTCACAAACTATTTTTTGTTAGAGCGATTTCCAAAGTGATTGAAACATATCATGACTTTCGTCACTAGGAAAAGATGAACTCGGCTAAACCGAAAGCTTTACCAACACCCATTTCGAGAAATAGATAAGCGAGATATACTCAGCTCGAAATGTCACATGTGCATATTCTTAGTCTATATAGTAAAACGACTTTTGTCTCAAGATAGGAAATATAGTAGATAGACTTTTGAGTGATAGATAAGTTCAAGTCTCCACATACCTTTTAGTCGATAAAGATCCACTGGTTCCTTGAGTAGTCCTTCGTCTTGTATGATGATCGCCATGGAGTTCTTGAGCTCGACTATACTTTCTATCCTAGTCCGAAACCTTAGCTATTGTAGACTAGAAATCAAGACTTTATAGTTTTGATCACTAAGATTGACAAACATGCTTGAGATAGCAACGCATGCGAGTTTGACCGAGCAGTGCTCTAACAATCTCCCCTTTTGTCAATTTTAGTGGCAAAACTATTAATACATATGGAATACAAAAATTATATAAATAAACCTTGTAGCTCCTATTCTACATGCCTAATCTTCAACAATACTCGAAATCTTCGTCACTTCCAAGTAGTCCAATGATCCCAAAGGTTGTAAGTTTAGTATCATCGTTGTTGAAAATCCGTAGATATAATAATGAGAAAAGCATTGGTTCTCAATCATTGCTATACAGTGTCATAGTATTATTACACAGCGTCAAAGTCCAATTGCATCACAACTTCAACAACAATACTATGGTGATACTTCACTCCCCATTAGTCAATACTCCATCTCACATGGAAACCACTCCCCCTTACATAATGATCCGAAAACCATATGTATTTGTAGTGTGAACTATAATTAATTCTCCCCATTTTTGTCAATAAAATTGGCAAAGGTAGAAGAACGAGATCCTAATGAAATTTTCGTAAGAGACATTTCATGACCAAAGGTAAATGTTCTATCATCTTGTTTAGATGCAATCATAAAGCCGAGGCTAAATGCATTCATCGAGGAGTTTATAAAGATACAAGATAACCCCTAAAAATTCCACAGCCGCACTCCCCACAAAGATTTGGAAATTAAGCGCAAGTTCAAAAGAACTCTCCCCCATAAGATGTCATTCCCAAGGGAACAACAAGAGCGACCTTATTTTCAAAAGAAAAGAAGGATTTATTTAGACTCAACAAATTACATACAAGTATGAATTTGGAATCCAAAATATTCAATCATATTAACCAAAGCGAACCAAGATTAATTTAACTAAATATGCTCAACACAAGTAAACTTATGGAGACTTAATTCATTGATTAGATTATTCACAAGAGAACCCATAAATACTCTAACCGGATTACACAATTAAACTAATCACAAAGTAATCAATTCAATTATCCACACTCGACATGAGAAAAAAAAAAGAAGTGCTAACTAAATAATCACACAAGATGATTGATTTAGTTCATTTGGGCTCAACATAAGAGATTATGGAACCCCGACTAAGATTATCATAGAAAATGAGAACCTTAACCGTACATGTACTCAACATGAGAGAACTCATGGAATACAAACTAAATAACCACACAAGTTGATTAATTTAGTTCTTAATGCTCAACATTTTTCATCTTTATGGAACAACCAACCATGCCAATAAGAAATCGACTTAGTTGTATCATGCTCAACATAAGATACAAGATGGAACCTTCACGGTAATACATAATATTATGGAACAATTAAGCTCTATACAGTGGATAACAAAACAAGGACCTATTCTATTTTTCCATCACAAAGTGACATAATAGACTTTATCCTTGAATCACAAAAGATTTTAACCTATCTTACATCAACAATTGACAATATAGGCTTAACTTTTGTGTTTTGTCAAAAGTCCATTCATTCCTTTATCAATATTTTCATACCAATATGTGAACGACTTTACTTTTGACAAAATATGTTATAATCAAGTTCATGGACATAAACATACAAATCCCATCAAAATATTGCAATATATAAAATCAAAAGGATTAATACTGCAACCATCATCTTCCAAATCAGTTTAGAATTAAGACCAATAAATCTAAAAACAAGAAGATGAAATCATTGGATATAGCTATGTGTAGTCACAATCATTGCTATTCCAAAACACTAGTTATTCTTCTAAATAAAACAGAAAACATAGAATATTTACTAGATATACTAAACTAAACAGAAAAAATTCCATGTCATATCGAACTAGGTTCACATCGAAAGTTCGGGACCTTCTTGAGCCTTAAGATATTGACGCTTGTGAATGGCAGCATCTTCTGTACTTGTGATATCCTTATTTGGAAGCTCTTTAACATAGTTTTTGGTGAGAACAAGATCAAACTTAACCTTTTTCAACTCAGTTCTTACCATATCAAGACACTTGATTGTATCAACAAGTAGTTGCTTAGCCTTCTCAAATTCCATTAGGAAGTCAAGAACTGTATCCGATGAAATCTCTTCAGTCTCTTCTATATCCGATAGAGAATCTGAGGATTGAGGAAGAGAACTTTCAATTTCAATAAGAATATCCTTTTCTTGATTGAGTTCACAATATGCCTCCTTATCAATGACATCATTACTCAAGTCCGAAGAGCACGAAGAAGAAGCCATTGATAGCATAAAACCTAGAGTAAATGAGTAACTCAATAGATTAGGTATATAAAGAAAAACTCGAGAGATTTAGGGTTATGGGATAGGTTTAAGGGATAACTTGAACCGTACGTGGACCCGTAGGATGGTTTTTCATAAAGCTCTACATGGAAAAAGGAGACACTTTTTTTTTTCAAAGGTGTTTTTAGAAAATGAACAACGAAAAATACTCACAAACCAGTGTTTGAACAATTATCTTTCTAAAAAATATAAGAGATTAGCTAGATAATTAGAGACACATAGTTATGGAGTATACCTATCCACTTCACTCACAACTAGGTTTTGTGTGTGTGAGATATTCAACCTTGTGATTAATTTACACAAGTATGAGCCTTTAGCTCATCAAATGAATATTGTTCATCTTTATCATTCTGTCTCTGATATGTGCTCTTTCTAGTAAGAGAAGACACTGATTGATTATCTTTCTTATCAGTAGGACTAAATCTAGGACCTCTAGTAATAGGTTCAAGAGGATCCGAATAGATATGAATCCATTTTCTAGATTTAGATTTATCAGAGACATCCTTATAAGTACATGAACTGTTCTTATTTATACATCAAAAATGATTGCCAGAAGGAACTTTATTCCAGTGATGAAATCTAGAGTAGAGATCATTCTCATAAGGTTTCTGATTTCTTGTGGGCATACGATTCATTACTTTAGTCGACTGACTTTCTGTTCCATTGACAGTGAAGAGAATCAAATTACGAAGCATAGAAATTTGTTTCCTTCTTGCAAAACAATGAATATCATAGTGAATCTGTTTCCCATAAAAAGTACATGTTCGTATAGGAGAAGCACTAACTGGCACCTGTTTAAACTTCATACCCATATGAGAAGATTGGAAGTTACTCAAACTTTTCTTGACACAATCTTCTTCTGGAGAACACTTCTTCATATATGGTAAATCCTGAGAATTAGTCACAGAAGAATTTTTTCTTAGTATAGAGTTTTCCTTTTCCAAGGTTTTACACTGTTCATGGGCTAGAGTAAGAGATGCACAACGTTTCTTTTTTTCAGCACGAAATCTATTGAGATCCGATGAATGAGTCTCGAGCAAACATTTTTCTCTAATTGATTCCTCTTTAACAACTTCCTTAAGAGTACTAATCTTTTCTTGTTGTAGAGTAGTTTCTTGTAGAAGTTTCTCAATGTTCTTAGAGAAGGACTTTATGATATGATAGAGATCACGTTCTCGATTAAGAGACTTTTTAAATTCATCAATGAGCTGATCATGATCATTAAAATCAATATCTTCAGTTGTATGTTTTTAAATTCCGGTGAGTTCCTTTTCATCTTCTGCCACAGTGTCACATGCCTCATGAGAGGAAGAAATATCATTATCACATTGAATATTATTTCTACCTCGGGATTCGGAAGAATCAACAAAGTAATAATCCTTTGAGATGTTTCCAAGATACTTGACATGGTCAAAATCTTTAGGAGACATTTTTGGTATGTGGAACAGAGATTCCGTCCACATACTCAGATTGCCACAAACACAGACTTGTAAGGTTTTTAATGTGTTTGCCTGCTCTGATACCAATTGAAAATGCGTGGGTCTAACAACCTCACCCAATATTTCGATTAGAAATTTGTATGGACAACTCCAAGTGGTTTTCTAGAGAATCAACAAGACTCAATCAATATAAAATATCTCAAGGAGTTATTATCTCAATCTCTCGATTTGATTTACTCAAGCAAATATGATTCGCGAGCCTAATCAAAGAGAGATAACTTGGATGGTACCAAAGATCAATATCCAAGTGTCAATCGATTTAAATCAACAACCAATAAGGTCGGATTTTCTAATCGATTGAACAACGTACAACCTGTATTATTTCAATTATATAACAAAATATAATGCGAAATATAAATAACATAGACACCAGAATTTCATTAACGAGGAAACCGCAAATGCAGAAAACCCCCGGGACCTAGTCCAGATTAAACATACACTATATTAAGCCGCTACAGATGCTAGCCTACTCCAAATTAACTTTGGTTTGGACTGTAGTTGAACCCCAACTAATCTCACACTGATCCAAGGTAAAGTTATGCTCTTACGCCTCTGATCCCAGTAGGATACTGCGTACTTGATTCCCTTAGCTGATCTCACCCATAGCCAAGAGTTGCTACGACCCAAAGTCGAAGACTTTAGCAAACAAATATGTCTCACACAGAAAAGTCTATAGGTAATAGATAAATTCGTCTCCCACGAATAAACCTATGAGTTTTGTTCCGTATTTTGATATATCAAGGTGAACATGAACCAATCAATAAAACCAGACTTATATTCCCGAAGAACATCTCAGTTTCATCAATCACCTCACAATAAACTTAATCGACGCAGCGAAGAAGATTATTGAGGAATCACAAACAATGAGACGAATATGTTTGTGACTACTTTTATCTTGCCTATCGGAGATAGAAATCTCAAGCCAATAATTACAATTGTACTCGTACAACATAAATAACAAGATCAGATCACATAACTACAAGAAAAGTAATATCGGTCTGGCTTCACAATCCCATTAAAGTCTTTAAGTCGTTAACCCGAATTTAGAGATAAAACTCAAGGGTTAATGGAGATCGACTCTAGCTTAGAGAAAACTAGTATCACACAAGAAAAGTGTGTGGGGATTAGTTTTTACAATGGCTAGAGTTCTCCTTATATAGTCTTTCAAATCAGGGTTTGCAATCAATGTTAGCTTAGTAATAAAGTATTGAATATTCACTGTTAGATGAAAACCTGATTAGATAGAAGCTAATATCTCTTAAATGTTAATCGAAAACTTAGCTTGCCATGCACATGTACTTGAAATCTTGAGTTCGTGTAACTGTACCCAAACGTGTACAATGGTTGGTTCAATATTATTCAACCAAATGGTTAGCCAAATGATAACTTTCATATCAACCATATTCTTCTTCACCATAACTAGTCCAAATGACTCAACTGAACTAGTTAGAGAGTTGTTCAATTGCTTTGAGATCTCAAGTACTACAAGATACATAATTGAATCAAAAATGATGTAATTCACTCGAATCATTTCATGAACTATAAAGCCACGGTTTGCAAAAGTATTCCTTAGTAATTTAAGATAAGTTCACGAACATCATTTTCATACATAACCTCTTGAGTTCGCGGATTCAAGCTAACCGGTTGAAGTTAATAAACTCCAGTAGAATTTCTCGGGATAGGAACTTCCGTCAATTCGCGGACTGTATCTGAGCTTCAACTTCAGCAGATATTCTCGGGTTCGAGAACTTACGCCAGTTCGCGGACTGAGTTGCTACTCACGTTCCGGTTCCACTTGATCAATAAAGTTCGCAAACTTCGGTTCAAGTGTTAAGGACTTATACATATATGTGTTTCCACAACAATGTTTATATCCCACAATGGTTATATAGTCTAAACTCTCATTTCAATAATTGAAACATTCTCAGAGGGCATTATATAGTTATTATTCACAAACTATTTTTCGTCAGAGCGATTTCCAAAGTGATTGAAACATAACATGACTTTCGTCGCTAGGAAAAGATGAACTCGTCTAAAGCAAAAGCTTTACCAATACCCATTTTGAGAAATAGATAAGCGAGATATACTCAGCTCGAAATTTCACATGTGCATATTCTTAGTCTATATAGTAAAACGACTTTTGTCTCAAGATAGAAGATAGAGTAGATAAACTTTTGAGTGATAGATAAGTTCAAGTCTCCACATACCTTTTAGTCGATGAAGATCCACTGGTTCCTTGAGTAGTCCTTCGTCTTGTATGATGATCGCCATGGAGTTCTTGATCTTGACTACACTTTCTATCCTAGTCCGAGACCTTAGCTATTGTAAACTAGAAATCAAGACTTTATAGTTTTGATCACTAAAATTGACAAACATGCTTGAGATAGCAACGCATGCGAGTTTCACCGAGCAGTGCTATAACACAAAGGGTTTTAGCTCTAAAATATAAATTCAATCATTGAAATATTCTTAGAAGACAACAATGGATGTCTCACACATACCACTAGCTAATAATCAATTCTCAAATGATTAAATGATTAATACGATAATTTCCAAGTCGTCATCAAATGATTGTCTCACACAAATCATGTAAGGTGTTTCAAGGCAATTTACACATCATCATCTTTTGACATAAAGTCAAGAATAATGATGAATGTAGCTAAGACAGAAAGCTACCAACATATTTCGAGAAATAGATAAGCGAGTATTTGTGGGTGAAAACTGTTTTCGCTGATTTTGGTAATTTTAGGTGTGTGGATGAGAAACGAATCTACACCTTAATAATATACTGCACGGGAGTGCTTTTTAATTCGAGAGATCAATCTGTACGATCCTGTCATAAACCAAGAAATGGTTGTTCCAGGCTTGCTTTGGTCACAAAGTGAAGGAGAAGGGTTGGTCTTAGGGAAGGAAGAAAAGAGAGTGTTGAGACAAGAATAGTTGATTCTGAAGATGTGGCTTCTTTTTATGACTTGTATCAGAAAGTGGAACTGGCTTTCAAAGTGGAAAGCTATAAGTTCTTGGTGATTTCTGGATACTATGTTTTTGCTGACCAAATCTTTTTCTTTGGTGGAAAATATGTGAAGCCTATTTATACAAGTCATATTGAAACGTACCCTGGTCTTGTAGGAAGTGGAAACGATTGAGTGGTGAAAGAATATAGTAACGTGTAACTGTCAGACATTATACTGCCATGATGAAGGAGGTGAAAAATAAATTAGTTTACACCATTACTTCTGTAGTACCAGAATATCGCCACAGCAATATTTTGGCGAGATTAACAACATTTCTACGAGCGTCACAGCGAGTTCTCAAACAACACTTTGCGAGTGTCACAAAATAATGAAATAACAGTTGACGATTGAAGAAACACAAAAAGAATATGATTGAATGATATACGAAATTAGAGGACAACTTAGTTGTCACTCATTATGTAGTTTCCTATAAATAGAGATCCAATAGATTCAGGAAGGGATGATGTATTTTTAGAGTTAAGAGAGTCTTGAGGAGAGAGACAATTTTAGGAGAGAGAGATATTTTGCAAAGAGATTTTTAGAGGGAGAAAATATATTTTTCTTTATCATCTTCTTCCCCAAAACTAGATTTAGAACTCTATTAATGGAGATTATCAATGTTAATCAAATGTAAAATTAAACAATCATAGTGAAGAATCATGGATGTAGATCAAATTGATCGAACCATGTAAAAATCCATGTGTCTATTTACAATTTTTAGAATTTTAATCATACTTTTAATATCAAATTAGTTTATATCAAGGGATTATTATGAAGATATTACAAGGGGTGTGTTGTGGGAAAACCTGCAACTACATTTTGGCGCTAGAAACAGGGACGAATTGAAGAAGATTCAAAGAAATTGGCTATCGTTAGAATTAGATTTCACTGGATCTAAAAGTTTCAAGATCAAATATGGAAAGCTACAACGAAAAGATCATGATTATACAGCAAATTGAGAGAAGGAGATATGTTAAGTGGAAGATGAAGAAAATATCAGCAAAATTGTGTCAACAAATCATCAAAAAGGACAAATTTCTTCTCACTTTTCTTATTCTTCGTTTCATTTTTCAGATTGGGGAATTTCAAAACATAAAATCTAAACTTTGCTTTTTGTAGAAATTTGATTTATTGAGGAAGTCTTGAATCAAAAAATATTTTTTGTTACAAACCTCGTTTTACAAATCTGTTTAATGAATCTCTAAAAATGTCAAATTTCGAGATTTTCTGTTGATTAGAGATTTACATTTCGTAAGAAAGTTTTCATTCTTCGCGGGAAGAAACCTAATGAATTTGGAATCAATTAATTGTTCAAACAGGATAAATTCCTTTTTATCTTATTAAATTATATGTTCATAGTATAGATCTGGAAGATTTTGAATTTTAGATTATTAATCTTTGTTTTTCACGAAAATTGTTGTTTAGTTGATATTTTGAATTCAAAAGAGTTTTGATCATAAATTTACGTCCATAAACCTTGAATTTAATCATAATTTTGACAACTAATGTGAACATGATTTTTGTGATTGAAGTTAAAGATGAAGGAATAAAAGGATCCAGTAAAATTTCTCTTTTGCGATAAGATGCATCCACCAATGCCAACATTTTAACAAGAAAATTAAGATTCCAACGAAGGAGAAAGGACAAAAACATCACAGTGGATACATGAAGAAGACTAATGATTAATTCACCAACAACGAGTGGAAAATCTTTTGGATTTCCACGAGCAACAACGCCAAAGAGTGAAGAAGGACAACTTGTAAAAGAAGCCAACCAATCTAGAAGCACATGAATAATAAAGTGTTAATATCTTTATTTCTAACGAAGATTTTGCAGCATGAGTTGGTGGCAAAGGAAAACTAGCGAGAACGAAGAAAGTTGAACGTATAAGAGACATGCGGCATTTCATACGTAGCAAGAAGAAAAATGAGCACATGCTAAAATTGTATCAAGCAATACCATTAACGAGAAGGAGAAGATTTGCGAGAAACAAAGAAAGTATGCTTCATTTAACAAAGGAAACAAAACCTGCACATTCTTCCACGAGAAAGATCAAAGGATTTTTCCCAAGAAATTAATTCCTTAAAGCATGTACAAATTTCGCCGCACGTGAAGAAGAAGAAAAGACGAAGTGGTGATAGTAAGTGCTAAGATAAAATGATTCTTTATTGCGAGGTGCTCGTCAATAAGTAAACTTGTGGTAGCTAAGAGCTAAGATGAAGAAAATGAAGTATGGATTTATTTGGAGAATAAATGCCAGAACAGTTGGTCTGGACGTTAAAATATATATGAGGTCGCGGGTTCAAGTTGCGTCACTCACCCGTTGTTCCAATTATGCCAGAACAGGTTTGAGCCAAATTAATTTTGACAGCAGCAAGTAGGACAATCCAATATTCTTTGTGAGTAGAAGAATCGCAACAAACTTCATCACTAACTCCAGCAACGCAACAAAAGAGGATGCGAGCAACACAACCAAAGCAAAAGAAGAAAAGTAGAACCAAGACTACAATATGAAAATTAAAGACTACAAGACTAATTCAGAAAAGACAAAAGAATGTGACTATACTGTGACTACAAGGTGTTATGAATCAATTTGCAGCGAGCATAAAAGATTAATAAGACAAAATGTGTCATTCTTTTCAATTTGATACAAAAGGTGTTATGTAGGACCAAAGTAGACTACGTATTCGTCTGGCGATGTTCTCGTAAGCAAAGAAGATTACAAATCCCAGTAGAAACAAGAAACTGTCACTGCTTGTCAAGACGACCCAGTGCCAACGAATTACAACCAATTCAGAACATTAATCATGAAAGTCAACATCGTACCAAACAAACAAAGAAAAGTGGAGCATTAATTAAATTCATCTTGTCAATATTTAGGCCAGTATGAGTTCTTATCACAGGTGCTACGAATCAAAGGAGGAGATTCTAATAAATGCCGTTGTATGAGTTCTTATCACTAGTATGAGTTCTTATCTATTAAGATTTCAACTACATTTGGATTTCTAGAAATTAATATCACTAGTTTGTCCTATCCAAGTGGGACAACCACGAATGATTCTCGTCCTCTCTGTAAAAGAAGAAAAAGACTGTAAATTATATATTTGCGAATCCAAATGGTGGTGTCCAGTTATTATTACCAAATAAGCCATCGCAGATAATGGAAATGCGAACCTAACAGCCAGCAACGAAGAAAGAAATAATGAGCAGATATTTAACTTAATAGCCAAAGCAAAGTTATTATTACCAAAGAAGCCATCGCAGCCTCAAATCTATGAAGCCATCACATGGACATGGTAGAATCCAGGGGACTATAAAATACAGAATGTGTGCTAAGTTATCGCAAACAACAAATCCAAGAGTAAAGATGAATAGGAAAAAGAAGTTATAAGAAGTTGGAAATATGATTTTCTTCCACAAACAGAAGCTGTAACGACTGGTCAGCAGTGAAGAGAACAATGTTAACATCGCAAGTTCGAATCTTCACGATTGCACAAAATTTTTTGCCTTGCAAATTTAAAATTTTCAGACATTTACTTCGCGGATATTCACCAAGATGTTTACTTCACCTAAGTCATTGCCAGCAAAGAAAAAAAAAAGATTAACTTGCGAGCTCAATTCACCAAGCCCAGCCCAGTTTGCGGATATCATCATGAAGCAACTTTATTATATGAAAGCAGCATCAAAACTTCGCGAGCAGGAAATTATAGAAGAAAATAATAGCAGAGAATACAGTTGAGGATTAATTTGCAAATTGGTATGTTGCTAGAATATGAAAGATGCAGATTAAGAGTTCATTTCTCATTTCTTCTCATTTCACAAGCAAATCAAATACTCCGCGAGAAACGGCAGCAACAGAAAATCACATAAAAGCTAAGTACAATTTCCTTGAATATTATATTATTTTTACAGAAAAAGATTTTTTAATGCGATACAATCGCAAGATTTCAAAAAACATTTCTAAGATTTTTAATATTTCAAAAGATTTCAAAAAAAAAAAATGATTTAGTTTACCAAAAGCAATATTTCTAAAATTTCAAAATATTTCAAAGATTTTTTGATTTGATTGAGACACAGCGATACAATCGCAAGATTTCAAAAATTTCAAAAATTTATAAAAAATGAGATCATCGCAAAAAATTTCAAAGATTTCAAAGATTATCAAAGGTTACAAAAGGTGAAATCATCGCAAAAAATTTATAGATTTCAAAAAATTTAAGATTTACAAAGAGCGATACAATCGCAAGATTTCACAGATTTCTCTAGAATATTTCTTTTACAGAAAAATATTTTTGATTTAACAACGCGATACAATCGTAAGATTTCAAATAATATTTCTAAGATTTCAGAAGATTTTAAAGAATATTTACTTCAAATATGATTATGAGAAATGAAAGAAGAAATTGACAGAAATGAAAGAATGAAGAAACGCGGGCATCATCGCAAGAAAGGCGAATAAAATTTCGCAGAGACATAAGAATGGGACGAACCTTTATGGCGTGCATCCTAGTTCGCGAATAAAATTTCGCAAGAGGCAAATGTAAGACCTAATAGCGCGTCATAGGAGGGGGTATCTCTTGACATGATTCAGGGGTAAGGTTATACCGCTGCTGGATCCCGAGTCATGCAGATGTTGGGGTTAAAGAAAACCTATCCGGGAGAGAGATCTTGGATTTCCAACTATATATGGTTATACCCTGGTTGGACGACCGAGAATCTCTTCCAAGAAGTGCAAAGTATGACCAAGGCGCCGAGGTACACGGTTGAGCCAAGGGTGCCAAGGGCGTACGAAACTTCCTTGTCATTCTTGGTAAGTCTTGGCTATGATGCACTTGGCCTGAAGAAAACCCCACTTAGGGTGCAGTCTTGTAACTATAAGCCATATAGGCATAAAGGACAAGAGGCTTCAAAAACAGTTGGTTGTTGGTAAATCTGGATGGGAGGAGCTAGTCTTGTATGGCCGATGTGCCCTCCTTGAAGGGGCAACCAGGGGGAAGATAAGTCCATTAGGGAGCTGATAAGTGTCTTAAGACGGCAATGTCATGGGGCTTTATGATCGCAAGAGCATTTAGGCCTGTCATATTGTCGCGTGACGTAAATTATACAGAGGCAACAAGCCATAAGAGATATGTTTAGATGAGATCAATTGGTTTTTACATGAAAGTGTAAAGACGTCCTGCGATTTCATCGCAAGACGGCAATGTCATGGGACTTTATTCTCGCAAGGGGATTTAGACCTGTCATATTGTCGCAGAAAATTCAAAGAAAAATGGATAAGGCAAGATCAATGGGTCAATACATGCAAAAGTAAAGACGTCCTGCGATTTTGTCGCAAAAAGAAAAATTGGCAAAAAAAGACCTTTAACTAGGAAGGCAAAATAAGACCAATAGAATAATCTCAAACTTAATTATTTTCTTTTAAGAATGCAGGAAAGATTTGCTCATCGCAAGAGAGATAGCAAGTACTATTTAGAACCTCTCAGAAATACTATTCAGAGTCTCTCAAAAGTATTGTTCAGAATTTCTCAGAAGTATTATTCAGAGTCTCTCAAGAGGATTGTCTACAATCTCGCAGCACTATTCATCGCAGCACTATTCATCGCGGAACTATTCATTGCGGCACTATTTAGAACTATTCATTGTGGCACTATTCATAATTTCGTAGAAACATTCAGAAACTCGCATAAACATTCAGAAATTTGCAAACTCATTCAGTATCTCCCAGACTATTTCAGAATTTCACAGGAGAAGTCATTATTTCGCAGAATAAGGCAGAGGTAATTCGTTCATTTAACATTTTCTTAAGGATTCTTCCTTCATAGATAAAGAACATAGGCAACTATGGATTACCAAGAAAATATTTTTTGTTCTTTATCTTCTCGGCAAGAATTATTTCCAAAATGGACAAAGATTTTCACCAAAAATGAAGTAATAATTTCGCGTGAACAGAGGAAATACTTATGATTTTCATTAAAGGATGGATACTTCTTTATATTTTGAGGGTTGAGTACTTCTTATATTTCTTCAAGGATACTTCATACTTCGCATACTTCGCAGAGTTAATACTTCTTATTTACTTAGCAAAGATATGGAACTTCACAAAAGAATATAGGCAATTACGTACTTTTCAAGTCTAGTATTCTTTCACTCGTTCCTTCATCAACAAAAATCAAAGACTACAACAACAGATTTTTTCTTAAAGATTACTTTTCAAGCAATATTCAAGAAAAAAAAAGGCAAGATGTCGTACCAGAATATCGCCACAGTAATATTTTGGCGAGATTAACAACATTTCTACGAGTGTCACAGCGAGTTCTCCAACAACACTTTGCGAGTGTCACAAAATAATGACATAACAGTTGACGATTGAAGAATCACAAAAAGAATATGATTGACTGACTATGGTTACGATGGTTAGGAATAATTACTGCGATAATATTGCGAATGATATCCGAAATTAGAGGACAGCTTAGTTGTCACCCATTATGTAGTTTCCTATAAATAGAGATCCAATAGATTCAGGAAGGGATGATGTATTTTTAGAGTTAAGAGAGTCTTGAGGAGAGAGACAATTTTAGGAGAGAGAGAGATATTTTGCAGAGAGATTTTTATAGGGAGAAAATATATTTTTCTTTATCATATTCTTCCCCAAAACTAGATTTAGAACTCCATTAATGGAGATTATCAATGTTAATCAAATGTAAAATTAAACAATCATAGTGAAGAATCATGGATGTAGATCAAATTGATCGAACCATGTAAAAATACGTGTGTCTATTTACAATTTTTAGAATTTTAATCATACTTTTAATATCAAATTAGTTTAGATCAAGGGATTAATATCAAGATATTACAAGGGGTGTGTTATGGGAAAACCTGCAACTACAACTTCTCACCACCACTAATTGTACCGCTTCATGACACTTTCTTGTAACGGGCGCTTTGCAAGCCGTACGATGTAAAGCGCTAGACCAATACCCTGATGAGCATCCCCTAGTTTGTGACATGTTTGATGTCTCGAGTGTTTTCGTGGAAAACATGTAGCATTTTGCTACTGGTAGCAAGTCAAATTCAAGGGACTTACCGCAGCAAAATAGCATGTGATGCTATTAGGTTTTGTTTTGTATGGTCGCCTAAAACTTTCCAATGGTTCATCAGTTCGGTGGCGAACTTCAACGGCTGAGATCGCGTCTCATGAAGGAGGGTAGTCGTTGATTATGGATACCTTGTGTTGGCGCCTGGCAATGGCGCAGGGATTTTTGGTGTACGCCAGTGGTAATATAGCATGGATGGCATGGCTCGTGCATGTCAGTGGCACAGTGGTACAAGTGGCGCCTAGTGTAGCCATGGTCACTAGATTTAGGCGGCTGGCCGCATGAAACTTGCCAAAAGTCTGTCAGTTCGGTGGTGAACTTGTATGGCTGAGATTGCATCTCATGAGGAAGGATGGCCATTGATTATGGCCATATCTTGATGTATAGAAAAGTGGAGCTATTGGCATAGTGGCGCCTGGAATATCCATAGCATAGCGGCATGCAAGTGGCGTAGCCATGGCGTGGTCACACCTGGGAGGTTGTAGCATGGACAAGGCTAGGGTATGGCGTCGTGGCCAAAGTTAGGGCTTGGCGGCATGTCCAAGGCTAGGATTTGGCGCCGTGGTCCAAGTTAGGGATTGGCGGTGTGGCCAAGGCTAGGGTTTGGCGTCGTGGCCAAAGTTAGGGCTTGGCGGTGTGGCCAAGGCTAGGGTTTGGCGTCGTGGCCAAAGTTAGGGCTTGGCGCCGTGGCCAAGGCTTGGATTTGGCGTTGTGGCCAAAGTTAGGGCTTGGCGGTGTGGCCAAGGCTAGGATTTGGCGCCATGGTACGAATTAGGGCTCGGCGACATGGCCAAGGCTAGGATTTGGCGTTGTGGTAAGAATTAGGGCTTGGCGGTGTGGCAAAGGCTAGGATTTGGCATCGTGGTAAAAATTAGGGCTTAGCGGCGTGGCCAAGGCTAGGATTTGGCGTCGTGGTAAAAATTAGGGCTTGGCGGCATTTCGAAGGCTAGGATTTGGCGTCGTGGTAAGAATTAGGGCTTGGCGGCGTGGCTAAGGCGAGGATGGCTCGTTACATGCTACCACAACAGAGTGGCATGTTGGTATGTTGATTAATATCTGTTTGTGGCAGGGCACGTTTGTTTTTCCAGTTAGTACGGTGGCATGGCAGAGTGCTTTTAGCCTTTAATATATAATGGCAAGTTTAGAGTGACCTAATTGGTCAAGAAATGGGCCGGACAAACATAAGGCGCGGCCACACCTCTAGTGCTTGTGGCACATTAAAGAGACCTGATTGGTCATTCGGAAGGGGAGGTATGGCTACACTTATGGTGTGAGTGTGGCGACTTTAGAATAAACTGATTGGTCGATGGGAAATGGGTCCGGCTAGTATGGGCCCAACCACAACTTATGTGCGTGTGGAGAGTTTAAAGCGACCTGATTGGTCGAGACAAATATGGACGGTTTGGGATGGGATGTGGTTAGTGGTACCAGATGGCTTAAGGCGTGGCCACGCCTCTCTTTGCTACCGCGACTCCTGGTTTTCTGATTGAATACTTTATGGAAAGACCTTATCCTTGATATTTGGAAATTCGTGTTACTTTGCCGCGAGTGAACACAAATTTTCATGCCATATCAACATTAAGGGTTCAGCCGGAGAACATAACATAAACATCATTTAGATAAACTTATATTAAGCGCAAGGCGCTGAAATTTACAGAGCATATGGGATGGTCGCTACATGCACTAGTCTGGATAAGTTTCATGTAAATATATTGAGTGGCTCAATAAACATGCCAGTGGAGAGGTTAACACTCATGGCTCAATTTCCTTACAAAGTGATGTCACATCTGATGTAAGGTTTTACAATTTTAACCCTAAGCTAAAAACCACCATCAACATTAAGTCCCTTGCTTAGCACGTAAAAGTGGCCTTATTGAGGGGTAAGCATAAGATGGTGACAGATGAGAGTAAAATCGAAAGGACAAGATGTGAAGAGATTTCCAGGAAAATTCGACTAACCTTTGGTGGAAGGCATGAGGAATCCACGATCCTTGCATTGGCGGCTTTGCGTAATTCTGACTTGGCCATAAGGCGTTGGCGTCAGCGCTGAAACTTTAGCTACTGTACAACAGAGATGGCGATGTAACTTGGTCCGCAGAATGGGCGTCGGCTGGCTAGGAAAGGTAGATGGCACTGTTGGATTTGAATGATGGATAGCGCGGCTACCTTGGGATAGTAGATGACGCGGCTATCTTGGGATAGTGGATGGCGCCGCTAGCTTGGACGCGGAATGGACGAGATGGCTGCTGGCTTGGATGCGGACTTATAACATGGATATGGTGTTGTTGGCTTATCTACGTTCGTGGAATGGTGGATGGCGCCGCTTTTACGGGGAGTGGGTAGAGATGGCGTCGGCTAGGAGTGGTAAATATGGGGCCACAGAGCATTTGCGTAGTGTTGGCTTGGCCATGGAGATTAGCGTCGTGGAACACACCGCGGGCCCAGCTTCTTTCTTTATTGCATGTCCCTAAAAGGAAACCCTTCCATAGTCAAACTCCAAGACACCATGCCTATAAAAGGTGTTACCCATCTTTCTTACTTTCGTATTATTGGATTTGTTTCCACATCTTGGTGCTAGCGGCAAAGACTTGGATCAGCGGAGAGAACATCAGCAAAGTAGGAGAGCATATTTTAGGTATGTTTCTTAACGTTTCTCCTTTTGTTTGCTCTTCTGTGTCGGTGTAAACCCTAGCTATAGGCATGAACTCTATGAATTTGTAACATCATTTCAATATAAATAATTCTTCTTCGCCAATAGTATCATAGTAGCGTTAATCACAACGAAACAATCATCATGTTAAGCAAGCATGTACGTGTGGACAACGCCGTCTATTTCCTTTTCCATGAACACTAGTTGTGGGGTTTCCTTTTGTTCGTGAGCATAACTCCCATGGAGAAATGTGATATGACTGAGAGCATACTTGCCGCGACCTTATATAATTTTGGCCAGAAACATATTCCTCACGATGTTGTCGGGTTTTGGCTAAGAGCATATTTTCTCGCGACATCACATATATCTCGTCGAGCAAGCATCAGTACCCACTCTTTTTTGACGTGGGTGCTATAAAATGTGGCCAAAGGGGAAATTTCCGTAGAAAATGTGTCGTTGACTTTATGCTTTCCTTCAAAGTAGTAATTTTTCTGTTTTGCTTCGTTGTAGTTACTTTGAAAGCGTAAGGAATTTTGGTAATATGTCACCTAAAAGCAGTTCTGCCGCCACGTCGAGAAGTGCCAACAACTCCAAGCCGAACATAGATGACGAGTTTTTTACGAAGTCTTCCACAAATCCACATGGAAAACCTTCCTCTGCGGTTCTAACAAAGCATAAATTGTTGAAACGGCTTCCCTCGGGAAAGCAAAAATCCTCTAGCTTAGATGCAGACAGTCCCGTGCAGGTGGCTTCTGATCAGATTCAGTTTCAACGGCTCTTGTTACTCTTAGTTCTTCCAACATGCAAGTATGTATGATTTTCTTCCCGATTTGACCGTATTGCATAAATATTATGAATTGTTTCCACTGAAAATCTTTTCCTTTTTTTCTCAGGGTAATAGCAAGACAAACTCCTTTGCCAGACTTGCACGTGGCCAGGAAATGACACCTTTTGAAGAAAAATCTGGTGATACTGAGCCTCTTGTCAGTGAATAGGAAGGAAAATAAGAGGGAAGGTCAGGATCCGACGGTGATGGGAAAAGTACTTCAGAGCGTAGCAGCGAGTCTTCTTTCAGTGGGCCCATGAATGAGTATGTGAGTTTCCTCACGTTTTCCCCTGGGCTATTTATTTATGTGGAATAAATATTCAATTTGTGATATTTACAGGAAGAGACCGCTTTTGAAGATAACCCCGAGATAGAAATTCATGGCGATGAAGATGTAACCGTGTCTCCAATCATAGAAACCATATAGACTAGTAATCTGGAGATGGAGGTTGATCGTTGTGAGGATGTTGTTGTGTCTCTAATGGCGGGAAACGTTGTCGTGGTAGCGGCCGTGATTGTTCCCAAAGAATCTTTGCTAGTCACACATCCAACCGTTGGTGTCGTTTTCGATCCTCCATTTGAAGCTCCTTTTGAGGGTCATGTGTTGATTGGAGGATTCAGTGTACGAGTGAAATATGTAGAACTGTATACCAAGATATAGAAAAAGTATGGGCACATTGCCACAACCAGGAAGATTGTTAGCCATTTTTCATTGGTCAAGCGTGTGGAGGAAACTCTATCTTCAATTCATGACATGTGCGGCGTGACTGGACATACTGTTTCTGGAGATGTAGTCAAAAGCTGGGAATTCCATTGGGATATGTGTGTGAACTTCGAGTTTAACGCTTCCTGGTTCTGCGAAGGATTTTCCAAAATCCAAAAGCTGCAAACTGAAATGGATGGGGTCCCTTCCGCGGATTTTATTAACCAGCATGAGGTGGAAGTCAAGAGATTGTCCCAGGAGTTGAAGTTTAAGCAGGATGCTCTCCGAAACATGAAGGATGCTCTCTCCAAGAAAAACGAGTTATTTTTGGATAATTTCCCCTGAGTGTTTTTATTTTTCTGAACCTCCTTTCTTTAGGTTTTTCTTTTTGAAAGGCAAAGACGCCTCTTTCATGGTTTGAATTTATGGTTTTTGGATTGATAGATGATTGTTTCTTATAAGAGTTTTTGGATCATTTTTGGAATTATAGCCCTTTAATTAATCGATACGTCAAAATTTGAATTGCGAATGTAAGTAAAAAAATCATTCGGGAAAATTGTAAAACCGTGAATGTTGCATGAGAAAAGGAAAGATATGAAATCTTGGGATAATTGGGTTATCGGCTTCCATTGTAGAGGTGAGAACTCAAACAATAGATCATGTACACATTGTCTGACAAAACTGAGTCTTCACGTGACCCCCTCCTTTCCGCGAGAAGTCCCTAGTCATTCTTTATTGTCTGTGGTATGTCTTTATGTCGATCTGCGGTAAGGCGGAGAATCTCGAGTCCCCAGACGTAATTCCCCTGAATCCATCTTTTTCGGACAATGTGATTCAAAGTGTTGCATTCACTGGTAGGATGATAAAATTGAGATTTGAATTTGAAACCGAGAGATTAACGCTCCCACTGTGGTCGCTAATTGTTTGTGAGTGAAAACGGTTTTTTGGTAATTTTGGTAATTTTGGGTGTGTTGATGAGAAACGAATCTACACCTTAAATAATACACTGCACGGGAGTGCTTTTTGATTCGAGAGATCAATCTGTACAATCCTGGCCTAAACCAAGAAATGGTCATTCCAGGCTTTCTTCGGTCACAAAGTGAAGGAGAAGGGTTCGTCTTAGGGAGGGAAGCGAAGAGAGTGATGAGACCAGAATAATTGATTCTGAAGATGTGGTTTTTTTTTATAACTTGTATCAGAAAGTGGAACTGGATTGCAAAGTGGAAATCTATCAATTCTTGGTGATTTCTGGATACTATTTTGTTGCTGACCAAATCTTTTTCTTTGGTGGAAAATAGGTGAATCCTATTTATACAAGTCATATTGAAACGTACCCTGGCCTCGTAGGAAGTGGAAACGATTGAGTGGTGGAAGAATAGAGTAACGTTTAACTGTCAGACATTATACTGTCGATAAAGGAAGTGAAAAATAAATTATTTTACACCGTTACTTCTTACCACCACTAATTTTCCCGCTTCATGACACTTTCTTGTAACGGGCGCTTTTCACTCTGCACGCTTTAAACCACCAGACCGATACCCTGATGAGCATCCCCCAGTTTGTGACATGTTTGATGTCTCGAGTGTTTTCGTGGAAAACATGTAGCAATTTTCTACTTGTGGCAAGTCAAAGTCAAGGGACTTACCTCAGGAAAATAACATGTGATGCTATTAGGTTTTGTTTTGGCTGGTCGCCTAAAAATTGGCACAGGTTCGTCAGTTCGGTGGCGAACTTCGATGGCTAAGATCGCGTCTCATGAAGAATGGTAGCCGTTGATTATGGCTACCTTGTACTTGCGTCTGGCAATGGCGCATGGAAGTTTTGGTATACGCCAGTGGTAATATAGCATGGCTCATGCATGCTAGTGGCACGGTGGTGCAAGTGGCGCCTGGCGTAGCCATGGCCACTAGATTTAGGAGGCTGGTCGCCTGAAACTTGCCACAAGTCTGTCAGTTCGGTGGCGAACTTGGATGGCTGAGATTGTATCTCATGTGGAAGGATGGCCATTAATTATAGCCATATCTCGTTGTATATGAAAGTGGCGCCATTGGAATAGTGGCGCCTGGCATAGCGGCATGACAGTGGCGTAGCCGTGGTGTTGTGACGTGGTCACACCTGGGAGGTTGTAGCATGTACAAGGCTAGGGTTTGGAGCCGTGGCCAAAGTTAGGGCTTGGCGGCGTGGCCAAGGCTAGAATTTGGTGCAGTGGCCAAAGTTAGGGCTTGGAAGTGTGGCCAAGGCTAGGATTTGGCGCCGTGGTAATAATCTAGGCTTGGCGGCGTGGCCTAGGCTAGGATTTGACATCTTGGTAAGAATTAGGGCTTGGTGGTGTGTCCAAGGCTAGGATTTGGCGCCATGGTAAGAATTAGGGCTTGGCGGGAGTGGCCAGGGCTAGGATTTGGTGTCGTGGTAAGAATTAGGGCTTGGAGGCGTGGTTAAGTCTAGGATGGCTCGTGACATGTTACCGCGGCGGAGTGGCATGTTGGTATGCCGATTAATATGTGTTTGTGGAAGGGCGCGTTTGTATTTCCAGATAGTATGGTGGCATGGCAGAGTGTGTTTGGCCTTTGATGTACGGTGGCAAGTTTAGACCGACCTGATTGGTCAAGAAAGGGGGTCAGACAAACATAAGTCGCGGCCACACCTCTAGTGCTTGTGGCACATTTAAAGCGACCTGATTGGTTAGTAGGAAGGGGAGGCGAGGCTACACTTCTTGTGTGAGTATGACGGCTTTAGAATAACCTGATTGGTCGGTGGGAAATGGGGTCGGCTAGTATGGGCCCAGCCACCACTTATGTGCGTGTGGTGAGTTTAAAACGACCTGATTGGTCGAGAGAAATAGGGCCAGTTTGGGATGGGACGTGGTCAGTGGCAAGTGGCGCAAGCTGGCTTAAGGCGTGGCCACACGTCCCTTTGATGCCGCGACTCCATATTTTCTGATTGAATACTTTATGCAAAACCTTATCCTTGATATTTGGAAATTCGTGCTACTCTGCCGCGAGTGAACACAAATTGTTATGCCATATCGACATTAAGGGTTCAGCCGAAGAACATATCATAGACAATATTCAGAGAAACTTATATTAAGCGCAAGGTGCTAAAATTTATAGAGCATCTAGGATGGTCGCTACATGCACCAGTCTGGATAAATTTCATGTAAATATATTGAGTGGCTCAATAAACATTCCAATGGAGAGGTTAACACCCGTGGATCCGTTTCTTTACAGAGTGACGTCACATCTGATGTAAGGTTTTATAATTTTAATCCTAAGATAAAAACCACCATCAACAGCGAGTTATACTCAGCTCGAAATATCAAATGTATATGATATGAAAGACTCTGTCATATACGAATTGTCTCAATAGGATATATGTAAGAATATAATAGACTTTATGAGTGATAGAAAAGTTTTAGTCTCCACATACCTTTTGTTGACGAAGTTCCTCCGAGTTCTTCAGTAGATCTTCGTCTTCAGTTGTAAGCGCCGTGAAGTTTAAAGATCATCTACAAAATTTACAGGCAATTTTCACATGATCATTTTTTGACTTTTGTCAAGAATATAAGATGAACTTGAGTAAAGCGAAAGCTTACCAACACATATTTCGAGAAATATGTAAGCGAGTTAAACTCAGCTCGAAATATCAAATGTGTATAATCGAAGTCTATATAGCTATACGACTTTTGTCTCAAATAGGAGATATAGTATAAATAGACTTTTAAGTGATAGACGAGTTCAAGTATCCACATACCTTTTGTTGATGAAGTTCCATAATCTCCCCTTAGTAGTTCTTCGTCTTCAATCGATGAACGTCGTGAAGTCTAAAGATCAACTACACATTCTATCATAATCCGATACTTAGCTATAAGTAGACTAGAAATCAAGTCTTATAGTTTTGATCAACTAAACTTGACAAACAAGCTTGAGATAACAAAGCTTACGATTGCAACCGAGCAAGGCTCTAACAAATGTCTAATCGAAGAAGTCGGAACCAAAGTTTTACTACAAATGTAACCAAACATATACCATTTCCAATTATTATCATGTTCAGCTAAAACCGTTGTTTTGTCAATGAAAACTGGTTTTGTGAGAATCGAGGAGAGGTTTGTGGGTAAAGTAAGTTTTTTACCATTTGAGATGTTAGAAATTGTATATCATAAATCGTTGGATTAATCTCTTGTTGGGTTTTAGATGATTCCATATAAATAAGAAGATTGATGTGAAATAAGAAAACGAGTGTTGAATGAGTTTTAAAATGAGTGGTTGGGGAGCATTTATGAAATTGTATCTGAATGCCATACCGTCATATGAAAAAATAACATGTGATGTGAATGCAACAATGCACTATAACGTCGAAAGAGATATAAGGTTGAGATATTCTGGAGGACTGAACCTTAAACTTGGAAATATTTGAACGTTGAAACTGGTTTGTACGAAAAAGAGGGATATAATTTGATAAAATTTTGGAGGCCATTTTGTCGTGTAGGTGGTCCAAATTCATGTCAATCTTAGAGTTAACATCTTTTGTAGTCCTCCTATCCTGATCTTTATAAGTGTAGATGGTGGATTTTCGAAAAAGGGTAGAATTGTAAAAATGTACTCCAAATTCGGCGATCGGATGAGTATTGAGGCTCATGTCTCTCGATTAAAGCATGAAATATCATGCCACAAATCTCTGACTGAGAAGGCTGTCTCTCAGAGTACATAAAGATGTGTAGTATCCCAGCTGAAACCACGACACATCTCATGAATACTGAGCAATTTCAGTAATTACTCTGGATCCTACAATCAGACGAGTATCGAGACTCATGTCTCTATGCATGAAAGCTCATGCCACCTCTGATGGAGAAAGTCTCTCAGAGAAGATGCAGATGTGTGTCTCCTAGCTGAGACCACGGCACATCTCATAAGCCTCTGATGGAGAAAGTCTCTCGGAGAAGATGTAGATGTGCAGTCTTCCAGCTGAGACCACGGCACATCGCATATCCCTCTGATGGAGAAAGTCTCTCAAAGAAGATGCAGATGTGCAGTCTCCCAGCTGAGACCACGATACATCTCATACTATATAAAATCGAAAGATTGGGCAACAACGTCTTCGGGATGCGACCGGTTTTCCCCGACTATGCAAGAGGAATATGACACTCCAGCAAGTTCATATTGCTTAAACCCTCAGATAATTAATGCTCCTAGGCAGGAAGCCCTTCTAGTATAGAGCCATTGATTAATTATCTGAAATCTTCTGAATATCCAGCAATATTCTACGAACCATCGTTTAAATATCCAGCAATATTCTGCGAGCCATCTTTAATCGTCTAAATATCCAACAATATTTTACGATTCTCCGTTATATTTCGTCACTTCAATTCATGGTTCTTCCCAGCAGAATGCCACGGGTTAGTAATACATATCCGACGAGACATGTATCTGAGTATCGAATAAGCCCTGACGAAAATGGTGCAAGTGTAATTAGTAAATAAAGCACGGACCAGCATGAACGAACGAGGAACCTATGCAAAATAGGAAGGAAAATAATAATAATAAAATATTAGCAAAAACGCCAGGGGACTGGGTTCACCAGCTGGCCAGTTATGCCGTGACCAGTCTCGTGCCTAATTTTATATTTTATTATAGTTTTGCTATTTTCCTGATCTCATGAAAATCCTCTCTTTCCAGCAATTTTCTTTATATCAAAGAAATTATCTAAATTACATGATTTTATCAAAAAATAATAAAATTAGGGAAAGGTGACATGGGACCGCCGGCCGGCCGGTCATGCCCTGGCCGGTCCCACGCCTCGCGTCCTCATTATTTTATTATTTCTCTCAAATTATAAAAATTCCTTGGTTTCTTATGAATTTTCTCTAAAATCATGAAAATTACCTATTTTCATGTATTTTTATCTAAATCACATGATTTTATCAAAAATAATAAATTAGGGAAAGGTGACATGGGACCGCCAGCTGGGTGGTCATGCCCTGGCCGTGGCCGGTCCCACACCTCACGTCCTCATTATTTTATTATTTCTCTCAAGTTATGAAAATTCCTTGGTTTCATATGAATTTTCTCTAAAAAACATGAAAATTACCTAATTTCATGTATTTTTATCTAAATCACATGATTTTATCAAAAATAATAAAATTAGGGAAAGGTGACATGGGACCGTCGGCCGGACGGTCATGCATTGGCCGTGTCCGGTCCCAAACCTCACATCCTCATTATTTTATTATTTCTCTCAGGTTATGAAAATTCCTTGGTTTCTTATGAATTTTCTCTAAAATCATGAAAATTACCTAATTTCATGTATTTTTATCTAAATCACATGATTTTATCAAAAAATAATAAAATTAGGAAAAGGTGACATGGGACCGCAGGCCGTCCGGTCATGCCGTGGCCGGTCCCGCACCTCACTTCCCCATTATTTTATTATTCCTCCTAAAATTATGAAAATTTCTTGATTTCATGAATTTTCCCTAAAATTACCTAATTTCATGTATTTTCTCTAAAATCATAGAAAATATTAAAAAATTAGAAAAACTTGTGGGACCGGGCTCTAGCCGGCCGACCATGCCCTAGTCGGTCCCACACGCCCCTTGTTTTATTATTATTTGGTGTTTTGTTTCATGATTTTATAAAAACTCCCTGATTTTAACAAAATACCTTGGTTTTCAACAAATCCCTTTGATTTTATGTAAAATTCCCTAAAATCATGAATATTACATAAAATTAGGGAGAGTGTCTTGGGACCCGCGCCCATGGCCGGCCGGCCATGCCTTGTCCTTTGCCGGTCCCACACTCCCATTCCTTATTTTATCTTATTTTATTTTGTCTCTCCTTATGGGAGTTCTCTAATTTCTCCAAACTCTCTAGTTTCATGGAATTTCCCTTAAATCAGAGTAAAATACATAAAATCACATAAAACTAGGAAAAGCATGTGGAACCGTGTCTCATCCGGCCGGCCATGCCCTAGCCGTGGCCGGTCCCACACCCTGTAATTCCTTGTTTTATTTATTTTCCCTCATCTCATGTATTTTTCCCAGTTTCAGCAAAACCATGGATTTTGCATATTTTCTCCAAATGTTGCTCAAACGTGCACCAGAAAATATCAAAATTCTCAGGACTGAAACACGGACGTTGTGGTGACATGGGAAGATCCCCTTTACCGACCAAGGGTGACCCTGAGGCCTGTAAATAGATGGTCCCGCATGTTTTAATAATTTTAATCTAATTTGCTCAACTACTCATATTAGGTTCAAACTCTTTCCAAACTATTGGAAGTTTGCTCAAACGACCATCCGCTGCTCCTACACGCATCATGAGCCAGTCTCATGACCTCTTGGTCGGTCCTTCACGTTTTCATAATACCAGGTTTTATTATTTGTCGCTCACACGAGCATTATTTCGGTAAATGATTAAACCAGCATTTAATCAATATATCACCAACTGGTCCTCAAGAGACTTTGGTATTTTTGCTCATTCGAGCATATGGGTGTTATATGGTGAACCCTTCATCCCATGTAGCCGGTCCCATGTTGATTTGCAATAAATCATCATCTCGGTAAAATAAGGGTTTTGAATCCAGAGCTCCACAGAAACATGATTCTGAGCAGATTCAAATACTCTAATAATTTTATGATTGATTCCATGATCAACATTCTTATTTATTTTTATCGACTCAGCAGTCAGTAAATTATATTATTATTTTATTCGGTCCTGCTACTAATAAATTCATGAAACGAGCAATATTTGCTCAAACTCGCAATATTTGCTCGAACCGACAATATTCACTTAAATTAGCAATATTCGCTCAGACTAGCAATATTTGCTTAGATCAAAGAATATTGGTTCAACTATCAATATTCGACAATTCAGAGAACACGCTTTGCTCATTTTAGGTTATAATGGTACCTTGTCTCAAAGCAGACATACATTTAATTCATGAGTTTCAGAACATTTGATAAAACGTGTTCAACTCAGCACTACATGGACTCATCGTCCCACGGAGTCAGCAACTGACTCCACAATCAAGAGATTTCAATCATGTCACAATGGGGGATATTAACTAGGGTTTTGGTCTGGCGGTTTACGGCATGTGTGTTCACCCACGATGAGAATGTGATCTAGTCGTGCAATCAGTTGGAAGAATCAGCAAAGTAGTGGGTGGAAAATTAACCAAGTCTCCGCACGATGAGTAATTGGTTTAACATGATTTCCCACTTCCCCACTCTCTGATTTCAGCAAACTGTCACACTTCATGGGATCATGGTGTTTTCAACTCCGGCATTATAAAATGTCTCTGAATCCTGATTGAAACAACAACATTGAACAAGATTCAAACAATTCGAACATTCAAACAACATTCTCCTAAACGAGCAATTTCTCATCGAAGTTCATACTGACAATCTTTCGTCTACACGAACTCACCGAAATCACTCTCAATCAAGAAAAATTCAATTATTCAGAGCATTCTCACGCTTAATTCACAACACACCTACTATCTCAGATCACCATTGATCTCACACATTTCTCAGCTTCCCTCCTACAGATCAACCCATCCTATCTTGTGACCGAATTGAATCTGGAACGGCCATTGTTCTTGGTTTATGCCGGGGTCTTACATATTTATCTCTCGAACTAAAAGCACTCCCTTCTTGCAGTGCATCTGTGTGAGGTTCAACATTTCGCTCGATTCAAGGAGTCTTCACATGGTCGGCTCTTCAATTATGTAAAAACCAGCAAATCATTTTCCCCCATCTACAGATTAGCGACCACAGTGGGAGGTTAATCTCTCGGTTGCAGTCTCACAATTTCACAAGGATGGTCGGTCTTAGGAATAACTCAACCACTCCAGATCCCAAGTAAAATCGCTCGAACGGTAATGTCCCTCACACTCCTTCGAACAATTCTGGTTATAATGAATTATCATATTTTACAAATCCATTTATCCCCGTTGAACCAATCAAAGGAGAAATCCCAAGCTTGGCTAAATTAACACGGAGACAATAAGACTTGTCAAGGAACGTGGACCGGCTAAATAAGGCGATCGACAACCTGTTCACTTGTCTGGTATACGTGACGAGGATTTTATGAGCAGAGATGGTGGAACCTCCAAGTCTCTCGACTGATGATCCTCCCCAGACCAACAGTTTCACTACACATGATAAACCAGTGGAACATGAGGTTACACATCTGATCGAAAATTTATGTGAACTCCTACACTTATCCAAGGAACATCGTACAGACACGTTTGCTTCTCTCAGCCAGATATCATCTTACATGCAAATAACTTCACCAACCCCAGCAGTTGAAGAAATATCTTTGGTGTCTGGACATACCGTCGATAACATCACCTTTGGAGAAGAAGATCGCATGGAAGACGAAGGACACAACCAGGCGCTATATGTGACTGGTTTCATCAAAAGCACTGAATTTAGAAGGGCTCTCGTCGACACCGGTGCTTCCACGAACATTGTCACTATGAAGATTCTTAGGATGGCCAGATTCCCACAAGGTAAAATCATTCGCCATCCCATTCTAATGACATGATTTGAAGGAAGCCAAAGTCATACATATGGATATGCATACATAAATTTTAGGGTGGGCCCAATTCAGTCGAAGGTCAAATTTCACGTGATCGAGCTAGAACCTGACTATCACATGATACTTGGACGATCATGGCTCCATGACAACAAGGTGGTTCCCTCAACCTACCACCAATGCATGAAGGCCTTACTCAACAACAAAATCGTTTGCATAACTGCTTCAGCATCTCCTTACGCTCTCGCCTATGATGCTGAGTTCATTGAATCCCAATGGAGTGTCCTTGAACCTCCTAAGAAGATCTACACTACTCCACTTCCAAGTTGGAAGACGATCGAAGTATCTACTGCAGATGCATAATCGTCACTTTCAGAGGCAGGACCGGTCAAGTTACCTACTACACCAGTCAAACGCCGAAAAGATAAAATCACGATCCCGGAATTCAATTTTATGACCACTCATGATGAAGAAGGAAGGGTCATTTAACGACGACGCAAAGATTAGAAATTAACAGGGGAGATTGATCAAGAGTCTCCCCGCACTGAAGAATTGTGTCAGAACAAACAACATGAGGAGGAAGTTCAGGAAGCTCCACAGCAATTGCAAGATGACACGAATTCTACTATTGATGACCTTGAAACAGTTAACATCGACACATAGGAAGACCCAAGAACAATCTTGATCGGTTCTGCGCTATCACCGGAAAAACGTGCAGGCCTGGTGGAAAAACTGAAGGAATATCGAGATATATTCGCCTGGACGTATGAAGAAATTCCTGGTCTGGATGACAAGCTAGTCACTCACCGTCTACACATCATCCCCGACTCCAAAACTGTTAAACAACCACCTAGACAGTTCAGGCACGAAGTCGAGGAGAAAATCAAGATCGAAATTCAAAAATTACTGGTAGCAGGATTCATCAAACCTATTCAGCACCCAACATGGCTGGCCAATGTTGTTCCAGTTAAAAAGAAAAATGGCCAAATCAGATGTTGTGTGGATTTCAGAAACTTGAATAAATGCTGCCCGAAGGATGACTTTCCTTTATCCAACATTGATATGCTCATTGACGCGACCAACGTCCACGGTATGTTCTCATTCATGGATGGTTACAGCGGGTACAACCAAATCAAGATGTTTGAACACGATGCTTCCAAGACCGCATTCCGTACTCCCATTGGGAATTTTCATTACACTGTGATGACCTTTGGATTGAAGAATGCAGGTGCCACCTACCAACGGACCAATGTAGCAATATTTCATGATATGATGCACAAGCAAGTAGAAGATTATGTCGACAATGTCGTGGTGAAATCGAAAGCTCGAGAATCCCACTTAGAAGTTCTGAGACAAGTCTTCGAAAGATGCAGAGAATACAAGTTAAAGATGAACCCTCTAAAATGCGCTTTTGAGGTTTCTTATGGAAAGTTTTTGGGATTCTTGGTCACTGCCGAAGGAATCAAAGTCGATCCAGACAAAGCAAAGTCAATATCCACCATGCCTTCTCCACACATTGTGAAGGAACTGCAAAGATTCATGGGAAAAGTGAATTATATCAGACGCTTCATACCAGGATTGGCTCAACTTATCGTTCGCTCACTCCTATGCTGAAGAAAGGAGCAAGTTTTACCTGTACGGACGTTCAACATGAAGCCTTTCAAAAGATACAATAGATACTTTTGTCACCTACAGTCATGAGGTCTCTAGTACAGGGACGACTATTGATACTGTACACGGATTCCAGTGACGTCGCTATAGGAGCACTGATAGATCAAGAAGATGAAGAAGGCGTCGAACATCCAATTTATTATTACAGCCGAACCATGAAGGACGCTCAACTCAGATACCCGAAAGCTGAAAGGACGTGCCTGACATTAGCTCATGCGATACAAAGATTCAGGCATTATTTACTATCCAATAGAGTTGTGCTTGTATCCAAGGCTGATCCCATAAATTTCCTACTCTCAAAGCCTTCCCTGATGGGAAGACCTGCCAAATGGATGTTGCAGATGTTGGAATTCGACATAGTATGTGTTTCCCCTAAAGCAATCAAGGGTCAGGTAGTGGCAGATTTGATGGCTGCCTTTTTAGGAGAAGATTCCACAATATTGTAAGATGATGTACCAGGAGAACTTCCCGAAATCTCAATCGTCAAAGAAGAAACATGGTTGTTGTACTTTGATGGATCCGCCACTCCTAGAAATGATACTGGAGGAGCGGGCATAGTCTTGGTCTCGCCATCGGGAGAAGCATTCTCACATTCATTCAAGCTAGATTTTCATTGTACAAATAATTCGGCAGAATATGAAGCTTTATTGCTAGTGTTATCCTTAGCTAAACAAGCAAGGGCAATGCATATGGAGATCATAGGATATTCAAAACTGCTGGTCAATCAAATGAATGGGATATATTTTCTTAAGGAAATAACGCTTGCTCTGTTCAGAGCTGAAGCACAACGACTCCTGACTCATTTTTCCGATGCGACCATCATCCATACCGGCCGGACCAACAATAGACATGTTGATTATTTAGCAACTCTTGCCTCCAAGTTACAATTCGAAGGGTCGGAGAAAGCCATCATAGTGCAGAGACGATCTGTATCATCCACGTGTATTAACCAAACTGAAGCTACTCCAACAAGTGATTGGAGGTCACCTATTGTTCGGGATCTAAGAAGTTCCATTACAGAAGGAATGGTCAGCCTCAAAGAATTGAAGAATTTCTTCCTACTCCATGGAAAGTTGTATCATCGCAACCCCGATGCTTATTTGTCACGATGCCTTGGAGATAAAGAAGCCAGAGAAAAACTCGAAAGTGTACATCAAGAAGTATGTGGGAAGACTCTGGTAATAACACTTTACAGAAGATTTCAAAGGCTTGGGTATTACTGGCCTTCCATGGAAACTCAATCAATGGCTCTACAAGGAGCTTGTCCTGAATGTCAGACGCCGCCTCACCATTTGGAGTTCCTGACACTCCATCATACCGGAGAATGGAGACAACCTTACATCGAATACCTTGGAGACAAAAAGTTCTCGCCGGAAAATAAAGATGCAATCAAGCTCATACAAAGAGCTAAGAGATTTGTCTTCCTGGATGGAATCTTATGCCGCAAGAGTTTTGGGGAGACTTATTGAGATGTCTATCCGGAGATGAAGCTCTGGTGATTCTAAAGGAATCACATGAAGGATAACATCAAGGGAAAAAGAAGTTGTTTCTCCAGATTCATGAGAAATATTGCTGTCCGACTATGGAAGACGATGCAGCTGCCTATGTTCAGAAGTGTCACCGGTGCCAGGTTCACTGTAATCTTATTCATACCCCATGTCTTCCACTACATTTTGTGAATAGTCCATGGCTTTTCTATAGCTGGGGACTTGATATCATCGGAAAGATCAATCCAACATCCTGAAAGCAGCATGAATACATCATCACGGCTACCGAGTATTTTACCAAGTGGGTTGAAGCAATCCCACTCATAGGTACTACGGGAGTAACTATTGTAGCCTTCATCAAAGAATACATTATATGTATATTCGGTGTCCCTAAGAATATCATCACAGATAATGGAACTCCTTTCGCCAACAAAGATGTTGAGAAATTACTCAAGGAGTATGGGATCAAACAAATCTTCTCTACACCATATTACCCCCAAGGGAACGGACAAGCGGAGAGCACCAACAAAAATTTGATCCAAATTATCAGACGAATGATTCATGAAAATCCAAGATCGTGGCATGAGCTACTGCCCATATCCTTGTGGGCTTACATAACTGCACCAAGGAGTTCAATCAAAATGTCACCTTATTCACTCGTTTATGTGTCTGATGATATACTTCCGGCTGAGATAAAAGTTCCTTCAGCAAGAATTGCAGCAGCCAGCGGAATATAATGGAATGAAGATGAAGTGTCCAAGTCAAGAGTTGCTGAACTAGACATGCTCGAATCAAGGAGGACCAAGGTAGAAAAATATGTAGAAGCCTACAAACAGAGGATATCCAGAGCCTACAACAAAATGGTAAAACCTCAAACTTTTCAAGTAGGATATTTGGTATTAAAGATGGCAAAGCACATTCAACAAGATATGTCCGCTCCCAAATTCTCTTCTAAATGGGAAGGACCGTATATTATCACCAAAGCAGTGTCTAGCAGATACTACAAAATTTTAGCAATTAATGGAGGAAGGGAAGGAAATATTATCAATGGTAAATGGCTCAAAGCCTATTATGCTTGATCAACAACAGATAATTAATCTTTCAAATACATCTCAAATGTAATTTATTTTCTTCAAAGAGCATGCAAAAGGCTCGTTTGTTCACTTAACATTAATCAATTGAACAAATTTCTAGACTATTCTGCCTCATCAGAAACCTACCTCTCAATTATCCTGATTACTCAGAGCAAACCATCCAGCAATGGATAATCCCTATAAGAGACTCTTTCAAGTTTCTTCTAAAAAATTCTAGTCTTTTCCCTCAATCCTCAACAACTTTCTCAACCCTTGCTAATTCCAAGGCTAGAATCTTTTTATCCTCCAATAAAACGGTAGTCATGGAAATTGCATCAGCAACCTCCGCCGCCTTATGAATCTTGATTATCTCAAGACGACGACGGAGCCAGGCTACATTGAATCGCAATATCTCACAGTTAGAAATCATTTCATCCCACCTGTGCAGTTCCTGATTCTTGACGTCCCGCAAGTACATTTGGTTCATCTCTTCGATGATTGGCGGGAAACCTTCATAGGCGCATAGCAACCCTGCAATTGTGGTTAAGAGAGTTGGTGGGAAACCTTTCCACACTTCTATAGTAGAAATATGCCCGTACTTCTTCCATATCTTAGTATGCAGAGGCGCATGGCACTTGGGAATGACAAATCCACTAACCGCTTCATTATCTGGGAAAGTATTGATCAAAGGAGCTTCAAACAAAAGTCCAGCCGTCGGGTATTCACGAGCCTGAACACTAGCTTCCGTCTCCACAAATTCTGCAGAGTCTTCGCATGCCTGATTGCTACTATCTTCAGCCTCAGCCTCAACCACGGTCACGGACTTTCCGCTCCTTCTCCTCCTGGCGTCAACAACGACACGAACATCTGCCTGCGATGGGATGGGAAACATTTAATTTAGCCAAATTAGACGTAATAAAATATCAAGAAGTTATAGAATTACTTACAGATGATCCAGCCTCAGCATGAGCCGACCTGTACCGGGCAGGGGTTCTGACAGTCCGCTTAGGTCTTGGGTTGTGAGAAGAAGAATTCTTCTGGTCATTCTGCATCAAATAAATTCCTTGCAGTCAATAACCTCGATCAAGCAAAGTCATAAAAGATGTATAACTTACCGAGATGGGTGTTGCTACTCCATGCTCCGACTAAAGTCCATTTTGAGAAGAGGTATTATCACTAAACATGGCGTAAGAGGTATGGGGATTGGAATTTCTTCTGATAAAACTAACTTAAATATGGAAGAAACAATCACGCAAGTGATAAACCCTAAATCTTGAAAATATATACAAGATATGTCACACTTATCTCCAATTCAGTTGCGAGTTTTGATGAAACCCTAGGTCTTGAATAAAGTCAAACTAGGGATGCGGAGTGAAATTAGTACACTGGGGACTGACCGGAGTCAGTCATGATCAACGAGGCACACGGCCTCATATGCTACGGTTATGATTGGGTATTTCCGTGAAATTAAGAATCACAAGAATTAAGGGAGATTACAATGGGTTCGGCATGGAAGTTGCTTAATTCAACCAAGAATAACTGACATTAATAAAATCTCTCATTCAGAAGGAAAATCTAACTACTTCAATAAGATTGTTTGAATGAAGACATCTGCTACGAAAATTGAAAGTATTCAAACACTAAAAGAGAAAGGAGAATCAAAAGTAAAGCTACTCGTCAGATTCATCATCACTGTCCTTCTCGGAGTCTTCATCAGAATCCTCATCTTCAGAGTCGCTGGCAGAATTATTACTGACGGTTGGATGAGCGTAAAAATCATCATCATCCGAATCAGAATCTTCTTCGAATTCAGCTTCAATTTGCTTCATGGATTTCTAGTATTCTTTTTCACATTGATCAGGACAAAACTTGTGCTATGGTACCTCCCATATGTCTTCTTCAGAATCATCAGCATCAGAGTCATCAGACCTCCCGTCCAAGAATTGGCGTTTCTCTTCAAATCTTTGCGTTTTGCATCGGACTCTATCCTTGTCACGTTGACGGGCTTCTTTTGCATCATCTTCAGCTTTCCTTTTCTTGAGTTCAGCGAAGGTGATTCTTCATTCATTCAAGGGGATGCTAGGTTTTTCTCCTTCATTACAAATTGCCTTGGCTCTAGATTTAGCTAGGTAAGCGTTGGAGGCTTTGTCAGAAGAACTGCTGCTAGAAGTCGGCATTTTTTTTCTTCTGAAACCAGGAACATGGAATTATCAACATGATAAATTCATCGCCAAAATAGTAATTATCAACTCTTACCTCTTTCAATTTCACTAAACAGTGATTGCTCCGTAAGAGTTAGCACACGAAATTAGTTTGTTTCTTGAAACCTGCAGTAACGAACGAAACTTCATCAGTTCATAAAAAATGATTTTCTCATAAAATCATAGACATAATTTCCGTAATGTAAACATTCACATAACTGAACTTTGAAGTTTACAACAAGACATTATTTCATCATAAATAAATTGTCTAGTTTCGAATGTTGCTCAAAACCCACGTCTTGATTTTGCAAAGCAATAATTCATGCAACTATTCACGTAAATTTTCAAGGATTTATTTAATAGGAACAAATCCATGTGAATAACATATGTCATCATATCCCAAATTATATTTCACGGTTGCATATATGTTAAAAAAAAATCTATTTTCCTTCATATTAACATTTTCTTTTAAAAGCGAAAGTTTATGCTAGTTTTGTGAAAGCTCACACTTCTTGTGATAAAATATTAATTCTCATGAAAGCTCATACATAAGGTTTTATCACTGAACACAAGTTAAATACACATAATATGTCACGGCTACATATTTATAAAAAAATCTATTTCCTTCGTATTAGCATTTTCTTTTAAAAACGAAGGTTTATGCTAGTTTTGTGAAAGCTCACACCCCTTGTGATAAAATACTAATTCTTATGAAAGCTCATACATAAAGTTTTATCACTGGACATAAGTTTATGTATATAAAAAATAATAATCTATTTTTCCTCGAATGAACCCTATTTTCTAAAACGAGGTTTACTTCGGTTTTGTGAAATCTCACAACTCTTAACATAAGGTTTTATTTCCCATGAAAGCTCATAAACAAAATTTTGTTACTGAACATAAGTCTATTTTCAAAGAAAAATCTCTCATAAATCAGGGATTTATTATTAGTTTCAAAACTAACGACGGAACGGACATACGTTTAATAACTAAGGGGTTTTCTACAAAACTCACGTTAACATATACCCATGTATAAATTTTTAATATGATGAAACCATGAACAACTCATGAAATCAGCAAGTATTTTTTTTAAAAAAAATTACCTGGATGTTGTCGGTCGGACGTTGAACGGACGGCGCCGGCGGGTGGAATTCCGGCGAACTTCTCCTGCTCTCTTCTGCTGCTACTGACGTGAGGGGGGGAAGAAGGTAGAGGAGATGTTGGACGTGTGGGAGAAATAAAAAAAAGGATTAATTCCTTTTATACCTAATTTTATTTCCAAAACCTAATTCCTTAAGGATTTCCTTTTTGGGACCGACCCGTAAATCCTAAACCAACCATGGTTCCACCATCGAATCAACAGTTCTACACGAATTTATGTTTGTTGGGTGACGCCCTATTATGCCACTAGGTTTTTCTCAAGCCGTGGTTTTCTCATTCAGTCGAAATCCGGTAATATCATATCTTATAACTAAGTTCAATTACTTATTTATATTTACACCTGGAAAATCACCATTCAATGCTGACTGAGGAACATAACTGTTCCTCACTAAGCAGGGGACTTAATGTAGATGGTGGATTTTCGACAAAGGGTAGAATTGTAAAACTATACTCCAGATTCGGCGATCGGATGAGTATTGAGGCTCATGTCTCTCGATTAAAGTATGAAAGCTCATGCCAAAAATCTCTGACTGAGAAGGCTGTCTCTCAGAGTACATGAAGATGTGTAGTATCCCAGCTGAAATCATGGCACATCTCATGAATACTGAGCAACTTCAGTAATTACTCTAGATCCGGCAATCGTATGAGTATCGAGACTCATGTCTCTATGCATGAAAGCTCATGCCACCTATGATGGAGAAATTCTCTCAGATAAGATGCAGATGTGCGTCTCCTAGCTGAGACCACGGCACATCTCATAAGCCTCTGATGAAGAAAGTCTCACATAGAAGATGTAGATGTGCAGTCTTCCAGCTGAGACCACAACACATCGCATAACCCTCTGATGGAGAAAGTCTCTCAGAGAAGATGCAGATGTGCAGTCTCCCAGCTGAGACCACGGTACATCTCATACTGTATAGAATCGAAAGATTGGGCGACAACGTCTTCGGGATGCGACCGGTTTTCCACGACTATGCAAGAGGAATATGACACTCCAGCAAGTTCATATTGCTCAAACCCTCATATGATTAATGCTCCTAGGCAGGAATCCCTTCTAGTATAGAGCCATTGATTAATTATCTGAAATTATATGAATATCCAGCAATATTATACGAACCATCATTTGAATATCCAGCAATATTCTGCGAGCCATCTTTAATCGTCTAAATATCCAGCAATATTTTACGATTCTCCGTTATACTTCGTCACTTCAATTCGTGGTTCTTCCCAGAAAAATGCCACGGGTTAGTGATAAATATCCGACGAGACAGGCATCTGAGTATCGAATAAGCCCTGACGAAAATGGTGCAAGTGTAATTAGTAAATAATGCACATACCAGCATGAACGAACGAGGAACCTAGGAAAAATAGGAAGGAAAATAATAATAATAATAATATATTAGCAAAAACGCCAGGGGACTAGGTTCACCAGCCGGCCAGTTATGCCGTGACCAGTCCCGTGCCCAATTTTATATTTTATCATATTATTGTTATTTTCCTGATCTCATGAAAATCCTCTCGTTCGAGCAATTTTCTTTATTTCAAAGAAATTATCTAAATCACATGATTTTATCAAAAAATAATAAAATTAGGGAAAGGTGACATGGGACCGCCGGCCGGCCGGTCATGCCCTGGCCGTGGCCGGTCCCACGCCTCACTCCTCATTATTTTATTATTTCTCTCAAATTATAAAAATTCCTTGGTTTCTTATGAATTTTCTCTAAAATCATGAAAATTACCTAATTTCATGTATTTTTATCTAAATCACATGATTTTATCAAAAATAATAAAACTAGGGAAAGGTGACATGGGACCGCCGGACGGCCAGTCATTCCCTGTCCGTGGCCGGTCCCACACCCCACACCCCACGTTCTTATTATTTTATTATTTCTCTCAAGTTATGAAAATTCCTTGGTTTCTTATGAATTTTCTCTAAAAAACATGAAAATTACCTAATTTCATGTATTTTTTATCTAAATCACATGATTTTATCAAAAATAATAAAATTAGGGAAAGGTGATATGGGACCGCCGGCCGGCCGGTCATGCCTTGGCCGTGTCCGGTCCCAAATCTCACGTCCTCATTATTTTATTATTTCTCTCAAGTTATGAAAATTCCTTGGTTTCTTATGAATTTTCTCCAAAATCATGAAAATTACCTAATTTCATGTATTTTTATCTAAATCACATGATTTTATCAAAAAATAATAAAATTAGGAAAAGGTGACATGGGACCGTCGGCCGGCCGGTCATGCCTTGGCCGTGGCCGGTCCCGTACCTCACTTCCCCATTATTTTATTATTCCTCCTAAAATTATGAAAATTTCTTGATTTCATGAATTTTCCCTAAAATTACCTAATTTCATGTATTTTCTCTAAAATCATAGAAAATATTAAAAAATTAGAAAAACTTGTGGGATCGGGCTCTAGACGGCCGGCCATGCCCTAGCCGGTCCCACACGCCCCTTGTTTTATTATTATTTGGAGTTTTGTTTCATGATTTTATGAAAACTCCCTGATTTTAACAAAATACCTTGGTTTTCAACAAATCCCTTTGATTTTATGTAAAATTCCCTAAAATCATGAAAATTACATAAAATTAGGGAGAGTGTCTTGGGACCCACGCCCATGGCCGGCCGGCCATGCCTTGGCCTTTGTCGGTCCCACACTCCCATTCCTTATTTTATCTTATTTTATTTTGTCTCTCCTTATGGGAGTTCCCTAATTTCGCCAAACTCTCTAATTTCATGGAATTTCCCTTAAGTCAGAGTAAAATACATAAAATCACATAAAACTGGGAAAAGCATGTGGGACCGCGTGTCAGCCGGCCGGCCATGCCCTAGTCGTGGCCGGTCCCATAACTTGTAATTCCTTGTTTTATTTATTTTCCCTCATCTCATGTATTTTTCCCAGTTTCAGCAAAACCATGGATTTTGCATATTTTCTCCAAATGTTGCTCAAACGTGCCCCCGAAAATATCAAATTTCTCAGGACTGAAACACGGACGTTGTGGTGACACGGGCACATCCCCTTGACCGATCAAGGGTGACCCCGAGGCTTGCAAATAGCTGGTCCCGCATGTTTTAATGATTTTAATCTAATTTGCTCAACTGCTCATATTAGGTTCAAACTCTTTCCAAACTATTGGAAGTTTTCTCAAACGACCATCCGCTGGTCCCACACGCATCAGGAGCCAGTCTCATGACCTCTTGGTCGATCCTTCACGTTTTCATAATACTAGGTTTTATTATTTGTCGCTCACACGAGCATTATTTCGGTAAATGATTAATGATAGGTGTCTAAAACACCTAATTTTATATATAGTATTTATGCTTTCTTTGCGATTTTTCATGTGAATTATGTATCTTATGTTTACTTTTGAGTTTATTAGGTGCTTTGGAGCCATTTGGAGCGAAAGAAGTATTTTGAGCAAAAAGGGCAGAATTGTCATTTCAGGGGAAAATACTATCTGGAGCCTAGTCAAGGTTAAGGGGCTGCCAATTTGGCTATCCCTTATCAGAAGAGGCAGGTTGTCAATAGCTGGCCCAATTTTTATAACCCTAAATTTGAGGAACTTGTCTCTAATTCATCACTTCCCTGAAATTGAGAAGAAGAAAGAAATGGCTGCACAGCAGCAAGCTCAGGTCCGAGCAGTGCTATCAAGGTCCACGAGAGAGTTTCACAGTCGAGAAGGATAAGGAACAGTCGGCCACATTAGGAACATTGGGCTGAATGAGAACAGACTTTGGGTATTCAGAAGTATAGAGATTTGGTTGAGTTTACAACTCAAATTGCCAGAGGAAAGACACAAGCTGCTGCCATTGAAAACTGATGGAGATTCGAAATGTTAAAATGATGTTCTCGAAGATTTACAAGAGATTTGACAAGTTTAAGCAGTCAAGAAGATTGGGTCCAATTCTGTGTTGTTTGGGACAGAGTTTTGACTTAAAACTAGCCTGGGAAGTGAAGCTTCTACTGTTGTTCTTGATGAATGAGATGAGAATAATGGTGACTGAATTCGTGTGAATGTTTAGAACTTTGGGTTCACCTCACTTGCAAGGAAGGAGCTGTGCAACCTCCAATTTATAGCTAATACCTATCCATGGCCAGTTAGCAACACACATACAACGTGTTTGTGAAAATTCCTGAGTGATCAGTCCTTATAAACGGAAGTTTCAATCACGACCAGTTCTTCCTTTAGTTGTGTGTAGCTGCAAGCCATAGTTCAAGGGCTGTGTACGAGAGTTGGTTGTGCAGTGGTGTTTGCTGGTGATGTTGAGTTTGCGCTGCTGTGTAAGAACTATAAGAGATGATTATGGCATCAAGTGGAAGTCTTGGTGGTGCACGAGAAGTGATGATATGGCTACAGGAAGAGCTAGTGGGAATGAATGGAAGGGACAATGAAGCCTGGAGTTGGTGGTGAAGTTTAGAAGCTGAGCAGCTAAGAAGTGATGCTGTCAAAAATGGAGATTGAGGAAATGATTCTGCTGGGAAGTTGTGATAAAAGGTTGTGTCAAGAACTGAAGTCCTCTTGAAGGCACAGGTGAAGGTGCTCGTGCATTGTCTAGATTTGCAGTGGTGAATGTGCAGCTGATCATGGGCAAAGATGAAATGGTGGAGCAATTGCAGAATGGTTGAAGCGACACAGCTGCAGTGGTGTAGGTCTAGCCAAGTGCAGCTGCTACTGAACATGATGGAGTTGTGGGTCTGGTGAGATTGCAAGAGATGGCAAGAAAACAAGAAAGCGTTTGTAACTGTGATGGAGCTGGCGAAGAAGCTTGAGTCTGCAATGAGAAATGGTTGGAAGCTTGGCTATGTTGCAGATTGCAACAAGGAATGATTGTCAGGAGCTATTGGTGATGGCTGGTTATGGAAGGAATGAAATTGTTGTTCCTATAGGTATTGCAGGTGGATGCTTGGATGATATTGCAGCTGTTGAACTGGCAGATGAAATGTGGTGCAGCTGGAGTAACTCAGTTGCAGGTTTTGAAAGAAGCAGTGGCGATATGGAACTCATGGAGGAGCTACAGATGGTACTGGTGGCTTGGAGACAACTATGGAGATAGAGGAGCAGGTGTTGTTGTGTAGTGGCGGTTTAACTGAATGTGTTGCAGTTCATATATGGGACAGAATTACATTGCAGAGATGAGGAAGAGCACCAGCTGGTAATGTTGCAGTGAAGGCATGATAACCAGTGTTGAAATGGTGGTGCACATGAGCTTGAGGTGATGCTGTTGTACAGTATTGCAAGAGTTCCTGGAAGTGACAGAGTACCTGAACCAATGATGCAGAAACAGTGCAAAAAGTGGGTGAAAATGGTGAGCCGGTGGTACTAGTTACGGTTGCCGGATTTTGGAGTTTGAAGCATGGATAGCAATGTTTCAGTGAATCATGAAGTGGGTATGAGTCGGATGCGGAAGTTGGCGGACGGATATGTGAGCTACGAGTCACGCTTTTGGGCGCGTTTTCGCAAGAGAGAAAGAATTGGTTTGGATGATTTTTGTGAATGTTTGAAATGCAGAGAAGGAAAGATGAGTTGCTGGAAGTACATACTTGCTGGTGACAGTTTACGATGACAAAGGCGGCCAGAAAAAGTTCTCCGGTAACCGGATTCCGGCTATGACGCCATCAATTCCGGCGACCAGTTTTGGACCCAAATTTTCCAGAGACTTATTCTCACACCTGGGCTTGGTGGACTAGTAGATGGACGTGGACTTGAAGATTTTGAAGGCTAGACCTAATTTTGGAACAAGAAGAGCTATAATAGAGAAGTATTTTCTCAAAATCATCTATCTATCTTTTATCATATATCATATCTTATATCTTCTACTTTTGTTCTAGGGTTTAGAAACATGATAGGGTTTCTATTTCTTCTTGTTATGAACTCATATGCCATGAGTAACTAAGTTTTTATTATTGGTTCAAGATGTAATTTGATTTTGCAACCAAGTTATTGATTTCATGAATTAGTTTTCTCTCAATATTATCGTTTGATTTCTACTGATTATAATAGTTGCATGATTGATGTATTGCAATATGATTGAATGTTTGTTTAGTTGAGTCTAGAATTGATTGAACATACATCCATATCTATAGCTATTTTAGGGTTTTCATCGAGCGATAACCTTGAATACGAGTAGCATGATATGATTGCGGTTTGTAGTGATACACTCTAGTAATCATATGTAGACTTTAACCTTTGTCTGAATTATCATGCACAATGTGTGATAGTTGCATTGATTAGCCTATTTCTGAAATTCATTCTCCTAGGAATTGAACTTAATTAACGCAAGGCGTTAGGTTATTCTTTAGGTAGAATTCACATACGCAGCTCTAATGTTTGTGTTGATAACTTAGGAAATTACGGAGTATTCTTGCAATAAGATATTCTAGGGCTTTTGATGATAGCGAGATTAAATATGAATTCTATTCATATATTCAAATACTTGTTTACAATTGAAGATGAAATCTGTAACCAATATTCTCACTACCTTGATTTGCGTGCTTTATTTATTTATTTATTTGTTTTATTTTATTTTATTTTAGTATATAAAAATCAGAAAAATACCCGGTGTTTTATATAAGGAACCGAAAATATATTGACAACCTAGTCCTCTCTGTGGGATCGATCCTTTCTTTCCCTTGCTATATTTATATTTTGAGTAGTAAGAAAGTGTAAATTGTTTTTGACGCATACGACAACGATCAATTAAACCATCATTTAATCATTATATCACCAACTGGTCCTCAAGAGACTTTGGTATTTTTGCTCATTCAAGCATCTGGGTGTTATATGGTGAACCCGTCATCCCCTGTAGCCGGTCCCATGTTGATTTGCAATAAATCATCATCTCGGTAAAATTAGGGTTTTGAATCCAGAGCTCCACGAAACATGATTACGAAAGCGATTCAAACACCCTAATAATTTTATGATTGATTCCATGATCAACATTCTTATTTATTTTTCTCGACTCAGCAGTCAGTAAATTAATTATTATTTTATTCGGTCCTGCTACCAATAAATTCATCAAATGAGCAATATTTGCTCAAACTCGCAATATTTGCTCGAACCGGCAATATTCACTTAAATTAGCAATATTCGCTCAGACTAGCAATATTTGCTCAGATCAAAGAATATTGGTTCAACTATCAATATTCGACAATTCAGCAACACAGTTTGCTCATTTTAGGTTATAATGGTACCTCATCTCAGCAGACATACATTTAATTCATGAGTTTCAGAACATTTGATAAAACGTGTTCAACTCAACACTACATGGACTCATCGTCCCACGAAGTCAACAACTGACTCCACAATCACGAGATTTCAATCGTGTCACAATGGGGGATATTAACTAGGGTTTTGGTCTGGCGGTCTACGGCACGTGTGTTCACCCACGATGAGAATGTGAGCAAGTCGTGCAATCAGTTGGAAGAATCAGCAAAGTAGTGGGTGGAAAATTAACCAAGTCTCCGCATGATGAGTAATTGGTTTAACATGATTTCCCACTTCCCCACTCTCTGATTTCAAAGAACCGTGTCACACTTCATGGGATCATGGTGTTTTCAACTCCGACATTATAAAATGTCTCTGAATCCTGATTGAAACAACAACATTGAACAAGATTCGAACAATTCGAACATTCAAACAACATTCGCCTAAACGAGCAATTTCTCATCAAAGTTCATACATACAATCTTTCGTTTACACGAACTCACTGAAATCACTCTCAATCAGGAAATATTCAATCATTCGGAGCATTCTCACGCTGAATTCACAACACACCTACTATCTCAGATCACCATTGATCTCACACATTTCTCAGCTTCCCTCCTACATATCAACCCATCCTCTCTTGTGACCTAATTGACTCTGGAACAACCATTGTTATTGGTTTAGGCCGGGGTCTTACAGATTTATCTCTCGAAATAAAAGCATTCCCTTCTTGCAGTGCATCTGTGTGAGGTTCAACATTTCGCTCGGTTCAAGGAGTCTCCACACGGCCGGCTCTTCAATTCCGTAAAAACCAGCAAATTGTTTTCCCCATCTACAATAAGAAACAACTAGCTTTTTCACGTGAATGATATTAGCTTGGAGTATGACAGATTTGCTTGTAGTACCAGAATATCGCTACAATACTATTCATGCGATATTAACAACATTTCTACGAACGTCACTGACGATTCTTCAACAACACTTTAGATGTAGTACCAGAATATCGCTACAACACTATTCCTGCGATATTAACAACATTTCTACGAACGTCACTGACGATTCTTCAACAACATTTCACGAGCGTTACAGAACAACTAAAAGAAACTGACGACGGAAGAAGTAAAAGAAGAACCAAACTGATCTTGCGATGGTCATCATGCTTGCGATAGAGAAACATTGTAACGATCGCGATAAGATCGCAGAGTATATCCGAATTAAGGGGAAATCTTAGCTGTCTTCCACTATGTAAATCCCTATATAAAAGGCACGATTGATCCATAAAAGGATGATGCATTTTTGAGAGCTGAGAGAATTTTGAGGAGAGAGAAACTCTAGAAAGAAAGTTATACTTCTAAGTTTTAATATTTCTTGTAAATCTTCCTGAAAGTGAATTAATAAAAGTGTTGTTGTTCATTCACAATTATGGCTTAGTTTTCATAGATTCTTGACAAGGGTGTAGTGTAGGAAATCCTGCAACTACATTTTGGCGCTAGAAACAGGGAGAATCAATCTAAGAAATCTCAAATTGCAACTTGAAGATTTGAAAAAATTGTTAGAATTAGAGAAATGGCTAGAAGGAGAAGAAATACATTAGAACCACCAACAACTGTAAGGAGGAGCAAAAGACTTGCAGGTGAAGGAACATGTGAATTAGAAGAATCTTTAAGAATAATATCAGAAAGAAATAAAACAAGAAATGAAGTAGAAAATTCAAATCAACAGCTGAATCAACAAGCATAATCTCAAAATAGGGATGTGGATTATGATAGAGTGAGCGTACACACTTGGAGGTCGGATTCAATGGAAGAAGCAGAAAATCGACAATTAAGAAATGGATAAGACGGAGAAATAAATCAAAGAATGGCTGGAGAATTAGTTCATGTGGGACGAGAAAATGGGATAGTAGATGATCTGAGGCAAAGAACACAAGAAGAAAGGAGATTAGAGGCGGAGGAACGTGCGAATCTAACAAGACAAAATCATGAACTAAGAATGGAGAATTTGAGTTTACAAAGAAGGAGGTCAAGAAGTACTGTAAGATCAAATTCAAGATCATTCATGGAAGAACCAAGGCGAAATTCCCCAATAAAAAATGTTAGAGAAGAAGTGCAAAATTTAAATGGAGAGCAAAGTCATAGAGAAGAAGAGATAATTGACGATCGTTATAATCTGCGTGACAATAGAAATCAAGAGGGAAGAAGCAACCAAATTGAAGAAGAAAATCCAGAGGAAGGAAGGAGGATATTGCATGGGCGAGAGAATCAAAGGAATCAAAGAATAATTGAAGAAGAAATTGAAAGATACTATACTGAACAAGCGCACCTGGCTTGCGAGAGATAAAGATTAAGAGCAGAAGTAGAAGAGCAAGAATTTCGAGAGGCAGTACAACAAAATAACCATGAAAATCGAGAAAGAAGACGTACACAAAATCGCTATAATGATAATATTCAAGAGGAGTATGATAGGATACAAAGGAGAATAGAGAGACAGCGAAGAGAAATGAGGAGAAATGAAGAAATTCGCAGAGAATAAGATAGGCATCTGCGATTTCAAGAGGATGGTGAAAGAGAAAATCGCAGAGAAAGACAAGATGATGATGAAGAAGGAGATACGAAAAATCTCTCAAGACAAGAAACACAAGAACGCAGAAGAAGGGAAGCTGCATTAAAAAGGCCAATGGAACAAAACTCAGCTGAGAATGAGAAAATTTTGAGAGAATTAGCAGAAATGCGAGGAATGATAAGCAATAGAAGAGAAGGAGGTAGAAGGAAACTTGATGAAGCTATTGAAGAAGTTGCGAGGACTCCATTTACTCAAGAAGTACAGTTAAGAGGAATACCTCCAAAATGCAATTTACCAGCATTAACCAACATTTTTGATGGAACTACTTGTGCTGTTCAACACGTTAAAGCTTATGTTAGATGTATGCTACAGTGGGAGAATCATGATGCTGTATTATGCAAGTATTTTTCATCTAGCTTAACTGGCGAGGCGTTGAAATGGTTTGAAGGGTTACCAAAGAATACTATAACTTCTTTTGATCATTTACAAGCTACATTCTTAGGAGCTTATATCAGCAATAATTCATCGCGGCCGGGCATTGAAGATGTGTTTGGGCTAAAACAGAGAGTTGGCGAGAGTCTAAAGCACTTAACTATAAGATGGAAATCAATGTGCAGATAAATGGATGGAAGAGTGGATGAAAGATACCTAATCCTATCCTTCATTAATGCAATGTTTGCGACTAATTTGTTGTACATTCAAATTTTCACAATCAAAAATACAATTACCATGACAGAATTGCGAGAGCTACAAGAAGAATATATTTCTTTGGAGGAGAAACAAAATGAGATGGAATCATATCCAATTGTGAACACCAGCTCACTAGCGTCAAATGGAAGTTTGCTCCCTAAAATGATAAATAATGTAGCGAGCACCTCGCAACCACAACAGGAGAAAGTGGTCATTGATAACCAACAAAAACTAGTAGCGATGGGCAGTTGAGATCAGGAAGAATATGAAAGGGAGAAGAATTATTATAATCGCGGTGGTAATAATAAGATTCAAAGACTCGATCAACCCCAAGAGACTTATGGTGGACAAAGGCAGAATAATTTTAAAGGACAAGGTAATCAGAGGATAATCTGGGAAGAAATTAAGATGCCTGCTCTCAATACTAGCATATAAAAGATTTGGGAAGCTATCATTTTAATGGAAAATATACCCTCTCCGTGGAACATGGGAAAAGAACCCCATCCAAACAATCGAAGTCAAGAATTCCGTCCTTATCATCATCTTCATGGTCACACAGTAAACGATTGTAGGAATGTGAAGAGAATAATCTTGAGGATGATTGATCAAGGAAAGTTAAATCATTTTCTAGTAGGACATCCACAATCTCAGCAATTACTTCCAGCACCAGAAACTCGCAGAATGAATGATGTAAAAGGAGCGGAAACATTCGTAATAGAAGTTGGAGCTAAAGCAAAGAATTTGTTTTGTAATTCTATTGTACATTCACAGAGAACTATAGAGGACTTCCATGATAATATCTTAAGCAGGGTCTTCGTGAGAGACACAGATGGAAGAGAGATATTGAATATCGGGAGATCCTCGCCATTAGAGGAGTGGCAGAAGCAAACTCTATCTTTCACTGCGCAAGATGTAACTGAGGTTGGCGAGCATCACGATAATCCACTGGTCGTACGATTAGAGATTAATCCAAAACAAATGCAAGAAGAAGATGAAGAGAATGATAATAAAGTTGAAGATTCTTGGGCCATCAACAGAGTCTTAATAGATACAGGGAGTTCTGTTGATATCTTATTTTATCATACCTTTAAAACCATGGGAGGAAAAGACGAAGATCTAATTCCATCAACATACAAAATATATGGTTTTAATGGCACAACTAACAAACCAAAAGGGGAAATTGAAATGCAGATACCGTTAAAAGGAATATCTTCAAAAATATTATTCTGTGTTGTGGACATCGAATCACCTTACAATTCCTTGATAGGACGACCCTGGTTACACGGGATATTGGGTGTAGCATCTACTTATCACCAATGTATCAAATTTCCTCATCAAAAGGTGTCGGGGTTATTAAAGGAGATTAGGGAGTGTAGTTGTAGGATTTACTACACTACACCCTTGTCAAGAATCTATGAAAACTAAGCCATAATTGTGGATGAACAACAACACTTTTATTAATTCACTTTCAGGAAGATTTACAAGAAAGATCAAAACTCAGAAGTACAACTTTCTTTCTGGAGTTCCTCTCTCCTCAAAATTCTCTCAGCTCTCAAAAATGCATCATCATTTTCTGGATCTATCGTGCCCTTTATATAGGGATTTACATAGTGGAATACAGCTAAGATTTCCCCCTAATTCAGATCTTCTTTGCGATCTCATCACCATAACTTCAGTCTTCACCATCGCCAACTTTATAACCATCGTGAAGCAGACTTATTCTTCATATACCTTTAATCGTTAATCGTTACATCACTCTTTTGTGACACTCGCCAAATGTTGTTGAAGAATCTTGCGACAATCTCGTCAAAGCGTCGTTAATACCTGTAGAAACGTTTGGGTTTCTCGCAGAAATGTTGTTAATATCATGAGAATAACGTTTTAGTGATATTCTGGTACTACATCTTGCCTCTTCTCATGTCTTTTCTGCGAATAAGAGAAGATCATGAGAACTAATATTCTTAATTATTCTTCACAAATTCTTCCCCTTTTATACTTTCTCCTCGACAAGATCCCGTTATTCCAGCCTTTCTTACACGTGTTGTAAATCCCTTCATTTACTGACACGTTCTTACTCCGCAGGTCCACTCCCCTTTGCCTATAAATTAAAGGTGGAACTAACCTTCAAAATTAGTTTTACTTTTATGTTTCTTCATCTTCTTCATCTTCCGTCTGCAACTTTGCCTCTTCTTCATATTCTTCTGCTACTGTTCTAATGGAGTCCTCAAGGTTTGTTTCTTGATTTTTAAGCCAGTTTTTATTTTCATTCTTCAATCTTTCTTATTTCTTTGTTATGTCTTCTTTTTAGCGGAAAGGTCACACAATCTACTACTCACAACCCTAACCCTCGCAAAAGACCGACTGAGAAGAAGAAGAAAAGTTCTACGAATGATAAGGTAGTAAGAAACACCCTTTATTTTTTAATAACAATATTGTTGCCTCTATTTCTTATCTGGGTTATTATTCGCAGAATGACGTGAATCCTGAGAAACCTCCCAAAAGGTCTCGCCATTTTAAGACACTTGGGGAAAATCTCATTATGCCCCCGTTAACATCTGTGAAGGTTACTCCCACACCATCGCAACCAAATCTTTATTCTCCTATTCGCGAGAATATCACTGTTCATACCTCTACCCCTTCTGATATTTTGACAAACCAAGCTTCTAAAGCTGCTGCGACTGAGGTTCCTTATAGTCCTTTACGGCCTTCAACTATTGTTTTTCCACATACTCCTCCCGATAACTCAACCATCACAAATGATCGCCAACTTATTCTCACTACTATTTCACCTTCTAAATCCTTTCCTTCATCGAGAGAAACTTTCGCAGGTGTTGATGTTGCTTTTAAAGTCTTGTCTAATGTTTTAGACAATGCTAGAAAGTCTTCCACTGACCCTCTCCAACAGGAAGCTTGCGAGACTCTGTTTAAGTATTTTGGCTCTGATCGTAATGATTCACGAGCGGCTTTAGAGAATGAGATTGAAGTTCTGAGGAAAAGTCTTCAAGCTAAAACTGCTGAATGTGATACCTTAAATCACATGCTCCGCAACTCTTCTTTAGATTGCGAAAATCTTCGCAGAAGAAATGACGAGCTAAAAGGTGATTTTTTCTTGCCTCTGCTCTTTTTGATTTTCTGTTTCATATACATACTTTCTGTACTTAGACTTCCTTCTTAAATTTTTGATTCATATATTAGTTTCAAATCGGGCTCATTTCATAGAAAGACTCAAATCAATCTATTCTTTGAAGAAGTTCGCGTTGAAAGAGATTCTTGGATAGATCAACATACTAGACTAGACAATCTGTACACTTATTCAATTGATCGCATAAATAATCTTACTAATGAGAACAATCAATTATTGCAAAGGCAGAATTTTTTGAGTGGCGAGCTTGATTGCCTATCATATTTGTTTTTTAAGGCTAATTTGGCGATGGAATCTTTATCATATGAGAATAAAACCCTGTCCCAAGAAAAACATAGATTTTCAAGCTTGATGACGATTTCCTCGCAGAAAATAAGTAATCTTCAAAGTACATGTAATAGTCAAGAGCAATCTCTTCATTCTCTTAAGAAGGAGTTCAAGGAGTTAATCAATCATCTGCACGAAAAGGATAAGCTTATCAAAGGTAGATTAACTCTTAGTTTAAGAGCCAGCGAAATTCAAGACCAATACTCTCAATTAAAGGAATCTTATTCTTCATTAGCAAAGGAAAATTCATATCTTCGCAACAAAGAAGAAAACATGAGATCTCGTCTGAAGGGTATGGTTGGCGATAAATTCGATGATGCCATGAATCAGTGGGAGAACTATTTATTTGCTTTAATCCAAAACTTAACCTCGCAAAAATAAGGTAGTCAATTGACTGCCTCTTTTGTTGATCTTCTCATAAAATTTTATATTATGTTCCTTGTGAGATTCTTGTCTAACTGATTTTTTATTTTGTTGCTCGCAGAATCCGAAAGAAATCTTCATTCTACCATCACTGATCTGACCGCTACATTGGATAAAGTTCGCAAAGAAAATAAATCTCTTGCTTCTAATTGCTTTATTGCTCAGGACAAAGCAGAAAAAAGACTTGATTATCTTGAATACTTTAAGAATATAGAAATTAGGAATCGTGAAAAATATCTTCTTCGCCAAGTCCATCTTAGGGCTGAAGTTCTCATGAATGATATTCTGCTTCCCCAATCTCTTTCTCCTATTTCTATCCCTCCTCTAGAGGTTGATGATGATGAAATTCCTCTTCCCATGGATAAAGAGTTAGAGTTTACTAATGATGAAGAAAATACTCAAGAAAATCAACAAGGTGGTGAAGAAGAAGAAAAAAGTCCTCCTAAAGAAGTACCCGCTGATGAAGAATCCAAGGAAGAAGAAGCTCGCGGTGAGAAGGATGCTGATGAATCTGACAAGAACAATAAGTCTGGCGAGGCTTGAATTTTATCTTTGCTTTCTTTTACTTCTTCTATCTTGCGAGTGATGTAATCTTCGAAACTTTTAGAATTTTAACTTTCGATTTAGCTTACTTTGAATATTTTCAAGTAAGATAATGTAATATTACTTCTCTATTCCCCTTCTTTCCCTTCATTATCTTGCTTGAAATGGTGAATACTCATTATCTTCTTTAATTAATTGTGTTGCTGCATTCTTGCGAAAATATGAATACATCTGCGATATGTGGAATACTGTTGCACTTTTCTGAAAATTTCTGAGGGAATCCGCGATGTTAAAAATTTGCCTCCTTGTATATAATTCTGCGATAAAGGAATGTTTCCTGCCATCTTAAAGCAAAATAGTTAATTGGTAAGATTATTCTTTTGGTCTTATTTTGCCTTCTTAGTTAAAGGTCTTATTTTGCCAAACTTTTTCTGTCTGCGACAAAATCGTAGGATTTATTAACATTTGCATGTAAAGACCCTTTGATCTTGTCTTATCCATGTTTCTTTCAAAATCTTTGTGACAATATGATAAGTATACATTCTCTCGCAAGAATTTACCCTTATGACATTGCCTTCTTGCGATGAAATCGCAGGACGTCTTTACAATTTCATGTAAAAACCCATTGATATCATCTTAACATTGCTCTCATGGCTTGTTGCCTATGCATTATTTATGTTACGCGACAATATGACAGGCCTAAATTTTCTTGCGATCATAAAGCCCCATGACATTGCCGTCTTATGACACTTATCATATCCCTAATGGAGGGTGCCGCCCTTATCTTCCCTCTGGTTGCCCCTTCAAGGAGGGCACATCGTCCATACAATACTAGATCCTCCCATCCGGATCTGTCAACAACCAGTTGTTTTCGCAGCCTCTTGTCCTTTATGCTTATATGGCTTATAGTTACAAGACTGCACCCTAAGTGGGGTTTTCTTCAGGCCAAGTGCATTGTAGCCAAGACTTACCAAGGATGGAAAGAGAGTTTCGTACGCTCCGGGAACCCTTGGCTCAACCGTGTACCTCGGCGCCTTGGTCATACTTTTCACTTCTTGGAAGAGACTCTCAGTCGTCCAACCAGGGTATAACCATATATAGTTGGAAATCCAAGATCCCTCTCCCGGATAGGTTTTCTTTAACCCCATCGTCTGCATGACTCAAGTTCCAGTAGCGATATAACCTTATCGCTGAGTCATGTCAAGAGATACCCCCTCATATGACGCGTTATTAGGTCTTACATTTGCCTCTTACGAAATTTTATTCGCGAACTAAGGTGCACGCCATAAAGGTTCATCCCATTCTTTTAATCTCTGCGAAATTTTATTCGCTATTCTTGCGATGATGTTCGCATAAGTTTTGATATTGAAAGAAGAATTTTTTAATTGTTTTATCTTACATTTGTATTTCTTACCTCGCAAAAACTGCTACTGATAACATCTTTTCAGAAACAATCTGTTCCATGGTCTATCAAGTCTTTGCCCAACATCTCTTCCCTCTGGATCCATTAATTTGTATGATCCAATTCCAATTATCTCTTTAATGATGTATGGTCCATCCCATTTTCTCGCTAATTTTCCACCACTTTCTTGCTGATATTTTGGTGTTTCTCGCAAAACTAGATCGCCAGGCTGGAATTGACGTTTCTTGACTCGTTTGTTGTACTCGCGAGCTAATCTTCGCTGGCAGTTTTCCATATGTTGTAGAGTTTTTTCTCTCTTTTCTTCTAGTTCGTCTAACTCATGTAAAATCATGCCAGCACTTAGATTTTTCTCCCATGCCTCTCTTTTTGTTGTTGGGATAGCAACCTCTGTTGGTAGGACAACTTCAACTCCATATGTTAAACAGAAAGGTGACATCCCAGTTGCCTCTCGTCTAGTTGTATTATATGCCCATATTGTATTATGTACTTGCTCACACCATGATTTGTGATAACCTTCTAACTTCTTTTTCAAGATGTCTGCGATTGTCTTATTAGTTACTTCAGCTTGACCATTTGCTTGTGGATATAAAGGAGTTGACTTTCCACATTTTATCTTAAATAAATTAAGAAGCGCCCTTCAAATTGCTTTCCATTATCAGACATCAACTGTGCTGGGATCCCAAATCTGCAAATTATATTTTCAAATATGAATGTAAAAATATATTTATCGCGGATGTGTTGTGTTGCCTTAACTTCTCCCCATTTTATGAAATAATCTATAGCAACGATTAAATATCTTCTTTGTCCAGAACCAGGCACAAATGGTCCCACAATATCCAATCCCCATTTTCCAAAAGGACATACGCTTGACGAAGATGATAATGGTGCTCCTGGTGCATGTATCTTCTTCCTAAATCGCTGACAATCTTCACAACACCTTGAAAGTTTTTTTGCATCCTCATGCATATACGGCCAATAATAACCCTGCATCTTTGTTTTATATGCCAAAGATATACCCCTGCTATGATTACCAGCATCACCACTATGCAACATTTTTAACACCTTTTGTCCTTCTTCCCTCGTCAAACATCTTAGCGATGGTCCATTAAATGATCTGCGATATAATACCCCATCTCTTATTTCATAATTGGTTGCTCTAATTTTTAATTTACGTGCTTCTAATCGATTTCTGGGGATTTCTCCTCTCGCCAAATAAGCATGGAGATCTGCTCGCCAATATGTAGCATTATTCCCTATTTCTTCCTCGCCAAATTCTACCATCAATACATCTACCTCTTCTTCTTCTTTGTTTATCGCCGGTTGCAAAAGTGTTTGAATTTTTATGCATATCGCAAGTGGGTTCGTCATCATACTTGATATGAAAGCAAAAGCATCTACGAGCCTATTATCTTTCCTTGATATGTGTCTCCACTTTATTTTTGGAATTCTCGCAGACAATTCTTCAACAAGCTTTTTGTACTTCTTCAAAGATGGTTCATTTTTAGTATACTCTCCCTTTATCTGGAGAATAACCAATTGTGAATCGCTGGTGATTCTAGCATTTTCCAACTTCATTTCTATCACAAACTTCAATGCATGGATTACAGCTTCATATTATGTCTCATTATTAGTGGACGCAAATTCCAATCTAAATGAAAAAGCTGTTTTTTCTCCTTTTGGTGAAATGAAAACAACTCCAATCCCATTTCCTTCTCCATTTGACGATCCATCCACTAATATTTCCCATTTGTCAGGTTCTGTTAATAGCTCTTTTGGGTCTCCATGTTCTTCTTCTATATCCATCATCTCTTCTACAGCTTCGTCATCTTCTAAAGGAAATTCAGCTAAGAAATCTGCGATAACTTGTGATTTTGGCGAAGATAGAATTTCATATTGAATATTAAAATGCCCTACTTACGTATTCCATCTCTCAACTCTGCCTGATCTTTTTGAATTTTTCATCACCGATTCAATTGGCACTCTCGTTAACACTTTGATCTTATACGCTTGGAAGTAAATTCGAAGCTTAAAGGTTGCGTGTACCAATGCTAGAATTAGTTTCTCAATCTTTGAATAATTTCTCTCTGCTGAATTAAATGTTTTGCTGATATAATAAATTGGTTTTTCTACCCCTGTGTCTACTCGCAATAACACAGCACTTAACGCATATGGAGTTGTTGCGAGATAAATCAATAATTCTTCTCCCAGTTCATCTTTTTGTAATATAGATATACTCTCCAAATGTTCTTTTATTCCTTGAAAAGATTTTTCTCATTCATCTGTCCACTTGAATTTTGTTCCCTTCTTAAGTATGTCGAAAAAATGTTTACACTTGTCTGAAGATCGCGAAATGAACCTTCCTAGTGAGGCTAAGAGTCCATTTAGTTTTTACACATCTTTTACCGTCGCAGGAGTTGGCATATCGCGAATTGCTTGTACCTTTTCTGGATCAACTTGTATTCCCTCTTTTGACACAATATACCCCAAAAACTTCCCTGAAATTATTCCAAAGGTACACTTATCAGGATTCACCTTAATATTGAATTGCCGCATTTGATCGAAAATCTCTCTCAAATCTTGCACATGATTCTCAGCTTCTTTGATTTTTATCAGTATATCATCTACATACACTTCTAATGTTTTGTGGATCCACTTTGTAAACACCTTTTCCACCATTCTTTGATATGTTGCACCAACATTTCTTAAGCCAAATGGCATCTTTGTATAACAATATAATCCTCTTGGAGCAAAAAATGCAGTATGTTCTTGATCTTCTTCAGCGAGAGGGATTTGATTATATCCTTTATACCCATCCAATGATGATATTCTTGCGTTTCCTGCTGCTGATTCAACCATTTGTGGAATATCTGGCAACGGAAAACTATCTTTTGGACATGCCTTGTTTAGATCCGTAAAATCTATGCATATTCTTATCCCTTTGTTCTTCTTTGGTACCACCACCATGTTTGCAATCCATTCTGGATATTTTTCTTGTCTTATAATTCCTGCGTCGAGCATCTTCTGTAATTCTTCTTCTATTTGAGAATGATATGTTGTTGCGATCTTTCTTATTCTTTGCTTAAATGGTTTTATGTTTTTGTTGATTTCTAATTTATGACATGCTATTAACGGGTCTATCCCTGGCATCTCATCCATGTTCCACGCGAAGATATCTGCATATTCTCGCTAAAGATTTATAGTTCTTTCTTCCTCATCTGCCTCCATTCTAGTCCCAATTTTCAGCATTTTAGGTTCTTCTTTACTTCCAATATTTATTTCTTTTGTTGGTTCAGAAGCAGTGTAGATGGATTCAGGTTCTCCCATTGGTGTTGGCGTTTTCACGACTCTCGCGAACTCATCTCCTTCTCGTGAAACTTCACTTGGTATCCCTTTTCCTTCTTTTGCCCTTATCATGTAAATTTTAAATTCCTCTTCTTTCTTTGCTTCTATGTTCAATTTTCTGCGAGCTTTTCGCAGCTTTGGACGTTCTTCACAATTTCTTACTTCAATTTGGTAGCACAATCTCGCGAAATTCACATCTCCTCTAATTTCTCCAATTCCACTAGGCATAGGAAATTTAACACATTGATGTAATGTTGATGCCACATCCTTAATTGCGTGTATCCATGGTCTTCCCAGTATCATATTGTACGGCGATTCCACATCTACCACACATAATGATATTCATGTTTCAATTTCTCCTAGTGGAATTCGTACCATTATCTCGCCTTTAGGTTTTGTTATAGACTTTCCAAAGCCATGAACATAATACGTTGAATGAGACATTTCTTCATCCTTATATCCCATCTTCTTGAAGGTATGATAAAATATCATGTCTACAGAACTTCCTGTGTCTACTAAAGTTCTATTCATAGCCCATTCTTCTTCAAATTTTATCGATTTCTCCTTTCTCATTGGTATAGTGGTTATTGTGACCACCAATGGAGATGTATAACTTGAATCTTCTCCTGGTATTTCTGCTGCTGTAAATGTGATTTCTTGTTTTTCCCAATCTTTCAATGATGATATCTTCTCCACTGCCATAATCTTCCTTCCTTCATAATCCCGTTTATGTATCCTTCCTTTGATATTTTCATGAAATTTATCAATCATTTCTTTTGTTATTACATCACCTTTCAATTTTCTACAATCCTTTTTGATTCTGATCATTCTTCCTTCAATTTTCTCACCTAATTTTGAACAATTTTTATCTTCTTCTTCGCTTTTCCTTCTATTTTCGTTAATTCATTCCCTGTTTTGGGCGCCAAAATGTAGTTGCAGGATTTCCTACACTACACCCTTGTCAAGAATCTATGAAAACTAAGCCATAATTGTGGATGAACAACAACACTTTTATTAATTCACTTTCAGGAAGATTTACAAGAAAGATCAAAACTCAGAAGTACAACTTTCTTTCCGGAGTTTCTCTCTCCTCAAAATTCTCTGAGCTCTCAAAAATGCATCATCATTTTCTGGATCTATCGTGCCCTTTATATAGGGATTTACATAGTGGAATACAGCTAAGATTTCCCCCTAATTCGGATCTTCTTTGCGATCTCATCGCCATAACTTCAGTCTTCACCATCGCCAACTTTATAACCATCGTGAAGCAGACTTATTATTCATATACCTTTAATCATTAATCGTTACATCACTCTTTTGTGACACTCGCCAAATGTTGTTGAAGAATCTTGCGACAATCTCGTCAAAGCGTCATTAATACCTGTAGAAACGTTTGGGTTTCTCGCAGAAATGTTGTTAATATCGTGAGAATAACCTTGTAGCGATATTCTGGTACTACAGGGAGAAATCAAGAAATGTTATGAAATCGATATGAAGTCTTGCGAAGAAAGAGCTAAAAAGAATGGCAATTGGAAGTGCAAAATTAAGCAACGACAGAAATGTGAAAGGTTAATGATTGATGCAATAGAACGAAAAGAAGATGTGAAAGCTGATGACGAGCGTCTCGCAGAAAAAGAGACAACAAAGAAAACGTAGCAGAAAAGCAGAATCAGAAAATAGTAAGTAAAGAGGTAAAATGATGAACTTCAGAAAATTCTGCGAATAATTTGTTTGAAAAATATGTAATTGAACAAGATATTATGCTTGAAAGAATCGCAAAACTTTACCAAAATGATCAAAATTATGAAATTATATCATAGTTACAATACTCGCGAGAAACGCGAATAAAATTTCGCAGAAACATAAGAATGGGACGAACCTTTATGGCGTGCACCCTAGTTCGCGAATAAAATTCCGTAAGAGGAAAATGTAAGACCTAATAGTGCGTCATATGAGGGAGTATCTCTTGACATGACTCATCAATAAGGTTATACCGCTGCTGGAACCTGAGTCATGCAGACGATGGGGTTAAAGAAAACCTATCCGGGAGAGAGATCTTGGATTTCCAACTATATAAGGTTATACCCTGGTTGGACGACCGAGAATTTCTTCCAAGAAGTGCAGAGTATGACCAAGGCGCTGAGGTACACGGTTGAGCCAAGGGTACCCGGAGCGTACGAAACTCTCTTCCCATCCTTGGTAAGTCTTGGGTACAATGCACTTAGCCTGAAGAAAACCCCACTTAGGGTGCAGTCTTGTAACTATAAGCCATATAGGCATAAAGGACAAGAGGCTGCGAACACAACTGGTTGTTGGCAAATCCGGATGGGAAGAGCTAGTCTTGTATGGCCGATGTGCCCTCCTTGAAGGGGCAACCATGGGGAAGATAAGGGCGGCACCCTCCATTAGGGAGATGATAAGTGTCTTAAGACGGCAATGTCATGGGGATTTATGATCGCAAGAACATTTAGGCCTGTCATATTGTCACGTGACGTAAATAATGCAGAGGCAACAAGCCACGAGAAAAATGTTAAGATGAGATCAATGGGTTTTTACATGAAAGTGTAAAGACGTCCTGCGATTTCATCGCAAGATGATAATGTCACGAGGCTCTGATCTTGCGAGAGAACTTAGACTTGTCATATTATCGCAATATTATCAAAGAAGAAAGTTAAGGCAAGATCAATGGGTCAATACATGCAAATGCAAAGACGTCCTGCGATTTTGTCGCAGAAAGAAGAAGTGTGGCAAAATAAGACCTTTAATTAGGAAGGCACAATAAGACCACAAGATTACTGCGATAATACTCGCAGATGTTATAAGAATTGCGATTTCACGCAACTATTATTTGACGGTAAGATCGCCAATATTAAGGTAAATTTTGATTTTTATTTAATATTTAACCAATTTTTATATTGCAGATGAATAATAGAGGCAAGTATGGGAATGCATGAGAACGATGAAATTATTATTCATCTATCATATAAAAATTGCATAGATACAAGCACGCAGATAATTAAAAGAATAATAGTTATATTGATTGATTAACTTGCAGAAAAAGAACTGTTTTCTGATTCTTACAGGTAGAAACAAAAGAGGCAAAATAAATTTACAAATTAACGGCAATATTACAGAAAAAGGAGAAAGAAAAAGAAGAACTAGTTAGATCCATCGCGATCCTCCTTATCAGACTTCTCTTCATCGCCAGATTCTTCCCCTTTATCATCATTATTTTCTTCTCCACCATACTTTTCACCTTCGTCATCACTATCATTTTCATCCTCATCAGAATTTTCAGCCTCACTATCAGAGATTTCAAGACTTGAAATCACTGCGGGTACTTCTTTCGCAAGATCAGGGTATACTGAAAGAGAAATTCCATGGTCATTACAGACCAATTTAACAGAATCATTACGAACGACAATGAGAGATCTATTGAAGTTCGCGGTGGTGATGCCAAACTGCTTCTTCAGTTGTGAATATTTGTAATTGCGAGCAGAAAGAGTGTTCGCGAGTTGATCCTTCTCTTGTTCAAGCTCCTTGATTCTTTCAAGATAACCTTTTTCAGCTTCTACAAGAATATAACAACAATTTAGAAATTTTATAAAAGAGAATAATGAAAACAAGAAATTAGTGAGAAGAAGAGTAGCCAATAACCTTCTATGTTAGAAATCATATCTCTAATTAGAGCCGCCTGTTCGACTTGAAGGATAACATTTACACCTAAATCATTTCTAGCATTATCAAGAACCTTCGCATCCCAGGAAAACTCGTCATCGCTATTAATAAGAAGACGAGATCAAATTTGATTCTCCCTCGCAAGAAGATCTTCATTCTCGCGGATAAGTTTATCTCTAACCTTTTAAACTTCAAGGAGAGTTTTATGAAAATATGCTAAGGTTTTAGCTCCCTTTTTTATGGCGAGATCCTTCTCGTCAATAAGATCGATATTCTTTTGCCTTAATTTTTCTATTTCTTTCTTTGAATCAAAATAAAGGCGCCTATATTTGTCAGTCAAGCCTAAATTGAATCTGTGTTCAAATTTTAAGAGATTAAACTTGGATCTAAGTTCATCTATGGAGAAGGAGTTAATCTTATCATCTTATAAGTTACTCAAGGAATTATTAAGACTAGCGAGAAGAGTATGATCATCTAAAGGTTCAGGAAAAGTTTGAAAGATTATATCCTCGTCAGTAAGACCATAAACATCTGCAAGTTAAAAGTGATTGCTTGAATAAGTTGTGATAGAATAAAAGGAATTAAGAGAGAAGGGAAATCAGTCATACCATAAAGTTGCTGGTTAGCTTTATCGAGATTAGCGATCTTTTGCTTATCAACGGAAGCTTCCATCTCCATATGTTTATTCTTCTTGCGAAGTTCAATAACTTCAGACTCTAGTTTTTCTTTATCTTGGCCAACTCTACCAGCTTTCTCTTCAGCGTAGAAGCATCTTTTGTCTAAATCAGAAGCAACAGCAAAAGAAGCTCTTCCAACCTACGAATAAGAAAAATAAATTAAAATATAGCGATGAAGAAAAATAAACAAACTAAGGAAGTGAAAACATACCAAAGCACCAAGATAATTCAAGAGACTGGGAGTCGGTGATCTAGAGATTCCTTGGAGAGAATCATTATCTACTAATATAGGAGAATCGCAAACTTTAATGAGAGCTTGAGATGTCTTTTCAATAACTTCATCCTCGCCATTAGAGGTCATGCTATGGGAAATATCGCTAAAAATTCTGGACAGATGAGTCATTGAGGAATCATAAGAAGAAGAATTTCTTATTGAAGGAAAACCACCAGCATTAAAATCCTCATCAAAACCAGCACTTGGATTTTCCAGAATTAATTGAGGAGATGAAGAAGAAGAAGGTTGAGTTTTTCTTTTCTTTAGCGGAGGATCGCTAGATTCATCATTATGAGGGGCAGAAGATCTTCCCCTAGAAGAAGTAGTAGACTTCTCCTTTACATGTTTCCCAGATGGTTCCTTTGAAGAATTATTTATGATATTTGCAAGAGGCAATGGTTCTAACTCTTCGATTTCCTACGAGCACAGATGAAGATAAGAAATAGGGGCAACAATATATTGTAAAAACTTATAATGAAATATTTCTTACTTCATATGTGAAAGACATCAAAGCCAGGCGAATGCTGGGTTTCCTAAGAGCTTTATAACTGAGTTTCATCCTATCAATCTGAGAAAAACCAAAATAGTTAGCGAGAATATAAAGAAGACATTGGCGAGAATATAAAGAAGATGATAAATGTTGATAATATGAAAAATTGAGAGAATATACTTCTTTAGTTCTCTCAGGCCAGTTGAAGACCCCGGGTTGATATTCAGCGAGATTCTCGGGAAGTTCGCGAGAACCAGATATATAAGGACCTTCAAGACTTAATGGGAAGATGAACCACTTATCGTCGCTAGAATGACGAGGACCTTGGTTATTAGATGTATGAAAGTCAATATCCATCATAAGAGCATTGTCACCAGTGACCTTCTCTTTCTTCAAACGAACACCCCAACATGTACTATCCCTCTTCATAGGGACAATTCTATAGTTTACAAAAAATTTGTCCACAGTATAATCGCAAGAAACAATGGGGACATCTGTGAACAAAGGATTCTTTGGAGCCTTGGGGTAGCTAGTTCCTTTACCAGCGCCACGAGAAGCATATTCAAGTAGTAATCTGATGCAGTCCCCACCCAATTGGTATATTTCTCGTGAGAATCTCTCGTCAGAGATTATTTGATAAAACAACGGAAGCTCAGGATCATAAAGAGGGATGGGAAGACCAGCTTCAAGTTGTCCTAGCGATACTACGATTTTTTCGCGAGAACATTGATCATCAATGAACAGTTTAAGGGAAAGTTCTGATTTAGAATCTTGATCTGGAATTAAAGACAAATTAAAACCTTTAGTTCTAAGTCTCTCGCGCATTTTATTGAAGGCCTTAAAATTTTTAGCACTAGCAGCAACCATTTTTAGTATGGGAATGAAGGAAAAAGTTGAAAAGAAGAAATAAATCACAGCGGTTATAGAAGCGCAATTTGCGGAAGAACAATAAAAATTGCAGAGAGAATATGGAGAGAAGGAAGAAGAAAGTAAAAGAGAAAAGAAGAGGAATGAGAAGAGTATTTATAGAAGAAGAGATTTCTCGAAAAAGATGAAGACAATTAATGCAAAGAAAAGACGTGGGTGGTCAGATCGCAGCGGTTACAGAAGACGTGTCAAAAATTTATTGAAAGAAAGAAACTCGTGAAAACAGCTGGCGAAGGACATAGAAACGTGTCAGAGTGAGAAAGCAGAAAAGATAAGCGATTATGGCATTCTTAATTCTCATGATCTTCTCTTCTTCGTAGAAAATACATGAGAAGAGGCAAGATGTAGAACCAAAATATCGCTACAACACTATTCCTGCGATATTAACAACATTTCTACGAACGTCATTGACGATTCTTCAACAACACTTTAGATGTAGTACCAGAATATCGCTATCCTGCGATATTAACAACATTTCTACGAACTTCACTGACGATTCTTCAACAACACTTTAGATGTAGTGCCAGAATATCGCTACAACATTATTCCTGCGATATTAACAACATTTCTACGAACGTCACTGACGATTCTTCAACAACATTTCACGAGCGTTACAGAACAACTAAAAAAAAACTGACGACGGAAGAAGTAAAAGAAGAACCAAACTGATCTTACGATGGTCATCATGCTTGTGATAGAGAAACATTGTAACGATCGCGATAAGATCGCAGAGTAGATCTGAATTAAGGGGAAATCTTAGCTGTCTTCCACTATGTAAATCCCTATATAAAAGGCACGATAGATCCAGAAAAGGATGATGCATTTTTGAGAGCTGAGAGAATTTTAAGGAGAGAGAAACTCCAGAAAGAAAGTTGTACTTCTAAGTTTTAATATTTCTTGTAAATCTTCCTGAAAGTGAATTAATAAAAGTGTTGTTGTTCATTCACAATTATGTCTTAGTTTTCATAGATTCTTGACAAGGGTGTAGTGTAGGAAATCCTGCAACTACATTGCTAATAGTACTTCTACACCAACTTATCGTGACACATATCAGGTACGTCATCACCCAGCAGACTATGGTTGTTGAATAATAATGACTATTGTTTTTACTCCAACAAGTAAAATATTGAACATGGATAAATCCAAACGAGATTAATGTTTATTTAGCGGGTTTGGAAATGGGTTGAAATAGATGTTTTAATGGGAGGTACAAACGACAACTTGAATTATAATTAAAAATGTGGATTTGGGAGGGAAAAGGAATGTAGGTTTGATGAATGGTCAAGGATGGATTGAGAGTATTATGGCTTTTGTGAGTGGTAGCATGCAACCTGGTTGATGTTCTCCAGCTAATAGTGGTGCCTATCAACAGGTGCTTCCTTATCTGGATCTGCAAAGGATCAAAGATCTTAATTAGTGCCCAAATGAACCCAATATAAATAGGTGGCCAATACATCTCATAATTAATGATAATTCTGAAATAAATTAAGGCTAATGAAGGGTTTATACTTAAAATTTGAATTTTTGGTTTGGAGAAATGATGCCCATGGAAGGGTTGCACATGGCTTTGAACAGGCGTGAATTTCCAAGTGACTAGATGTTCCACCCAATACCATAGATGACTATTAATGGTAGTTTTGAGAGGTTTATAAAAGGGGATTAAAGAGACAAATTCTGAAAAACATAAAATTAAATCAAAAATAGGAATATTGATAAAACAATCAGAGAGAGTTAGGCATGGAAAATCAAGGAGGGATGAAAAATGGAGCTTTTCAAACTTCAGATACCTATGGTTTTGCAAAGAGAGTATCCCTTTCTCTAGAAAATAGTGAACTGATATATCTAAAGAATTTTCTAGAATGGGAGATTGAAAATGCGGGGGTCTAACAACACCACCCAATATTTCGTTTGGCAATCTGAATAAACAAACTCTAATATACTTTCTAGAGAATCAACTAGATAGTCAAACTCAATCTAGAGTAAAGTATATCAAAGAGTTTAATATCTTTATTTCAACACAATCAAAGTTAAACAGAAGCAAGTTCGTAAACCTGATTTTATTGTGAAGCTCTTGAAACAAAGTCTTTTGTTTTAATCACAACCTATTGAATATCCAATGTGTATAAACCTCTTTAAGCAACAATCAATAAAGGAATATTTCAACACAGTATCCACTTGAAATAGGGTTAGTCTAGACTGGTCTAACAATGAGAAGATAACAAAATCATTTGTTCAAGTATCAATCAATTCACTCAACAACCCTAAGGTCGGATACAAGAACTGATTGATCTTAACGTACAACCTGTGATATTTCTATTATATAAATAAAATATAATACGGAAAAGAAATAACACGGACATCAGATTTTGTTAACGAGGAAACCGCAAATGCAGAAAAAACCCGGGACCTAGTCCAGAATAAACACACACTGATTATAAGCTGTTACACCAATTTCCTACTACCTATTCGGACTAGATGTAATACCTTCTTTAGCTGTATTCTTATAGAACTCCTAGCAGAACAACGACTCTCTTTAGGAACTCTTCACACAAATCTTCTAGCAGAACCAAAGGATCTCTTTAAAAGATACAACAACACGATTAATATGATTCAATATTTTGTTTGCACAAAACGCAAGTTTGATTTCCCTTTAGATGTAAATCAAGGTTTTATAAATCTTGTAGATTAGGGTTTAACTTACAATCAGTATGTGTACTCACAAGAAGTCCGTGAACCTGATTTTCGTAAGTGAACTTGGGTGATTCCAAAGATCAATTTCCAATTTAAGAAAACCCTAATAATTATACAACAAGAACAACTAGATAAATCTAGAGATATCTTGTTTAAAACTTCAAAATTATTCTTACGAGATTCCTTAATCGAAGTTTTCTTTCTAGTATCCGATTTCGACTAACAAGTGTTGGTATATGATTGGAAACTGAAATCTATCAAAACCTAGGGTTTATGATCAACAACTCTTGAATGGTTTTATATCAGAAGAGAAAACCTTAGAATAGGAAAGAGGTGAAAAACCTAGATTACAAGTTGTATAATCAATCACGAAGATTAGATTCAACTTGGCTTTGTGATCCCCAATACAAAGACTTTTATCTCACTCTAGTTCATGAAGAACATAAGACGTGGAAAACAACCTACAAAGCTTACGCCAATTTTCCAAAGGGATGAAAACTTGTAAACTCACGAACCCTTTATTTATAGTGAAACATAGCTTGAAAACTAAGCAAAGCTATTTCCTTTTTCAAGACTCTCTTAATTTTGGGAGTCTTTCCTAAGTTACAACTCTTGCCAAAATAATTAAATAAATAATTAATTAGCAAATATTGTATTTATGTGCATAAATCACATTTTAACTTAGGAAGGAATCACAAATACTTTAATATGGTAATCAAAGATGTTTGGACCAATAGTTAGCTTGCCTAGTGAGGAAACATCACCAACATGACCAAAAATCCCTTTTAGTCACGTACTGGGCCCAAGTTCGCCGACTCAAAAGCCCATGGAATGTTTTCTACTAATGAACTTAAATCACTCATAACTTGATCGTTACAACTCGGAATTGAGTGATTCTTGGCTCACTGGATTCGCAAGCTCATTCACTATAACATGAGATCCTTTCCAAGGACAAGGGTTATTGTCACAAAGGTCGTGGCTCAAATAACCTCAAGTATATATACATAAATGTACATTTAACGTCATTGGAATTGTTCCATAGAGTGAGCATATGTGTTGATAGATTAGAAAGGTAGAATTGAACAAGAATCCAAATAAAATCAATCATATAACTTTGTTGATGAAGTAATTGTTGATGTCTTCTTGTAGTCTTCAACCTCTAATCTTCAACCTTTAATGATAGCTTCGATTCACCTTCTTAGACCTAATCTAGTCCGAAACTATCTTTAGTATGCTAAATCAAGAATGCATTTTAGAAACTAAAATTGACAACTAACTTGACATAACAACGCTAGTGGGTTCAACCAATCTATGCTCTAAAATCAAAAGGCAAAATACGATAGGGTAAGAGAATAAAATGCTCCTGAGTATGCTCGATGGAAAGAAAGAAGGATAACAAGATATGAGAGAAAACAACAAGAGATAGAAGATAGGAATGATTCAATAGTATGGGTGAAAAGTGGAAGTGCAACAAAACGTATATCTGAGGAGGAGAAACAAATGGAAGAAAAGGAAGTTAAGAGTGATAATGAGGAGAAAAAGAGAAAGAGAGCAAAGAGAGAAGAAGATGCATGGCATAGGAGATATCTGGCTGAGAAGGAAAATCCACCATTTTCGCAAGAACCATGAGGGAACGATTAACTTGAGAGTCAGATGGTGATCAAGATCAGGATGGTGATGGAAATGTTGAGGGGGACCATGATAAGATGGAAGAGGCTGATGAAGATTGTGAAGACGCATCTGATGGTTATGGTATTGCAGCATCCAGTGGTGATGAACATAGTGGGGAAGTTGAGGAGGAAAGTTTTGTAACCAGTGATGAGGAGGATGATTCAGAGTGATCATCAAAGAATCAGAAATATTGAAGGTCTTCTGCTCAGGAAAGAGCTTGAAGATTATTAAAAAGTTTTTTCTTAGTAAATCTTTCTGATATTTTTCATGCTGGATATAGTGTTTAGAATTTTTTTTCTCTTTTGTGACATGCGAATCAAATGTAAAGTTTTTAGGTATGGTTTGGAAAGGTCTTGATTGTTATTTTTTTTGGTATGTTTAAAGATGGTTTTTTTTTTTTTTTTTTGCTTTGATGTAATGTAATTATCGAGATGGACTAGGCAAGTGTGGTTATCAGGGGTGTAATGACTTTGAAGATTTGCAGGAGGCTCAAGCAGGAAATTAGGATACTTGTAGATGTTAATCTCGGTTGTAATGGACTGGATTTCTTTTATGTGTTCTTTCTCTTGCTTGTAAACTGTAAAACTTGTAATCAATGAAGGGTTCTTAACTATGCTTGTACTCATACTTTTGTATAACTGAATTAGTAGTATGAAATTGCAAATGATCCGGTGAATGAATTGATTGAAACTGCTAGTGATGAGATTGTAGATTTGGTTAACAGTTGAGGACATTGAAGAAACTGAAAAAACAACCAAAAAACAGTGTTATAAGACCTTTACCCATGTATATGCCTGCCTACATGGTACGAGGGTTGACACCCTAACCTATAAATACCAGCTTGTTCCTACGTAATACTGTATTGCATAATAAGGGACCTAGAAGAAAAAAATTACAAGTTTCCTAAAGAAATCGAAAACAGTGTCAAATGACATATGAGATTTTGAATACAAATTGCAGAATTACAAAACGCGTCATGATTTACTTGATCACAAAATTGGTTAAAAAGACCAAAATCAACAATTCCTGGGTGAAATGGACATGTAAAATTTGATACTGTTTATATGGACGAGTATATAAAAATAGTCAGGATGTAAACAGTTTCATCCTACCAATTTTCAAATATTTTTTCTTATTTTTAATTTGCATCAAGATGTATCCAGTTTTATCCTCGCTATTTTTTAAGTTTAAGCCAGGATGATTCCAGTTTCATTCTTGTTATTTTTTGGTGTCCACTTCACTCATACTAATTTTTACTCGTCTATTAAAACCATGTTTTAAAAATATTTGGACAAATAACCCATTTTCCGTGAATTAATTCCTCAAATTTGAAATCCCTTGATATTACAAATTCCTCGCAATTATAATTTTCGCAACCAAACAGGCACTAGCTTGTATTCTTGGACAGTACTTACCCCCATGTAACGACACAACTATGTTTACAAATCAAACCAGATTCCATATAATCTCGACAGCAAGTCAGCAAGAAAGGAAACGTTTAAGTTTTAACCTTTACCAAACCAGATTCCATATATTCTTGCCAAGAAGAAATGAAATGCTTTTAAACTTTAGCAAACCTAACTTGTCACTTTCCCATTAAAAACAAGCCATCTCGATCACTCGCTATCTAAAATATAAATTGCCGAACTTTCGTCTCAATTACGAAAGGCTGCTAATGGGAGTATCATTTTGCTTGGGGGTGTATCAATATACATATATAATAAAAAATCAATTGCCTTTAGGTTAGTACACCCCCAAGCAAAATGGCACCCCCGTTAGCAGCCTTGTCAATTACTTACAAAAGAACAGTCTCGTCTCATCATTAAAGTTCAAACCAGAGTCTCCATGGCCCATGGGTTCAATAATAGAAGCAAAATTAGCCAGCACATTCCTATAAGGACTTTAAAGTTCAAGTTTCCCCGACTAAACTCAACAATATAAGCCTCATCGTGAAAACCTATACAATGTTGCTAGCAACCAGAGGTAGAAGCAATTTTCATTGGTCATAAATACGGAGTAATTATTTGTGCTTCTAATAGTTATTTTGAAATTTGTAACCCGTTCGGATATTAACTTTTAAAAGTCAAAAAGTCAAAATTCAGTTCGGTTGTTAAAATTTAAAACGACTTCTAAAAAACGAAAAATTAACTTTTTATGAAACAAAATAATTTTGATTCCGACTCTTACTTATGACTTTGACTTAAGTCGCAAGGAACACGTGCTTGACAAAATAACCTTGCCAGGGGCTAGTATAGGCTAGTTCACTCTTCCCATGTTCCCAACTGCTGCTTTTCTTATCATTTCAACTTCCAAGACTCCATGCCAGAAAAAGGATAAAGTAAATTAAACCATCACCATTCACCAACCTAAGGTAAAGAAATTTGTTTCCCTTGATTGGTTTTTACTGTAACTATAAGAAACAAAATGATAAGAAAGAAAGAAAATGTGATAGAAGAAATAATAAAAAAAAAATCTCTCACTTCCATAATTGAGGACATGTGACTTTTCCCGTCTCTGAAATCCTACTTGTCGTTCACAAACAAATCATTCTCTGATATATTTTAGTTTTAAGGTGAAAGTTCCTGCAGGGCCTTCTTGCATTTTGAGATGAGCTAAATTCTGAGTCACTGGTATTTCATTCCAGAGATTTACAAGGTTTTTCAGTTGTTGTTTTTGGTATCTGGGTTATGTTTGGTGGGAGGATGAACCATGCTACTGGATTGAAATATCCATCACAATTTGTTGGTAAGAGGAGTACTTTTGATTATAGGATCAAGAATCGTTCAATGAAATCGAATTCGGTTACATTTGCATCTGTAAAACCATTATCAGTTCTCTTGCAAACCAGTGAGGGTGAAAATCTACCTAATAACAACGTCAGTTCGTCTTCAGGTCTGGCTATTTGTATGAAAAACAGTTCTTTGCTTAGCCAAGTGAATACAGTTGGGATCATTGGAGGTGTATCGGAAACTTCTGCTCTGACGTTCGCCGGAAAACTAGTGGAATTGAGTTCAACAGAAGGAGAGGAAAATCTTCCATTTGTAATTTGTAGTGACCCGGTATTGAGGAAGCAACTTTCTTCTTATGGTAGGAGAAATGCTTGTTTGGATTTGGATTTTGCTCCAATTCTGCAGAATTTGAGATCGAAAGTAGCGTTTCTTGGAGAATCCGGCGCTCGTTGTATTGTTATGCCTTGCGATGTTTTGCATATATGGCATAGTGAGATTTCTGAAGGGTGTTCAGTTCCTTTTCTTCATATGGGTGATTGCGTTGCTGAGGAACTCAAAGAAGCAAGTTTAAAGCCAATTGAAGCTGGGAGTAATGTGAGGATTGGAGTTCTTGCTGCTGATGCACCTTTAATTGCGCCATATTATCAAGAACGTCTTCAGAGCGAGGTACTGAATTTCCTGACCACGGTTTCAGTTCTCATATCAGTATTCCTTGGTTTTTTATATGTTGACTTATATGACCTGCAGGGATTTGAGGTTGTTCTGCCAGACAAACGTGCAATGGAGCACACCATAATTCCGGCGATCGAAGCTTTGACCAGGAAGGATATCGAAGGAGCGAGAAATCTGTTGAGAGTTGCTCTTCAAGTTCTTTTGGTAAGAGGTGTGAATGTTGTTATCCTTGCTTCTGATGACCTGAGATATCTTTTGCCTCCTGAAGATCCTCTGTTGAGGAAATGCATCGACCCAGTGGATGCTTTGGCAAGATCAACTATAAAATGGGCTCGATCTACTAGATAATCTCAGAAAAATATCTGAAACCCTGGATATAATCAACTCATCTGTGTAAAGTTAGTAATGTATGTTCCTGACATTGCAATATCAATGAGAAAGTTCGTCACTTCGTCTACTTTCACTATGAGGACATGGTTGTTAAATTCTGGATTTTTGGTGCGATTGATGAGATGATTATACGAGAGAATGAAAATGATAAGGGCATTATTGTTATTCTTCGTCTTCCATTGATGATTTATTTACAGAGTTAGAAAGAAACACGTAAGTGATGACGATATGATAGATATCATAAATCCATGTTTATGTTTGACACGTGAAATTACTTTAAAAGGTCTCGAGTTTGACTCTCAGCCAGCCCTCAAATCTTTAAACTTAAAAAGACAACCAAACAACACAAATTGCTGCTACATTACTTTCCTGGCATTTGCTTGGTATTAGGTATAAATTTCGCCAAGTTGTGCTGCTCGTTTCCACTTCATTTATAGCCACCATACTTGTACAACTCTGCCATTCAGACAAACTAGAATTACAACAATGTTCATGTAAACCAAGTTGTTTTAAAATAGAAATAAGAAAGCTCCATTCTATTCCGTCGAAAGCTTTCGACATATCTAACTTAAGAGCCATAAGACCAGATTTAGTTCTATTTTTCCTCATAGTATCTACTATCTCATGTGCAAGAACAATGTTATCCGTGATTTTACTAGAAGACAGAAAAGCCGCCTGATATGGGGAAATGAATTTATCCATGACAGTCTTTAGCCTAGTGGCCAACAATTTGTATATTATTTTATAACACACATTACAAAAGTTTGTTATCTTACTTGTTTCAAACAATTGGATTCGGGTCTGGCTCATCAACAATTTGTACATTACAAAAGTTTGTTATCTTACTTGTTTCAAACAATTGGATTCGGGTCTGGCTCATCAGCACCCCGATCCAAGTTCTCTTGGTCTGCACCATTTCAACACCCCTGGCCCACCCAAAGGTGTAGAGGCTCAGGGCGACCAAGACCCCTCCAGCAACCCTGGAAATCAAGATAATATGCAATATCTTTATCTCTGTGTTTATGGAGAAACCTTGTGTTTCTCACTGGAAGGCAGCAAAAAGAAATTTGCAGTATGTGAAAGGTACTTGAAAGTATGGACTTATGTACAAAAAAGGCAGGTACTTTAGAGTACGTAACATTACCTGCCAACATATAAGGATTTCTCCTCAAAGGCCCATTCAAAGAGGGTGTCAAAGAAGAGTGAGAGGGGAGAGAATACTGCTACATAGAGAGCACTTCTGTGCGTTAAACACCATGTGTTTAATGAGAAGGATAATGCAGACACAATAATGCCCTGAGGATCAAATAAACACGGCATATTAAAATGAAGGCTTAGAGAGAAAGAAACTAGAACATATATGAGAAAAACATAAAGATACTAAAATGCGGGAGTCCATATGATTCTTATCATCACAACTTCAGTTTAACAGACAAACATAAAGACATCTCACTATCCAAGCCAAGAGTTGAAATTCATGGGGCAGACTTTGTTTCAGACCAAAATTGATTTCTCACACCAACATTCCCATATGAAAATGGGACACAAAATATGCAATCCAAGTTAAGATATATTAGCTAGAGAAGTTTAGAGATGATCGACATGTATAAGAAATATAAAGAATAGAGAGACGCAAACATAATACCTAAATGAAGCAATTTTATGTGGACTATCACAAAAATTAGAGTCGTAAACGTTGGTTTCTAAGCAAATGACAACTACGAAAAACCAAGAATCCGACCAAACAACATATGCAAAAGAAACAACAAACCAAAATCCTAGATTTCCATGTGGTTTTTTATTTTCCTTTTCCTTTTGTTGACACACTATTCCTGATGTCATAGCTTTTCGCAGGTTAAAGTTCAATATTTGCTTACAACAGTACAACTAGATAATAAATAACAACACATAACAAACTTCAAAAACAAAAATAATAAAGCTGCATATAAGGTTCCAACTAACTAGCATTTCACCTTCTAATGACCTATAGAACTGAGTAAGGACTGAACACTACTGGAGACTGCCAACCGCTACAACTAAACTTAAAACATGATCATTTTTTCCCTGCGAATTTAACTACATGAGCATATTTGTTATATTATGGAACTAGATCCATAAAAACCCTACTTAATTAGATTTGCAGACAAGATCATCGTGTGACACAGTGTCAACACATGGATATCCACATAGGGCGAAGCCGGAAAGGATTCTGAGGAAGCAAAATACAGATCAACTAAATGCGAAGCACAAAAAGAGAGAAAGCGAACCCAAAGCCAACTACAATACAATCAAACTTAAAAGCTTTTGTGTACTTTGAAAGAAGAAAAATTAAAGTATCCTAAGCATCAGTGAATCACAACCTCTTTTTTAACGAACCAAACTTACATATATCAATAATCATTATCATAAAAGTATCATGCAATCTCTGTTATCCAACTTTTGTGTTATTATTTTCAATATAACATATTCTGCGACATACACTATCTGTACTTGGTTTTTTTCATGTAGTTTCAGTCAGAAACCATTATTTTGTAACTTTGAACAGCCTTGGATTAAGACACAGAGATCAAACAATCCATAAATTAAACAACAATATAAAGTATTCTCATTTTAACCTCTAGAATTTATGAACTTATCACATTGAATCAAGTGCATAAGCACAGAGCACAAAACAATTATTATGAGAAATTATTGTATGTAAAATCATAAATATAATAGAAGGTAGAATAAAAAACTCACGAGTTAGACAAAAAACAAATGAAAGATCATCATACCAAACAAGAGTCAAGACTCTTAAAACTCACATTATAAAACACTGCGCCAATTCCCAGAGCGTTCAGATGCCAGGTGCTGACTGGAATATGAGCGGCCATCATTCTAACAGGGGCAAATAAACCAATCAACACAGCTCCCATCCCACTCATCACAGCCGTGGTAGTGAATGGCGCGTGTACCTGATCATTCAGCTTTCTCTGCAAGAATTTTTTTTTTCAAAAAAGTTGAGCATTATCTAAGACATATAGCAGCCTATCTTTACAGTCTCCGCAAATTTACCTGCGAGGCAAACCAGGAAGTATTGAAACAATAACTGAGAATCAGTAACACGACGCCGAAACCCTCAGTTTTGGGATCTGTCTTCTTGGCGGATTTCTTAAGGATACGGCAGACAGCTTTCCAAGTAATATCTGACTCCCAAATCAATGTATAGAAACGGGTAAACGTCAAGAGAAGAACACCAATTATCCCTGTGATGGTGCTAAAGATTTTCATTCGCCCGTGCCAGGAGCTGGTGAGGTGTTTCTCCAGCCTGGAAGATTTCAGAAAATAAAAAACGAGGCTGTCAGATCCATACTGATCTACAGAAACTAGCATAACTTGTTCAAAACAGAAAGTGTACTGTATCATTTACGTACAACAACAGATACACACATGTTTAATTGTGAGAAATGCGAGATTAGATTACTAATATTCATAAGGTAAAAACTATTAACACAGAAACTCTAGTGGTTCCTAGTCCAGGGTTAAATCCATCAACTGCATCACACTTTCCCTAGAGATTACAACTCCAATCTGCATATTTTCTTTTTTCGCCATATTAAACCTCTTTCCAATTGCTAGAAATTGGGAAACTTACCCAAATACTGGAGATGCTGCCAGCGTCAGAGCAGGAAGAAGAGACGTAAGCGCAGAGGCAACCAAGGCAGAGGTGTGTTGTAGACCAATGGTGTATAACCCTTGGTCTAGAAACACTCTGCATACAAAAAAAGGAAGAAGAAATTAGACGTATTATTAAGTTATAGCTCTGCCTGAAAAAGAATACCTAGACCAATGGAAAAAGAATACTTAACCCAAATATTGTATTCATAAACATCCATTTCAGTATTGTCTTACTAAATATCAAGTTATAGCTCTGCCTGAAAATAGATAAAACAAATAAAAGAAATATTAGTTACCTACATCACAATCAAAACTAATCAATTGAAGTCAAGGCTATCTTATTAATTCATGAAATTGATTCACAGCAAAACTATTGAAGCTCCCCTCAACAAAAATCGATCGTTTTTATTCCAATCAATATTCACATATGATCATAAATAGAAGATACATCTTAAAGAACCAGGGAGATCTAGGGTTTTGTTCAATGGTGATTTTCATCTCTAAAAGTAAATCTAGATCTACAAAGAGAGAAGAAGACTAAGATATCAATTCTACCTGTAAATATTTCTTTGATTAGTTTTGATTGTGATGTAGGTAACTCAAATGGCAGAGACCACGAAGATCAGTTGAGAAATATGAAATCAAACGAAAATTGATACTATTTATCATCAAAATCTTTGGAGTCAATTTGGTCAAAGGGAGTAGTTTATGAGTGCAATAGAGGGCGACATTCAATGCAGAGGTTGAGAGGTGAACATTCAAAGTCGCCTAACGGAGGTAATAGGAACTACGGCGTAGTTGCTATTCCGTGCAATTGATCCATGCCAAACACAAAAAAACTGAATGCATCCCTTGACCACATCGTTGACTACACTACCTCCCTCTATTACGCCCATGACAAACGGACCCTTAGGGTTAGAAAGCAATGGTCGTCCACTTCCGGAGATGGTAGACCAAAATCATGATGGGAAAAATACGGCTTAGTCCAAAATCCCATCCAAATATACTATTTAGTCCACACCCATTCAACTAGGTACAAATTAGTGCTTTATTAATTTGAAATATGGAAAATACATTAATAACTCTTAATATTTATAATTTAGTCCAAATATTTTCGGTCTAATCCATGGTGACTTATGATGACGTCACAAATTTTAAATAATTTTAAAATAATTTATTTTTCGAACCGCTCATCCAAAATTCACAAACTTTATATATTCGGAAAGCTTTTTCCAAGAGCTACAAAAAGAGTACCCATATGACTATATAATTTTCATTTTAAAAAAAAATCTTAGTTTACAATTACATTGGTGTACAAACGCAAACACTACAAAAATTCAAAGACAAGGTGTACCAGTTTGTACACCACATACATTTTTCCACCTAAGCATCACTAAGGAACATGTTATTAAAATCTAACACATAGCAAGTTCCTAAACCTGGCTTGATTGGGGTATACCCAGATTAATTGGGGTATACCCAATAAGACAAAATAGGGTTATTATGAAGTAAAGCCAAGCCACCCCTTAACCTAGATTTTACTAAATGTCTAATATGCCCTTGGTTAATTAACACTAAAATTCTGATTAGGTTAATTAATTGAGTTTATATTAAAATTTTCAAATTATGAATTCAGTAGATTAAACCCTTAATCCTTCTTATGAGTTCGATTTCGATCAAAAAAATTTGTTTTGAAAATGCACAAAGCCGGCAAGGTCATGGTTTGAACAAGGTGCCGGCTGATTAGAGGCCGGAAATATATACTTTGAATAACCTGCCGACCTATGTTCTACGGGCAGGGTCCACTTTGAATAATCTGCCGACCAGTTTTTCGCCGGCATTTTCTCGGTTGAAAAACACGCCGACTATCTGGGAACAGAATTTTACAGTCGACATGGAAAATTTTCCTACCATGCCGGCAGTCATAACGTCGTCAAGCAAATAGTTTTTATCACTGCCGGCTGAACAGTAGCCGGCATTGTAAGGATTTAAAACCTTGTCGACTTGTACCTATACCAAACAGAAAACAGAAAATATGGAAGATGTAATTCACTTTATTCATGCAATTTTGGTTACTACATTGATTGAAACATAAAAACAAATGCACTTAGCATGTGCATCAAGCCTTTAAACCCCTAGGCGACCCTAGTGGACGAGTTATAGTCTCGTGAGGGCTTACATAGAGGTATACCCACAAAACCTACACTAAAACTTCTAAAACCATCAATCTTCCTCCGACGAAGACGATACCGCATCCAAGTAGTCCGGGTTATCCATCGAATGCGAATGCTTCCCCCTTTCCTTCCAAGTAGCGCGCTTTCACGGCTTCGTGCTATAAAAACAAGCTTACATTTGTTAGTGGTGTTTTGTTGGAAGATAACACAACATGGGGTACGTAAAAAAAATCACAAAATTACTTACAAATTGTGTAATGGACAAGGTGAAGGGGCGAGTGTTAAAAATCCGAGGTTAGAGAGCTAAAAAAGCAAGTATCGCATTTTCGATTACTAGGTGCCTAGCTTGGACTTGTTGAATACTTCTTGCATTAGGATTCCCAAACTCGCCGCAAAATTTGTTATGTATCGTAGCCCAAAATGTTTTGGAATCCTCCCTTTCGGAGGATTGACGTCTAAGTCGATCTTCCCCGTACCAAGCTTTGGTGATTGCCAAATCTTCATTTGAATCAAACGATGCCAGTGTTGTTTGTAGAGAGCTATTGAGTGAGTTAGATGGAGTGTATGATGATATGAGCTTTGGAGAGTATATGGAACTATTTGTATGTTATTTTGTAGAGAGAAATAGTGTATTTATAGGATGGTGGCCAAATTTGGCCGTTATAGTGCCCAAATACAAGCCAATCAATGAAATTGTACTTGCCAAAAATTTGAATTTTGATTCCGCCGGCGAGGTATGTTTTCTCCAAGATGTCGGTCGTGTAAGATTGTAGGCATCAGGAGAAGGTTTTTTCTCACAAACCCGCCGGAAATGTATTGGTTCACTATACTGCCGGCCAAGTTACAGCCGAAGGGGTCTCAAATTTGTTACCGTGACGGAGATATATGTTTTAGGCATAAGGAGAATTGTGTTTTTGCAACAAAACCGCTGGAACTATATTGGGTCAATACATTGCCGGCCACGAACCAGACGGAAGGTTATCATTTTTATACCATGCCGACACTGATAACTACATAATTTCCTTTGTCAGGGCCGGCAGTCTGACAATTCACAACCTTGCCGGCCATGGTACATCCGGCATTGTAATTTTAAGCAAGCATTCTGTCTTATGCATTAAAACTTTACATAGCTAAACAAACCATTCATTCAACAACTAGAAATCCAACACTTTTTGTCCAAAATGAAAACAATTGTCCACCACAACATAAAGAAATAAACTACGAAAGCATTCATTGACCACGACCACGACCCCGTTTTGGAGAATTATCTTCACCACCACGACCATTGCTGCTACCTTCACCACCAACACCACTGCTGGTACGAGTCCTCTTTTTATCAGCCTTCATCTTGGCTTGTGCTTCTTTCCTATTCTTTTGTTCATCCTTTACTTGAACCTCAAGTTGCTTGAACATTTCATTGGAATCCTCATTGCCAACAGCGTTAACATAGTCAATGTGCTTGCTTTGCTCTTCAATCTACAAAGGCTCTCATTTTTCTATCGCGCACAACAACACCTTCGCAAAGGTCTTCAAATGCTCCTTCTATTTTCAATTAAACAACAAACAATGAATAGAATGATTCGGTAATGCAATCAATCTTTTGCTTCCAACTTCTTCTTTAGAGCCAGTTCTTCAGCAGTCATTTTCCTAATCACAGTAGGACGAGCCCAATCCAAGTACCACGTCATGTATTTCTCAGTAGCTTCATGACCGGTGGTCACCGGGTCCAAAAGAGTCACATCGATTCGACGGCGACGTCTATCGTCCCAATGTTCTTGAGATGGCGCTAGATCGTAAGCGACGTTGATACCTTTTTGGGACGTGGTGCATTCAACCTGGTTCACAGTAAAGAACGTCGCTTCTTCATCGAAATGGGGTTCTTCTTGGACGTAACCCAATTGTCGCATAACCCGATATGGATCGTACATTGAAAATCCTTCAAACACAATCATCAAGGATCCATAGTATAATGCAACATCTTCATGTCTAGGATGGATTAAACCTTTACTTCTATCATCCCGATGCGGATCAAATATAACCTCCTCCGCATTCAATTTATCGATGGCGCTTCGGAGTTTCACAAGCTGTTACGGCATTTCCTTATCCTGAGTACCCTTAAAACTTTACTTTTGCGCTCTTGGCCTACGAACCGCAACACTCTCATACACTTTGACGTAGGAGCTGTCTTTGAACAAGGAAGGGAAGTGCTCATATATCCAAACCTATGCAAAAAAAAATTTAGTAAGAACCTTATCTTACGTGAATTTTATAAATATTAATGTTTTAGACAATAAATTACCTGGAAGAGACATGTGTTTCCGTTAACTTCTTAGTGAGTGCCCTAGAAGATTTTGTCAACTCATTGTTCAAGAAGGAGACCACCGCAGTACCCTAGGAATATTCACGCATCTTATGTAAGGAATCCAATAGTTGCAAGTAACCGGCCTCGACTTGGTTTTCGGAACTGTCGGGGAAGATACATTTGCCCAGGACGTATAGCAAATAACCAGTCGCGACAGCATTGATTCGAACCGGGTTCACCATTCCCTCCCTATCAAGGATTGACTGTGTATCCCATAATGTGACCCTCAACCTCTTCACATTAAACTTCTTGATTAGACGACCATCCTTAATGTCAAGAACATCCTCCGTCTGAACCTGATTCCAACCAAACAATTTCTTGCTCAAATCGTAAATTTTGTCGAAAGAAATCGCACAATCGAATCCCTCAGTGACTGATTTTCCATCAACCTCGAGGCCTAGAATTTTTTGAGCATCATCGGGAGTTATCGCCATCTCACCGAATGGGAATAACATAGTATCAGTCTCCCCGTAGAACCTCTCACAGAATGCAGAGACGGTAACTTTATCAAGATTAATATTCGAACTCTCCACCGCAGGAAACAACCCGGAGTTCCTCACAATCACTTTCACATCCTCACATTCCTTGTCAAGATCCCAAGTATGAGCCACTGAACACGAAGCTTGGTGCCTCATGAGACGGATGTCATGCTTGTGATCCTAAATACCAAAAAAAATAAAATTGAAAATAAACACAAACACTTGACGCAGATTTAATTAAGATAGTTACACACTTGAATAAAGAACAAAGACAGATTAAGATTACTTACGATAGTATTATGGATCGTACATGCCCATGAGTCTTTGTATCCAAAAAGAACATTGCCACCATATCTTGGGGTCCCCCTTGGGTCCTCATCTTTTTTCAGTTTAACCATCAAGTGTTCGAGAGGCATGTGAGAATTCTGTGGTTTAGTGATCACCCTCTTCCTCGCTCCGGTTGAAGTTGAACCCGAAGCTTCGATGGGTTCAACAATTTGTTCTCCTTCTCTTTATTCTTCTTCTTCTTCTTGTTCCTCTTCCTCTTCAACAATTTCCTCTTCGACGGTTTTCTTACCTTTATCTCTATTACCATCATCATCATTACCATTACCTCCTCCAACATTAGGCATGTCTTGATCACCATCATTGTTGCCTCCTCCAGCTGCCGAAGTTCTTTCAACAACATCATCATCATCACCTCTTCTACCTGATGGAATTAATTGGTCTTCATCTGGAGTCTCTTCTGAATCACTGGGTTCAGATGGTGGTTGAGAATCATTCGACATACTGATCTTTGTCGTTCCCGACTCAACTAATACCCCCCGATGTTGTGAAGTCAATTGTTTTCCGCCACCACGAGGAGGTCTTGAAGGAGGACTAAAAGATGCTTTCTTCTTTTCCGTTTGCAATCTGAACAACAATAATTCAAAAAAAAACATCAAAAGCCGGCAGTATAGACATATACAACATACCCGGCGGAAAAATAGCCGGAAAGTTCGCCAAAAAGATAAGTGTCGGCTAATAAAACGCCGGCAGTGTATCATAAAAATAGCCTTCCGGCTTACAAAAATATATGACTTTTCACTAACCTAGTCGGAATGGTGCATTTCCCATACATCGCCGGCTTCCAAACAGCCGGAATGGTTTTGTATAAATACCCTTCCGGACGAAAAAAAATCTAGGCATCAGGAAACATTCTATAACAAGTAGCCGGAAGGGTAAAAAATAATAAGACGCCGGAGGGGTCGAAACAGCCGGAATGGGTTTATATACATACCCTTCCGGACAAAAAAAATCTAGGCATCAGGAAACATTCCATGCAAGTTGCCGGAAGGGTAAAAAATAATAAGACGTCGGCAAAACTGATGTCGGAAGGGTATACAGATGAATAAACTGCCGGGTCTTCTAGTAGCAGTTACAGAAACTACACACCCAGCAAGTTCTTCAACCCTATACCTTTCTGGCCAAACCCTAAATATGAAACCCCAGAAAGGTCGGTAAAAAATACATTGCCGGCGTCGCAATTTCTAACCTAATTTGACATGCAAACATGAAATCGAAGTACTAGAGTGAGTTTAAACAAGACCTTACTTTCTTAAGCGCACCATTTCGCGTGTTTCAGCGGGTTCAAATTCTCCTTCTTCGACGGTTTTTTTCTTCACTTTGTTAGCAACCAAACTTCCAATTCTAGGGTTGTATCCGTTGGGTTTTCTATTTGTTTGTTTCATCTTACTAGACCTAGGTGGTGGCAGATCCATTGATGAAGATTAATCGGAGTTTTCGAATCGACGATGTTAACGAATTGATCGACGAGTTTTGGTGGTGGTGGGGGTGATGGATCCGGTAAGGTAGGTTGTGGAGGAGAAGAAGATAAAAAGATAAAATGAAATGAAATGAAAAGATTAAAAATGATTTAGGGTAATAGGTTTTTAAAGGGTGAGGGTAGTTTTGTAACTTAGCCATTTGGATTCCCCCTAAAACCCACAAAAAGTGTCCCTTTAAAATCGGGTATACCCCAATTAATCTGGGTATACCCCAATCAATACAGGTTCCTAAACATATAGTAAGTATGCTATTCAAATCCAAAAAAGCGTCCATCTACAGAACCTGTCCATTGTTCTTCTCTACTTTCTTAAGCTCCCTCGAAAAGTACCTACACACATAGCAAATCATATATGCTATTAAAATCACCTCATGATATCGAAAAACAATAACTTAGGGTTTCATCAAGAATTAGTTTTTTTATTTTTTATTTTTGAGAGAGCACAATTATGTACAAACCTACAAAAATCTAAAATTCATACCCACAAAACAGACCATATATTACGATGATGTGTAGCTATGTACGCACATAAAAAAAATACAACTAATCCAACATCCATACACACAAAACTGGTCATATATAATAATGAGATTGTACAATGGAGTACACACCTACAAAAAATCAACAAATCCAACATACATACCCACAAAAAAAGGCCATAAAATCATGAGAGAGCATAATGGTGTACAACAATATACATGCTTACAAAAATCCATCATCTATACTCACAAAACATGCATATAATGTTGAGATAACACAGTGGTGTACAACTATGTGCACACCTATAAAAAATTTAAAAACAAACAAACATCCATACCCACAAACAACTCATATATATTGTTGAGATTGTACATGGTGTACAACTATGCACACACCTACAAAAACCCAAAAAAATTAGCATACAAACCAAAAAAATTCATAAAATAATGAGAGAGTATAATGGTGTACAACTATGTACACACCTACAAAAATTCCAACGCCTGTACACATTAATGCTTTCCCTAATATTTGGTTTGTATACATAAAATATAAGTGCACTCTATGTACACACCACTAAGCCCTTTGATGCTTATAAGTCACTAAATTTTACTACCTAACTAAGACTTTGTGTTATGATACCCGACATTGGAAGAATTCTATGTTTGTTGTGTATAGAAAAGTCTAAATAAAAGTACTAGTTTATTAGATTTCAGGTTCATAATCATTGCAGAAATGAAGTGCACGACTTTCAAGTACGTCTGATAAAACTAGTGCTCTAAAAAGTACACTGCGCATAACTGGTGTACAAACAAGTGCACCTTGTACAACAGGTATAATAAAAAAAAATGCACATAAAGATTCTACCAGTCTTTAACCTTTCAAAAAAAATATCTTCACAGATTTCACAGGGAATAAATGATTAGATGTGGACCTCAAGGATATAATATCTTCATTTTTGAATATCATGTAATTCACATTCACAATAAGAAAATCAAATGATACAAATATCAAAAGCATGAGACCTACCATCAAATAGCCTGTATTAGCCCATCATACATAATGCTAGCGTTTTTAGTCATAGTTGTATCATGTGAACTTGACGCATGTCCACCTATTTTTTCTTCTGCAGCCCTTGCAGCGTCCTATCTTTCCCTCTCTTCCTCCATTGAAACTCTAAGAGCTAGAGCAAGGTGTACAAGCATATACACCTGGTATAACAAGCACAAAAAGAAGAAGTGCACTTTTATATGCACCCATTTAACTAGTGTACAAGAAAATGCAATGGTTAATTCTTACGTACAATTATGTACACTATTGTATGCTCATTCATGTTGTGCCTTATAATGGGAACTTAAGATTCAGTAATTCTTAGCTAAAAGGTGAAAGACTAAAATTTGTATCAAACTGAGTGAGCATGGTTTACCTTCATCCAGGTCCTTCTGTTCTGAAACCAGAATTAATCTGGCAAGGTTCGAGACATAAATTTCTACTTAATTGCATCTTTTGTTTCTCATCTGGATGAGGACAATCCTTAAAAATACTATACACCAAAAAAACAAAAACATAAAATGAAAGTAAGTAAGTATTTAGAACTCAAATTGGTTAAGTAATCATCAGTAACTCCAATCAATAGAAACAAAGAACATAGATTTGGTCTCTGGAAATGTATTAAAAAAAATGTTTGGTAGCAAGAAAACAAAATAAAGGCATCAAATAAACCAGTATGAAAGCAAACAACGAATTAATAAACAAAATGAAACACCATTACCCGATCTTCCTTGCAAGCCCTTCCTATGACCTTGCCAGATATATCGTATATAGTGCGTGTTAACCTGTCATCACTAATCAAAAACTTATAAAAATAGTAAGTTGATCAAAAGTCCATAAACGCTAAGACCAGGAGAGCTACCTAGGATCAAAAGGTGTTCAACTATGTACATATTAACGATCAAAAGGTGTACAACTATTAGGAATCAGCGCATGTGTACAATTACATACACATTAAGAATTCAATAACAATAGGCCACTCTGGTGAAAACTTAATTAACCCATTACGGTTTCAATAACAAACCTGAAGCAAAAAAGGCTACAACTAAGACTGTTAAAAAAAAATTAGTTGTTTCGAAAACAGGTATACTAAAAAAAGTACACTGCATACAACCGGTGTAGTAAAAAGTACACCTCATACAACCGGGACAATAAAAGCAACGCACATAAGAATTCTACCAGATTATCTTCACAAATTTCTTCTTCATCGAATAAATAGTCTCTCTCTTTATGATTCTCATCTAAAACCGTACCTCTCATATCTAATCTAAAATAATAATAAATAACAATAAAAAAAAAGATTTATAATTTCAAATCAGAAATGTTAATCAGAAGAAATCTTTAGTTTAGTCATATAAAAACCCTAAAAAAAAATTAAACGAAATTCTATTTTGAAAACGGTAAACCTAACAACCCATACATCAAATCCATATCGACCATTTTCATTAAAAATCTATAGGTGTACAATTATGTACACATTAACGATCAACAGGTGTGGACTTATGTGCACATTTATGACAGGTGTACAACTTTGTGCACATTGAAAATCATCAGGTGTACAATTATGTACACCTGGAAAATCCAAACCATCAAAATTATGAAATACCATTAACAAAGAAATCAAAGGAAGTAATTTACTAGGATATCTTACTTTTCATTCACATCCTCCGTGACACACAATTAGAGGTAGTAGTACTGTGAAATCAATTCCTGATATAAAATTCATTCTGAGGTAGTAGTTGGAGAAGATGATTGACCTCTTTCTATAACCATTCTGGATTCCCGTAGCATATCTACCAAAAACATACCATATATTAATTACAAAGAATTTTAGAGTACAAACATGTACACATCTACAAAAAAATAATAAAACCGAGCATTGATTCATACAAAGACAGGAAAGTCTTTCTCACCCTTTTTTATAATGACCAAGCTAAAAACTGAGAGGACTTGGATTACAGTACAACCACGCACTAACTTCCTTTGTCTAACCATTACATCTTCCGTATACGTGAAGCAATGAGTGCATGAAAAAAATTCGAACAAAAGACAAACCAACATATATTCAAAAATTCTAACCTACCTCTTATCCAATTTCACATAGCAAGAGATTACTTTACCATGTTTTACAAATATGTGTCTAGAATTCAAAAATATTTGCAGATAGCTTAGCTAAGCCTGTTCTAAAGTTAGTAAACCTTATTATCAACTATTAAAATATGGATATTTTACAAAAGCAAATATGGATAGACAAAATCCACAGACCTTTAAGTTGCACTTCAAGTTTCTAGTATTTATCTCAAAAGAAAAAAAAAATACGATCCTAGAAAACAAACGAGTCATAAATTAAGCAACCAATCACCTATATACAACAAGACACCAACGCGCCCAGGAGTAGGACTAGTCTGAATTGTACTTTCAATTAACGTTTTAGTTCATTTTTACTAATATCCAGTGCAATTCAACCGTATTTTAAACTCAAAATCTTAATTCAATCTAAGCATTGCGCGATACTCTCAAAACCATGGTTCTCAAGGACCTAAACCTATGGATTAACCTCAGAAGCATTTGACCATAGACTACACATGATGTCATATGTAACAAAGTTACGAAAAATAGTAAAGAACAAAATGATGCAAAACGTATATATACCTCCAACTCCACTAGCGGCATTTATGACCAATAAAACCACCAGTGTATGAAAATGAACACTAACCATAGTATATTCTTCGCTACCAGACCATCATCAACTAATTTCTTTCATTTATTTCACCATTTATCCTTCTCTTACTAAACAATTTCAAACTCAACTTCATATGGACAATTTTTTTTTTTTACTTGCCAAAATTTTCTTTAATCCGTCATTCAAAATAGTTTTAATATTCTTACATAGCAGGCAAGTGAGCAACAAGCTGCGCCGCAAGCCCTTTTTGAATTGCAAATCCTATTCTTTTGAAAATAAACTCTCTTGAACCGGGGGTCATGACATTATCAGACATGACTTTCGAACTCTTTGAGGAGTCCAACCGCCTCGGAGCCAAGAGACCAAAAGTATCAAAAGCAAAGGGAATAAAAGTGTGTCCATTATCAATACATGCTTTCTCATGCTTCACTATCTTACCTGAGGCATCTCTCGTAGCCGCTTGGCCGACGAAAGGTACCATGTCCAATGCCTACTAACGGAGAAACCCCGTGAGGTCAACACATGCATGTTTTCCATTATCCCATCCAAAGATAAGTACGTCTGCTGGTCTGAGTGTGGATCTCCCCTCCAATGGGTTTGTCAAAAAGTTGACAGCCGCTTCCTTCTTTGCTGAAATACCGGCTCGCCAGAACACATCATATAAGATATCTCTCACATGATTATGTCTAAACATATAACCAGGATCAACCTTACAATGGATAGCATGTTCCCCATATGTGTCTGATAGGTGTCTAAAACACCGTATTATTTATCTATTGTTTATGCTTTCTCTGCTAGTTTTCTTGTAAATTATGTAACTTATGTTTTGTTTTTGAGTATTTAGGTACTTTGGAGTCATTCGGTTCAAAAGAAGAGGAAACATGGCAAAAGCGTTGGAGGCGGATTGTCTCATTATTTGCTTTTATTTCTTCATCTCTGTCTGAAAAGTATGTCGGCTTTAGTGATGCAAATTTCTATCTAAAAAGCACGAAAACTTTAGTGATGACTCTCATTGAAGAGTATAAGTGAATAGGATGAATAAGGGGCATTTGCTATTAGCGGAGGAACTCGGAGAAAGCGTTCAATTGAAGCATAAAGGGGCAAAGTTGTCATTTCCTAAAGGAATACTAAACAAAATCCAATCAACGTTAGGGGGTATCCATCTAGGTGTCCCTTATCATCCCTGAGTAAGTGTAGATATCCAAAGGGGGCTGCATATGTGGGGCGCAAATAGCTAGCCCAATGATTACCCTAAACCTAAATCGAGAAACCAATTTTCTCAATCATTTCATTACTGAAATTAAGAAAGAAAATAAGAAATGGTTGTTGTGAAAACCAGCACAGAGAGAGTGAACTTGAGATTTCTGGGGTAATGATGGTAATAGAGGTTGCCTGAGCGAGAGGATGAACCTGATGCTTGAGAAGAAGATGGTGGTCGAGAATGGGTTGCTGCAAGTCAGTTGTAGCAGTGAAGAAAGAAGGAACTGGTTAGGGTTTGATGTTAAATCAGTAGAGATATGGGTTTTTGAAGAACTGTTGTTACTGCTGTCTATTTATGAGAAGATGGATTTGTTTTGGATTGCAGTATGGAAAGAGTTCTGGTATGAGACAGTGAAAGTTGAAGCCAAGAGACGTTGTTTCCATTATTTATTTGTGTTGAATGAATGTTGGAGCAGATTTTTTTTGTATCTCTGAACGAATTAGAAATGTGGGTTTATTTTATTCACAGAGAAGATGCTATAGAAAAGCTCAGAGATCACCAGCAAGTTGTCTCTCCATTAACAGAGTCAGTGCACATTAACTGTTCGTGCAAGGGATTGAATGAATTTTCATCACCAATTCTAGCTCAAGTGCTGTTAGAGGAGCCTATGTGTAAGAGCTGTTGATGTTGGTGTTTGCATTACAAGGTAGTGAGTGTGGTGGTTCTTTTGAATGAGACCAAGAATGGATGCAAGGTGTGCACATGAGCTGGATTAGGCTTGTGAGGTTGCAGTTATGTAGTTGGATATGGAAATGGTGGCCTGAGCAGGGAGGTGTTGCTATTGCAGGAAAATGGCAGATGTTGACTGTGATATGATCCATGGTTGCAGGTTAGTGGTGCTTTATGGTGGTAGTGGAGTTGCCTGACTTTGCTGAAATGAAAAATGAAGGGAACTCGAACTGAGCTATGAAGCTGACACTGAGGCGAATGAGAAGTGCAATAGTAGCTGGACATGATTCTAGCAGTGATAGTTAGCAAGAGGTGCTGGCATCGTCGCCAAAGACTGTGTTTTAGGTCCTGGTAGATGTTTCAAAGTTGGATTCCGGCTAGTTAATGCTTGAGACAAGTTCCGGCAGAGAGAAAACAAGGCTAGCAAGTTGTTCTGCTGGGTTCTGGCCGCGATTACACTTGGGGTATGTTGCTGCAATGAAATAGAGCTGGTGTTTGCCATGGTCCGGTGTACATATGCCAGGAGTTAGAAGATATTCCAGGGGAAGATATAAAGCTACTAGAATTGCAGGCGATGGCAATGCAAGGGCAGTCACAGTGGTGTTGTTGGTGTTTGAGGTGGTTGATGTCATTGGGTTTCTAATGTTGATTATGAAGCAGTCGAACTGAAGCTAGTTGTCTGCAACTGAGTTGTGTTTCAGGGAGTTTGTGTTGCCAAGTGATTCAACTGAAATGATTCTGGTGGTGTTGTTATGATGTGCAAGTGGACTTGAGGCGTAATTCTGTTGCTGCCAGAGGGTTGGAAGTTCAGAAAAAGAGAAGAACAAGGAGAGAGTTGCAACCACAGAGTGGGGGCTTGTTCAAGTTTGCAACTGAGGTAGTGCTAACTTCAGTAGAGTTGAAGGGAAGCTGGTATGGACTTGCAGGCAGAGATGGTTTTGGCCGATCTTATTAGTGGGCTGTGACTCAATTTGGCAGTGGGCCAACAGTGACTTCTCCCTTAACCCGGTTGACTAACAATGACCGTTAGGTCAACAGTTAAGTATAATGGAATATTCCATCGACGGAGGTGAGTTTTCAGGTTACCGGCGCGACTTTACGGCGCCGGATTTCGGCCAATTTCCGGCCAAAATCCAGTTTCCGGCGAGTGTTTTTGGGACAGATTTTCTACATGGGTTTCTCTCACACGTGGGCTTGGTGGATTTCCAACTAATGGACTTTGAATACAAAACCTATTTTTGGAAGGATAAAAAGCTATAAAAAAGGAAGTTTTCTACACAATTTGATATACAACATTTTATTCTATTCTCGGAGCTTTTGCAGAGAACTACAACTAGGGTTTGCTTTCTTTTATGTTTCATCTTCTTTCTTTGAATATTATGATGATGAACTCCATGAATATGTGTAGCTAAATACTATTATTGGTTATGGGATAAAAGTTGATTTCTTCAAGCATGTTATTTGATTCTATGAATTAGTTTTGTTTCAATTTTATCGTTTGTGATTCATTATTTTTATTATCATATGATTTGAATGCTAGTTTGGTTGAGTCCGGAATCAATTGGATTTGTTTTCATCTCTATAGTTATATTAGGGTTTTCAATATGTAAAAGTTTTTTATCCCTGATTTCTAGTAGCATCTTGTGGTTAATACTTGTAGTGATACATCTTTTTAATCGCATATGAATCATAACCTTTGTTAAAACGAATTAGTGCTTTTACACGTTTGTTTGCATCGATTAGTCTTATTTCATAGAACTTATTGCTCTTAGGGAGTTAAATCTAATTGAGCTTTTACACTTTAGGTTGCTTTTTAAGTAGATTTCACAATAGCATCTTTTAATGTTGTTTGTGATAAAATCAGGAAATAAACGGGATACTCTTGCGATCAAGATATCCTAGGACTTTTGATAATTGAGAGATTAAATACCAATTCTAATCATAGATGAAAAATACATGCTTGTGAATGATACTATCCCTTAACCAATATCTTCTCCTTATTGATTATTCCAACTATTTACTTTGCTTTATTTAGTTTTATTACTTTGATAAAAACAAAAACACACCTTAGGTTATTTTGATTACTTAAGAATCTGAAAATTGCATAACAACAATCGCCTCTCTGTGGATACAAACTCTTTCTTATCGAATACTATATTTATATTTAGTTGAGTGAGGAAGTGAAATTATTTTTGACGCATACGACACGCATCAAATTTTGGCGCCGTTGCCGGGGAGGCATTCGGCTTGTTATCTAGTTTTTAGTTTCTTTTTATTATTTCTGCTTGCATACTTGTGTTTCGTTTCTTGTCTTGTTTCTCACTTGTTTGCGAGAATTGTTTTTCAGGTACCTAATCTCTGGCTTCTAAATATTGGAATTATCCAAGGTGCGGGATAGATACTCGAAAAGGAACAATACTCCAACCAAGGCAAGGCACAACGGAAGAACACAACTTGGAAGTAGAACACGAAGCTCTTCGGAAAGAAGGAGAGGAAGTAGAACACGAAATTCCTTTTGAAGAAGAAGGATAAGGAGCAATGGGTGACGCTTCAAATCGTACACTCAAGGACTTGGCTTCGTACAAGTTGGATACACAGCGAGGTTGTATTCAAACCGATTCTACTTTTGAGATAAAGCCGGGATTGCTTAGAGAATTACCAAAGTTCCATGGCATGGTGAATGAAGATCCAAACAAAACATCTTATGGACTTCCACACCATTTTCACGGCGATGCTTCCAGCGAATGTGGAGCCCGATGGTGCTATGTTGAAGGTTTTCCGATTCTCTTTGGCGGATAGTGCTAAGGATTGGTTATATTATTTGCCTCCCGGAAGTGTCACAACTTGGAATGGGTTGAAGAAACTCTTCTTAGAGAGATATTTTCCTGCATCGAAGGCTACTTAAATTCGCAAGGAGATTTTCGGGATGAAGCAAAATGCGGGAGAATCGTTATATGATTGTTGGGAACGATACAAGAGGTTGGTGGCAAGCTGTCCTCATCACCAATTTAGTGACGCGATGATTATCCAATACTTCTATGAAGGACTCCAATCAAGTGATAGGAATATTATTGATGCAGTGGGTGGTGGTGCACTAGTGAGCAAGACGGTGGCACAAGCTAGAGAGTTGATTGAGAACATGGCAACAAATTCTCAACAATTCTTGAGTCGTGGTTCGGATGTGCTTCTTAGGAGAGTCAATGAAGTAAGCGAGGTGGAGGAACTTCGTCAACAAATGGGAAACATCACAGCAATGCTACAACAAGTTTCAGCCGCAATGATACCAAGTTCTCATGGGTATGAAGACGTCAATGAGCAAGCTAATGCGGTTTTTCCAAATCAGCAAAGACAATATGATCCTTATTCCAACACCTACAATCCGGGATGGAGAGATCACCCCAATTTTAGCTATGCGAACAAGCAGGGAGCGGTTCAACAACCTACTTTCAAAAATTCGGGTGGATTTCAACCTCAACAACAATAATTCCAGCCGCGTCAACAATTTCAACAACAACAACCTCAAAATCAGGGGTCAAGTATGGAAGAGTTGATGAAATCTTTTATGCAAAGAACGGAGAACACGATGAAAGAGTTGCAAGCCCAAGTTGGTTCTATGGCTCTCGAGTTGAACCAAATGAAGGCACAAAATAGTGGGAAACTCCCTTCTCAACCTATCAACCCAAAAGGAGATGTGAATGCAATTACGTTGAGAAGTGGTACACAACTTGTGCAACCCGAAGTTACTGATTCGGGCGAGGTGGAAACACCAAAGGAACCTGTTTTGGAGGAGAAGAATGAGGATTCTCCCCAAACTTCTGAGGTACCTATTCCTAACTCTAAAACTCCTATTCCTACTTATGTTCCTCCGTTACCTTTTCCTCGCATATTTGCAAATTCTAAGAAGGAGGCACTAGAAAAGGATATTTTAGACGTTCTTAAGAAGATTCATGTGAACATACCACTCATTGATGCTATAAAGCAAGTTCCAAAGTATGCAAAAGTGTTGAAGGACTTGTGTACCAATAAGCAAATTCTCAAAGGTAATGAAGTGCTTAGTGTGGGGGAGAATGCTTCGGCGATCTTACAACACAAACTCCCACTGAAATGCAAAGACCCGGGTAGCTTTGATATTCCCGTAAAAATTGGTAACACTACATTTGACAAAGCAATGTTAGACTTAGGTGCATCCGTTAATGTTATGTTTGCATTTATGTATAAGTCACTTGATTTAGGTCCTCTCAAAAAGGCTGAAATTGTGTTGCAATTAGCCGATCGCTCTAATGTCTACCCAATGGGTATTGTTGAGGATGTTCTTGTGCAGGTTAATCAACTAGTATTTCCAGCAGATTTTTGTGTCTTAGAGATGGATGAAGGTTCACCGGACTCGTCTCTTCCATTGCTACTTGGTCGTCCCTTCATGAAAACGGCGAAGACCATTATTAATGTGGATAAGGGAACGCTAACTATGGAGTTTGATGGAGAAGTAATACGTTTCAACATTTTCGAGATGATGAGATATCCTAGTGATGTCCACTCTTGCTTCTCCGTTGACGTTATGGATACATTGGCACAACAAATGTTTGAATTGAATGGTGATGATGCTTTGGAAACCATTCTAACTACATCCATTAATAATGGTGTAGAGTGTGGTAATGAGGTCAAAGAATCCCTTGGTGATCTCAACTCACTACAAGGATGCCCTGAAACTCATAATATCTATTTTATTTCTTTACCATGCAGTGATGAAAAACTTTTACCTTCTATTGTTAAATCTCCAAAGTTAGAATTGAAACCTCTTCCTAGTCACCTAAAGTACTTGTACTTGGGTGAAAATGAAGAGTTACCTGTGATTGTTTCTAACGAGCTTAGTGAATTACAGGAGCAAAAACTTCTAAGGGTGCTAAGGAGGCACAAGACGGCCATAGGATGGATAATTGCCGCCAACAAGGGTATAATCCCTGCCGTTTGTATGCACAAGATCTGTTTGGAGGACGATGCAAAGCTTACAAGGGAAGCGCAGCGTCGTTTGAACCCCCCTATGATGGAAGTTGTGAAAAAGGAGATACTCAAGCTTTTGGAAGTGGGTGTTATCTACACCATATCCGATAGCAAGTGGGTGAGCCAGGTACAAGTTGTACTAAAGAAATCAGGTGTGACCGTGGTAGAGAATGATGAAAATGAACTTGTCCCAACTCGTGTGCAAACCGGTTGGAGGGTTTGTATTGATTATAGGAAATTGAATGCCACTACTAGAAAAGATCACTTTCCATTACCTTTTATTGATCAAATGCTTGAACGTTTAGCTGGACACTCTTATTATTGCTTTATTGATGGCTATTCAGGTTATAATCAGATTGTGATAGCACCGGAGGATCAAGAGAAAACCACTTTCACTTGTCCTTTTGGTACTTTTGCTTATAGAAGGATGCCTTTTGGCTTGTGCAATGCTCCAGCTACTTTTCAAAGGTGTATGGTAAGTATATTTTCGGAATATGTTGAAAACATAATCGAAGTGTTCATGGACGACTTTAGTGTCTTTGGTGATTCATTTGACCTTTGTTTGAACAATTTGTCACTAATCCTTGAACTATGTGTTGAAACAAATCTTGTGCTTAATTGGGAGAAGTGCCATTCCATGGTAACTCATGGCATAGTTTTAGGCCATATAGTATCTTCTAAAGGCTTGGAAGTTGATAAATCTAAGATAGACCTTATTCGTGCTCTAACCCCTCCCACTACGGTGAGGGAGATACGCTCTTTCCTTGGTCATGCAGGTTTTTATCGTAGATTCATCAAGGATTTTTCCAAGATAGCATCACCACTTTGTACCTTATTGCAAAAAGATGTGGTTTTTAACTTTGATGAGAAGTGTATGGCGGCATTCCATCGTTTGAAAGAACTTTTGATTTCAGCCCCTATCTTTAAACCGCCGAATTGGAGAAAGCCTTTTGAACTCATGTGTAATGCAAGTGACTATGCATTTGGTGCGGTGCTTGGGCAGCATGTGGGGAAGATACCTCATGCCATTTATTATGCTTCTAGAACGTTAAATGAAGCCCAACAAAACTACACTACCACTGAAAAAGAGTTATTATCTATTGTTTTTGCTTTGGAAAAGTTTCGCTCTTATCTAATTGGTACAAAAGTTGTTGTCTTTTCAGATCATGCAGCACTTAGGTACTTGCTTACAAAGAAAGAGGCGAAACCGAGGCTCATACGATGGATTTTACTCTTGCAAGAGTTTGATATTGAAATCAAAGACAAGAAAGGAATTGAGAACACCATTGCGGATCATTTGAGCCGTCTTGCTGTAGACAAGGAAGCTATCCCGTTGCGTGAAAGTTTCCCGGATGAGCAACTATTCTCAATTGCATTTGGAGAACCATGGTATGCGGATATTGTGAATTACTTGGTAACTAAACAAATCCCAAAGAACTTGTCTCGTGCTGAGAGGGACAAACTTAAGAGGTTAGGGAACCAATATATATGGGATGATCCATACTTATGGAAACATGGCAGCGACCAAGTCATACGAAGTTGCGTTCCCGAATCTGAATTTAACTCTATCTTGTCTTTTTGTCACTCCTATGCTTGCGGAGGACATTTTGGGAGTAAAAGAACAGCTCACAAGGTACTTGAAAGCGGTTTTTATTGGCCAACCTTATTTAAGGATGCACATATATTTTGCACAACTTTTGATAGGTTGCAAAGAACATGCAATCTAGGTGCTCGAAATCAAATGCCACAAACTTTTATTCAATTTATTGAAGTTTTCGATGTATGGGGTATTGATTTTATGGGTCCTTTTGTCAACTCCCATGGGAATTTTTATATCTTACTTGTTGTTGATTATGTCTCGAAATGGGTGGAAGCTAAGGCCACCCCAACTAATTATTCTAAAGTGGTTTCAGATTTTGTGCAAGCTAACATTTTTGCAAGGTTTGGAATTCCAAGAGCCATAATTAGCGATGGGGGTTCTCACTTCAAAAAAAAGTTCTTACAAGGATTGTTGAAGAAGTACAATGTGTCGCACAATATTGAAACACCTTATCATCCCCAAACCAATGGACAAGCCGAGGTGTCAAACCGAGAGTTGAAATCCATACTAGAAAAGACGGTGAATCCAACAAGGAAATATTGGAGCATGCGACTTAATGATGCTTTGTGGGCTTATAGGACTGCATACAAGACACCTATTGGAATGTCTCCCTTTAGGATTGTGTATGGTAAACCTTGTCACCTACCCGTTGAGATTGAACATAAGGCGTTTTGGGCTATTAAGCAATGCAATATGGAGCTAGATGGTGCTGGAAAACAAAGGAAGTTGCAACTCCAAGAGCTAGAAGAGTTACGCAATGATGCATTTGAAAGCTCGCGCATTTACAAGCTCGCGCATTTACAAGGAGAAAACTAAGGCATTTCATGATACTATGATTTCTAGAAAACAATTTTGTGTTGGGCAGAAAGTGCTTTTGTTTAATTCTCGCTTGCAATTATTTCCGGGTAAATTAAGGTCACGTTGGATTGGACCTTTTATTGTTACTAATGTGTTTTCTCATGGTGCAGTAGAAATTCGTAGCATAGCTACAGGAAAGGAGTTTAAAGTGAATGGACACCGGTTGAAACCATATTATGAGAACTTTACTTCCGAAGTTGTGGAAGGTGTGAACTTTGTGGAGGCATTTTTGCTGGAGGAGTCTTAGCAAACAAGGAGCAAGTCGGGCTGACGACTTTAAACCAAGTGCTAAGTGGGAGGCAACCCACCGGTTTTGTATCTTTACCTTTACCTTTTTATTCTTTATGCATTTTATTTTGATTTTCTTTGTTTTTGCATATCATTTGCGGAATTTCCCACCTTGAACTTTCTTTGGATGATTCAATTTTACATTGAGGGCAATGTAAAGTTTAAGTGTGGGGGAGCATTTATATGTTTGTATAGTTTGTTTTAGTGTGTTTTATGCCTTTAGTACAAAAAAAAAATCAGAAAAATAGAAAAAAAATTGTGCTTTTTGAACTCCGAAATCTAGAAACTTATGCCTTTAGGATGACACCATTAGTGAATGGAACCATTTTGAATGCAGGAGTTGAGAAACCAATTAACTAAAAGGGACGAACATAGCTCAAAAATCACAATTAACATGATAGTTGTTACTATATCTCGGAATATCACCATATCACATTTTATTTTTATTTTTCCATATTTATCTATTGTTCTCTAAGTGCTTTGGTGGGTCACTAAACATCGACGTGTTATTACTTCTAGGATGAAATAGAGTGATTGAGTTACTAGAAAAAAAAGAAAAAAAAAGAAAAAAAAGATCGACCAATTAGACCAAACGGAATAAAATGACACTTGTAAATAGCAGTATGTGTGAAACGTAGTCCCTGTCTCCGTCGCCTAAACAAGCGTGGAATGCAGGATCCAAGGAAACTATCATATACTTGCTGACAAGGAGCATGCGCTTGGATCCAAAAGATCTAATCATGTTGTCTAAAAAATAAAAAAAGAAAAAAAATGAAAAAAGAAAAAAGAAAAAGAAAAGAAAGTATTATTTTTGGTTGAATAAAGTCACTTCAGGTTCCCTTGTATATGCAGTGAGTTGATGTAGAATTCAAACCAGTAGATCAATCCAATAGGCATAAGTTCATCTTGGCAGTGACCTTTAGACAGATATGGGAAACATCGATCACTTGTGAACATTCGCCAACATCTATATCTATTTCCATCTTCTTAATCTTTTCATTGTGATTGTGGTTTGTTAGTTTCCGAGTATTGTGGCTTGTTCGACTATATAATTAGAGTTTATTTACTAATATATGAATAGAATTTGCACCAGGTACCTCCTCCTGTAGTCATTTTGGATTCGTTCATTGACTTGTCACAAATAGATGGAGTTGGAAATATAGATTTTGTAGGCAGACCTCTTGTAAACCTTCACAAGACTAAAACTCGTCCACTAGGGACACCTAGGGGTTCAAAGGCTTGTTATTTATGCTTAAAGTGACCGTAGCCTCGACGAGACGGAGTTGTATGTATCTTTTATAATTATTTTGTTTGATTTTCTCGAGGACTAGCAAAGTCTAAGTGTCGGGGAATCTGATAGGTGTCTAAAACACCGTATTATTTATCTATTGTTTATGCTTTCTCTGCTAGTTTTCTTGTAAATTATGTATCTTATGTTTTGTTTTTGAGTATTTAGGTACTTTGGAGTCATTCGGTTCAAAAGAAGAGGAAACATGGAAAAAGCATTGGAGGCGGATTGTCTCATTATTTGCTTTTATTTCTTCATCTCTGTCTGAAAAATATGTCGGCTTTAGTGATGCAAATTTCTGTCTGAAAAGCACGACAACTTTAGTGATGACTCTCATTGAAGAGTATAAGTGAATATGAGGAATACGGGGCAGTTGTTGTTAGGGGAGGAACTCGGAGAAAGCGTTCAATTGAAGCATAAAGGGGCGAAGTTGTCATTTCCTAGAGGAATACTAAACAAAACCCAGTCAACGTTAGGGGGTATCCATCTAGGTGTCCCTTATCATCCCTGAGTAAGTGTAGATATCCAAAGGGGGCTGCATATGTGGGGCGCAAATAGCTAGCCCAATGATTACCCTAAACCTAAATCGAGAAACCAGTTTTCTCAATCATTTCATTACTGAAATTGAGAAAGAAAATAAGAAATGGCTGCTGTGAAAACCAGCACACAGAGAGTGAACTTGAGAGTTCTGGGGTAATGATGGTAATAGAGGTTGCATGAGCGAGAGGATGAACCTGATGCTTGATAAGAAGATGGTGGTCGAGAATGGGTTGTTGCAAGTCAGTTGTAGCAGTGAAGATGTTAGGGTTCTAGACCGAAACAACCTGTTAAGAACTCAACTATAAGAACCCTAAGATAAAAATCCTTGTTACTGGGGATTAACTAGTGTTGTGAAGCAAATAAGAACTAAGTTTTGTATATTAAAGTTGTAGTTCTTACAATACTCAGGCGTTGGGTATTTATAACTACTCAAGACTTGTCTATTAAGAAAACTACTTAAGTGATTAAGAATCATAACTAAACAAGGAAACTATCTAGTTAACTAAATAAGGAAAATACTATGGTAAGGAGTTGTTACGCAACATCCCACCCTCCTTGAAAGAATGCTTGTCCTCAAGCATCAAAATCTGGAAATCGTAAGAGAAGTTCATCAGCATCTTCCCAAGTAGCTTCCTCCACTGGATGATCTTCCCAATGAACTAACCATTTGGTGCCTGCATGAGTACCTTTCTTGAACATCTTCCGCTCCAAAACTTTAGCTGGTTCCCACTTATCATAATCCACTGTAATTGGAAAATTGGTATCCACAAGAGTAGAAGAACCAAGTTTCGGTTTCAGCTGTGAAACATGAAACACTGGGTGAATACGACTTGAAGTAGGCAAGTCCAACCTATAAGCGACTGCACCAATTTTTTCAAGGATACGAAAAGGTCCGTAAAACTTAGGAGAAAGCTTAGAGTAAGCCCGAGTTGCAACTGTGTTTTGCCTATAAGGCTGCAGGCGAAGAAAAACCAAGTCATTTACTGCAAAACTTCTCTCAGTACGGTGAGCATCAGCATAATTCTTCATTCGCGATTGAGCAGCTTGTAAATGTGATTTCAAAAGTTTTAAAGTATGATCTCTAGCTCGTAGTGTACAATCAACATCATTAACATATGTGGACCCTGGTAAGTAAGAGGATACTGTTGGAGGAAACCGACTATAAACTGCTTGAAATGGTGTCATCTGAATTGCAGAATGAAAACTTGTGTTGTACCACCATTCAGCCCATGGTAACCATCTTGGCCATTCAGTTAGCTTGGTTCCAGCAAAACGCCGCAAATAACATTCTAAAGTTCTATTGGTAACTTCAGTTTGACCATCGGATTGTGGGTGGTATGCAGAACTTCGACATAACTTTGTATCTTGTAATGAAAAATATGCTTCCCAAAAAATTCTCATGAAGATGGGATCACGGTCACTTACAATACTGCGCGGCATGCCATGAAAACGCACTATTTCCTGCACAAAAATGTCAGCAATAGAGCTGGCAGAATAAGGATGAGAGAGTGCAATAAAATGGGCATATTTATACAATCTATCCACTACCACAAGAACAAATTTTTTACGATGTGAAAGTGGAAACCCATCGATAAAATCCATCGATATATCTAACCAGATATCAGTCGGTATAGGGAGAGGACTCAATAACCCTGGAGGGGATACAGCTTCAGCTTTATTGCGCTGACAAATATCGCAGTGAGAAATGAAAGTTTTAACTGCCGTTTTCATACCTTTCCAATAAAAATTGTTTTGTAGACGCTTGTAGGTACGTAAAAATCCCGAATGCCCACCAATGGGCTTAGAATGGAATTCTTCAAGAATTTTGATGCACCATGCTGAAGAAGAAGGTACTACCAAACGACCTTTGTAGCGTAAAACCCCATCTATATAAGTAAAATTTGGCTTACAAATAGAATTATCATTCAGTTGTTGAATAAGAAGACCCAAATCTGGATCATCATGGCATTCCTTAATAATATCAGTAAGACCAGAGAAAATAGGCGCAGAGAGAAGTAAAAAAGAGCCATGAAGTCGAGAAAGCGCATCGGCTGCTATATTTTCTTTACCGTTACGAAAAACAATCTCATAATCGTAACCCAATAACTTTGATAACCATTTTTGTTGTTCCATAGAAGATAGTTTTTGATCCAAAAAATACTTGAGACTTTGATGATCCGTATAAATCTTAAAATGTCTTCCAAGTAAATAAGGATGACATTTTTGAACTGCAGAAACAATGGCAAGCATCTCCTTGTCATAGATGGACAGATTTAAATTCTTACCAGAGAGTGGTTTACAGTAATAAGCAATTGGTCTATCTGATTTCATTAACACCGCCCCTAAACCATTTCCAGAAGCATCACACTCCAACACAAATTCCTTTGAAAAATCTGGAAGTATTAAAACTGGTGTCGTGGTTAAAGCTTGTTGTAGTTGTTTGAAAGCAATGGTTGCCTTATCACTCCAATTAAAAGCATCCTTCTTGAGTAATTGAGTCAAGGGTGCACTGATTTTTCCAAAATCTTTAACAAATTTACGATAGTAACCGGCTAAACCCAAAAAACCTCGTAATTCCTTAATTGTTTTAGGAATAGGCCATGACAGAATACATTGTATCTTGTCCTGTTCGACTGAAACTCCTTTAGAAGAGATGACATGACCCAGGTACCCAATGGAGCTTTGAGCAAAAGCACATTTTGATTCCTTGACAAACAACTTATTGGTTCGAATAATATCAAACACCAAAGATAAATGATGAGCATGATCTTCTAGGTTCTTACTATAAATTAAAATATCATAAAAAAAGACGAGTACGAAACTTCGCAAATATGGTCTGAAAATGTGATGCATAAAACTTTGAAAAGTTGCTGGTGCGTTGGAGAGTCCAAAAGGCAACACAAGAAATTCATAATGTCCATCATGAGTTCGAAAAGCCGTCTTTGGAATGTCAGGAGCATGCACTCGAAGCTGATGATAACCAAAACGAAAATCCAATTTAGAGAAAACTGTTTTTCCATGCAACTCATCCAATAATTCATCTACCATAGGTATTGGAAATCCATCTTTGATAGTTATCTTATTTAAAGCTCGATAATCCACACACATTCTCCATGAACCATCTTTCTTGCGAACCATTAAGATAGGAGAGGAAAAAGGGCTCGAACTAGGGCGAATAAAACCAGCCTATCGCAATTCAGTGATCATATTTTCTATTTCATCCTTCTGGAAATGAGGATATCGATATGGTCTCACATTGACAGGAGCGGAGCCAGGAAGTAACGGAATGTGATGGTCATGAAGTCTTTCAGGCGGAAGAACAGTTGGAATCTTGAAAATATCTTCATATGCAAATAACAGACGTTGAATGTTGGGAGGGACCACTGAGGTAGGAAGAGCATCTTGTTCCAGGGATGATAATTGCAAAGTAAAACCATAAGTCTCTCTACACAACATTCGTTGCATTGGAGAAGTATCTAAGAGCATTACTGAAGAAGTATTCCCTTGTAACACTACGTCTTCGTTATTGATTTTGAATACCATTGTGAGTTTGTTAAAATCCCAAGAGATTTTTCCCAAAGTCCTCAACCACTGTACTCCTAGCACAGCATCACAACCGCTGATTTCCAGAAGATGAAAATCAACTAGAAAGTGCAGTTATTGAGAGTAACTGGCACGTTTGAACAAAACCCATGTGTATTTAACGTACCTCCATCACCAACAGTTACACATAAAGAAGAATCCGATTGAATCTAGTGACCATATTGCTTGACAATGGCTGGGTGAATAAAATTATGTGTAGCTCCAGAATCAACCAAGATTGTGATTGGTTTAGCCTTCAAATACCATGTAACTCTCATTGTGTTTGGAAAAGTAGATCCCATTAAAGAGTGTAAGGAAATTTTTGGTTCATGATCATTCTATTGAAATAAACTATCTGAATCTAAAAACTGAATATGGGTATCAACATCCTGAGCTTCACTATCATTACCATCGGGGGCCATTTCCAAAATCAATAACCTTGGTTTTACACATAGGTGACCAGGTTTATAGAGCTCGTCACAGTTGAAACAAAGGCCCCATTCTCGTCTCTTCTTTTGTTCGTCCCATGTTAATCGCTTAACTCCAGGTGGCAACACAGATTTGGTAGATGATGGGTTGGAAATTGCAGTGGGTCGATGCGGAATTGGACGATAGGGTTTTGAGATAGAAGAAAGAGCGAGAATATTAGCTTCCTGTTGAATTGCTTTTTTGAAAGCTTCAGCTAAAGTCTTGGGTTCAAATAAACGAACACCAATGCCAATATCAGGTCTTAAAGAAATAATAAATAGATCAACTAGATACTGTGTAGGAAGGTCGTGGACAAAATTCAATAATTTCTCAAACTCCGATATTAGTTGACGAACAGTACCTGACTGAGACAACTTCGTTAATGCAATATGCGGATTGATAAACTTGTGATCCCCAAACTTGTCATGAATTAGAGAACAAAAATCTACCCAGGACGGTGTAGGATTAGATGTTTTAAACCAATGATACCAGGAATTTGCATCATCTGTCAGATGAGAAGCAGCCACCTGTATCTGAAAATCTTCATGGATTGAATAAAGGTTGAAATATTGTTCTGCCTGAAAAATCCAGCCGTCAGGATTTGTACCATCAAAAGTTGGGAATTTTATGTTGATGGACCCTGTACGAATAGGTGGAGTGGTACCACCACCGTTACCATTTCCATGGCCATTACCGCTATTGCTATTGCCATTACCGTTATTGCCATTGCCATTGCATTGATTTCCTGATCTGCCTGTACCAAGAGCATTGGTGACGGCGTCTGTCAATGCAGTTGTTAAAGCTTGCATATCTTCTTTGTGATTTTCTCTATCAACACCTTCTTTAATCTCTGCTTTTGTAATATCATCTTGCCGCTGCCTAGTGAGGGAAGTGATCAACTCTTTGAAGTCATCCTTTATACCTGTAGCTAATTGTTTGATCTCATCTTTCAAACCAGTAACTTCTGTTGTTAAGTCCGCAATTGTCATGATAAAAAAAATTGTTGAAATTTTGAGAATATATCGAACCTGCTCTATACCAGATGTTAGGGTTCTAGACCGAAACAACCTGTTAAGAACTCAACTATAAGAACCCTAAGATAAAAATCCTTGTTACTGGGGATTAACTAGTGATGTGAAGCAAATAAGAACTAAGTTTTGTATATTAAAGTTGTATTCTTACAATACTCAAGAGTTGGGTATTTATAACTACTCAAGACTTGTCTATTAAGAAAACTACTTACGTGATTAAGAATCATAACTAAACAAGGAAACTATCTAGTTAACTAAATAAGGAAAATATTGTGGTAAGGAGTTGGTACGCAACAGAAGAAAGAAGGAACTGGTTAGGGTTTGATGTTGAATCAGTAGAGATATGGGTTTTTGAAGAACTGTTGTTACTGATGTCTATTTATGAGAAGATGGGTTTGTTTTGGATTGGAGTATGGAAAGAGTTCTGGTATGAGACAGTGAAAGTTGAAGCCAAGAGACGTTGTTGCCATTATTTCTTTGTGTTGAATGAATGTTGGAGCAGATTTTTTTTGTATCTCTGAACGAATTAGAAATGTGGGTTTGTTTTATTCACAGGGAAGATGCTATAGAAAATCTCAAAGATCACCAACAAGTTGTCTCTCCATTAACGGAGTCAGTGCACATTAACTGTTCGTGCAAGGGATTGAATGAATTTTCATCACCAATTCTAGCTCAAGTGCTGTTAGAGGAGCCTGTGTGTAAGAGCTGTTGATGTTGGTATTTGCATTACAAGGTAGTGAGTGTGGTGGTTCTTTTGAATGAGACCAAGAATGGAAGCAAGGTGTGCACATGAGCTGGATTAGGCTTGTGAGGTTGCAGTTCTGTAGTTGGATATGGAGATGGTGGCCTGAGCAGGGAGGTGTTGCTATTGCAGGCAAATGGCATATGTTGACTATGCTATGAGCCATGATTGCAGGTTAGTGGTGCTTTGTGGTGGTAGTGGAGTTGCCTGACTTTGCTGAAATAAAAAATGAAGGGAACTCGAACTGAGCTATGAATCTGACACTGAGGCGAATGAGAAGTGCAATAGTAGCTGGACATGCTTCTAGCAGTGACAGTTAGCAAGAGGTGCTGGCATCGTCGCCAAGGACTGTGTTTTAGGTCCTGGTAGATGTTTCAAAGTTGGATTCCGGCTAGTGAATGCTTGAGGAAAGTTCCGGAAGAGAGAAAACAAGGCTAGCAAGTTGTGCTGCTGGGTTCTGGCCGCGATTACACTTGGGGTCTGTTGCTGCAATGAAATGGAGCTGGTGTTTGCCATGGTCCGGTGTACATATTCCAGGAGTTAGAAGATATTCTAGGGGAAGATATAAAGCTACTAGAATTGCAGGCGACTGCAATGCAAGGGCAGTCACAGTGGTGTTGTTGGTGTTTGAGTTGGTTGATGTCATTGGGTTTCTAAAGTTGATTATGAAGCAATCGAACTGAAGCTAGTTGTCTGCAACTGAGCTGTGTTGCATTGAGTTTGTGTTGCCAAGGTATTCAACTGAAATGATTCTGGTGGTGTTGTTATGCTGTGCAAGTGGAGTTGAGGCGTAGTTCTGTTGCTGCCAGAGGGTTGGAAGTTCAGAGAAAGATAAGAACAAGGAGAGAGTTGCAACCGCAGAGTGAGGGCTTGTTCAAGTTTGCAACTGAGGTAGTGCTAGCTTCAGTAGATTTGAAGGGAAGCTGGTATGGGCTTGCAGGCAGAGATGGTTTTGGCCGATCTTATTAGTGGGCTGTGACTCAATTTGGCAGTGGGCCAACAGTGACTTCTCCCTTGACCCGGTTGACTAACAATGACCGTTAGGTCAACAGTTAAGTATAACGGAATCTTAACGGAATATTCCATCGACGGATGTACGTTTTCAGGTTACCGGCGGCGACTTTACGACGCCAGATTTCGGCCAATTTCCGGCCAAAAATCCAGTTTCCGGCGAGCATTTTTGGGATAGATTTTCTACATGGGTTTCTCTCACACGTGGGCTTGGTGGATTTCCAACTAATGGAATTTGAAGACAAAACCTATTTTTGGAAGGAGAAAAAGCTATAAAAAGGAAGTTTTCTACACAATTTGATATACAACGTTTTATTCTATTCTTGGAGCTTTTGCAGAGAACTACAACTAGGGTTTTCTTTCTTTTATGTTCCATCTTATTTCTTTGAATATTATGACGATGAACTCCATGAATATGTGTAGCTAAATACTATTATTGGTTATGGGATAAAAGTTGATTTCTTCAAGCATGTTATTTGATTCTATGAATTAGTTTTGTCTCAATTTTATCGTTTGTGATTCATTATTTTTATTATCATATGATTTGAATGCTAGTTTGGTTGAGTCCGGAATCAATTGGATTTGTTTTCATCTCTATAGCTATATTAGGGTTTTCAATACGTAAAAGTGGTTTATCCCTGATTTCTAGTAGCATCTTGTGGTTAATACTTGTAGTGATACATCTTTTTAATCGCATATGAATCATAACCATTTTTAAAACGAATTAGTGCTTTTACATGTTTGTTTGCATCGATTAGTCTTATTTCATAGAACTTATTGCTCTTAGGGAGTTAAATCTAATTGTTCTTTTACACTTTAGGTTGCTTTTTATGTAGATTTCACAATAGCATATTTTAATGTTGTTTGTGATAAAATCAGTAAATAAACGGGATACTCTTGCGATCAAGATATCCTAGGACTTTTGATAATTGAGAGATTAAATACCAATTCAAATCATAGATGAAAAATACATGCTTGTGAATGATACTATCCCTTAACCAATATCTTCTCCTTATTGATTATTCCAACTATTTACTTTGCTTTATTTAGTTTTATTACTTTGATAAAAACAAAAACACACCTTGGGTTATTTTGATTACTTAAGAATCTGAAAATTGCATAACAACAATCGCCTCTCTGTGGATACGAACTCTTTCTTATCGAATACTATATTTATATTTAGTTGAGTGAGGAAGTGAAATTATTTTTGACGCATACGACATGCATCAGTGTATAAGCATCCTGTGAAGCAAACAGGGTAGCGTGAATCAAAAGGGTATAAAGGGATCATTAACCTGTATTTAAGGATGGATCGGTACTCCACGGGTGACATCTTCTGTCCAAGGCCCTCAATTGGAATAGCTAGAAGGAAGTCTTGGGCATGCGTTGCTCGTAGACAACCAAAGACAACTTTGTGTCTGTCTGATAACTCGTAATCTCGATCCATGTCTTTAACCACTTTACCAAAAAGGGCACTCGCCAGGTTACTTTGTGCTTTAAGGGGGGCGGTGTCCTTACTAGTGAAGCTGCTAAAGTCATAATCAGGAAGAGTTTCTTGTAATGCCTCCAAAGCCTTATGAAAATTGTCATCCATGCCTTCCACTCCAGCATCCCTTAATATGTGATCTTGTAAACCCAATGATTGCACACGCGATGCAAGAAAGGCATAATACGACGTCTCTTTAGCAGTGTATAATCCAAGGCCTCCATATATAATAGGTAGGGTGGATAACCTCCACTGCAGATCCCCAAAAAAAGGACCTCCACAAACCACGATACCCTCCACCACCTTCCTCAAACCTTTATCAAAGATATCCACTGCCTCTGTGGTGTATTCTGGACAACCAATACGAAGCCCAAAGAGCAACTTGGAGATGCCCATACATGCACGAAGGAGTAGAAATTCACCAGCTGATGATGATGAATAATTGTATTCTGGACAATTTAAAAATCAGTTTGAGAATCTGATGATGAATAATTGACAACTTCGTACATGCCCATAAATAAATTGCATCACCATCTGCTAATCTTTCCACGTTAAAATAGAAATGTTGCAGTGTTTTCCTATTTCCACCAGATACTGATAATTATGCACACCGCCTCCGATCCAACATTATTGATACATAGTATTTCTCCTTCCTCTACACCTGTTTGGTCTATATAGTGTATGGGAAATTAACTTATCGACACGACCGGTGTGCTCCTAAACTTTTGCACTACTTCGGATAGCATAGTTTCTATTCAAAAAGTCTTACTGACTCCTACATATGGTACTGTGCAATGTGTGCTAAATTCATTCAAGTGCCCACTACATTTCTTGTTAACATACTTGCTTCTCTATGCCCTATTTACATACAAGAAATACAAAAGATTCTAACGATATCATTGCTTATTTAATTAAAAGTGAATTAGAAGAGTGCCTAAGAAAGAATCTAGGTAGCTAATAAAAGACATCAAGCACAAATGACATAAACATCAAGGGCTTTAAGAAGGTAATTAAAAGTGAATTAAAAGATTACCTAAACTATGAAGCTTCCACAAAATGAAGAATCAATCACCAATTTGCATATCTAATGCTCTATAATCATCAACAATTTTACTTTCAGCAGCAGCAACATCAATAAAATTGAACTCCCAATTACAGATATTCTGACAAATGCCCAAATCAAAACATTAATAATCCCTTGAAATGAAAACCCCAATTCCAAATTTCAACAAAACCTCAAATCTATATAAAATTGAATTCCCACTTTCATCCGCCTCTGGTCCTCATTCAAGTCTGTATATATGCATGAATCAAAAACGACCAACAAACAAAACCATCCAATTCTCAACAAAAATTCAATAAACCTAAACATGTTTCCAAATGAAAATGGAAATTGATTATATACAATTGATATTTACCCAGTAATTCTATTAATCACCTTATCCGTTGTACGAATCTCCATTGATTGTAAATTAGGACATGAAAATGCTATGCAAGCAAGGATAGTTGAATAACATCACTGCAACATAAAACAATATACAAGAACCATTTATGATTGCTCTTCAATTTATTTACCTATGTAGGACCAGAATATCGCCACAACGATATTCTCGCGATGGAAACGACACTTCTGCGAGAAACCCAAAAATTTCTACAAGTATTAACAACACTTTGACGAGAATGTCGCAAGATTCTTCAACGACATTTGGTGAGTGTCACAAAAGAGTGATATAACGGTTAACGACTGAAGATATATGAGAAGAATAAGTCTGCTTCACGATGGTTACGAAGTTGGCGATGGTGAAGACTAAAGTTATGGCGATGAGATCGCAGAGTAGATCCGAATTAAGGGGAAATCTTAGCTGTCTTCCACTATGTATTTTCCTATATAAAGGGTTCGACTAAATCCATAAAAGGATGATGTACTTTTGAGAGTTGAGAGATTTTTTGAGGAGAGAGAAACTCCAGAAGAAAAGTTGTACTTCTGAGTTTTGATATTTCTTGTAAATTTTCCTGAAAGTGAATTAATAAAATTGTTGTTGTTCATTCTCGATTATGACTTAATTTTCATAGATTCTTGACAAGGGTGTAGTGTGGGAAATCCTGCAACTACATTTTGGCGCCCGAAACAGGGAGAATCAAGCTAAGAAATCTATAATTACAACTTGAAAATTTGAAGAAATCGTTAGAATTGAAGAAATGGTTAGAAGAAGAAGAAACACATCAGAACCACCAACAACTGTGAGGAGAAGTAAAAGACTTGCAGGTGAAGGAACAGGTGAATTAGAAGAATCTTTAAGGATAAGATCAGGAAGAAATAGAACAAGAAATGAAGAAGAAATTTCAATTCAACAGTCGAATCAACAAGCACAAGCGCAAGATAGAGATGTGGATTATGATAGAGTGAGCGTGCACACTTGGAGGTCAGATTCAATAGAAGAAGCAGAAAATCGACAATTAAGAAATGAGGAAGAGGGAGAAAGAAATCAAGAAATGGTTGGAGGATTAATTCATGAAGGACGTGAAATAGTTGATGATTTGAGACAAAGAATACAGGAAGAAAGGAGATTAGAGACAGAAGAGCGTGCAAATTTAACAAGACAAAATCATGAGCTAAGAATGGAGAATTTGAGGTTACAAAGAAGGAGATCAAGAAGTACTTTTAGATCAAATTCAAGATCATTCAGAGAAGAACCAAGGCAAAATTCCCCTATAAGAAATGTTAGAGAAAATATTCGAGGAGAAGTGCAAAATAGGGAAGAAGAGATAATTGGTGATCGCAATAATCCGCGTGATAACAGAAATCAAGAGGGAAGAAACAACCAAATTGAAGAAGAAAATACAGAAGAAGGTGGGAGGATATTACATGGACGAGAAAATCAAAGAATGATTGAAGAAGAAATTGAGGATCATTACGCTGAACAAGCACGTCTAGCTCACGAGAGGGAAATATTAAGGGAAGAAGTAGAAGAACGTGAATTTTGAGAAGCAGTGCGACAAAATAATCATGAATATCGAGAAATAAGACGTACACAAAATCGTTACAATGGTAATATTCAGGAGGAGTATGATAGGATACAGAGGAGAATAAAGAGACAACGAAGAGAAATGAGGAGAAATGAAGAAGTTCGCAGAGAAGAAGATAGGAAGTTACGATATCAAGAGGAAGATGAAAGAGAAGTTCGCAGATAAAGACGAAATGATGATGAAGAAGAAGATATACAAAATCTCGCAAGACAAGAAAGGCAAGAGCGCAAAAGAAGGGAAGCAGCATTAAAAAGGCCAATGGAGCAAAACTCAATTGAGAATGAGCAAATACTGAGAGAATTAGCAGAAATGCGAGGAATAATAAACAATAGAAGAGAAGGAGGTAGGAGACAACTTGATGAAGCTATTGAAGAAGCTGCGAGAACTCCATTTACTCATGAAGTACAGTTAAGAGGGATACCTCCAAAATGCAATTTACCAGCATTAACCAGCATTTTTGATAGAACTACTTGTGCAATTCAGCACGTCAAAGCTTATGTTAGATGTATGCTACAGTGGGAAAATCATGATGTTGTGCTATGCAAATATTTTGCATCCAGCTTAACTGGCGAGGCGATGAAATGGTTCGAGGGATTACCAAAAAATACCATAACTTCTTTTGATCATTTACAAGCTACATTTTTAGGAGCGTATATTAGCAACAATTCATCGCGGCCGGGTATTGAAGATGTGTTTGGGTTAAAACAGAGAGTTGGCGAGAGTCTGAAACATTTAACCATAAGATGGAAGACAATGTGCAGCGAGATGGCAGGAAGAGTTGACGAGAGATATCTTATCTTGTCTTTTATCAATGCAATGTTCGCAACCAATCTACTGTACATACAAATTTCCAGAGTCAAGAATACAATCACTATGACTGAACTGCGAGAACTACAGGAGGAATACATTGCTTTGGAGGAGAAACAAAATGAGATGGAATCATATCCCATCGCGAACACCAATTCCGGAGCAACAAATGGGAGTTTACTTCCTAGAATGATAAATAATGTAGCGAGCAGCTCGCAAGTGCAGCAAGAAAAGGTAGAGATTGATAACCATCAGAAGTTGGTAGCGATGGGTAGTAGAGATCAAGAAGAATATGAAAGAGAGAAGAATTACTATAATCGCGGTGGAAATAATAAGATTCAAAGACTTGATCAGCCGCAAGAAACTTATGGCGGACAGAGGCAAAACAATTTTAGAAGTCAAGGGAATCAGAAGATCATATGGGAAGAAATTTAGATGCCTCCACTCAATACTAGCATAGAAAAAATTTGGGAAGCTATCATTTTAATGGAAAATATACCATCTCCATGGAACATGGGAAAATAACCACATCCTAACAATTGCAGTCAAGAATTTTGTCTTTACCAGCATTTTCATGGCCACACGGTAAATGACTGCAGGAATGTAAAGAGAATAATCTTAAGAATGATCGAACAAGGAAAATTAAATCACTTTTTAGTAGGACATCCACAATCTCAGTGATTACCTCCAGCACCAGAAATTCGCAGGGTAAATACTGTAAAAGGGGCAAAATCATTCGTAATAGAAGTTGGGGCTAAAGCAAAGAATTTTTTTTGTAATTCTATAGTACATTCACATAGAACTATAGAGGATTTCCATGACAATATTCTGAGCAGGGTCTTCGCGAAAGACACAGATGGAAGAGAGATATTGAATATCGCGAGAGCCTCGCCATTAGAGGAGTGGCAGAAACAGACTATATCTTTCACTTCACAAAAAGTACCAGAGCTTGGTGAGCAGCATGATAACCCATTGGTAGTAAGGTTAGAGATAAATCCCAAGCAAGTAGAAGAAGAAGATGAAGAAAATCATACTGAAAATGAAGATTCTTGGGCTATCAATAGAGTTCTAATAGATATAGGGAGCTCAGTTGATATATTATTTTTTATCATACCTATAAGACCATGGGCAGAAAAGATGAGGATCTAATTCCATCAACATACAAAATCTATGGTTTTAATGGCACGTCTAACAAACCAAAGGGGGAAATTGAAATGCAAATACCGTTAAAAGGAATATCTTCAAAAATCTTATTCTGTGTTGTGGACATCGAGTCACCTTATAATGCTTTGACAGGACGACCTTGGTTACACGGGATATTGGGTGTTGCATCAACTTATCACCAATGTATCAATTTCCCTCATCCTAAAGGATTTGGAGTTATTAAAGGAGATTAGGGAGAAAGCAAGAAATGTTATGAAATCGATATGAAGTCTTGCGAAGAAAGATCTGAAAAGAATAGCAATTGGAAATGCAAAATTAAACAACAACAGAAATATGAAAGGTTAATGATTGATACAATAGAGTGGAAAGAGGATGTGCAAGCTGATGGCGAGCGTCTCGCATAAAAAGGAACAACAGTAAAACGTAGCAGAAAAGCAGAATAAAAAAATAGTAAGTAGAGAGGTAAAGTGATGAAATTTAGAAAACTTTATGAAGGATTTGTTTGAAGAATATGTAATTAAAACAGAATAATCTTCTTGAAATAATCGCAAGACTTTCAAAGTTATGAAATTCTATCAGAGTTACAATACTCGCAAGAACAGCGAATAAAATTTCGCAGAGATTAAAAGAATAGGACGAACCTTTATGGCGTGCACCCTAGTTCGCGAATAAAATTTTGTAAGAGGCAAATGTAAGACCTAATAGCGTGTCATATAAGGGGGTATCTCTTGACATGACTCAGCGATAAGGTTATACCGCTGCTGGAACCTGAGTCATGCAGATGTTGGGGTTAAAGAAAACCTATCAGGGAGAGAGATCTTGGATTTCCAGATATATAAGGTTATACCCTGGTTGGACGACCGAGAATCTCTTCCAAGAAGTGCAAAGTATGACCAAGGCGTCGAGGTAAACGGTTGAGCCATGGGTGCCCGGAGCGTACGAAACTCTCTTGCCATCCTTGGTAAGTCTTAGATACAATGCACTTGGCCTGAAGAAAACCCACTTAGAGTGCAGTCTTGTAACTATAAGCCATATAGGCATAAAGGACAAGAGGCTGTGAAAACAACTGGTTATTGGCAAATCCGTATGGGGGGAGCTAGTCTTGTATGGACGATGTGCCCTCCTTGAAGGGGAAACCAGGGGGAAGATAAGGGCGGCACCCTCCATTAGGGAGCTGATAAGTGTCTTAAGACGGCAATGCCATGGGGATTTATGATCGCAAGATCATTTAGGCCTATCATATTGTCACGTGACAAAAATTATACAAAGGCAAAAATCCTAAAGAGAAAATGTTAAGATGAGATCAATGGGTTTTTGCATGAAAGTGTAAAGACGTCCTGCGATTTCATCGCAAGACGGCAATGTCACGAGGCTTTGTTCTTGCGAGAGAATTTAGACTTGTCATATTATCGCAGAGATATTGAAAAGATACTGATAAGACAAGATCAATGGGTCAATACATGCAAATTTAAAGACGTCCTGCGATTTTGTCGCAGAGAAATGAAAATGTTGGAAAAATAAGACCTTTAACTAGGAAGGCATAATAAAACCAACAGATTATTGCGATATTGCTCGCAGTATTTATGAGATTTGGCAAGTACTGAGGCATAATTTAATGATAGTACTAAGGCATAATATATTTTTACTTCAACTAATATTTAATCTTTATGCAATTTTCTCTTATTGCAGATGAATAATAGAGGCAAGTATGGGAATGCATAGAATGATGAAATTATTATTCATCTATTATATGATAAAATTGCATTGATAATACTAAGTAACATACTTATACAGATCATTAAAAGATAACAGTTATATTGACTGTTTTGCAGAAGAGAATTATTTTCTGACTCATACAGATAGAAGCAAAATGAGTTTATAATGGCGGAGAAACTCACAACAAATTACAAAAAAGAGGAAGTAATTATACAAAGAAGACAACAGAAGAAGACAACTAATTAGACTGATTGCCATCTTCATCGTCAGATTTCTTATTCTCATCGCCAGATTTCTTTTATTCATCATTGTCAGAATTTCTTTCATCGTCAGAATTTCCTTCTTGTTCATCATCGCCAATACTATCTTCATCGCTAGAATCTTCAGCTTCACTATCAGAGATAGTAGGTCTTGGAATTTCTTTTGGGATTTCTTCTTCGAGATCAAGATATGCAGAATGAGAGATATTATGATCATCACAAACCAATTTAATGAATTTATTGCGAGTAATAATAAGATATCTGTTAAAATTCGCAGTAGTAATGTTGAGACGGTCCTTTAATCTTGAATACTTCTCATTGCGAGCAATAAGTTTGGTTGCGAGTTGATGTTTTTCATCTTCAAGTTCTTGAAATCTCTCGCGACAATTCTTCTCAGCAACTGCGAGAACGTGACAACGAATTAGAAGCTTTAGTAGGAAGAATATTAAAATGAAAAATTAGCAAAAATTGAACAAGTTAACAACCTTCTCTTTCATAAATCATATCTCTAATTAAAGCATCTTGTTCAACTTGGAGACTAACATCTACACCTAGGTTGTTTCTGGCGTTATCAAGAACTTTTGCAGCCCAAGCAAACTCATCATCGTTATTGATAAGAAGACGTGAGCGAGCTTGAATTTCCATCGCAAGAAGATCTTCATTCTCGCGAATAAGTCTATCTCTTTCTACTTGAGTATCAAAAAGAGTTTTATGGAAATATGCTAGAGCCTTGGTACCGTTTTTAACAGCAAGATCCTTCTCGTCAATAAGATCACTATTTATTTTCCTTAATCTATTTATTTCTTCTTTAGAGTCAAGGTAAAGACGTTTAAACCAGTTGGTTAAGTTTAAATTGGATCTGTGCTCTATTTTCAAGAGGTTAAACTTGGATTTAAGTTCCTCAAAGGAGAGAGATCTAATCTGATCATCTGAGAAGTTACTTAGAGAACTATTAAGGCAAGCAAGAAGAGCATTATCATCTATAGGTTCAGGAAAATATTTGAGGAGTGTTGCCTCATCAGTAAGACCATAAATATTTGCAAAATGGTTGCTTGAATAAGCTATAATAGGGTGAGAAGAATTAAGAAAGAAAGAAAATGGATTATACCATATAATTTTTGATGAGCTTTTTCAAGATCAACGAATTTCTTCTTGTCAGCTGAGGCATCGGTTTCCAATTGCTTATTTTTTCTACGAAGATCAGCAACTTCTGCCTCCAGTTTTTCTTTCTCCTGACGAAGGTTATTAGATTTTTCTTCTTGAATAACATGTTTAGTGTCCAAATCAGAAGCAACATCAAAAGAAGCTCTTCCAACCTGCGAGAGAATTATGTAAATTAAGATTTGGCGAAGAAACAAATACAAAAGTAAAATAAACTAGAGGAAACATACCAGTATGCCAAGAGAATTCAAGAGACTGGGAGTTAGCGATCTTAAAACTCCGCGAAGAGAAGCATTATCAACTAAGATAGGAGCATCGCAAATTTTGGCGAGATATTGAGATATTTTAGTAATAGCTTCGTCTCCATACTCATTTGGGATACCATGTTCAGTATCGCCAAAAAATTTAGATAGCTGAGCCATGGAAGACTCAGAAGGAGCACCATTATAAACATTAAAATTATCCTCATTATCTTTATCTACATCAACATTTAGGTCATCAAAAATAGGTTGAGGAGTTGAATAAGAAGAATGTTGAGTTTTTCTTTTCTTTTAAGGAGGATCGCGAGATTTATCATCACGAGGGGCAATAGGCTTTTCTTTAGCAGAGGCAGCAGATTTTCCTTTGCGATCAGTGGAAGATTTTCCCTTGGGTTTTGGTTCTAATGGTTCAAGCTCTTCAATCACCTGCGAGCACGAATTAAGATAAGAAATAGGGGCAACAATATATTGTTAAAAGCTATAAAAGAATATTTCTTACTTCATCCGTGAAAGATTTCAGAGCCAAAAAAGTGCAAGGTTTCCTGTGAGTTCGATAGCTGAGTTTCATCCTATCAATCTGAGAAAAATCAAAATAGTTAGCGAAAATATGAAAATATGAAGAAGATAGTGAATAATAATAATGCAAAAGTTGAGAGGATATATACTTCTTTAGATTTTTCAGGCCAATTAAAGACCCATGGCTGATACTCTTGAAGATTCACGGGCAATACAAGAGAACCAGAGATATAATCTCCTTCAAGAAATAATGGAAAAATAAACCATTTGTCATCGCTAGAATGGCAAGGGCCTTGATTGGTCTTTGTATGAAAATCAATATCTAACATGACAATTTTATCTTCAACGATTTTATCTTTCTTCTGTAAGCGGAATCCCCAGCAGTGCGATCTATTTTCATGGGAATTATGTCATAATTGATAAAGAAGTTTTCCACAGTATACATCGCAGGAATGATGGGAACATCTTTGAATTCAGGGTTTTTCGCATCACCAGGATAAAGAAAACCTTTATTAGCACCGTGAGAGGCATATTCAAGTAATAATCTAATGCAATCTCCACCTAACTGATACACTGCTCGTGAAAATTTCTCATGAGAAATTATTTGATAAAACAAGGGACGTTCTGGGTCATAAAGTGGAACGGGAAGGCCAGCTTCAAGTTGACCTAGCGATACTATAATTTTGTTGCAAGAAAGTTGATGTTCAGAAAATAACTTGACAGAAAGTTCAGATTTAGAATCTTGACCTGGAATTGTTGACAAAGTAAAACCTTTGTTTTTGAGATTTTCTCTCATCTCGTTAAACGCAGTCAAAATTTTAGCACCAGCAGCCACCATCTTTGTAGTATGGGAGGGAATGAAGGAGGAAATTGAAAGAAAAGAAAGAAATCGCGAGAATAATAAATGCGCAATTTACGGAAAAACAGTAAAATTGCAGAGAAGAAGAATGAAGAAGAGAGTAAAAGATAAAAAGATAAGAATGAGAAGAGTATTTATAGAAGAAGAAATTTCTCGAAGAAGATGAAAGTAATTAATGCAAAGAAAATACGTGGGTGGTCAGATTGTAGCGGTTAGAGGAGACGTGTCAAAAATTTATTAGAAGAAAAGATTCGTGAAGACAGCTGGCGAAGGACGGAGAAATCTGAAAAGATAAGCAATTATGGCATTTTAGATTCTCATATCTTATCTTCTTCGCAGAAAAGACAAGAGAAGAGGCAAGATGTGGGACCATAATATCGCCACAACGATATTCTCGCGATGGAAACGACACTTCTGCGAGAAACCCAAACATTTCTACAAGTATTAACAACACTTTGACGAGAATGTCGCAAGATTCTTCAACGACATTTGGCGAGTGTCAAAAAAGAGTGATATAACGGTTAACGAATGAAGATATATGAGAAGAATAAGTCTGCTTCACGATGGTTACAAAGTTGGCGATGGTGAAGACTAAAGTTATGGCGATGAGATCGCAGAGTAGATCCAAATTAAGGGGAAATATTAGCTGTCTTCCACTATGTATTTTCCTATATAAAGGGTTCGACTAAATCCAGAAAAGGATGATGTACTTTTGAGAGTTGAGAGAATTTTTGAGGAGAGAGAAACTCCAGAAGAAAAGTTGTACTTCTGAGTTTTGATATTTCTTGTAAATTTTCCTGAAAGTGAATTAATAAAATTATTGTTGTTCATTCTCGATTATGACTTAATTTTCATAGATTCTTGACAAGGGTGTAGTGTGGGAAATCCTGCAACTACAACCTAAACACAAAAATAAAAGTTGAACTTCAATCAGTGATTACACTATAGTTAATAAATACTAAAATTTAAGTAAGGTTTGTTCGTACCTGAGAGGAAGGGATTTCGGTATTGGAAAGATCAGAAGCGTTTCGAGTTCATAAATGAAATTGAAAAATGAATCCCAGCAGAGAGACTCATCGAGAGACTTAGGGTTTGCATCTGAGAAGAAATATTAAAAACGTTTAATCCAATAAATCTCTTCCAAAATCTATCTCGATATCTATCGCTCTCGCTATGTCTCTCTGAATCTCTCCTGAAATCTGAGATGTAATCACTTCGAAACGTTTATAACTCTAAGGGTAATTTTGGTAGTGGGAAAATTAGGGAAATTATGAATCGGTGACAGTTTGGATTAACTCGTTTAAAATCTGTACTAAACTGTTAGGGGCGGGTGAATTTTGGACTATAGAGTACTGGGCTCGAAGGGACAGGACTGGAGCGTTCAAAGCCCAGGAAAGAAGGGGTTAAACGTTAATTTCTACAATCATGATTTATATGGGTACTAGCCCTTAACCCGTGCCGTAACGGCACGGGCCATGATGTTAGTTCATTTTTAATATATCGTATAATTTGTGTCCCGAATACTTATCAAGTCCTTATGATTTAATATGGGTTTGTCATAAAAATAGTCGGGATTTTCCTCACTTTTTTTCTTGTTTTTTTCCTTTAATATTATACCGCCGGAGATTTTCTCAAACGAAAAGAAATATAATCTTAACTTCCAGACAATTTTTTATTTAGGTTCATTGCTTATAATGAGATAATGCTCTACATGAACATGGAAGTTTAAATATTTTTTGGAAATATATCGTCAGCAACGCTCATCTCAGTGAAATCAACTAATCAATATCGTCCATAAAAGTCTCCCCATGCTCATATTTCGCTCTAGCTGACTCATTTATCATGGTCATGTGGTCGATCCTCCAAATAGGCAGAGAATAATATTTTTTTTTGCATTGAACGGATGATAAAAACTCTCCGATGTGACATGATTTTCCTGTAATTTTTCAACACCCATCAGATGACAATGTTTAAAATGTGTACCAATTACCTTTTCGAAGGGATTGTATATATGCAAACCTCTGCCATTAAATCTTCAACAAAGTATTGTGCCCAACAGTTCGGCTTAACAAAGGCTTTGGTAACTTCAAAAGTCTTGGACATTTTGTCACTTCCATATGTTCCTACCTTCACATGGAATACAATCTGGCGACACATTACCTCATAAAGAACCTTGAACACATATTGTACTCTCTGATCCTATTTCAAATTTATAGGTTGTCAATAGATCCTTTACCAAAAGTTGACATCTTCTACATTGAATATTTATAAAAAAAAAAATGGTATTGTGGATCGTTGCTTTCTAAGATTGTAGTTTTCAAAATTGGTCTCTTCAAGTCTCACGGCTTTCTAAGTTCATATATCATGTTTGTTTTTAACATTTTAGCTAGCCATATTATGTTTGTTACTTTAAACTTGATGCCATCTTCTACTGTGAACTTTATGTGATTTCAGAATCGAAATAGTTATACCTCTTTCATTCGTATCAAGTAATCCATCGTATATCCCAACAACTCTTCTACATCAATTCCTTTCTTTTGCCGTTTCCGAACCATCGGTAGACATTATTATCAAACGTAATTTGTCTAATTTTTGTTGATGTTATGTATTTGCAATGTTCATTTTTCTTAAATAAATAGATTGTGGAAAAACTATAAAAAAAAAAAAAAGAACATAAGTATTTGATAGGGTCTAAGTTACTATATCCAAAATACTTCAGACACTGCTTCTGGTGCCTTGTTTCCTCAAATTCATCGTTTCATTCTAGATAGTACATGCAACACCAATCATTTGCGAAGTGAGCTATTTGCGCAAGTGTGGTCAATGTATCCCTTACCTGTAATAATAATAACAACACGTCAATTTTTTTCAAGGCTTCCAGTTGTAAATGGTATGAATCTAATGGATTTGAATTGTACCTCAATCTTAGATATCACCTTCTTCTCACATAACATAGCAATTGAGGAAGGACAAATCTTGACCACTCTTTACATAGGCAGAGTTAGCCAAACTATGTTTTGAAATTTTCTTACGTGGAAATTATTATTAATCCATATTTTAGTCGGCTCCTATCGAAGCTGATCAAATTAGTCCTATAGAAAGTTAATCTTAAATTTTTGACCTTATTTCTTGACCAAATTATTGAAGTATTCTCAGCCATGTTCTGCTTTGTGTGATCTACCCATCTGTATCTACTCTACCTTCTAACCCAGTGAATGAAACATATACATATTGATCGTAATTTGATATTGTTGATTTGTAATCAAGAGGTCGCATGATTTGAGAATGTAAAATATAAAAAATATTCTATAAACATCGGAGGCGAAATTTAGATTTATGATTTAGAGTTTTTTATGATGATTTTGATGAACAAACAAATATATTCAAACAATTGTTGTCTTTGCAGGTAGTTGTCGCGAAACAACTCGACATTGATAGTATTTCAGGAAAAAAAATGTAATAGTACTTGAGAGAGCGATAATGTTCTCTTACGCGGGCACACCAATTGCCTTTATATAATACGGATACCGTTTCCGTGATCCAACAATCATGATCATATTGTCTTATACGTTCCGATATCATCCTAGAAATATTTGATTTTTGTCCTTATCAATGGTGCTACAAACAACCAATTACATCTTTCACAATACAATGTTGCATGTTTTGTGAAGATTTTTTTTTACTCGGTCAATAAAACTCACTAAAAAGCAAAAACTATTATTATCCACTACTATTACCAACACCCACCACCATAAAAACCATCCACTACCACTATTTATTCCACCAATAGTAATGTTACCGCCTCCACCATTCACAAACACACCGTTTATACTAACCCTACTTCCACTACCACCATTAGAATTAATATAGCTTTTAGTACAATTATTTATTAATAAAATTATGTATTTATGTTATATTATTAAAGGGACATTTATAATAGAAATTTAATTAATCATTATGAACAATCAATGAGACACTAATTAATAAAGTATTTAAAAATGGTTAAGTTAAACAAACCCCAGCGATAAATTTATCTTTGCCAAGGACAAATCCTGACCACTCTTTACATAGACAAATCGATAATAAATAATTTCATATGTTCTGATCTTGATTCGTGTCGTTCGTTTAGTTATTACATAACATGGAAATTTATTGCACCAATTTTTTAAAATGGACATGTGTTTTATCGAATTTATTTTAACATTAAAATGATCAACCACGTTTTATACTTTATAATATAACGTTACATATTTTGTGGCATTACAAAATTAGCATAATATGTTTTTGTTCACCAATACCCGCCACCAACATTAAACCATATGAATCCATTTTTTTTATCCACCACCACCTAGTAGCAGAGCCAAGGGTTGACTAACCTGGCTTTAACCCCTTAAATTTTTAATAACTACATGAATTTTTTTAGTTTATTTTATAAATAATACTTTTTCCATATATATCTATGGTTTAGTCCACCAAAGTTTACATGTTTCTTTTTAGAAAAAAAAGTAGGCCTCCTCAATGTCAATTTTTGACTTCACCACTGCCACCATCACTGCCGCCTACCCCATGTAGGTTGTTGGACGCAATTCTAATTTTCAATCACAAATGCCATGTATGAGGTTTAGATTGAACAAAATGTCGTAATTGATTGGTTTTTTTTTTTCATGTATATATTCTTTTTTGTATTGGAATCAATTTTATTTTAACATTAATAAATCATGATTTATGCGACCAAAGATAATAGGGGTACCATTTGGGTGATCCAACTACGATCATGAAAATATTATCTTGTATGATATCATCCCGGAAACATATGGTACCTTCCTTTATCAAAAGTGTTAAAAACAACTAACCACATCTTCCACACTACGATGTTGTAACGTCAACATAAAATTAATATTGTCCATCACTACTCACTAACACTCACCGCCACTACTTCTTCCACCACAAACTAGGGGAGAAGCCAGGATTTTGAGGAAAGAGGGAGAAAAAACTCTTGGCAAGTTGGATACATGTGAAAAATGGACTTCGTATCCCATTTTATGATAAAAGAACAAAAATAAATATAATTGTGCTTGGCACCGCCCTTAACCACCAATAATCTTTCGGCCTCCACCTCTTCTACTACCCATTGTCGCCAAAAATGTCTATTGATATTATTTATCAAAATTACTTATTAATAGAAATACATATTATAATTAATTAAGAAAATATTTATAATTAAAAAATGATTAGTCATTTATTATGAGCAATTAGTGAAACACATATTAATAAAACACTTTATAACGAATAGATTATTTATTATGTGCAATTAGTGAAACACTAATTAATAAAGCAATTATGATATTTAAGTTGAATAAACCACCATCGTTGATTTATCTTTTCTATTAATTCCAACCAAGGTGGAACACTGGTTAGAGGCCACTCTTATGACACAATAGGTCATGAGTTCGAACCTCCCGTTATAATTTTTGAAAATCCATATCTTGACTTGAGTATTCATTTTTCATTCATAATATTGGAATTAATGCCACGCCTGCGAGTTGTAGGGGGTGGTCAGGAGAACCACAACCCTTGATTTATCTTTGTCTACACAAATCCTGACCACCACTAGCACATGCTAACTTATCCTGGCTTTGTTTTGTACTAATGAAGGGTGAACTGGTCAAATGGTCAGATTGTCAAGAGTCAAACATGCAATGGTCAAGTGGTCAAATAAAAGAGTCAAGAATTACCATACATCTCCCAAACGTAAGAAATTAGAGCCAAAATTGGTATTGCGGCGAGGTGGCGGTAGAATAGGGATACCACGAGGTCTGCTCCGTCACCGACGACTAGCTTATTTAGAAAGTGCATCCCAACTATACCAAGCTGTTGCAAAACCATGAGCATCGTCGGCAACCATCCCCAGCCATTTTCCTACATTTTTCAATCAATATTTAATTTATATGGAAAACAAATGAACCAAGGATCAATATATGCAAGGATGCTGATAGGGGTACCAAATTGCTTGGGGGTTACCAATATGTATTTTGTCCTATATGCATATTGGCACACCCCCAAGTAATTTGGTACCCCTATTAGCAATCTTGAATAAATGGGTAAATTAAAGAGATAGACAAAGGGTAGAAAATCTTGTTCTCATGCTTCAAAAAAAAATAAAAAATAAAAAAAATCTTGTTCTTGTTTTTTAGCCTCTAGTACTTAGTTAAGAAAATATGACTTTTGAAAAGGAGGAAGAATTGAAACTTGATCATAAATCCTTGAATCATGATATGGGTTTCAAATATATAGAAAAGAAATGCAGATATATTGAAAACTTCCTATGTAATTATAACAAAGCTTCCTCTAATTGCACCAAGTTTGAGAAGATTTAACATGAAAAAAACCATGAGAAAAAAGCACATTCACTAGTCGGAAAAACATGCAGACAAAAAAGCATAAAAGATTTTGCTAAAAAAAGGAACTGGAAAAGCCATGAGAAGATTTGACATGAAAAATTTAACAGAAAAATGTTTACTAGTCAGAAACATGAAGAAGAAGAAAAAAAACATAGAAGATTTGCTAAAAAAAGGACTGGAAAAGCCATGATAAGACAAACTCACCTCTCCTATATAACCTTAGATCAATATAATCTATATTATAAGGGACAATGGTGTTTTTCCATATGGACGGTTATCTACATTTGGGACAAATAAAGGACGGTCTAGATTTAAGTTTTTCAATCTACATTTTTAGCATATAAAGAAGGGTTGAGATTGAGCCACAAATTTAATATTTGATCTAGATTGTGCCATATATTTAATAAGATTTTTAATTTCCTCTCCACCCTCCCAATGTCATTTATTTAGGAATTACTTTTCCCATTTAATGTGAAACGGTTTATTTTATTCTAAATTAAATGTCTTTTACCTTAATCTCTTTCATAATCAAAATCTACATTTTTATGTTGTATTTTGTGATCTAGATTCTGTTTCTTCGTCTGTAGTTAAAAGAGATTCAAAAATATGATTGTTATCATTTAATCTTTTTTTTTTTTTTTTTAATGTTGTCCAATTTAACTTTGACTTCTTCGGCCAATATCAAGAAGATTTTCATGGAGCGAAAATAATAACGAAGAAAGCGCAGGTTCCATTGTTATTTTCCTTATAATTTTTAAATATTTTTTCAACTATATTGCTACTTCTGCTAGAGAGTTTCAGCCTCTTACTTGGACTAAGTCATATACATGTTGGTATAAAAGGGATTGGGGATTCCTGATTATATATTTTTTTTTCTTTATATTATATGAACCTTGAAATTACATCTCTTCAAAAAGAGTATTTGTTTTTCTTAAATTTGAGATAACAAAAAGTGGTTATATATATGCAGTTGACATAAAAAAAAATGGTTGACTCACCTTTAATCTCTCATTTTCTGATTTCAGGAGATTGTTTTTAGGCAACGAAAAAGGGGGTTTGGGAGCAATATAATGAGGAACAATATCCTTTTGTGGGATGTGTCACTGTAATTTTATATCGATACTCCATAAATTGTCATTCCATGCATTTTATCATTGGCTTGGATGAAGGAGTTTTGGTATACCATAAAGGTACAAGTATATTTGTTTCAAGGGTATGTGATTCATATGCACATCTTTGATTTCCGTAAAAAAAAAATTCAATTTTTCTAAATGGTTTAAGAGAGCTTAGTGCATAGGGAAACCATCTTTGATTGCTGTGAACAAATTATCAATTTCTTTAAATGGTTCAAGAGAGCTTAGTACATCTATACCGACTAATACTTGAACCTTCACCTATATTTTACTCTGTAAATATATCTTCTAATATTTGATATTTTTCTGTTCATTAAAGATACCAACTAACCAAACTATATATAACTAGCTTACACTTTATAGAAGTTGATTTAAGAAATATTTTAAAATTTAATTGCATGTCCATTTAATGCTACCAAATTATAAAATTATGGCAATTTTAGGTCTCCTCTGTACTCTTAGGTCAAGGTGTTTCAAGGTCTCATACCATTTCCATTTAGACTGGGTCTCTAATTTACTTTTAGATCTCAAACACATATATCATTGAAGATATATATTGTAAATATGAGAAACTCTCCCATGTATCGTGTATTTATTCATGTATCATTGAAGATAGATTTTTTTTAACGATTTTTGTTGAATTTTACGGGCACAATTTACCTAGATATTGTAAATCATTCTTAGTCGGGGATTGGTTACTTTTGTTGATTTGTCATTTGATTTAGGATCTTAACTGTGGACTTAAATTGGATATTTCTGATTTTCCTGAAGCCATTGTCTTTTAAGAATTTTATAAATACTTACTACCATGTCTCAAATAAGGTTCATTTAATTTTAAGATTATATGTTATTTATTTATTTTCATTTTGGTTGGGGGGGGGGGGGGGGGTTATGGTGTGGATCATTAGAATCCTTCGCATTAGATTTGTAGAGCATTATTGTCTAGCACTGTAACAATAAGCAAAAATTTTACTGACACGAAATCTAAAGGGAAGTCATTTTTAAGATCCATACTTTCCCACCCTAGCTCATGGGACTCCAAGAGGATGTGGTTGGTTTTGAATTATATTCGATGAAACAAACTGCATTAGAACATGAAAAACCATTGATTGACCAGCTTATGCCTACTGATACCCGTATGAGGATTTGATTGGCATATCCTTGGTGTAGATTTAAATGATAGCCGTATGAGGATTTGATTGGCACATCAATCGTGTAGGATTTTAAAATCGAATGATCACAAAGCACCCTTTCATGTGTTGCTTCACAATATTTGCTTGGAAAATGGAAGTATCAATCATATTTTCATGCAACACTTATAAGATTTATGATTAAAGAAAGTTTATTGAAAATTCCATACACCAAGAACATAAAAAATACCAAAAAATACCCTGAAAATGCATTACCTCCATCTTAGGTTGATCGCCGACGGAATAGGAATTTAAAAAGACTACCATAATTGGAACACATTTTAGGTTTAACAGTCGTTCAGTACCAATAGAATCTAGCACACTGCACTAATTTTCTTCGCAGGTATCAATCATATTTTCAGACAAAACTACATTTTCGAGAAACATGCATTTTGGTTTTTGGTATACTTTTTATGGTGTGGATCGTTAGAATCCTTCGCATTAGATTTGTAGAGCATTATTGTCTAGGACTCTAACAATAATCAAAAATTTTACTGACACGAAATCTAAAGGGAAGTCATTTTTAAGATCCATACTTTCCCTCCCTAGATCATGGGACTCCAAGAGGATGTGGTTGGTTTTGAATTATATTCGATGAAACAAACTGCATTAGAACATGAAAAACCATTGATTGACCAGCTTATGCCTACTGATACCCGTATGAGGATTTGATTGGCATATCCTTTGTGTATATTTAAATGATAGCCGTATGAGGATTTGATTGGCACATCAATCGTGTAGGATTTTAAAATCGAATGATCACAAAGCACCCTTTCATGTGTTACTTCACAATATTTGCTTGGAAAATGAAGGTATCAATCATATTTTCATGCAACACTTATAATATTTGTGATTAAAGTAAGTTTATTGAAAATTCCATACACCAAGAACATAAAAAAGACCAAAAAATACCCTGAAAATGCATTACCTCCATCTTAGGTTGATCGCCGACGGAATAGGAATTTAAAAAGGCTACCATAATTGGAACACATTTTAGGTTTAACAGTCGTTCAATACCAATAGAATCTAGCACACTGCACTAATTTTCTTTGCAGGTTACGCTGATAAACCCAAATGGAAAAACTGATAGCACTATTCAAGCAATGACAAAGGGAGCTTAAAATTGAATGACAGGAAAACATGAGCAACTATGGGATTTCTTTACTTGGAGACACAGATGTAGTTGAGTTTGCTGGGTTAACGTATACTAATTGGCAATATGACCGAATTAATAACAATATTGTTGGAGATTCACTTTAATTATAAGTAGGAATACTAAAAAAAATACAGTAAAACGAAATAATTCAACTGGATTCATAGACATCATCGAATGATTGCAATGGGTAAAAAAATGGTAAGTGGTAATTTGGCGGTATATCAATAGGACCATCACATTCTACAACTTCAGAAACAGAAAAACAATGATGGAAAAAGGTTTCATTGCCAATTATATTGCTGATAGATCGACCATCAGGTCCATCACACTAATAACTAATGATATAAAGTAATATACATGATACAAATTCATAGTATTGCGAAATTGTCACAATAAAGATGTCTTATTCCACATTGAACTCCTAAGGAGTATGATCTACAATAATATAACTAATCAATCAAGTGAAGCAAACATTCCGAAGAACCAAAGCCCGTGCTGTTACGGCATGGTTCATATCCTAGTGAAAGAAATACAATAACCTATTACTAGAAATTCTGATTTGTCAAGATGTTAGTTTGAAGAATTGATGAAGATACCTCTCTGGAACTTAGATATTTATTCAGAAGAATGAAGGAATTACTTTTAAAGAAGATATCTCTCTAGAACTTTAGGTTTGAAGGCATTGAAAATTTTGTTGAGATGCAAAGAAGGCAATTGCAAACCTTTGAAAGAATATATGAAAACAACATATTGCACCCTAGGAAAGTTTCTATCCCAAGCAAGATTACTTTGAAAACTTGATGAACATCTCTCTCTACAACTTTAGATTAACGAAGGATCATTGGAAGTTTCATTTAGATGCAAAAAATGGCAATTGAAAACAACGTTTATCTGTTTCTCCAGGCATTATTTACGTGGTTGCTAGTCTAGGAACTGTGCTAATGGAACACACTTGTGAGTTCCCACATTTAGTATTACTTCTGCCAAACCCTTTATCCCTTTTTGTTACAACTAGGAGGCAGGGTAGGTGGAAAATTTATTAGAGGCTGGTTTGAATTTAAAGATTAAGGTTTTGATCCAGGATGAGAACACACCATACCGGGTCTACCTTTGGAACATGAACAAAAAGAATATAGTTGAGTTTGTTGGACGATTGATGAGTAAATGCTGCAACTCAAATCAAGGAAAGAGTCTTGTTCACACTACCAACTCATTGATGTTCTAGCGGTTCTATTGCTATTCATACTCATCATGCTTATATTATAAGACTACTGGTTTCCTAAGCCTATTTGTCTTGGGGTACTTTTTGGGGTGTTTTCAAATTTTCTAGCTAAATAAATTTCACAAACACCCTTTCAGCAGGGGAACAATATTAAGGATTCTTATTATAGGGCGGCATGGTTTATTAGAGGGGCGACATTCTAATATGACAAAAAGGGTCATTACATGATCATTCAAGGTGTCCCTTATAAAAAAAAACTGAAAATGACCAATTAACCCTCATTATTGATAACCTAGTTTAGTGATGATAATCAAGTTTAGTGTTAATGATTAATTTCACTTATATTAACTCAAAATCAAAACAAAATCAGATTTTCTAGAGTTAAAAAAAAATAGAGGAGAAGAAAAAGAAAAACTTTTGTGATATTTGTGAAACCCTAAATTTTGATTCACTCAACCAAAATGAGTGATTCCAGTTGCAAATTTGAGATGGGTGAATCTCTATATGATATAGAAACCAAGTACTACGTACCTCTTGATGAAGATCCTGATATGGAGTATTTGTTAGATGGTATAGATGTTTTAACCCCAAGTGAAGGTCAATCTCAACTAATTGAAGAAATTAACCAACAAAGTGAAGAACCCAGCACTGAAAATTACCAAGTATACTTCTAAATTAGTTCCCATTAGCTTTTCGTTGCTCAAAATTATCTAAAGTACGTAAAAAAAATCAAATTTTTTTAAATTTCAGATGAACATACGGTTGGAATTAAGCTCGTGACCAACCGTAACTCTATGTTACAGTTAGTAAAGTAGGAAATACCAACCGTAACTGGTTCAATTTTGGGGAAAACCCAATCATAATACCAGTTACGGTTGGTATATTTTGTTACATTACGAACTGTAGCATAATTACGGTTGATAATTTCGTTCAGTAGTTACCAACCGTAATTCATCATGTGCATGGAAGTAATTAGTGCACTATTTACGGTTGGTAATCTGCTAATCGATATCAACCATTATTATGTTAAAGGAGAATCGACTCTAGTCACAACTAGTATCACACGAAAGGTGTGGGGATTTGGTTTCCCAGTTTCTAGAGTTCTCCTTTATATAGTCTTCAAATCAGGGTTTGCAATCAATGCTACCCTGGTAACAAAGAATTCAATATTCACCGTTAGATTAAAATATGATTAGACTCAAGCTAATATATTTTAACCGTTAGATCGAACTTAGCTTGTTACGCACAAATGAAAAGTGACTTCATTTAGATATGAGTAACCGTACCTAAACGTGTACACCTTTGTTTGCTCAATAATAGTTAATCGAAGTTAGGCATACGAACACTTTCATATCAACCTTATTCATTTTAACCATAACTAGTTCAAATGACTCAAATAAAACTAGTTCTAGAGTTCTTCAATTGTTTATATACTCATAGAAGTATATAAGACACAATTGAAGCAAAATCGATTTTGATTCACTCGAATCAATTCATGAACATTATAGCCATGGTTTGCAGAAGACTGCATTCCTTATTATATAAATGTATTACTTCGTGAATAAACCGATTTTAGCACATAACCTACTCAAGTATGCATACGGGCACGTATACCTAAGTGGCCGAATGGGTACGCATACCACCAAACTCAATCGAATTTCTGGAACTTGAAACTCACGCCAGTACGCATACCGGTATGCATACTAAGTTCACGGACTTCCATTAACCAACAAGTACGCATACGGGTATGCATACTATGGTTCCCAGACTTGGATCAACACATATGCAAGTACGCATACTGTGCTTATAATCCAATCATAGTTAAGTGTTCTAAACTCTCATTTCAATTATTGAAAGATTCTTGGAAGAAGAAAATAGATGTCTCAGACTAACTATTAGCTTCAAAGTAATTTTCAAGTGATCCAATGATCAATACGAAACATTTTGAGTCTACATTAAATGAATGTCTCACACAAATCATGTAAGATGTTACAAGGGGATATTCATATGATCATCTTTTGACTTTCGTCAAGTATATAAGATGAACTTGGTTGAAGTGAAAGATTACCAACACATATTTCGAGAAATATGTAAGCGAGTTAAACTCAGCTCGAAATATTAAATGTGTATAATTGATGTCTATATAGTTATACGACTTTTGTCTCAAATAGGAGATAGAGTAAATAGACTATTGAGTGATAGATGAGTTCAAGTCTCCACATACCTTTTGTTGATGAAGTTCCAAAAGCTCCCCTTAGTAGTTCTTCGTCTTCAATCGATGAACGCCGTGAAGTCTAAGATCAACTACACTTTTTATCCCAATCCGAGACTTAGCTATAAGTAGACAAGAAACAAGACTTATATTTTTGGAAAATAAACTTGACAAACAAGCTTGGGATAGAAACGCTTGCGATTTCGACCGAGTAGTGCTCTAACAAGATGAACCAATTCTAAAATTGTTTGAAAGTGTGGTATGTAAATATGAAAGAGGATTTACAAAGAAAAGATGTCAACATACTTTGAACATGAATAACAATTCTTACCTTTTATTGTTCAAAGATATTCCTTAATTACTCAAGGAGATCCGGTCCGAAATAAATTAAGAATCTTTTAATTAAGATTGTTAGTTTTATATGCTTTAATTACCCTCAATTAAATGCATATCTCTAGAGTATAAAAATTAGTAATGTGCATTTACTAATTGGAGATTTTTTATTGAGAGATTTCAGAAAATATTGAACAGAGTATTTCTAGAAATTAGGAAAACCGATTTGGGCATTTATTGCATATCTTGAGAATACTTCGGTTTTGGAAATTCCTTGGTGTCCAAACATCCTTGGTCTATAAATACCTAACTTTGCATTTCTATCAAACTATCCTAAGAGCTATACAAACTTCATCTTTTTGTTGTTTCTGGTGGAGACGTCTATCCAGAGAGGAAAGTACCCTAATTAGGCAAAATCTCTTACGATTGGGATCAAGAAGCTCTACGAGTACCATTGGTGGGAAACTAGATATTTGAAATTTATTAGTTTTTGATTTATTTGATTTACTAAAGGTTGTTGGACTTTGATTGCACCTAGTTTGTTTATTCTTGAGAATATTTTCTTCTGATATAAGATTCACTCAAACTAGATCGAAGTGTCGACGGGATCTTTAGAGATGTTTGTAGATCTAAAGGCATCTTGTGATAATCCATTGTTAAAAGACTCCGTTCTGTGCGTGATTGATCACAAGATATTCAAGTGGTGTTGTGCAGGTATAATTAAAGATTAAAGAAGATTTGAAGACGAAGAAGATTTCTTATTGGTTTATCATATCTTTGTGTAGCACAAACCTTGATCGGCTGTGATCCAACAAGAATCGGATTTATTTGATTGATTAGTTGCATGAAATCGGCATCGCTTTATAGTTTAAGATAATCATCGATTTATAATTTCTTGTTGGATTCTATATTATTTGATTGCAAATCCAAACTCTACTACTTCGATAGTTGTTGGATAGATTGATCTAACCAGGCAAATGAATTTATTAGTTTAAACGGAAGAGCCTTTGCATATGACTTGAGATATCTTTATCTGGAAATAATCAATAGAGTTGTTACCAAATGGATTTGATGTTCCTTTACTGTTTGGAATACGATCCAAATGAATTGTTCTAGTGCACTTATTGAATGTCGGAAGCACAGGGATACTGAAGAAACTAAGTGAACTAGGGTTAGTTGCTTGGTCTCAACTATACGAAGTTGGTTTAGATTTTTTATAGCGGCTTAATTCTGAGAGTATTCAATTCTGGACTTGGTCCCGGGGTTTTTCTGCATTTACGGTTTCCTCGTTAACAAAATCTTGTTGTGTCTTTTACTTTTCAGTTCTCGCAATTATTATTGTTTATTATAATTAAAAGTAAATTACACAAACGGTAAATCCGTATTACTTGGTAGTGATCCTATAGAGTTTGATTAAGTCCGAACCTATTATCAAGTAATCATACTTTGATTGTTGTATTGTCTCGATCTCGTATCAATAGAAAATCACACAAAGTGTGAATCCCTATTTGTCATATTGTCTTGACCTTGTCCATAGACAATAACTTTCGGTAAGAGGACTTATAGGTGGATAAATAAAAGATTATGGTGTATTTTGGCACCCTCGTCTTTTCAATTGGTATCCGAGCTGGAAAACACGAAAAGATCTAACAATCTGTGTTTGGTACGATCCAACCTATAAGAATTGAATCTATGTCTGATTCAATTAACGTAATAGCAGGATTTGACTACTTCAAAGACTCGTGGTGGAAGACACGAATGAAGTATATAATACTCTTGTTCTTAAATTTCTTAGGAATTGAGATTACGCCTATGTATGTCTTGGTTGACCTATATAATTTCTCAGAGATCATATAATTGTATCTCATGGTATTGTTTACTCCTAAGGTTAGTAATTATGATACAATACTCTATGCGACATGCTGTATCTTGAAAATGCATAAGATTCCACCTAAGATTTTTCATTATATGAACCCTGACTATTTTCTTAAAAAATCTTGGATCTTAAATATATTTTGGTTTATCTACCGAAATATATATGTACATTTTCAGATCTAAGACAGTCAATGTATCGCTGATTAGGTTGCAATTTTGGAACCTTGTAATGTTACAAATAATGATTTTTCAGTTAATTATTCTATTAACAGTGGATTGCTTCATACACCCCACAATTGTTTTAATGAAGCAATAAAATATTACTGGATTTATGATTCTTAAGATATTTTTAACAAATATCTTGTTATGTTCGAAATTGTTTTTGTATACTCTATTGGAAAATTCTTGAGTGAATTTCATAAGATATTATCAAGTTTTGGTAATTATAGAGTAAACAAATTTTTGGACATGAACATAGGATTAATCCATAATACAGATCCAGTCAATGAAAAATCGGTTTTCCAAAAGAAAGGCATAGCTACAAAATCGGATTTGTTTCCCCACAAATCAAAGTTTCTGATTTTGGAAGATTTTCCTAAAACTAATTATTTCCGGAATTTGATATCTTCACTCCTTATAAAAGAAGATTATATTGTGTTGTTTTTACAAACTGCCTGGGAGAGATTATCTGAAACCGAAACTAGGGTTTTTCATACATCTTCAATGGTTGAAAGTATGAGAAAAAGAAAATCAAGAAATGATAAATCTTCAAATAATCGTGTCAGATACGATGATATTGAAAGGATCAGATTTCCTTACAAAATAGAAGATGAACATGCACACCAACTCTCTAGAGAATAGAGTTTACTCCTGAAAAGAAATTTGATCCATAAGTTCAAGATAAGGAGTATGTGAAGTTTGTTCAAGATCGAAACTGGGAAAACTTTTTGATTTTGAAAAATATTCACCTGATATGGTAAGAATTTTCTATGTTAATATTCACAATGTTGATTATAAAAAACTTACCTTTGTTACACTTGTTGGTTGTAGACTCTACTATGTCGATCGAAAGACGATTTCGAATATCATCAGGTACAATGTTGATGTAATCACCTTATTATCGGAGATGAAATTGAACTATACCATTTCAACATATCTCATTGGAAAAACGATTGACTGGGAAAATGGTAGGTTACCAACAAAAGATATACCTTTTCATCTAAGGGTTTTCGGTAAACTTGCTATAGCAACTATATTTGCAAGTACAAGAGATAAGTCAGTATGGGATAAGGATTTTGCAGAATTTGTCTGTTTTCTGTTAAAGGAAGATTCTCAAATTGACCTCTGTGGAATCATTGTCAGCCAAATGATCAAAATATCATATTCTATTTCATCTCAAGGAATCAAGAGACATCTCGGTTTTTCATTGTAGATGGTGGATTTTCAACAAAGGTCAAAATCGTAAAATCAAGGTATTGCATGTTTCTGACATGGCTTTCAGGCATGTGATGATTCATATTTTACGATCCCTGGTGAATTTATTTTCGAAAGGCCTCCACTAGCTGAGCGTTCGATACCTCGCATTTCATCATGCCCTCTATGTAGAATAACATAATTGGGCGGTTCTCCGTAAGATTGAGAGCATTAACGCCTTCAAGATGTCGGTGATATTCACTATTCCCTGACTACATGAGAGAGACCCCCCTATACATAGAAGAATGATTGGGCGGTTCTCCATAAGATTGAGAGAAATAACGCCTTCAGGACGTCGGTGACACTCATTGTTCCCTGAATATGTATAGAGACCGTGTATAGATCCAGGCAGTTATCTGTAAGATTGAGAAAAATAACGCCTTCAAGAATTCGGCAACACTCGCTGTTTTCTGACTATGCACCTTTCAGAACGGGTATGACGCTTTAACTGGCTAATATCCCGTCTGTAATAGATTAATTCTACCGTGACATTCACCACTGAATTCCTTGAAGATAATCTATTTTATCTTATTACTCTGATTTCATGATCGAATCCACGGATGATCTCATGGAATGGTAATGGATAATCTTATTACTCCGATTTCATGATCGAATCCACTGCTGATCTCATGAAATGGTAATAATATTATTACTCTGATTTTGTGGTCGAATCCACGATCCCATGAAATGGTAATGCTCGTTTTATTATTCCGAATTCATGGTCGAATCCACGGCTGATCCTGTGGATTGATAATAAATAACAACTCACTTTTATTGCTCAGTTTCATGAACCATTCTCCACTGAATTTCATAAATTAGTAATAAATACTTAACAATCGGGCATCTGGACTATCACTGAGTAAGCCCCATAAAATGGTGCAAGTGTACTCGACAATGATGCATGAACGAGCACCCAAATGCATGAACGAGCATGCGAAAATGTGGACAGATGAGGAATCCTGCATAAAATAGGAGAGATAAAATAATAGCATTAAAATAATAGAGAAAATCCCATGGGCCGGGGCCACCGGCCGGCCGTGGCCGGTCCCATGATTCCTCCATTATTTTGGTATTTTCATGAAATCATGAAGACTCTTCCATTCTAACAACTTTTCTTGTTTGAGCAAAACTCACGGTTTCTCCATATTTTCGTGGTTTCATGAAAAATAATAATATAAAATAGGGAAAAGTGTTGCGGGACCGGTAAACTTAGCCGTCCGGCCATTCCCTAGCCGTGTCCGATCCCACGCCTTGCAATCCCTAATCTTTCATAATTATTATTTCCCCCATCTCATGAAACTCCTCCGTTTGAGCAAAAATCATGGTTTCTCCATGTTTTCTCAAATATTGCTCAAACCATGAAAAAAGTCAAAAGTCAACGTGGTCATATGACCAACCAGGCTACTCATGAAAAATATATTAAAATATTATTATTTTAATATTCACGAAATACTGATCAAACGAGCATACTTTCTCATTCGAGCAAAATCGAGAATTACAATCAAAGATATCTTCTGAAAATCCAAGATATTGCTCAAACGCACATCAACAAATGCCGAAACTCTCAAGACCGAGATAGGGAATTATGGAGACACAGGCATGCTCCATTGACTGACCAAGGGCGGCTCTAAGGCTTGCAATGAGCCGGTCCCACACGTTTTCACACTTTTGACCTAATTTGCGCAATTTCTCATATTGGGTCCAAACTCTTCGCAACCAAATCACGGGTTGTACAAACGCCCATCAGTTGTCCCACGACCACGAAGGTCTCATGCCATCTTGGTCGGTCCCTCACTTTTTCATAATTAGGTTTTATCACCCAATGCTCAATCGAGCACTATTTCAATAAATGATGAAACCGACATTTAATCGTCATTCCTTCACCAACAACCAACCGGACAACTCAGGACCCTGGTGTATGCTCACTTGAGAAATTAGGCATCACATGGACATCCATAGTACCATGTGGTCGGTCCCCCCTTCACTCATGACCTATTTTCAGCAATTCATCAATTATCGAGCAATTGCCCAAAAATTAGGGTTTCGAACGAACCTCCACGAAATCATCATTCTGGGAAAGTTCAAACACTAATAAATTTATGTTGGTCCAGAAATCAATATCTGGATTAATTACATAATATCTGGTAGGATACCCGTATTTTTAATTAATATTTTATTGGGTCACGTTACCAATAATTCATCTAATTGAGCAATACTTGCTCAATTGCTCGAATATTGATCTGACTATCAATATTCAGTAATTTATCATAATTTTTCGAATGAACAATACTTTCTTAGTTGCTCTAATATTGACCCAATTATCAATATTCAGTAATTTATTAGTAATTCGTCGAATCGAGCAATACTTGCTTAGTTGCTCGAATAGTCACTTATATTCAGTAACTCATCAATATTCAGTAACTCGCCCAATTGGGTAACTCGAATATTAGTCACTACTTAATATTAAACAACTCATCAAATTTACAACATTTGCTCAGACGAGCAATATTAACATTCATGAATCCCTGAGCAATCGTCAATCGTGCTCGATTCAACAAAATCTAGACACATTGTCTAAATCAGTGAACAACTGACTAACTAAATACACTCCTGTCTTGCAGACTCCACGATTCGTGAGATATCAATCACATCACATGGGGGAATATCATTTAGGGTTTTGGTCTGGCGGCCTACGACACGTGGATTCATCCACGATGAGAATGTGAGTAAGTTGTGCAACGGTTGAAGGAGTTAGCAAAGTAGTGGGTGGACGGTTAACAAACTCTCTGCATGACTTGGAACTAGTTTCACCACGTTTTTCCACTTTCCCACTCTTTCATTCAAGAAACCGTCACACTTACAGGGATCAATGGTTCATCATTAATTCTTGCAATATAAATAAGTCAAAATCGAGGACAACATATCATTATCATCATCTGTCAACAAATCAATTAAAACTTATTCACAGAACTCACATTCAGCAGTTCTTCAATTTGCAGAAACCTTCAACACATCTACAATCCTTTACCATCATTGATCCCACACAATTCTCAGCTTTCCTCCTACAGATCAACCTATCTCCCTCTTTGTGACCGAATTGACTCTGGAACGGCCATTGACTTGGTTTAGGCCCAAGTCCTACATATTGATCTCTCGAATCTAAGCACTCCCTTTTCAGTGTATCTTTATGAGGTTCAGTAGTTTGCTTGGTCGAGGAGTCTCGACGATACACTCGTCTCTTCATTTCTATAAAAACCAGCAAACCATTTTTCTCCATCTACATCCATGTATAATTACCAAAATCTGTGAACTTATCATGGGAGATGACTTTGATGACATGAGATGCACTAATGTTGTCTCTAAAAATACTGTATGTCAAATGATTGGAGGTCAAACCAGAAATAAAATAGTTGAAAGGAATTCATCGATTTCTGACAACAAGTCTCTTTTGGTTCATCTTAAAACACTTGGTAGACAAATTGACTATTTTCAGAAACAGTTAGCCTTCGTTGCTCGAATGGATCCAGAAACTTGTAAAGGTATTCTAAACATTGAATCAGAGTTTTGAAAGAGTGAAGGTAACCATGAATCGGAGATAGAAAAAGGCTGTCAAAAGATCTTGATGACAAGGAGTTCTATACCTCTTAAAAGTTTCAAGCAAGAAAAATAGACAACAGTTTTTTATTTATTTCTATTATTGTATAAGGTCTATTTTCCGATTACATAGCATTTGCTTGAATGTATATATTATTGCTATGTGTTTTCGGTTTATGGGATGTCTGATTTCGATTTTCATAACCTTAATATTCGATCTCATATGATGTGAACCCTTATGGTTTGTGTGACTTTTTAATTTAACGAGATTAAGTTCTAGCCCATGTTGGTAGGCTTTATCAAAGGATCATAAGTTGTTCCGATTGAAACTCATATGTAAAAACTCACAATGTGTTGAATCAATTTGTGTTTACATGAGTTGTGTTTATCATAAACATATGTGTTTCGGGTTTTCAACTTTTTCTATTGGCACGCATTAGTTAAAACCGATTCAACCTTTCTCTGGTAAAGGTTATTCTTGTTGTTGTTCTTTTGTTCTTGCGAGAGGATGACAACATACTGGGGGAGAGTTCTAACTTGAACTTGCGCTTAATGATATATCTTTATGGGGAGAAGAGGATGCGAAATTTGAGGTAACGAATTTGTTAGTTAATCGTTTTCCTGTTTAAGAAAAGCCTGCTTATATTGCATATATTTTGCTTTTGCTTAACAAAATTTCGGTAAAATTGATATATATTCCATTATGTGTGTGTGTGATTCGATTGTTTCCGGTTAAGAAAAACTGTGTCAATTTATTCGACTTGTTGTTTGATAGCTTCTTTATTGTTTGGTATCAAGTGTTTTTGCTTAACGAAATTTCAGTGCAATTGCGGTGCTATAATGTCTATGTTTGTTTCAATTGATTCCGGTTAAGAATTTTGGGTTGTAGGTATTGTTTATGGCTTAATGAAATAAGGGATCATTTGTTTAGTCCAATTCGATTCTAGATAAGAGAAACTAATTTAATTCTGATCTTAGTTAGACTTATCAAATTGAAGGATTCGGTTATTGAAGTCTAATCGAATGCCTTGATAAGAAATACTAGTTAACTAACCTAGTACTTGTCTTGTCTAAAGAGAAAGGTCTAAGTTATTGGCTGAATAATTAGAACCTGATGAGAGAAATAAAGTTAATTCTGATCTTTATTTTGGTCTTATTGAAATAAGCGATTGTATGTTTACAATCGGTTTAACAAGGGAACTAAGTTTCTTATTCGATTTGTTAAACTACTAGAGAAAATTGCTTCGGGAAATTGTTTCCCTGATAATATATTAAAACTAAATTACTTTTAGTTTCAGTCTTAATATTGGTTATCTAAAGTGGTATGTGAAACCTTCGTGCTTAACTCTTATAGGTTATACAAGTCTTTTAGATTTGTGAAAAAACGGGGGGTCTAACAACACCACCCAATATTTCAATTAGTAATCTGTATGGACAACTCCGAGTTGTTTTCTAGAGAATCAACAAGACTCAATCAATATAAAATATCTCAAGGAGTTAATATCTCAATCTCTCGATTTGATTTACTCAAGTAAATATGATTAGTGAGTCTAATCAACTATAGATAACTTGGATGGTACCAAAGACCAATATCCAAGTGTCAATCGATTTAAATCAACAACCAATAAGTTCGGATATTCTAATCGATTGAACAACACACAACCTGTATTATTTTAATTATATAACAAAATATAATGCGGAATAGAAATAACACAGACACCAGAATTTTGTTAACGAGGAAACCGCAAATGCAGAAAAACCCCGGGACCTAGTCCAGATTAAACATACACTGTATTAAGCCGCTACAAACACTAGCCTACTACAAGCTAACTTCGGTTTGGACTGTAGTTGAACCCCAACCAATCTCACACTGATCCAAGGTATAATTATGCTCCTACGCCTCTGATCCCAGCAGGATACTGCGCACTTGATTCCCTTAGCTGATCTCACCCACAACCAAGAGTTTCTATGACCCAAAGTCGAAGACTTTAATAAACAAATCTGTCTCACACAGAAAAGTCTATAGGTAATAGATAAATTCGTCTCCCACGAATAAACCTACAAGTTTTGTTCCGTCTTTTGATAAATCAAGGTGAACATGAACCAATTGATAAAACCAGACTTATATTCCCGAAGAACAGCTCAGTTTCATCAATCACCTCACAATAAACTTAATCGACGCAGCGAAGAAGATTATTGAGGAATCACAAACAATGAGACGAAGATGTTTGTGACTACTTTTATCTTGCCTATCGGAGATAGAAATCTCAAGTCAATTATTACAATTGTACTCGTACGATAGAATGAGAAAGATCAGATCACACAACTACAAGAAAATTAGTATCGGTCTGGCTTCACAATCCCAATGAAGTCTTTAAGTCGTTAACCCTAATTTAGAGAGAAAACTCAAGGGTTAATGGAGATCGACTCTAGCTTAGAGAAAACTAGTATCACATAAGAAATATGTGTGGGGATTAGTTTTTCCAATGGCTAGAGTTCTCCTTATATAGTCTTTCAAATCAGGGTTTGCAATCAATGTTAGCTTGCTAACATAGCATTCAATATTCACCGTTAGATGAAAACCTGATTAGATACAAGCTAATATCTCTCAACCGTTAGATCGAAAACTTAGCTTGCCATACACACACTTGACGTTTTGGGTTTGTGTAACCATACCCAAACGTGTACAATGGTTGGTTCAATATTAGTCAACCAAATGGTTAACCAAATGATAACTTTCATATCAACTATATTCTTCTTCACCATAACTAGTCCAAATGACTCAAATGAACTAGTTAGAGAGTTGTTCAATTGCTATGAGATCCCAAGTATTACAAGAGACACAATTGAATAAAAAACAATGTGATTCACTCGAATCATTAATCATGAACTATAAAGCCACGGTTTGCAAAAGCATTCCTTAGTAATTTTGGAATAAGTTCACGAACAATGTTTTCAGACATAACCTCTTGAGTTCGCGGACTCAAGCTAACCGGTTGAAGTTATAAACTCCATAAGAATTTCTCGGGTTCGAGAGTTTCCGTTAGTTCGCGGACTAGGTTCGCGTACTGCACATGAGCTACAACTTCATCAGAAATTCTCGGGTTCGAGAACTATGCCAGTTCGCGGACTGGGTTCGCGGACTGAGTTGCTGCTCACGTTACGGTTCCACTTGATCAACAAAGTTCGCAAATTTTTGTTCATGTGCTAAGGACTTATACATATATGTGTTTCCACAACAATGTTTATATCCCCTAATGGTTATATAGTTTAAACTCTCATTTCAATCATTGAAACATTCACAGAGGGCGTTATATAGTTGTTATTCACAAACTTTTTTTCGTCAGAGAGATTTCCAAAATAATTGAAACATAACATGACTTTCGTCACTAGGCAAAGATGAACTTGGCTAAAGCGAAATCTTTACAACACCCATTTCGAGAAATAGATAAGAAAGATATACTCAGCTCGAAATGTCACATGTGCATATTCTTAGTCTATATAGATAAACGACTTTTGTCTCAAGATAGGAGATAGAGTAGATAGACTTTTGAGTGATAGATAAGTTCAAGTCTCCACATACCTTTTAGTCGATGAAGATCCACTGGTTCATTGAGTAGTCCTTCATCTTGAATGATGATCGCCATGAAGTTCTTGAGATCAACTACACTTTCTATCCTAGTCCGAGACTTTAGCTATAGTAGACTAGAAATCAAGACCATATAGTTTTGATCAAGGTTTTTAAACTCGTACGAGTCACGAGTTGACTCGTATGATTCGGTTCAAATACTATCAACTCAATTTGAATCGAGGCCCTGAATCGTTTCGTCTAAGGAATCGTACTTTGACTGACGTTGACTTACGATTTGGACTCTTTTGACCAAGTTAAACTATGAAAAAATTAAGAGGGTATAAGGATTCGAACGTGGGACATCAGGTTTATGAGACTAACCAATATACCATTGTGCCAACTCATCCGTTGGTGATTATATTTAACGATATATATTATTTATATGATCATAAGTTATGATTATTATCAAATATTTTCCATAAATCTATATTATTTGTAACCAAAATACGATTCAAAAATAAACCATGAATCTACGATTCACGATTCAACATACGATTCGATTCGTGAAAATAGAAAAACGATTCACGTTTCAATTCACAATTTAAAAACCTTGGTTTTGATCACTAAGATTGACAAACATGCTTGAGATAGCAACGCATGCGAGTTTGACCGAGCAGTGCTCTAACAATCTCCCATTTGTCAATTTTAGTGGCAAAACTATTAATACATATGGAATACAAAAAATATATAAATAAACTTTGTAGCTCCTATTCCACATGCCTAATCTTCAACAACACTCGAAATCTTCGTCACTTCCAAGTAGTCCAATGATCCCAAAGGTTGTGAGTTTAGTATCATCACTGCTAAACATCTGTGGCTATAACAATGAGAAAAGCATTGGTTCTCAATCATTGTTACACAGTGTCATAGTATTATTACACAACGTCAAAGTCCAATTGTATCACAACTTCAACAACAATACTATGGTGATACTTCACTCCCCCTTAGTCAAAACTCCATTTCACATGGAAACCACTCCCCCTTACATAATGATCCGAAAACCATATGTATTTGTAGTGTGAATTACAATTAATTCTCCTCCTTTTTGTCAATAAAATTGGCAAAGGTACAAGAACGGGATCCTAATGAAATTTCCGCAAGAGATTTTTCATGACCAAAGGTAAATGTTCTATCATCTTGTTTAGATGCAATCATAAAGCCGAGGCTAAATGCATTCATCAAGGAGTTCAAAAAGATACAAGATAACCCCTACAAAATTCCACAGCCGCACTCCCCACAAAGATTCAGCAATTAAGCGCAAGTTAAAAAGAACTCCCCCCATAAGATGTCATTCCCAAGGGAACAACAAGAGCGACCTTAATTTCAAGAGAAAAGAAGGATTTCTACATACTAAAACAACATCTGGATGAAATAACTAAAAGCAAGTCATAAACAGACTGAAGTTCTAACGCAATTTCCCAAAAGATCGAGATAAGCACAGGGGCAAGAGTTATGGAAATAGTTAATGAACCGAAACAACACCAATAGACTACCTTAAGTATTGAAAAGTGGCAGTGTCTAAAAGTTTGGTGAGGATGTCAACCAACTGTTGTTCGGAAGGCACAAATTCCATATTTATGATACCATTCTCATAAAGATCCCGAATAAAATGGTACCTTATGTCAATGTGCTTTGTTCTTGAGTGCTCAACAGGATTCTCAGTGAATCGAATTGCACTGGAGTTATCACAAAATATCTTCATTATTCCAGTATCAACTTCATAGTCATCTAACATTTGTTTCATCTATAAGAGTTATGTACAATATGACCCAGCAGCAATATACTTTTCTTCGCATGTAGACATGGATTGTGAATTCTGTTTCTTATTGTGCCAAGCAACAAGATTCAGTCCTACATAGTAGAAACCCCCTAATGTACTTTTTATGTCTTCTAAACACCCTGCCCAATTAGCATCAGAATAAGCGGAAAGGTCAGTATTAATATCAAAGGTGTAGGATAGACCATACCCGACAGTGTGATTGACATAATGTATGATCCTTTTTGCAGATGCAAGATGAGATTCCTTTGTATCAGCCTGAAATCTAGGACAACAACCAACACTAAAAGAAATATCAGGTCTAGTAGCTGTTAGATATAAAAGGTTTCCAATAATAGACTGATGCAACTTTTGGTCTACTTTTACTCCTTTCTCATCTCTATGTAGTTTACCAGTAGTAGGCATAGGTGTCAATTTTGGAGAGGACTTATCCAAGCCGAATTTTGTCACAAGATCCCTTGCATACTTTTCTTGGGATAAGTAAATTTCATCCTTATGTTGTTGAATTTGCAATCCTAGAAAGAATTTTAATTCACCAACATTGCTTATTTAAAATTCTCTAGCAAGTGAAATTTGAAAATCCTTTGCTATCTTTTCAGAAGTTGATCCATAGATGATATCATCTACATAGACTTGAGCAATGACAACGTTTTTTCCACTCCATTTGGTAAACAAGGTCTTATCAGCTCCACCTCTTGAAAAACCTTTTCTAATAAGGGAAGTGATAAATTTTTCAAACCAAGCTTTAGGTTCTTGTTTTAATCCATATAGAGCCTTTTTGAGTTTGATAACGTGACCTGGAAAATCACGGTTTTCAAACCCTTTTGGTTGAGCAACATAAACTTCTTCCTTTAAAATCCCGTTCAGAAACGCCGACTTTACATCCATCTGAAAAAGTTTAACTTTGAGGAAACAAGCATGAGCTAATAAGAGTCTAATGGACTCAAGTCGTGCCACAGGTGCAAAGGTTTCATCAAAAGCAATACCTTCAATTTGTGAATATCCTTGAGCAACAAGTCTGGCTTTATTTCTAATAATTGTGCCATATTCATCAGACTTGTTCTTAAATATCCATTTGGTACCAACAATATTAACATTGGAGGGAAAAGGTATGAGTTCCCATACATCTTGTCTTTGAAATTGATTTAAATCTTCATGCATAGCATTTACCCAAGCGGGATCACTAAGAGCTTCATCAATATTTCTTGGTTCTACAAGAGAAAGATTACAACCAAAATTACAAATATTTTGAAGTTGTCCTCTTGTTATAGCAGTAGAATCTCTTCCTCCAATAATACTGGTTGGATCATGATTTCTTTGAACCCAGAGGTATCATTGAGGTGGGACACGTTCGGGTTCATTAGGGTGACTTGATCAGTGCTCTTCTCCTCGTCACTAGAAATATCAGGATCAATAACAGTTGGAATAACTTCAACTGATTCAGGTATTTTTTTGACTTTCTCAATTGACTCTATTGGAGGCAACTCAGCGGGAGAATTATCATGATGAAAATCGCTAATATCATCAATAATAACATTAGCAGATTCCATCATGACCTGGGCTCGGAGATTAAATACTCGAAACCCACGACTGTCAGAAGCATAGCCAAGGAAGATACCTTCATCACTTTTGGTATCAAACTTCCCTCTATGTTCTCGATCTTTTAGTATGTAGCACTTACTTCCAAACACTATAAGATAGTGCAAGTTGGGTTTTCTACCATACCATAACTCATATGGAGTGTTAAGAGTTTTAGATCATAAGTAAACACGGTTGATCAAATAACATGCTGTAAAAACAGCTTCTCCCCAAAATCTTAAAGGTAGATTTTTGTTGTGGAGCATTACCCTGGCCATCTCTTGAATATTCCTATTTTTTCTTTCGGCAACTCCATTAGCTTGAGGAGTAATAGGTGGAGAATATTGTTGAGTAATCCCCAGTTCGTCACAAAATTCAAACACTTTGGTTTCCTTGAATTCTGTTCCACGGTCGCTCCTAATTTTCTTTAGTTTACGACCTTGTTTATTTTGGATTCTACTTATAATAATCTTGAATTCTCCAAGGGTTTCATTCTTATGAGATAAAAATTCAACCCAAGTGAATCTAGTGTAATCTACCATAACCAAGGCATACTTCTTACCAGCAACAGTGGGTTGTTGAATTGGTCCGAAGAGATCCATATGAATTAAATCAAGTGAAGCTTTGGTGAGAATATCTCAAGATGATTTATGGTGAACTTTCATTTGTTTACTCTTTTTACAGGCACCACATACACCTTCAATCTTTGCATTGATTTTTGGAACACCTCTAACAAGTTCTTTGTTAATGATCTTAGTTAGGAGGCGATAATTGATGTGACCAAAACGTTCATGCCAAAGATGTGTAGATTCCACCTTAGTCAAATTGCAACAATTTCTAAACTGAGTATAGAGAAGATAACAATTGTTTTTACCACGAGTTCCTTGGAAAATTACTTTCCCAGTTTTGTCTAAGATGTCACATCCATTTGCATTGAAGACAACTCGATGGCCTTTGTCACATATTTGACTAATAGAAAGAAGATTATCAGTCATACCTTTTACGTAGACTACATCATGTATTTCAGGTACGCCAGGTAATTTGATCGTTCCCTTCTTACTTATATAGAAACACCTTCCGTCTCCAAAAGTTACTGGTCCTACTTCATAGTTATCTGCAGAAACAAACCAAGTAATATCACCTGTCATATTTCTGCTACATCAACTATCAAGGAACCATTGGAAGGGTGGCGTGGGTATTCAATTGGCCTGAGAGAAATAAAGAAGTATGTTTTCTTAATTATTATTTTTTGCATAATAAATTACCATTATTATGTTTTTAAATTCTCGCTGACTATTTCCTTTTTATCAGATTGAAAGGTTGAAATCCAGCTACGATAGGCTAGGGAAACCTGCTACTTACTTAGCTCTCAAATCTCTTACAGATGAAGTAAGAAATATTTCTTTATAACTTTTTACAATATATTGTTGCCTTTATTTCTTATCTTTATCTGCGTTTGCAGGTAATTGAATAAAGAGAGCCTGTGAAGCCTGAGAGAACTAAAGATAAATCCATAGTTGGTCGCAAGGGTAAATCTACTTCCCTTCTCAAAGAGAATTCTGCTGCTCCTCGCAGAGAGAAATCTGGTTCTCCTCCCTTAAAGAAAAGAAAAACCCAACTCTCTTCTTATTCAACTCCTCAATATAACGAATAAAATCCGAGTAACGATGATGCTGATGATGATGAAGACGAAGATAATAATGACATATCTTCTATGAAGGATTCCTCTTCTCCTGAATCTCCTATGACCCAATTATCTAAGATTTTTGGCGATGTCACGCATGGTATTTCAAATGATTATGGATATGAAGTTGTTAATGAAGTATCTCAAGATCTCACAAAGGTTTGCGATGCTTCCCTATTGGTTGACAATGATTCTTTCCAGGGAATCTCGAGATCAATGACTCCCAGTATTTTGAACTCACTCGGTATTCTGGTATGTTTTTCACTTCTTTGCCTCTTCCTTATATCTTAGATTTCAAACTATATATGTCTTAAAAATTTTCACATTTCTTCGCAGGCTGGAAGAGATTCTTTTATTACTGCCTCATATTTGGAGAAAAGACGTGCTGACCTTCGCAACAAAAATGAAAATTTAAAGTCTAAATGTGCAGATCTTCACAAGCAAAAGGAACAGTTGGAATCTGAAGCTATTGATCTTCGCAAGAGTAAAGGAGAATTAGAAGCTGAGGTTGCTGAGCTTCGCAAGAAGAATAAGCAATTAGAAATTGATGCTTCAAGTGATAAATAAAAGATTTCTGATATTGAAAAGGCTAATCAGCAACTCTATGGTATAAACTTTTCCTTCTTTTCTTTTAATTCTTTTGCCTTATTTTGGCTCATTCAAGTAACCATTTTTGCAGATATTTATGACCATACTGATAAGGCTACATTCCTCCGATCTTTTCCTGATCCTGTAGATGAGGATACCCTTCTTGCTCGTCTTAATACTTCTTTAAGTAGTTTCTCAGATGATCAAATTAGATCTCTTTCCATAGATGAACTTAATTCCAAACTTCATCTCTTAAAAATTGAGCACAAATTCCACTTGGGCTTAACCAATAAGTTTAAGCGTCTTTATCTTGATTCGAAAGAAGAAACTAATAGATTGAGAAGTAAGAATAGTGATCTTATTGATAAGAAAGATTTTATTGCTAAAAATGGTGCTCAAGCCCTAGCAGATTTCCATAAAATTCTCAATGATGTTAAAATTGAGAGGGATAGACTTATCGGCAAAAATAGAGATCTTCTTGCGAGAGAGAATCAAGTTCGCTCTTGTCTTCTTATTAGCAATGATAAAGAATTTGCTTGGGCTGCGAAAGTTCTTGATAATGCCATAAATAATCTAGGTGTAGATCTTAGTCTTCATACTGAACAAGCATCCTTGATTATAGACATGATTTCTGAAGGAGAAGGTTGCTAATTATTCATTCTCATTGGTCTTTCGTCTTTTATAGTTTGCTACTAAATTTATGATTTTCTATTCTGTACTCGCAGGATTTGAAAAGAGATACTTTATCAGAGTTAAAGAACTTGAAGATGATAAGGGAGTGCTCGCAAAAACTCTAGCTTCTCGCAACGAAAAGTATTCAAGACTGAAGGAACAGTTAGAAATTATGAGAACGAATTTTAGTAACACTCTTGTTGGTGTTCGCAATGACTCCATTAAATTGGTCTGCGATGATCATCAAATTCCTCATTCTGATTATCCTGACATTTTGCATGAAGTTCCACAAAATGTCCATGATCTTTTCATTTCCGATAGCGAAGCTGAAGATTCTGAAGAAGATGAAGGTCATGATGAAGGTGGTGGAGATAAAGAAAAGAAATCCGGCGAAGACAACGATGGATCTAATTAGATTTCTTATATTCTTCCCTGTAATATCTGTACACTTATCCTTTTCTCTTTGTAGTATTCTTGCTGCGAATTTCTCCAGCTTCTAATGTTCTCTAGTGTATGAACTTATTCTTATCTCTTCATGATATATTAAAAGACAATTTCTTTTGTGCAATATGGTTAAGTAATATATTTATAAGTTTTTAGCTATCTGTGCGTAAATCTGTTATATAACACTAGTCCAAAATGCGGATTTTAGGACAGACCAAATCTGTCAAAAACTAGGTTATAGGACAAATTTTGTCCGTCCTAAAGTCCGTCCTATTTTTGGTGTACTATTTTTTAAAGGACGGATGGTTCTTGTCAATAAAAAATCACAGATCTAGCTTGTCTAAAATTAACGACTAACTTTGTTTGTCTAACTTCAAGTTTTAGAATTCAGAATCCTAATTCAGCCTAGTCAGTTTCAGCCGAATCTAATTCATCTTCCATTTTATTTTTTAATACTAGTTATAGTCTGATACTTAAGACAATCCAACATACTGGTCAAAAAATGGACACATTTTATTAAAATCAGTTAGAATTTAATTTACAGCTTGACAATAATCACCCTCAGTTTGTATGAGAGAAGCTACATATTTCATTCACATTTTAAACAACAACGAAGAAGAAAAAAAAGTATGATTTAACTTCGAGGTACACTAGTTATGGGCCATTCCATCGTATATCCGCGAAAAATATCTCCAAGTGCACGAGTCATGTATTTATTTGGCCATTCAATCATCTCACCAAGATCAATATCTCCAAGTGTTCCATCTTCTAGTTCAGAAAACTTGTGATGAAAATCTACCGTGCTTTCAAAAATCAAAGCTCCACTGTTGTAAGCCATTGCAGAGAAAGCATACATAGGTCAAAAAACTTAGTCAAAATCTAATTTACATTAAATGGGTATATCAAACATGCTTAAGCAACGAAGATGATGACAACTAAGGGAAACAGAGGCCAAAGCATGCTGAGTGATTCTCACCATATGAACAAAATTGACATAAAAAGAAGAGTATGAAGATTACATAGGGAATATTCATCCACTCCATTTAAGGGATTTCATTACCTTTTTAAAGCATCACCAAGGAGAGAATAAAGAATCATAGTAAGACTTAATTTTTGACAAACTTAAGATTGGAAAAGTTCGTTACCTCCAATACAATACTCGGGGACCATGACAGTGCACATCTCTCGTTAGTAATGCTAGAAGGAAAACAAAGAAGACTTGTAAATGGATTTTCAAATATTGCGCTTTCGACGATAGAGTTTAGCGGCGCTGTCTCATTCTCAGTCCGAAAACCAATAAGACCATTGTAAGAAAATAACAATAATAATTTTAAATAATTGAAAGTTCCTAAAATTCACAAATACATATATATGATTCTAAATATGTAAAGAATTTTTTTGGGAGGAATCCTAGCACCTGAGGGGTTCGTCAATGAAACCCATCTAGACAATCTTGTATTTCATGTACAAACCAATAAGATGATATTAAATAAAGGAGCAATATATACAAAATCAAATGAGAGATAGCTTGTATTACTAATGTATACTAATGCACATACAAGATAACATAAATAAGCATAGAAACATTGTTATCTAAGACAAAACCTTCTCAAGTTGGACTCCTTGAGCAATTCAACAGACCTACAGTGAATTTGGTGACCACCATAGAAGAAATTCTAAGGCAAGTACAAATCCAAGAGGCGATATAATAAATTTTTCTATAAAACCTGTATTTAACCACACATGGACTAAGCATTTCAACTAGTAACTCTCTTCTCAGCTATCAAAATATATTATATATGATTTCGAACAAAATTCTCCAACTAAGTTTATCCTGCACATCATTTCCAGCCTCCCCTTAATTTCGAGTAGCCACATACATCTATACCCAAACTACTAAAATGTGGTTGTATCATTAATCCTAACCAATAATCCCATACAGATTGCAAGAGCAGATTAAAAAAAAAAGGATCGATATACCTAATAAAATAGAAATGAAAATTTAAGAGATCGATGAAAATTTTGGTAAATTTACTGTCTAGTTCCATAGTTCTTCTACAATCCTTCTCTGCTCCTCCCCCACTCTCTAATCAAATAAACAAAAAATTAAATCTGAAACAAACACAAAAACCCGCCACTCTTTACTTAAACAAAAAAAAAAATCTGAAACAAACACAAAAACCAATTTAATATGGAAGAAAAAAATAACAATTATATCACAATCACATAATTAAACAAACAAAATAACCAATTAAATTTGAAAAAAAAAAGAAGAAGCAATTATATAAAAATCACACGATTTTTTTACTGATTTTGCGTTTCTATTCCTCGTCCATGGAAAGCATACGGATGATGATTTTCTTCTTTTTCTAATGATAAAATCTTCTCCATAATCATCTTTGATGCCAACCCACCACCACTATCACCCTTTCAAGCTAAATCTGTGTATTGGAATTGAAATCGGCTCCAGTTTCTCCAAAAATTGGGGTTCAAAATAAAATTAACCATCTGAATCAAAGAAATGTAAATTGGGTTTTTAAAGAAAATTAAGATATTTGTATGATGAAGTAAACCAAGTTTACCATCCGAATCAAAGAAAAATAAACTTAGAAAACTCAGAAGAATAAAGAGGGGAAGTTAGAAAGATTCAGTTTTGATGACGTGTTTATCTGTTTGAGAAGTTTCTGGATCTAATTAGAGGCCCTACGATTTAGGTGATCTAATGGTTGTGTTTTATCCTGAATATGGGTGGAAATTTGGAGAAGTTGGGGCAAAAAAATACGATTTTTTTTACAGATTACTTGCGTTAATAATGATGCCTACTATTATTTGACGAATCACTTCCGTAAAATTTTTAATGACAAGCAAAACCTGTCCTTGTTACCGTACATGAAGTGTCCTAAAAACTATGTTTTGGACTAGTGTAAAGATGAATAACAATATTATCGTTATGTTCATTCCCATACTTGCCTCTGTTATTCGTCTGCAATATAAAAGATTGAGCATATTAGATTCTTAATAAAATTGTGCAAATATCGCAACCATAATATCGCAGTCATGTGTTAATCTCTTGTGGTCTTAGTTTTCCTTCCTAATTAAAGGTCTTATTTCGCCACGTTTCTTTCTGCGACAAAATCGCAGGACGTCCTTACATTCGCATGTAAAGACCCATTGATCTTTCCTTATCCATATGTTGTCAAATGTCTGCGACAATATGACATGCCTAAGTTCCTTGCGAGAACAAAGCCCCATGACATTTCTGTCTTGCGATGAAATCACAGGACGTCTTTACACTTTCATGTAAAAACCCATTGATCTCATCTTAACTTTTTCTTATGGCTTGTTGCCTCTGTATTTGTCACGCGACAATATGACAGGTCTAAATGTTCTTGCAAACATAAAGCCCTATGGCATTGCCGTCTTAAGACACTTATCAGCTCCCTAATGGAGGGCAATTCCCTTACTCCCCCTGGTTGCCCCTTCAAGGAGGGCACATCGGCCATACAAGACTAGCTCCTCCTATCTGGTCTTAACAACAACCAGTTGTTTTCGCAGCCTCTTGTCCTTTATGCCTATATGGATTATAGTTACGAGAATGCACCCTAAGTGGGGTTTTCTTGAGGCCAAGTGCATCATAGCCAAGGCTTACCAAAAATGGCCAGGGTAGGTTCGTCCATCCCGAGCACTCTTGGCTCAACCGTGTACCTCGTCACCTTGGTCATACTCTGCACCCCTTAGTGATAGGTATTGTAAAACACCTAATTTTATATCTATTATTTATGCTTTCTTTGCTATTTATTTTGTAAAATATGTATCTTATGTTTAGTTTTGAGTTTTTAGGTGCAATGGAGCACTTGGGGGGAAAAGAAGGAAAATTGCCCATTTGGAGCATAAAGGCAAACACTTCAATTCACATGCGAGCTATGTTTGGAGCGGGCTGAGGTGCGCAATAAGGAGTAAAGAATATAATATCAGTTTACCGAAATTGACAGTTGGGCAAGGAACAGTTAGGTAGTGAGTTCTGCAAAACTAACAAGCCAAAGATGAACTGGGTACCCCTTATCGCTTCTAGCTGGTTGGAAATATCAATTTGCACAAGACCTAAAATTCAGAGAACTCATTATTACTCACTCAATCATTGTGGCTGCGGCTGTTCTTCAAAATTGAGAGAATCAGATCGAGATGTAGAAGGTGGGTTTGTCCCTGAAAATGGGTGAAGTTCTAAATGGGTTCTTGGATGATTCTGTTGGTCGAGACAAGGCTGGTGTCTGTGTCACTCATTGGGAAATCAGTGAGGGAAGAACGAACTGAATTGAGCTGAATTAGGGTTCTATGGAAGTTCGATTGAAGATTAATTGGGTATGTAAACAATGGGATTGTATTAAATTGGAAGCTACAGATATGTGTGGTTTGCAAAGAATCTGGTGATAAATTTTGGTGGTAGGAGATGATTATGCTGTTAATCTGAAGCTGAGAAGTGAAATTGAAGCTAATGGGGCGGTGGCTGGTTTGAGACAGTGGTGCTGTGAATGTTGCAGGCAAGGTAAATGGAATTGCAAAGCAGCTGTAGTGGATTGGAGAGAACAAGAAGAGATGTTGAAGAGTGGAAGCAAGCATTGCCGTGGTAGTGAATTGCAGGTTAAGATGTTGGCAGTGTGAGTGGCAAGGACTGTAGAGCTGCAAAAGGTGCAGCTGTTGCAGGGAAGGTTGTAGATCGGTGGAGCGACAATGATGATTGAAGCATATGGTTTTGAGTCTGCAGGTGTTGAAAGGAATTTGGGATTGTGGTTGAAGTTGGTGGATAATCTGTGAGAGGAGAAGATACTGAGTACAAGGAAGATGGTTAAACTGAAGGGTTGTATGAACTGGAATTGAGATGGTTATTGGATCAGCTGAGCTAGGGTATGACTGACACAGAGCTGTGTTGAGGTGATATTCTGGTGGTTACTTGCAAGGGAGTTATGGAGTTAGAGCTGAAATGAAGTTGCAACAATTGTTACAAAGAAGGTTAGTGGTTCTACTGGTTAGCATAAGATTGCAGATGAGTTAATGAATGTGGCGAGATACAAGGAACTGCAGGTGGAATGGTGGTGATATGGATCTTGCAAGGGACTAGATTGGTGATCTGTGGTGAACATGGTGCGGTGCTGCTTGTTGGTTACTGTGGTGGTCAAGAAAATGGAGTCGTGAAGCCACAGAGTTAGTGTTGTACCTGTTGGGTTGCAGTTGCAGGTTATAAGGTGCAGCTAGAACGAATTATACCAATGGAGAAATTGGTAAAGTGGGGTTGCTGTTAATGGTTTTGAGATGAGATAATGAAGCTGGGTTTGTTTGTCACAGTGAGATGGATTAGAATGCAGGTGAATGGATTTGGCTATGGTGGCTATGGAATTTGAGTGATAGAATGAAGCTGAATTGGTAAGTGGCCTGAATAAGGTGATGGCTGTGCAATAGGTGAGAATGAGAAGGCCTGAGATGGTTGATTTTGCTCAAGTGTGGTGGTGGTTCTCGACAGACTATATGTTGCAGGTGATGCTGTGTTGCTATTCAAAATTGCAGGTGCTGGTGCTTGTGGAAACTGCTTGAGCTTGGTAGGGTGTTGAGCTGAAGATTAGTCATATCGGTGCGAACTAGGAGTCGTGAAGGTCAGAAAATAGAGCTGGGGTTGAGCATAGTCGATGAGAATGTGATGAAAGTGACGTGCATAGCAGCTGTGACGATGGCGAGAGAGTGAGTTCGAGGCGCTGTGAAAAGATGGGAATGGAACTGATTTGCTTAGCGGTATGGCTGACTCGGTCTTGACTCAGCTGACTCGGTGTTGACCCGAGTTCACTCAGTTAATCCAACAGTGCTGACTCGTTGACCGGTGACCGAGTGGACTTTGCCGGTCACCTGAACTACTTTCCGGGCCGGATTCCGGCCAAAAACACAGTTTTCCGGCGACTATTTTCTGGGTCATATTTTCAAATGGGTTTCTCACACTTGGTTCATTGGCTTAGCGGACTTTTTAGTAGTGGACTTTGAAGACCTAATTTTGGAAAGTGGGAAGGCTATAAAAAGAAGAAGTTTCTATTCTTTTAGGGAGGGGGATCATATATCACGTATTTTCTACTGGGTTTTTGGAGGAGAGCAGCGACTAGGGTTTGCTTCCATTTATTTTTTATGTTCTTCATTTTATTTTTAATAATAATTATGTTGAGTTCAAAAACCATGAGTAGCTAAATTCTTAATATTGGTTATGGGATAATAAGCGGATTTCACAAATAAAATCTGATTCAATGCATTAGTTTTAGAGCTGGCAAACGGGCGGGCCGGGGCTGGCCCGTTGCGGGTTACACGGGTTCGGGTTAACACGGGTCAAAACCCGCGGGTCGAAATTCTTCACGGGTGGTCATTTCTCCAACCCGTGCCCGTAACGGGTTAAACTTGCGGGCTTACGGGTTGCCCGGCTTGTTTCATTAATATTAAAATTAAAACTTAATTAGGTTAATTTTTGGAAAATTACAAGCATAAAAAATGTAAAATTATATAAGATGCAAAAATTCCTGAACACTAGATCTCAATTCCCTGTACAATCTGCTGGTAATTTGATGGAAGCTTTGATAAAACCCACGAAGATAAAAATATCTTGAGAAACACACCCTGAACGGCTGAACCTGTTCTTTTGATCAGTGAAAGATGAACAATTTTACCACAATCATCAATTGATTCAATCAATTCTTGCAGAAATTGAATTACGAGAATTGAATCAGACCCAATTTTATTCCACATCCAAACCCCCCAAATTTTTGTTCAATGTATCCATCCAACACCCAATTGTCTCAAACAGCAACACACAGTCACACACCCATGAAAATCAATTGTCTTCTAACCCTTTGAAATCCATGGCATATCTCTGATTCTCTATCTATCTGCCGCTACATCCAGTCTTAATCTCCTATCAATCGATTGTAAACACCACATCTTCATAACCCATTAATCGAACCCAACTCTTCACTAGAACCCTAAGTTCTTCTTCTTTTTCTTAAAATCTCTGAACCATCTAGCAAACACCAAATCATCAAAGTTTGTTTTTTTACAAATCAAAATAAAAACCCATATAGATAATCAAACAAAAAAAGGGCGAATCATTCATTACCTGATTTTAGTTTCTTTCTTTGCAGGGAGTTAAGCAATTCCCCATCAATTGATAATTCCTAAACATTTTGACTCATTTCTTGTATTAGAAAACTAAAAATGGGTTTTGATTCTCGGTTGGGGAATGGAACTCCGAGAAGGGTGAAGATTAATTGGTAGTGAAAGTCTGCAAAGAAAGAAACTAAAAGACGAAGGGTGAAAGATTAATTGGTAGTCCTGTTAGTGCAAGTCTGCACAGAAAGAAACTAAAAGACGTGTATTTGGGTGTGGGGGGACACGTGTAGGTGGGGTGGGGGTAACGTGCAGGTGGGGTGGGGGTGGCGGGGTGTGGTGGGGTGGGGGTAACGGGTTATAGGTTTAACCCGCGGGTTTACAAGACGGGCCGGGTTAACCCGTTTTCCCACAAGCCGGCATTTTTCCAACCCGAACCCGGCTTGTTTAGACACCAGCCGAGCCGGGTGCGGGTTTATCACGGGTCGGGCTGGGCAAACCCGCGGGTTTTGGCTTGTTTGCCAGCTCTAATTAGTTTTGTCTCAAGTTTATTGTTTATGTTTCATTGTTGATATTGATATATGATTTGATTGTTTATTTGGTTGAGTCCGGAATCAATCCGATTTGCATTCATATCTAGAGCTATATTAGGGTTTTCAATACGAAAACGTTGTTCATCCCTGATTCTAAGTAGCATAAATGTGGGTAGTGCTTGTAGAGATATATCCTACTAGTTACATATGAATCATAACTTGGGTTAAATTGATTTAGTGCTTTTACACATTTCGATTGCCTTGATTAGTCTTATTCCATATAGCTTATTGCTTCTAGGGAGTTAAATCTAATTTGCTTTTACACTTTAGGTTGCTTTCTAAGAAGAATTCACATATGCATCTTTTAATGTGGTTGTGATGAAATCAGAGAATTAGCGGGATATTCTTGCGATCAAGGTATCCTAGGACTTTTAGTAAATGAGAGATTAAATATCAATTCTAGTCATTGATGAAAATATGTATTTGTGAATGAAACTATCCCGTGACCAATACTTTCTCCATATTGATTATTTTCATACTTTATTTCTTTCAATTTATTTTTATTGCTTTGATAAAACAACATCCCCCCTTTGGTTACTAAGAAACTGAAAATTTGCATAACAACAAAAAGCCTCTCTGTGGATACGAACTCTTTCTTATTGCATACTACTTTATTTTAGGAAGTAAGAAGTGAAATTATTTCTGCGTCGGATGACAATCGACCAGATTTTGGCGCCGTTGTCGGGGAGGCAAACGGCTTGTTATTAAGATTTTAGTTTCTTTTTATCATTTTTCTGCTTGCATATTTGCTTTCCGTTTCTTGTCTTGTTTCTCACTTGTTTGCGAGAATTGTTTTTCAGGTACTAATCCCTGGCTTCTAAGGATTGGAGCTATCCAAGGTGCGGGATTGCTACTCGAAGAGGCACAATACTCCAAGCAAGTCAAGACACAATGGAAGAACAAGTCTTGGAAGTAGAACACGAAGCTATTTATCAAGAAGTGGAAGAAGAGTTACAACTAGAAGATGAACTAGAGGTTCCATTTGTAGAAGAACCAATAGTTGAAGAGGAAGAAGCAATGGGTGACGCAAATCGTACACTCAAGGATTTGGCTTCTCATAGGCTTGATGCACAACGATGGTGTATTCAAACCAACTCAACCTTTGAGATCAAGCTGGGGTTGCTTAGTGAGTTGCCAAAGTTTCATGGTATGGAGAATGAAGATCCAAATAAGCATCTCATGGAGTTCTATACCATTGTCAAGGCTATGCTTCCAGCGGAGACCGAAGCCGATGGTGCAATGATGAAAGTTTTTCCATTTTCTATGGTGGACAGCGCTAAGGATTGGTTGTATTGTTTGACAGCTGGAAGTGTCACTACATGGAACGGGTTAAAGAAACTCTTTCTAGAGAGGTATTTTCCTGCGTCGAAGGCCACTCAAATTCGCAAAGAGATTTGCGGAATAAAGCAACATGCGGGAGAGTCTTTGTATGAATGTTGGGAGCGATACAAGAGATTGGTGGCAAGCTGTCCTCACCATCAATTTAGTGATGCTATGATAATCCAGTACTTCTACGAAGGCCTCCAATCAAGTGATAGATATCTTCTTGACGTTGCGGGTGGCGATGCACTAGTGAACAAGACGGTGGCCCAAGCTGCCGAGTTGATTGAAAGCATGGCTGCAAACTCGCAACAATTCTACACAAGAGGTGAACCAATGGTTAGAGGAGTGCATGAAGTTAGTGATTCATCATCATCACACCGTGATCAAAGGATGGACAATATGGAGCACAAGATGCAAAAGATGGCTGCGGTTGTATTACCTTCGTACGGTGAAGAGTTGGAGCAAGCTAATGCGGTTTTTCCAAACCCATAAAGAAGGTATGATCACTATTCCAACACTTACAATCCGGGATGGAGAGATCATCCAAATTTCAGCTATGCCAACAAGCAAGGTGCGGTTCAACAACTTACTTTCAACCGTCCGAGTGGATTTCAACCGCAACAACAACAATTTCAACAACAACAACAACAATTTCAGCAACCACAACAATCGGTGCAAAACCAAGGTTCCGATATTGATGCAAAGCTCCACGCAATGATGCAAGGTATTTCTACCATGTTCAAAGAAAGTCAACAAGAAACTAAGAGTGCTATCAAGGAGTTGCAGACTCAAGTGGCCTCCATGGCGATTGATATCAACAAATTGAAGGCACAAAATAGTGGCAGACTCCCTTCTCAACCTATCAACCCAAGAGAGAATGTTAGTGCTATTACATTGAGAAGCGGTACACAACTTGTGCAACCTGAAATTGTTGATGTGGGTGATATGGAGACCCAAAAGGAACCTGTTTTGGATGAAAATAATGATGATTTTCCCCAAACTTCTGAGGTACCTACTTCCAACTCTAAAACTCCTATTTCTACTTATGTTCCTCCTATACCTTTTCCTCGCAGATTTGCAAGTTCTAAGAAGGCGGAACTAGAAAAGGAGATTTTAGATATCTTCAAGAAGCTTCATGTGAACATTCCTCTTATTGATGTTATCAAGCAAATGCCCAAATATGCAAAGGTTTTGAAGGATTTGTGTGCCAAGAAGAAAAATCTAACCGGTAATGAGGTTATGAGTGTGGGGGAAAACGCTTCGGCGGTCTTGCAAAAGAAACTCCCACCAAAATGCAAGGATCCAGGTAGCTTCACTATACCCGTAGAGATTGGTACTACAACTATTGGAAAGGCTATGCTTGACTTAGGAGCATCCGTGAATATTATTCCGGCATCTATTTATGAGTCTTTAAATTTGGGTCCATTGAAACCAACTAATATTGTGCTTGAACATGCGGATCGTACTAATGTCTACCCTAGAGGTATTATTGAGGATGTCCTTGTGCAGGTGAACCAATTAGTTTTTCCAGCTGATTTTTGTGTTCTAGAAATGAATGATGGCTCGGATGTATCCATACTCCTGCTACTTGGGATACCTTTCATGAAAACGGCTAAAACCGTCATTGATGTGGACGCATGGATACTCACGATGAGGTTTGATGAAGAGATAATTCGTTTCAACATGTTTGAGGTCATGAGATATTCCAGTGATATTCATTCGGGTGTCCATAACGCATGGGACCCTAGCTGAGGCATAGAAAGCAAAGATATAGTCGGGCTGACGACTTTAAACCAAGCGCTAAATGGGAGGCAACCCATAGGATGAGTATCTCTTGTCTTATTTTCATTTTCTTGTTTTGTTTTTAGCTTTTTCTTGTATTATATTGTTTTTATTTTTCTGACTTCTTGTCATTTGTCATGCATAATTTCCTCATTGACTTACTTTGGATGACTCAATTTACATTGAGGACAATGTAAAGTTTAAGTGTGGGGGAGTGGTTAAGCATTTGCATTGTAAAATTTTCAAAATTTTCAACTTTTGTGTAAATTAGTGCATGAAAAACTCCAACTCGTAGTTAGTTTAGAGTCACATAGTATCCATGTCGCTAAGATTACATCGAGATTCTCATAAGAGTGACTGAACTTAGAGATGACAGAGAACATGATCGGGTTTCTTACTTGTATGAGAGTTAAAGTTGGATTTAACCATGCCAGTGGCAAATATGGTGCATACTGAATTCGGTAGTAGAGTAGTGGTCCCCTATAGTGGAGACTACCCATGTTACATCATGAGAGGCACCGGCCTTCATTTCTTTGTACATGTCTAAATTTGTGCTTTTAGAGTGTGTGTCACCGTACGTAAACCCTGGGTAGAATGGTGAGCTACCCAACCTCCCACCAATAGAAGCACTATTTTGATCTCTTGAGTGCTATTTTATCAATCATGAATGGTGACATCGAATTGCTAACTTACATACCACTTGTAATCTTGTTCGCAGTTAGCACCATCCACTTTATCTCTCTCTACACCAACAGGTCCATAGAAACACCATCATCATCAACAAGGGAAGCATCACAAGTTCGAAGGAAATTTGAAGACGTTTTAGGTTTACAAGCAACGTTACAAAAATGAGCAGATTTCAGATCCAAGTATAGCAACAAGACAAGGGCAGAATTTTTATAAGTTGAAGACTATTGTACAAGAGTGAAGATTATCAATATGAGAATTAAAGAAGTTTATGATATCGAGACACACAGGTTGTGAAGAATCAAGCGGTAAAGTACTCACACCATGACATTTTTATTTTATTCTCTTGTCTCAAAAAAAAAAAAAAAAAAAAAAGAGAAAAATTCTTTAGGATCATCATTAGTTTTTATTTTGTTTGTTTTCATTTTGTATTTACTTTGTAAAAAAAAAAAAAAAAGCAGAAAAAAAAAAGAAAAAAAAAATATTCATTGCATCATATTTTGGTTTTGTATTCATTTAATAAGCCAACGGAAGAAGAAATATCTACAATGAAGTTTCAAGCAACAAGGAATGAGAGGAAAGAATCACATTGTCAAGATTCTACGAAGTTCAATAGTTATCATCAAGAGTTGAAGACCGAAGATGAAGACAAGGATTGAAGACCGAAGACGTTTCTATGGATGCTGTGAGAGTGGTGCTAGCTACACGCCGAATGGATAACGAGGTAAGTAAGCATATTCCCACCTTCGTTAAGTGGTTGATTTCCTTTCTAAGAGATCGTCAGAAAAAAGGGTTTTCAAAATGAATAAAAGATGTGGGTTTTCAAAATATTTCGGAGGGTTTGCCTTCCTACTATTCAATGTGTCGCAGGATTCTCTCTTCATTCCTACCTGGACACATGTGTGACCCATAAAGAGCTATTTATTATTAAGTGCAATTTCATAAAGCCCTTTCTTGTGAGGCAGAGTCAAGACTTTTGATCACTCCGAACCCGAATTTCTTTCGATAAGGGATGGTTATTTCTCTCTCAACTTTTAAGAATGAGATTTTGTTCATATTTGTGTCTAACTTCTTATGACTAGTGTGCAGAATCTCTATTTCTTCTTAGCGCGTTGGATACTATCTTTTCGGAGAACTTGTAAGTTGGAAATGTAGGTTGTGTGGGTATTTCTCTAGAAAACGCTCACGGGAGTTGTAAGTATCTTTTAAAATAAGTTTTGTTTGATTTGCTCGAGGACTAGCAAAGCCTAAGTGTGGGGGAATTTGATAGGTGTTGTAAAACACCTAATTTTATATCTAGTATTTATGCTTTCTTTGCTATTTATTTTGTAAAATATGTATCTTATGATTAGTTTTGAGTTTTTAGGTGCAATGGAGCACTTGGGGGAAAAAGAAGGAAAATTGCCCATTTGGAGCATAAATGCAAACACTTCAATTCACAGGCGATCTATGTTTGGAGCGGGTTGAGGTGCGCAATAAGGAGTAAAGAATATAATGTCAGTTTACCGAAATTGACAGTTGGGCAAGGAACAGTTAGGCAGTCAGTTCTGCAAAACTGACAAGCCAAAGATGAACTGGGTACCCCTTATGGCTTCCAGCTGGTTGGCAATATCAATTTGCACTTTCCTACACAAGACCTAAAATTCAGAGAACTCATTATTTCTCACTCAATCACTGTGGCTGGGGTTGTTCTTCAAAATTGAGAGAATCAGATCGAGATGTAGAAGGTGGGTTTGTCCCTGAAAATGGGTGAAGTTCTAAAGGGGTTCTTGGATGATTCTGTTGGTCGATACAAGGCTGGTGTCTGTGTCACTCATCGGGAAATCAGCGAGGGAAGAACGAACTGAATTGAGCTGAATTAGGGTTCTATGGAGGTTCGATTGAAGATTAATTGGGTATGTAAACAATGTGATTGTATTAAATTGGAAGCTACAGATATGTGTGGTTTGCAAAGAATCTGGTGATAACTTTTGGTGGTAGAAGATGATTATGCTGTTAATCTGAAGCTGAGAAGTGAAATTGAAGCTAATGGGGGTGGTGGATGGTTTGAGTCAGTGGTGCTGTGAATGTTGCAGGCAAGGTAAATGGCATTGCAAAGCAGCTGTAGTGGATTGGAGAGAACAAGAAGAGATGCTGAAGAGTGGAAGCAAGCATTGTAGTGGTAGTGAACTGCAGGTTAAGATGTTGGCAGTGTGAGTGGCAAGGACTGTAGAGATGCAAAAGGTGCAGCTGTTGCAGGGAAGGTTGTAGATTGGTGGAGCGGCAATGATGAACTGAGCATATGGTTTTGAGTCTGCAGGTGTTGAAAGGAATTTGGGATTGTGGTTGAAGTTGGTGGATAATCTGTGAGAGGAGGAGATACTAAGTACAAGAAAGATGGTTAAACTGAAGGGTTGTATGAACTGGAGTTGAGCTGGTTATTGGATCAGCTAAGCTAGGGTATGACTGACACAGAGCTGTGTTGAGGTGATGTTCTGGTGGTTACTTGCAAGGGAGTTATGGAGTTAGAGATGAAATGAAGTTGCAACAATTGTTACAGGGAAGGTTAGTGGTTGTGCTGGTTAGCATAAGATTGCAGATGAGTTAATGAATGTGGCAAGACACAAGGAACTGCAGGTGGAATGGTGGTGATATGGAGCTTGCAAGGGACTGGATTGGTGATCTGTGGTGAACATGGTGCGGTGCTGCTTGTTGGTTACTGTGGTGGTCAAGAAAATGGAGTCGTGAAGCCGCAGAGTTAGTGCTGTGCCTGTTGGGTTGCAGTTGCAGGTTATAAGGTGCAGCTAGAATGAATTATACAAATGGAGAAATTGGTAAAGTGGGGTTGCTGTTAATGGTTTTGAGATGAGATAATGAAGCTGGGTTTGTTTGTCACAGTGAGATGGATTAGAATGCAGGTGAATGGATTTGGCTATGGTGGCTATGGAATTTGAGTGATAGAATGAAGCTGAATTGGTAAGTGGCCTCAACAAGGTGATGGCTATGCAATAGGTGAGAATGAGAAGGCCTGAGATGGTTGATATTGCTCAAGTGTGGTGGTGGTTCTCGACAGACTATGTGTTGCAGGTGATGCTGTGTTGCTGTTCAAAATTGTAGGTGCTAGTGCTTGTGGAAACTGCTTGAGCTTGGCAGGGTGTTGAGCTGAAGATTAGTCACAGCGGTGCGAACTGGGAGTCGTGAAGGTCAGCAAATAAAGCTGGGGTTGAGCATAGTCGATGAGAATGTAATGAAAGTGACGTGCATAACAGCTGTGACGATGGAGAGAGAGTGAGTTCGAGGCGCTGTGAACAGATGGGAATGGAACTAATTTGCTTAGCGGTATGGCTGAGAAACTTGAGTTAAAGTCCCAGGTGAATCTGAGCTACAACTGAGTACTAAAAGCTAATTGCAAGAGAGCCATCATGGCTGGAGAAGAAGTGCAGGGATTATGCACATCCAAGATGGCTGGCCAAGGAGCTGCGATGCAGAATGATACTGCAACAGAATTATGGCTAGTGCAAATGGGCTAGGCCAAGCCCATTCAGCCTTGCCCAGTTAGCTCACTTAGCCAAATCAGGTGGATTCGGTCTTGACTCAGTTGACTCTGTGTTGACCCGAGTTCACTCAGTTGATCCAACAGTGCTGACTCGTTGACCGGTGACCGGGTGGACTTTGCCAGTCACCTGAACTACTTTCCGGTGCCGGATTCCGTCAAACTTCCGGCCAAAAACACAGTTTTCCGGCGACTATTTTCTGGGTCATATTTTCAAATGGGTTTCTCACACTTGGTTCATGGGCTTGGTGGACTTTTTAGTAGTGGACTTTGAAGACCTAATTTTGGAAAGTGGGAAGGCTATAAAAAGAAGAAGTTTTTATTCTTTTAGGGAGGGGGATCACATATCACGTATTTTCTACTGGGTTTTTGGAGGAGAGCAGCGACTAGGGTTTGCTTCCATTTATTTTTTATGTTCTTCATTTTATTTTTAATAATAATTATGTTGAGTTCAAAAACCATGAGTAGCTAAATTCTTAATATTGGTTATGGGATAATAAGTGGATTTCACAAATAAAATCTGATTCAATGCATTAGTTTTGTCTCAAGTTTATTGTTTATGTTTCATTGTTGATATTGATATATGATTTGATTGTTTATTTGGTTGAGTCCGGAATCAATCCTATTTGCATTCATATCTAGAGCTATATTAGGGTTTTCAATACGAAAACGTTTTTCATCCCTGATTCTAAGTAGCATAAATGTGGGTAGTGCTTGTAGAGATATATCCTACTAGTCACATATGAATCATAACTTGGGTTAAATTGATTTAGTGCTTTTACACATTTCGATTGCCTTGATTAGTCTTATTCCATATAGCTTATTGCTTCTAGGGAGTTAAATCTAATTTTCTTTTACACTTTAGGTTGCTTTCTAGGAAGAATTCACATATGCATCTTTTAATGTGGTTGTGATGAAATCAGGGAATTAGCGGGATATTCTTGCGATCAAGGTATCCTAGGACTTTTAGTAAATGAGAGATTAAATATCAATTCTAGTCATTGATGAAAATATGTATTTGTGAATGAAACTATCCCGTGACCAATACTTTCTCCATATTGATTATTTTCATACTTTATTGCTTTCAATTTATTTTTATTGCTTTGATAAAACAACATCCCCCCTTTGGTTACTAAGAAACTGAAAATTTGCATAACAACAAAAAGCCTCTCTGTGGATACGAACTCTTTCTTACTGCATACTACTTTATTTTAGGAAGTAAGAAGTGAAATTATTTCTGCGTCGGCTGACAATCGACCACTTAGAAGAGACCCTCGGTCGTCCAACCAAGGTATAACCTTATATAGTTGGAAATCCAAAGTATCTCTCCTAGATAGGTATCTCAAAGAGATGGACCCCTGTCTCCGTGACTCAGGTTCCAGCAGCGGCATAGCCTTATCCATGAGCCACGCAAAGAGATACCCCCTTATATGACGCACTTTATGTCTTACATTTGCCTCTTGCGAAATTGTATCCGCGAACTAGGGTGTACGCCATATAGGTTCGTCCCATTCTTATGTCTCTGCGAAATTTTATTCGCGTTTCTTGCGAGTATTGCAACTCTGATGAAATTTCTTTTTTTGATATTCTCTTTATTTGCATTTCAACTCTTGTATAACTTCTCAGTCTCATTGTAGTTGCAGGAAATCCTACACTACACCCTTGTTACGATTTCATAAAAATCAACTCATACTTAAAGATTAAAAACGATTCTTTATCATTTAATTCTCAGAAATGTTTTACAGAAGGGGAAGAAATCAAGAACACAACTATTCTCTCAAAGTTTCTCTCTCCTCAAGACTTTCTCAACTCTCAAAAAAACACATCATCCCCTCTCTGGACACACTGGGTCTCTATATATAGGGTAGATATATAATGGATGACATCTAAGCTGTCCTTTACTTTCGGATTTGATTTGCGATCTTATCGCTACAACTATAATATGAAATCTCGCAAGCATTGTAACCGTCGCAGATAAATCAAGCTCTTCTCGTGTTTCCTCAATCGTCGGCTATTACGTCATTCTTTAACTTACTCTGTGACACTAGCAAAGTGTTGTTGAAGAGCTCGCAGTATTCTCGCAGAAGTGTTTTTAATCTCGCAAGAATATTGTCATGGCGATATTCTGATCCTACATCTTTCCTCTTCTCATGTCTTCTTCGCAAACTGGAGAGGATATGAGAATCTCCAACTTTTCATAGCACTCGTGACTTCTTTTCTTTCCATGTTTTCTCTTCGACAAAACTCCGAGAATTTAGCTTAACCACCTACACGCGTCGTAAATTCTTCTTTTTTACTGACACGTGTCTACTCAATGGGTCATCTCCCTTTGCCTATAAAAGGTAGAATTTGGTTACAGAACCAATTTACTTCTTCTTCCCTTTGTCTTTTCGTTTTTCCGTCTGCAACTTTTCTTCTTCTTCATATTTACCTGCTACTGCTTTAATGGAATCTTCAAGGTATGTGTTTTTCTGACATTACTAAATTCCATTTCGCTTATCTGAATCATGTTTACTCATATTTTATTAGTCTTTTTCTATTTGATTCTTCATGATTTACATACTGTGTTTTTCTCTTCAGTGGAATTAACGCCCAATCTGTAGTTCAAAACCCTAGCCTTCATACGAAACCAGTTGAGAAGAAAAGGAATCCTGCGAGTCATAAGGTAGTAAGAAATATTTTATTTATTCTTAACAATATTGTTGCCTCTGTTTCTTATCTAAGTTATTACTCGCAGGATGACGAGAACATCGCTAGACCTCGCAAATGATCTCGCCAGGTTAAGCCTCTTGAGGCTGATATTATCATTCCCAAACTGACATCTGCGAGATCAATTCCCATAGTTTCGCAAGTGGAACCTCCTTCTTCTACTTGCGAGAACATCGCCACTAGCATCCCTTTCTCCACTAACCCTTTTATAAATGAGGTTTCCAAAGACGCTGTCAATGAAATTCCCTCCATCCCTTTGTTACCTTCAACTGTTACCTTCCCAAATACTCCTCCTTTTGATGATGCAACCATTGCAAATAACTCAAATCTCCAACTCGCCATCATTACCACTTCACCTTCTACACCTCTTACCTTACCCAAAGAAATACCAATAGGGGTTGACACTGCTTTTGAAGTTTTATCTAACATTTTAGATGATGCCAGAAAATCATCTATTGATCCTTTCAAACATGTTGTTTGCGATACTTTAATCAAATACTTTGGTCCTGACCGCACTCGCGACCGTATTTAGAAAATGAAGTTGAACCTCTAAAGAGAGACCTCCAAGACAAAATTTCACAATGTTATACTCTTAATCATAAGCTTCACAACTCTTCACTTGATTGCGAGAATCTTCGCAGAAGAAATAACTAGCTGAAAGGTATAATTTTCCTGCCTCTGTCTTTTTGTTTTTCTGTTCTAGCAAGTTTTCATCTTTTCTGTACTTAAGCTTCTTTCTTAAATCCTTGGCTTATACATTTAGTTTTAAGTCAGAATCGAGTCATTGAAAGACTTAAATTTGAGTCTATCGCTGAAGAAGCTCGTGTTGAAAAAGATTCTTGGATGGACCATTTTAATAGATTAGATAATCTCTACACGTACTCGATCGATCAAATAGATAATCTTACTAATGAGAATAATCAATTATCGTAAAGCCAAAATTTATTAAGTAGCGAGAATACTTGCCTCTCATATTTGTTAATCAAGGCTAATTTGGCGACGAAATCTTTATCAGACTAAAATAGAACTTTATCTCAAGAAAAGCATAGTTTTTCATGCTTGATGGCGATTTCTTCGCAACAATTGAGTAATCTCTAGAGAATATGTGATAATCAAGAGCAATCTCTTCATTCTCTTAAGAATGAGCTCAAGGAAATAACTGAATCATCTGCCGCTGAAAAGGATAAACTTATCAAAGGTAGATTAACTCTTAGTTTAAAGGCCAGCAAGCTTCAAGACCAGTATTCCCAACTAGAAGAATCTTATTCTTTACTCGCAAAGGAAAACTCATACCTCCTTTCCAAAGAAGAAAATATAAAGTCTCGCCTGAAGGGTATAGTTGGGGATAAATTTGACGATGCCATGAATCAATGGGAGAATTATTGCTTATCATTAATTCAAAATTTAACTTCACAAAAAGTAGGTAGTCATTTTGACTATCTTGATTATTAATTTTTCTACTTAATTTCTCATCTATACTTCATCTGAATATTTTCTTGTCATTTTTGTTTCTCGCAGAATCTGAAAGAAGTCTTCTCTACCATTTCTGATCTGACTGATAAATTTGATAAAGTCCGCAAAGAAAACATGATTCTTACTTCTAATCTTGTAACATCTCGCGACCAGGAAGAGAGAAGATATGATTATCTTGAATACTTCAAGAACATAGAAATTAGAAATCTTGATAGAGGTTTCCTTCGCAAGGTTCACCTTAGCGCTGAAGTCCTTGTGAATGATATTCTAATATCTCAGTCTCTTCCCCATGTATCCGTTCTTCCTCTAGAAGTAAATGATGATGAAGTTCCTCTTCCTATGGATAAGGATCTAGAATATGCAGGTGGAGAAGAATATATTCCTCAAGAAGACCCAATAGAAGAAGAAGAAGAAGAATCTCAAATTAATCGTAATGAAAAGAATGTTGGTGGAGCTGATAACACAAGCAAATAGAATGAATCTAGCGAGACCAACGCTGAAGCTTGAATTTTATTTTGTTATCTTTTTTCATCCGTTTTCTTGCGAGCAATGTACCTTTAAGCAACTTTGGATTTCAAACTTTATTTTGAATACTCTTAAGGAAGATAATGATATTCTGTTTATTAACTCCCTTACTTGCCCCTCATTATCTTTCCTGAAACAATTAGTTACTTCTCATGCCTTCTTTTTGCGAGCTGATGAATAAGTTTACGATTTGATGAATATAAGTGCGATAATTTCTTCTAATAACTCTGTTGTGTGATTCTGAATAACGTTTCTGAAAAAATTATGAAGGAATCTTGTTTCTCATAGATTTTCCTGCAATGAACAAATCTTTCCTACATTCTTAAAATAAAATAGTTAATGATTGAAATTATTCTGTTGGTCTTATTTTGCTTTCCTAGTTAAAGGTCTTATTTTGCCAAATTTTTCTTTCTGCGACAAAATCGCAAGACGCCTTTACATTTGCATGTATTGACCCATTGATCTTGTCTTATCTGTATTTTGTCAATTTCTCTGCGACAATATGACAAGTCTAAGTTCCCTTGCGAGAACAAAGTCTTATGACATTGCCGTCTTGCGATGAAATCGCAGAACGTCTTTACACTTTCATGTAAAAACCCATTGATCTCATCTTATCTTTTTTCTCTTATGGCTTGTTGCCTCTGTATAATTTTTGTCACGCGACAATATGATAGGCCTAAATGTTCTTGCGATCATAAATCCCCATGACATTGTCGTCTTAAGACACTTATCATCTCCCTAATGGAGGGTGCCGCCCTTATCTTCCCCCTGGTTGCCCCTTCAAGGAGGGCACATCGGCCATACAAGACTAGCTCCTCCCATCCGGATTTACTAACAACCAGTTGTTTTCGCAGCCTCTTGTCCTTTATGCCTATATGGCTTATAGTTACAAGACTGCACCCTAAGTGAGGTTTTCTTCAGGCTAAATGCATCATAGCCAAGACTTACCAAGAATGGCCAGGGTAGGTTCGTCCGTCCCGGGCATCCTTGGCTCAACCGTGTACCTCAGCGCCTTGGTCATACTCTGCATTCCTTAGAAGAGACCCTAGATCGTCCAACCAGGGTATAACCTTATATAGTTGGAAATCCAAGGTACCTCTCCCGAATAGGTTTTCTTTAACCCCAACATCTTCATGACTCATGTTCCAGCAGCGGTATAACCTTATCCATGAGTCATGCAAAGAGATACCCCATAATATGACGTACTTTAGGTCTTACATTTGCCTCTTGCGAAATTGTATTCGCGAACTAGGGTGTACGCCATAAAGGTTCGTCCTGTTCTTTGTTTCTTTTGCGTATATCGCAATCTTTCATTCTTTATATAATCTTGAATAATTTTGCGAATAAACTCGCAGCTGTAGAAATTTGTTTTCCCATTTCTTCTTTGTTTCATTAAAAGTTTGTTACTGATAATATCTTTTTAAATATAACCTGTTCCATGGCCTACCAAGTCTTTGACCAACATCTCTGCCCTCTGGGTATACCAACCTGTAAGCCCCTGTTCCAACTATCTTCTTAATCATATATGGTCCATCCCATTTTCTCGCCAACTTTCCACCACGCTCTCACTGGTATTCCGGTATTTCTCGCAAAACTAAATCGCCTGGTTGAAACTCACGTTTCTTAACTCGTTTGTTATATTCGCGAGCCAACCTTCGATGGTAATTTTCCATATGTTGTAATGCTTTTTCTATCTTATCTTCTACTTCATCAAGTTCTCTTAGAATCATACTAGTATTAAGATTCTTCTCCCAAACCTCTCTTTTTGTTGTAGGAATAACGACTTCTGTTGGTAACACAGCTTCAACCCCATATGTCAAACAAAAAGGTGACATTCCAGTAGCTTCTCGTCTAGTTGTATTGTAAGCCCATATTACGTTATGCACCTGCTCGTACCATGATCTGTGGTATCCTTCTAGCTTCTTTTTTAAGATGTCTGCGATTATCTTATTAGTTGCCTCAGCCTGACCATTTGCTTGTGGGTATAAAGGAGTAGATTTTCCACATTTTATCTTAAATGCATTAAGTAGTAATTCTATATTCTACCCTTCAAACTGTTTTCCATTATCAGATACCAACTGTGCTGGAATTCCAAATCTACAAATTATATTTTCAAATATGAATGTGAAGATGTATTTATCACGAATATGTTGTACTGCCTTCACTTCTCCCCATTTTGTGAAATAATCTGTAGCGATAATTAAATATCTTCTTTTCCTTGAACCAGGAACAAATAGTCCCACAATATCTAAACCCCACTTCCCAAAAGTCCATAACTTGTGGAAGATGATAATGGTGCTCCTGGTGCATGTATCCTTTTTCCATATCGTTGACAATCTTCACAACGCCTTGAGAGTTTCTTTGCATCTTCATGCATATATGGCCAATAATAGCCTTGCATTTTTGTTTTACATGCCAAAGATCTTCCCCCACTGTGATTACCAGCATCGTAACTGTGTAGCATTTTTAACACCTCTTGTCCTTCTTCCCTCGTTAAGCATCTTAGCGATGGTCCATTAAAAGATCTGCGATATAATACTCCATCTCTTAGCTCATAATTGGTTGCCCTACTTTTTAATTTATGTGTTTCTAATATATTTCTTGGAGTTTCTCCTCTCACCAAGTACGCATATAGATCTTCTCGCCAATCTATAATATTTCTTTTCGGCTTTTCCTCGCCAGCTTCTACCATCATCACATCTGTTTCTTCTTCCTCCTTGTTTATCGAAGGTAACAAAAGTATTTGAATTTTTATGCATCTCGCAGCTAGATTTGTCATCATGCTTGATATAAAAGCAAAAGCATCTGCGAGTCTATTGTCTTTTCTTGATATATTTCTCCATGTTATTTTTGGAATTCTCGCAGACAATTCTTCAACAAGTTTTTTGTATTTCTTCAAGGATGGTTCATTTGTTGTGTATTCTCCCTTTATCTGGCTAATAACCAATTGCAAATCGCTAGTAATTCTTGCATTTTCTAACTTCATTTCTATTGCAAATTTTAGAGCATGAATCACAACTTCATATTCTGTCTCATTATTAGTAGATGCAAACTCCAATCTAAATGAAAAAGCCATTTTTTCACCTTCTGGCGAGATAAAAACAACTCCAACTCCATTACCTTCTCCATTTGATGATCCATCCACTAATATCTCCCACCTATTGGGTTATGTTAATAGCTCTCTTGGGTCTCCATGTTCTTCTTCTATGTCCATCATTTCTTCCACTGCTTCGTCATCTTCTAAAGGAAATTCATCTAGTAAATCTGCTATAACTTGTGACTTTGGCGAAGATAAAATGTCATATTTAATATCAAAGTGCCCTACTTATGCATTCCATCTTTCAATTCTGCCTGATCTTTTTGAATTTTTCATTACTGACTCAATTGGCACTCTTGTTAATACTTTTACCTTATGTGCTTGAAAGTAAATGCGAAGTTTAAAAGTTGCATGAACCAATGCTAGAATTAAATTTTCAATCTTTGAATAATTTCTCTCTACAAAATTAAATGTCTTGCTGATATAATAAATTGACTTTTCTACCCCTGCATATACTTGCAGCAATACTGCACTTAGCGTGTGCGCGGTTTTTGCGAGATTGATCAATAGTTCTTCTCCTGGCTCTGCTTTCTGTAAGATAGTTATGTTCATTAAATGTTCTTTAATTCCTTGAAAATCCTTTTCACATTCATCCGTCCACTTGAATTTTGTTCCCTTCTTGAGTATATCAAAAAAATGTTTGCATTTGTTTGAGGATCGCGAGATGAATCTTCCTAGCGAGGCTAAGAGTCCATTTAATTTTTGCACATCTTTTACTGTTGCAGTCGTTGGCATGTCACGAATTGCTTGTACCTTTTTTGGATCAACTTTTATTCCTTCTTTCGACACAATATACCCCAAAATTTTTCCTGAAGTTACTCCAAAAATACACTTGTCAGGGTTCACTTTGATGTTAAAATACCGCATTTGATCGAAAATCTCCTTCAAATCCTGTACATGGTCTTTAGCTTCTTTTCTTTTGATCAACATATCATCCACATATACCTCTAATGTTTTGTGTATCCACTTTGCAAACACCTTCTCCACCATTCTTTGATATGTTGCACCAGCATTTCGCAAACCAAAGGGCATCTTTGTATAATAGTATAACCCTCTTGGAGCAAAAAATGCGATGTGTTCTTGATCTTCTTCAGCGAGAGGAATTTGATTATATTCGTCTAATGAATATATTCTAGCATTTTCCGCTGCTGACTCAACCATTTGTGGAATATATGGTAATGGAAAACTATCTTTAGGACAAGCTTTGTTTAAATCAGTAAAGTCTATGCAAATTCTTATTCCCTTATTCTTCTTTGGGACCACCACCATATTTGCAATCCATTCTGGATATTTTGCTTGCCTAATAATTCCTGCATCAAGCATTTTCTGTAACTCTTCTTCTATTTGGGAATGATATTTTGTTGCAATCTTCCTTATTATTTGTTTAAATGGTCTTGCATCTTTATTAATTTCTAGTTTATGACACGCTACCGATGGATCTATGCCTGGCATCTCATCCATGTTCCATGCAAAGATGTCTTTATATTCTCGCAAAAGATTTATGGTTTTCTATTCTTCATCTGTATCCATTTTAGTTCCAATTTTCAGCAACTTAGGCTCTTCTTCACCCCCAACATTTACTTCCTTAGTTGGTTCTGCTGCGATGTAACTGGCCTCAGGTTCTCCCATTGGTGTTGGTGTCTTCATTGTTCTCGCAGGTTCGTCTCCTTCTTACGAGATTTCACTGGGTATTCCTTTTCCTTCTTTTGCTCTTATTGAATAAACTTTAAATTCCTCTTACTTCTTTGTTTCTCTAGCCACTTTTCTGCGAGTTTTTCGCAGCTTTGGACGTTCTTCATAGTTTCTTACTTCAATTTGATAGCACATATTCGCAAGATCTATGTCTCCTCTAATTTCTCCAACTCCATTGGGCATAGGAAATTTGATGCATTGATGCAATGTTGATGCCACGGTCTTGATTGCGTGTATCCATGGTCTTACCAATATCATGTTGTACGGTGATTCCACGTCTACCACACATAATGTTACTTGTGTTTCAATTTCTCCTAGCGGAATTCGTATCACTATTTCGCCTTTTGGTTTTGTTGAAGATTTTCCAAAGCCATGAATATGATATGTTGGACAAGACATTTCCACACATATAGTGGATACCGTGTTTATCAAAGGAGATGTGTGATTTAAATGTTCTTTTGTATTTCTGTTGTTGTAAACGTGATCTCCTGCTTTTCCCAATCCTTTAATGATGATATTTTCTCTACCGTCATAATTTTCCTTCCTTCAAAATCCCGTTTATGTATCTTCCCCTTAATGTTTTCATGGAATTTATCAATCATTGCTCTCGTTACCACATCACACTCTAATTTCCTACAATTCTCTTTTGTTCTAATCATTTCTCCTTCAACTATTTCACCAATTTTCTTAATTATCTTCTTGATTTTGAATAACTCTCAACTTCTACTTCGCCTTTTCTATGATTTTCGTTAATTCAGTCCCTGTTTCGGGGGCCAAAATGTAGTTGCAGGAAATCCTACACTACACCCTTGTTACGATTTCATAAAAATCAACTCATACTTAAAGATTAAAAACGACTCTTTATCATTTAATTCTCAGAAATGTTTTATAGAAGGGGAAGAAATCAAGAATACAACTATTCTCTCAAAGTTTCTCTCTCCTCAAGACTTTCTCAACTCTCAAAAAAATACATCATCCCCTCTCTAGAAACATTGGGTCTCTATATATAGGGTAGATACATAATGGATGACAGCTAAGCTGTCCTTTACTTTCGGATTTGATTTGCGATCTTATCGCTACGGCTATAATATGAAATCTCGCAAGCATTGTAACCGTCACAGATAAATCATGCTCTTCTCGTGTTTCCTCAATCGTCAGCTATTACGTCATTCTTTAACTTACTCTGTGACACTAGAAAAGTGTTGTTGAAGAGCTCGCAGTATTCTCGCAGAAGTGTTGTTAATCTCGCAAGAATATTGTCATGGCGATATTCTGATCCTACACTCATTTTTTTTTATTCAAATGAAATATTCTTTTGAAACAAATTATTCATAAATTTCTTAAATTTCATCATTTTACCTTTCTACTTACTACTTTCTACTTTTGCCCTTTTGTTACGTTTTGCTATTTTCTTTCCATCTGCGAGATGCTCGCCATTTACAGTTTGCAACTCATGTTGATTTCGCAGTATTCCTTCCTCTCGCCGCTCTATTGCATCAACCATCAGCTTATCACCTCTTTGTTTTTGCTTGATGTTATGTTTCCAATTTCTATCCCTCGCTGCCCTTTCTTCACAAGATTCCATGTCAATTTCATAGCATTTCTTCCCATCAACCCAGTCTCCCTTTATTACTCTAACACCATTAGGATGAGGAAATTTAATACATTGGTGGAAAGTTGATGCCACACCTAATATCCCATGTAGCCAAGGTCGGCCAATTAGGGCATTATAAGGTGATTCAATATCCACAACGCAGAATAGAATCTTAGAAGATAACCCCTTTAATGGAATTCGCATTGTAATTTCCCCTTTGGGCTTGTTGGCAGTGCCGTTGAAAACATAGATTTTATAGGTTGATGGTATCAGATCCTCGTCTTTTCCACCCATGGTTCTAATAGTATCTATTAGAACTCTGTTAATGGCCCAGGAATCTATAGTTTAACCATCATTATTTTCTTCATCTTCTTCTTCTATTTGTTTTGGATTTATTTCTAACCTTGACACTAGTGGGTTGTCATGCATCTCGCCAAGCTCTGGTACTTCTTGCGCCGTGAAAGAAATAGTTTGATTTTACCACTCCTCTAATGGCAAGACTCTCGCAATATTCATTATCTCTCTTCCATCTACGTCTCTCGCGAAGACTCTGCTCAGAACATTGTCGTGGAAATCCTCAAGAATCTTGTATGAATGTATGATGGAATTACAGTACAAATTCTTCGCCTTGGCTCCAATCTCTATCACAAATGTTTCTTCTCCTTTTACATCATTCACTCTGCGAATATCTGTTGCTGGTGGTAACTGCTGAGATTTCGGATGTCCTATTAGAAAATGATTTAACTTTCCTTGATCAATCATCCTCAAAATTATTCTTTTGACATTCCTGCAATCGTTTATTGAATGTCCATGGAAATGATGATAAGGACAAAATTCTTGATTTTGATTATTTTGATGTGGCTCTTTTCCCATATTCCAGGGTGATGGTATATTTTCCATCAGAATGATAGCTTCCAAAAAAAATTTCTATGCTAGCATTCAGGGGTGTCATCTTAATTTCTTCTCATATTATTCTTTGATTCCCTTTCCCTCTAAAATTATTTTGCCTCTGACCGCCATAAGTCTCTTGCGGCTGATAAAGTATTTGAATTTTATTATTTCCACCGCGATTGTAATAATTCCTTTCTCTTTCATATTCCTCTTGATCTCTACTTCCCATGGCTTCTAACTTCTGCTGGTTTTCAATAACCACTTTCTCTTGCTGTGGCTGCGAGGTGCTCGCCACATTGTTAATCATTTTAGGAAGTAAACTCCCGTTTACCGCTATTGAGATGGTGTTTGCGACTGGATATGATTCCATCTCATTTTGTTTTTCCTCCAAAGCAATGTATTCTTCTTGTAGTTCTCGTAGCTCAGTCATTGTGATGGTATTTTTGATTCTGAAAATTTGTATGTATAGCAGATTGGTTGCGAACATTGCATTAATGAAAGGTAAAATGAGGTATCTCTCATCCACTCTTCCTGTCATTTCACTGCTCATTGTCTTCCATCTTATGGTTAGGTGTTTCAGACTCTCGCCAATCCTCTGTTTTAATCCAAACACATCTTCAATACCGGGCCGCGAAGAATTGTTGCTTATATATGCTCCCAGAAATGTAGCTTGCAAATGGTCGAAAGAGGTTATTGTATTTTTAGGTAGGCCTTCAAACCATTTTAACGCCTCGCCAGTTAAACTAGATACAACGTATTTGCATAACACAGCATCATGGTTTTCCTATTGTAGCATACACCTAACATAAGCCTTAACATGTTGAACATCACAGGTAGTCCCATCGAAGATACTGGTTAATACTGGTAAATTGCATTTTGGGGGGGGTTCCTCCTAATTGTACTTCTTGAGTGAATGGAGTTCTCGCAGCTTCATCAAGTTTCCTTCTTCCTCCTTCTCTTCTGTTATTCAACATTCCCCTCATTTCTTCTAATTCTCTTAAAATTTGTTCATTCCCAGCTGAATTTTGCTCAATTGGTCTTTTCAATGCAACTTCTCTTCTTCTGCGCTCATGTCTTTCTTGTCCTGCGAGATTTTGTGCTTCTTCTTCAGCATCTTCATTCTGCCTTCTCATGTGATTTTTCTCTTCACCTCCTTCTTGAATTCGCAACTGATTATTCCTTCTAATTTCTTCTCTGTGAGTTTCTTCATTTCTCATCGTTTCTCTTCGCTGTCTTTCTATTCTCCTTTGTATTCTGTTATATTCCTCATTGATATTATTGCTATGGCGATTTTGTGTGCGTCTCCTTTCTCGATTGTCATGATTATTCTACCGTATTGCTTCTTGAAACTCTTGTTCTTCAACTTCTGCTCTTAATCTTTCTCTTTCGTAAGCTAGACGTGCTTGTTCAGCATAATTCCTCTCAATTTCCTCCTCAACGATTCTTTGATTTCTTTGGATTTCTCGCCCATGTAATATTCTTCTACCTTCTTCTCGATTTTCTTCACCATCTTGGTTATTTCCACGCTCTTGATTTCTATTATCATGTCTATCATTCATAGTTTCACCGTGTGGGACGTAGCGATCATCAATCATCTCTTCTTCTCCATGATGTTGTTCTTCATTTGGATTTTGCATTTCCTCTCGGATATTTTCTCCAGCATTTCTCATAGGGGAATTTCTCCTTGATTCTTCTCTAAATGATCTTGAACTTGATCTAGCAGTACTTCTTGATCTCCTACTTTGTAATCTCAAATTCTCCATTCTTAACTCATGATTTTGTCTTGTTAGATTCGCACGTTTTTCCTCCTCTAACCTCCTTTCCTCTTGTATTATTTATCTTAAAACCTCTACCGTTTCATTTCCTTCATCTCCATGTATTAATCCTCCATTTACTTCTCGGTTTATTTCTTCTCTTCTTTCATTTCTTAATTGTCGATCTTCTGCTTCTTCCATCGAATCTGATCGCCAAGTATGCACACTCACTCTGTCATAATCCACAGCTCTATCTTGTATTGGTGTTTGTTGATTCGGCTGTTGAATTTGATTTTCTCCTTCATTCCTTGTTATATTTCTTCTTGTTCTTATCTTTGAAGATTCTCCCATTTCATTTGTTTCTCCACCTGCAAGTCTTTTACTCCTCCTTACGGTTGTTGGTGGTTCTGATGTATTTCTTCTTCTTCCAGCCATTAATCTTAGTAATCTGTTGGATGTTGCGTAAGATCTTTCACTAATTGTTCCAAATTCCTTCCAATCACAATGTCAATTTTTATATTTTTCTTCAAAAAATCATCAATTCCTCCCTGTTTCGGGCGCCAAAATGTAATTGCAGGAAATCCTACACTACACTCTTGATAAGAATTCACTGTAATTAACACATATTTGAAGATTAAAAATAATACTTTATTATTTGATTCTCATAAATGTTTACAAGAAATGGAATAAATCAAGAATACAACCGCTCTCTTGAATTTTCTCTTTCCTCAAAACTTTCTCAACACTTAAAAAATATATCATCCCCTCTCTGAATCTACTGGGTCTCTTTATATAAGATAGTTACATAGTGGATGACATCTAATCTGTCCTTTAATTTCGGATCTGACTCGCGATATTATCACAGTAGTTATAATGTCCATTCTCGCAAGCGTCGTGACCATCGCAGGATAATCACGCTCTTCCCGTGTTTCTTCATTCGTCAGCTATTATGTTATTCTTCAAATCATTCTGTGACACTCATGAAGTGTTTTTGAAGAACTCGCGGTGATGTTCGCAGAAGTGTTGTTAATCTCGCAAGAGTAATATCATGGAAATGTTCTGGTCCTACAGTACAAGAACGGGATCCTAATGAAATTTCCGTAAGAGACATTTCATGACCAAAGGTAAATGTTCTATCATCTTGTTTAGATGAAATCATAAAGCTGAGGCTAAATGCATTCATCAAGGAGTTCATAAAGATACAAGATAACCCGTCAAAATTCCACAGCCGCACTCCCCACAAAGATTTGGAATTAAGTGCAAGTTCAAAAGAACTCTCTCCCATAAGATGTCATTCCCAAGGGAACAACAAAAGCGACCTTAATTTCTAGAGAAAAGAAAGATTTTTTAAGATTCAACAAATTACATACAAGTATGAATTTGGAATCCAAAATATTCGATCATATTAACCAAAGCGAACCAAGATTAATTTGACTAAATATGCTCAACACAAGTAAACTTATGGAGACTTAATACATCGATTAGATTATTTACAAGAGAACCCATAAATACTCTAACCGGATTACACAATTAAACTAATCATAAGGTAATCAATTCAATTGTCCACACTCAACATGAGAAAAATCTATGGAGTGCTAACAAAATAATCACACAAGATGTAGGACTAGAATATCGCTACAACACTATTTCTGCGATATTAACAACACTTTTGCGAGCGTCACAGAAGATTCTTTAAGGACATTTCGCGAGCGTCACAGAAGAATCCAAAAGAAGCTGACGATAGAAGAAATACAAAGAGAGTATGTTTATCCCACGATGGTTATCAATTTTGCGAGAGAGAATATTATAGCAATCGCGATGAGATCGCAGAGTAAATTCGAAAAAGAAGGAAAACTTAGCTGTCATCCACTATGTAAGACCCTATATAAAGGGTTCGTTAGGTTCAGAAAAGGATGATGTTTTTTGGAGAGTTGATAAGATTTTGAGGAGAGAGAAACTCTAGAGAGAAATTTGTACTTCTGAGTTCTTATGTCTTTTGTAAAGAATTAAAAAGTTAAAATAATAAAAAAGTGTCGTAATTCATTCTCAAACATAATTCAATTTCTGTAGATTCTTACCAGGGGTGTAGTGTAGGAATTCCTGCAACTACATTTTGGCGCCCCAAACAGGGAATGAATTAACAAAAATTAAAGAGAAAATGAAGAAGAAGATAAGAATTGTTTAAGATTAAGGAAATCATTAAGTAAATTGGTGAGATAATTGAAGGGAGAATGATCAGAATCAAAGAGGATTGTAGAAAATTGGAGTGTGATATGGTAACAAGAACAATGATTGATAGATTTCATGAAAATATTAAGGGGAAGATACACAAACGGGATTTTGAAGGAAGGAAAATTATGACGGTGGAAAAAATATCACCATTGAAAGATTGGGAAAAGCATGAAATCACGTTTACAGCAGCAGAAATACCAGAAGAAGAACTAAGTCATACATCTCCATTGGTGGTCAGAGTAACCACTATACCAATGAGAAAGAAGAAATCAATAAAATATGTAGAAGAATGGGCTATGAATAGAACTTTGGTGGACACAGGAAGTTCTGTAGACATGATATTTTATCATACTTTCAAGAAAATGGGATATAAGGATGAAGAAATGTATTATTCAACATATCATGCTCATGGCTTTGGAAAGACATTCACAAAACCTAAAGGCGAGATAATGGTACGAATTCCACTAGGGGAGATTGAAACACAAGTAACGTTATGTGTGGTAGACGTGGAATCACCGTATAACATAATATTAGGAAGACCATGGATACACGCAATTAACGTTGTATCATCAACGTTGAATCAATGCATCAAGTTTCCTACACCCAGTGGAATTGGAGAAATCAGAGGAGACACAGATTTTGCGAAACTGTGTTGCCAAATTGAAGTAAGGAATTATGAAGGACGTCCAAAACAGCGAAAAGCTCGTAGAAAATTGGCGAGAGAAACAAAGAAGGAAGAAGAATTTAAAGTTTACATGATAAGAGCAAAAGAAGGAAAAGGAATACCCAGTGAAATCCCACAAGAAGGAGATGAACTCACGAGAATTATGAAAGCACCAACACCAATGGGAGAACCTGAAGCCAGTTATATTGCAGCATAGCCAACAAAGGAAATAAATATTGGGAGTAAAGAAGAGCCTAAAATGCTGAAAATTGGGACTAGAATGGAGGCAGATGAGGAAAAAAGAACTATAAATCTTTTGCGAGAGTATGCATATATCTTCGCGTGGAGCATGGATGAGATGCCAGGGATAGATCCGTCAATAGCATGTCATAAATTAGAAATCAATAAAAATGTAAGACCATTTAAGCAAAGAATAAGGAAGATCGCAACAACATATCATTCTCAAATAGAAGAAGAATTACAGAAGATGCTCGACGCAGGAATTATAATGCAATCAAAATATCCAGAGTGGATTGCAAATATGGTAGTGGTCCCAAAGAAGAATAAGGGGATAAGAATTTGTATAGATTTCACTGATTTAAACAAGGCTTGTCCTAAAGATAGTTTTCCATTACCGGATATCCCACAGATGGTTGAATCAGCAGAGAAATGCTAGAATATCATCGTTGGATGGATATAAAGGATATAATCAAATCCCTCTCGCTGAAGAAGATCAAGAACATACCGCATTTTTTGCTCCAAGAGGATTATATTGTTATACAAAGATGCCATTTGGATTACGAAATGCTGGGGCAACGTATCAAAGAATGGTGGAGAAGGTGTTTGCAAAGTGGATCCACAAAATATTAGAAGTATATGTAGATGATATGCTGATCAAAAGCAAAGAAGCTGAGAATCATGTGCAAGATTTGAAAGAGATCTTCGATCAAATGCGGCAATTCAATATTAAAGTGAATCCTCGATAAGTGTACTTTGGAGTAACTTCAGGGAAATTTTTGGGGTATATTGTATCAAAAGAAGGAATACAAGTTGATCCAAAAGGTACAAGCAATTCGCGATATGCCAACACCGCGATGTGCAAAAATTAAATGGACTCTTAGCCTCGCTAGAAAGGTTCATTTCGCGATCTTCAGACAAGTGCAAATATTTTTTCGATATACTCAAGAATGGAGAAAAATTCAAGTGGACAGATGAATGAGGAAAAGATTTTCAAGGAATAAAAGAACATTTAACGAACATAACTATTTTACAGAAAGCTGAACCGGGAGAAGAATTATTGATTTATCTTGCAACAACCACATATGCGCTAAGTGCTGTGTTGCTACGAGTAGATGCGGGGTAGAAAAACCAATTTTGTAACATCAATAAAACATTCAATTCTGCAGAGAGAAATTATTCAAAGATTGAGAAACTAATTCTAGCATTGGTACATGCAACTTTCAAACTTCGCATCTATTTTCAAGCACATAAGGTCAAAGTGTTAACGAAAGTACCAATTGAGTCAGTAATGAAAAATTCAAAGAGATCAGGCAGAGTTGAGAGATGGAATGCACAAGTAGGACACTTTGATATTCAATATGAAATTTTATCCTCGCCAAAATCACACGTCATCGCAGAGTTCTTAGCTGAATTTCCTTTAGAAGATGATGAAGTTGTGGAAGAGATGATGTATGTAGAAGAGGAATGTGGGGATCCAAAAGAGCTATTAACAGAACCCAACATATGGGAAATATTAGTGGATGGATCATCCAATGGAGAAGGAAATGGAATTGGAGTTGTTTTCATATCGCCAGAAGGAGAAAAAACAGCTTTTTCATTTAGACTTGAATTTGCATCAACTAATAATGAGACAGAGTATGAGGCCGTGATCCATGCTTTAAAATTTGCGATAGAAATGAATTTGTAAAATGCAAGAATCACCAGCAATTCACAATTGGTTATTCGCCAGATAACAGGAGAATACACAACAAATGAACCATCCTTGAGAAAATACAAAAGACTTGTTGAAGAATTATCTGCGAGAATTCCAAAAATAAAATGGAGACATATATCAAGGAAAGATAATAGACTTGCAGATGATTTTGCTTTCATATCTAGTATGATGACAAATCCATTGGCAAGGTGCATAAAAATTCAAACACTTTCATTTCCGTCGGTAAACAAGGAAGAAGAAGAGACAGATGTAATTATGGTAGAAGCTAGCGAAGGAGAGCCAACAAGCAATATCACAGATTGGCGAGCAGATCTTCATGCATACTTGGCAAGAGGAGAAATCCCAAGAAATCGATTGGAAGCGCATAAATTAAAGAGTAGGGAAACCAATTATGAATTAAGATATGGAGTATTATATCGCAGATCTTTTAATGGACCATCGCTAAGATGTTTGGCGAGGGAAGAAGGACAAAAGATATTGAAGATGTTGCACAGTGGTGACGCTGGTAATCAAATTGGAGGGAGATCTTTGGCATATAGAACAAAAATGCAAGGCTACTACTGGCCATATATGCATGAAGATTCAAAACAACTCTCAAGGCGTTGTGAAGATTTCCAGCGATATGGAAAGAAGATACATGCACCAGGAGCACCATTATCATCCTCAACAAGTGTGTGGCCTTTTGGGAAATGGGGATTAGATATTGTGGGACCATTTGTACCTGGTTCTGGACAAAGAAGATATTTGATTGTCGCAACAGATTATTTCACAAAATGGGGAGAAGTAAAGGCAGTACAACATATTCGCGATAAAGATATTTTTACATTCATATTTGAGAATATAATTTGCAGATTCGATTCCAAAGACAGTTGGTATCTGATAATGGAAATAAATTTGAAGGGCAGAATATAGAATTGCTACTCAATGCATTTAAGATAAAGTGTGGAAAATCTACTCCTCTATATCCACAAGCAAATGGTCAAGCTGAAGCAACCAATAAAACAATCGCAGACATTTTAAAAAAGAAGCTAGAAGGATACCATAAAGCATGGTGTGAACAGGTGCATAATGCAATATGGGCCTACAATACAAATAGATGGGAAGCTACTGGAATCCTAGTTAGAAATACGGGGTACAGAGAGGAGTTCGGGATGGCATACGTTCGGGAATTTTACGGATTTGGATAGGTCGGATTCGGTCAAAAATTCGGTCAACGGTTCGTTGTTCGGAGGGTAGTTCGGAACGGATACGTACGTCTATAATTCGTTTTAGAAATATAAGTTCGGTACGGAAAATTCGGGTTACATCAAATTAATAAAAAGTATAGTTTTAAGAATGATTTAAACCAATTTTATTGTATTATATAGATAATACATTAGGAATAGACAAAAACAATCAAATAGCTCAATGGTTTGAGCCTTAATTAGCAAGTAAAAGGTCATGGGTTCAATCCCCACCACCAACTTCTTTTTAATAACTCTCAAAAAAACACTTAAATGGGTTCGAATCACCGAGTCACTGTTCGAATCGCCGAGCCACATGTCTGAATCGCCTAGTCACCAGCCCGAATTGATTCGCCGAATCGTACACGAATTCGAATTATTCGCGAATAATTCGGAAACCCCATATAATGCGCGTAACCTGTTCGGTCTTTGGATAATTCGGCCGAATGCAACAGATTCGGACGATTCGTACGGATTCGCAAATAATTCGCGAATTATTCGCCGAATTGCTAACTAGGACTGGAATGTCACCTTTTTGTTTGACATATGGATTTGAAGTTGTGTTACCAACAGAATTATCTATTCCTACAACAAAAAGAGAGGCTTGGGAAAGAAATCTAAGTGCTGAAATGATTTTAAATAAATTGGATGAATTAGAAGAAAAAAGAGAAAAAACTTTGCAACATATGGAAAATTACCATCGACGATTAGCTCGTGAGTACAACAAACGTGTTAAGAAACGTGAATTTCAATCTGGCGATTTAATGCTGAGAGAAACACCAAGTTATCAGCGAGAGAATGGTGGAAAGTTGGCGAGAAAATGGGATGGACCATACATCATTAAAGAGATAGTTGGAACTGGGGCATACAAACTAATGGATCCTGAAGGAAGAGATGTTGGTCAAAGACTCGATAGACCATGGAATAGATTATTTATGAAAAGGTATTATCAATGACATCTTCTACAAGATAAGAGATACTGGTATGTTATATGATGAAACAGGTAATAAATTCTTCTATCTCTATTTCCAACCGAAAAATCCTTCTGATAACAAAGCACAAAAAATACAGCGAGCATCATCGCAAGAAAAGCGAATACAAATTTCGCAGAGATTAATAGAATGGGACGAACCTTTATGGCGTGCACCCTAGTTCGAAAATAAAATTTCGCAACAGGCAAATGTAATACCTAATATCACGTCATAGGAGGGGGTATATCTTGACATGATTCAGGGCTAAGGTTATACCGCTGCTGGATCCTGAGTCATGCAGATGTTGGGGTTAAAGAAAACCTATCCGGGAGAGAGATCTTGGATTTACAACTATATAAGGTTATACCCTGGTTGGAAAACTGAGAATCACTTCTAAGAAGTGCAAAGTATGACCAAGGCGCCGAGGTACACGGTTGAGCCAAGAGTGCCCGGGGAGTACGAAACTCCCTTGCCATTCTTGGTAAGTCTTGGCTATGATGCACTTGGCCTGAATAAAACCCCACTTAGGGTGCATTCTTGTAACTATAAGACATATAGGCATAAAGGATAAGAGGCTGCGAAAACAGTTGGTTGTTGGTAAATCTGGATGGGAGGAGCTAGTCTTGTATGGCCGATGTGCCCTCCTTTAAGGGGCAACCAGGGGGAAGATAAGGGCGGCACCCTCCATTAGGGAGCTGATAAGTGTCTAAAGACGACAATGTCATGGGGCTTTATGATCGCAAGAACATTTAGGCTTGTCATATTGTCGCGTGACGTAAATGATACAGAGGCAACAAGCCACGAGAGAAATGTTAAGATGAGATCAATGGGTTTTTATATGAAAGTGTAAAGACATCCTGCGATTTCATCGCAATACGGCAATGTCATAAGGTTAAATTCTTGCAAGAGAGTTTATGCTTATCATATTGTCGCAGAGATTTTTAAAGAACATGGATAAGACAATATCAAAGGGTCTTTACATGCAAATGTTAAGAAATCCTGTGATTTTGTCGCAGAAAGAAAAAGTTTGGCAAAATAAGACCTTTAACTAGGAAGGAAAAATAAGACCAAAAGAATAATCTTACCAATTAACTATTCTATTTTAAGATTGCAGGAAATATTCATTCATCGCAGAGCAATATATAAGAAGGAAAATTCTTAGCAGTATTCATTGCATCGCAGATACAAAAAATAATTCACCATTTCAAGAAAGATAATAAAGGGAAAATAGGGGAATGGAGAAGTAACATTTTATTATCTTCCTTGAAAATATTCAAAGTAAACTAAGTTGAAAGTTAAATTCTAAAAATATTTCAAAAGTTACATCGCTCGCAAAAAAGAAGAAGGAAAAGAAAGCAAAAATAAAGTTTAAGCCTCGCCAAATTCATTATTCTTGATCGTCAGATTTATTATTCTTGCCAGAGTTATCAACTTCATCAGCATCCTTTTCACCACGAGTCTCTTCTTCTTTTGATTCTTCATTAGCGATTACTTCGCCACTTGCAGTTACTTCTTTGGGAGGACTTCTTTCTTCTTCTTCACCATCTTCTTGGGTGATATTTTCTTCATCATTAGTAAACTCTAAATCTTCATCCATGGGAAGAGGATTTTCATCATCATCAACCTTTAGAGGAGGAACAGATACAGGAGGGAGAGAATGGGAGAGCAGAATCTCGTTCACAAGAACTTCAGCACTGAGGTGGACCTTGCGAAGGAAACCTCTATCACGATTCCTAATCTCTATATTTTTAAAGTACTTGAGATAATCAAGTCTTCTTTATGCTTTGTTTCGGGCTTCAAGATAATTGGAAAGAAGAGACTTGTTCTCTTTGCGAACTTTATCCAATTTGTTGGTAAGATCAGCAATGGTAGAATGAAGACTTCTTTTAGATTCTGCGAGTGAAAGTGATAAAAGATCATTTAGTCAAAGATTTTGCAAGAAATAAAACACAAATTTAACAGAAAGGTCAATAAGAGAGAGGCACTCAATTGACTACCTTCCTTCTGCGAGGTTAAGTTTTGAATTAATGAAAAGAAACAGTTTTCCCATTGATTCATAGCGTCATCGAATTTATCGCCAACCACACCCTTCAGACGAGATTTCACGTTTTCTTCTCTAGTGCGTAGATACAAGTTTTCCTTTGATAGTAAAGAATGGGATTCCTTCAATTGAGAGCACTGGTCTTGAAGCTCGCTGGCCTTCAAACTGAGAGTTAACCTACCTTTGATAAGTTTATCCTTCTCAGCAGCGGATGATTCAGTTACTTCCTTAAGCTCATTTTTAAGGGAACGAAGAGATTGCTCCTGATTATCGCATATCCTTTGTAGATTACTCAATTTCTGTAAAGAAATCGCCATCAAGCTTGAAAATATATGTTTTTCTTGGGATAAAGTTCTATTTTCATCTGATAAAGATTCTACCGCCAGGTTAGACTTGGTTAATGAATATGAGAGACGAGAAACCTCATTACTTAATATACTTTGATTTCGCGATAATTGATTATTCTCATTAGTAATATTATCTATTTGATCAATCGAATATGTATGAAGATTATCTAATCTATTATACTGGTCCATCCAAGAATCTCTTTCGAAACGAGCTTCATCAGCAATAGACTCAAATTTAAGTCTCTCTATGAAACGAGTCCGATTTGAAACTAATATATGAATCAAGAATTTAAGAAAAACACTTGAGTACAAAAGATATAAAAGTAAAACAGAAAAACAAAAGAGCAGAGGCAAGAAAAATGTACCTTTCAGCTCATCATTTTTTCTGCGAAGATTCTGGCAGTCTAGAGAAGAATTGCGGAGCATATGATTCAAAGTATCGCATTCAGCAGTCTTGGCTTGAAGGCTTGTTCTCAGAGCTTCAACCTCATTTTCCATAGACACTCGTGAAGCATTACAATCAGAGCCAAAATACTTAAGTATAGTCTCGCAAGCTTCATATTGAAGGGGATCAGTATAGGACTTTCTAGCATTGTCTAAAATATTGGACAAGATTTTAAAAGCAACATCAACACCTGCAAAGGTTTCATTTAATGAAGGAAGGGGTGTAGAAGATGAAGTAGTAACGAGAGAAAGTTGACGATTTGAATCATTTGCGATGGTTGAGTTGTCAGGAGGAGGGGTATTTGGAAAAACAACAGTTGAAGGTAGTAGAGGACTATGAGGAGTCTCAGTCACATCAATTCTAGAAGCTTGATTCGTCAAAGGGTCAGAATAGGTAGAAGTATGAGCAGTGATATCCTCGTAGACAAAAGAAGAAAGATTTGGTTGCGACAATGTGGGAGTAGCCCTCGCGGATGTTAGTGGGGGAATAACGAGATTATCTCCAAGAGTCTTAAAGTGGCGAGATCTCTTGGGAGGTTTAACAGAGTTCTCATCATTCTGCGAATAATAATTCAGATAAGAAACAAAGGCAACAATATTGTTATTAAAAAATAGATGGTGTTTCTTACTACCTTATCATTCGCAGAACTCCTCTTCTTCTCAGCTGGCCTTTTGCGAATATTAGGGTTTTGAGTTGTGGATTGTGTGTTAGAGATAGTTATGCTGAAAAGAAGATATAATATGGAAGTTATGAAGAATCAAATAAGAAAGGTTGGAGAATATAAATAAAAATTGGTTTAAATAAATATCATAAATCAGGAAATATACCTTGGTGACTCCATTAAAGCAGTAGCAGGAGAATATGAAGAAGAAAATTTGCAGACGAAAGACGAAGTAAATGGATGAAGAAGATAAAGAAACGGAAGAGGAAAATTAGTTCTGAAATTTAACTCTACCTTTTATAGGAAAAAAGGAGTTGACCTATTAAGCAAACACGTGTCAGTAAAAAGAGGGCTGAACAACATGTGTAGGCAGTAAGGCTAGATTAACGGAACCTTGTCGATAAGAAAATATAAGAGGGAAAGAAGTTGCGAGTATTAGTTCTCATGATCTTCTCTTCTTCGCAGAAAATACATGAGAAGAGGCTAGATGTAGGACCAGAATATCGCTACAACACTATTTCTGCGATATTAACAACACTTTTGCGAGCGTCACAGAAGATTCTTTAACGACATTTCGCGAGCGTCACAGAAGAATCCAAAAGAAGCTGACGATAGAAGAAATACAAAGAGAGTATGTTTATCCTGCGATGGTTATCAATTTTGCGAGAGAGAATATTATAGCAATCGCGATGAGATCGCAGAATAAATTCGAAAAAGAAGGAAAACTTAGTTGTCGTCCACTATGTAAGACCCTATATAAAGGGTTCGTTAGGTTCAGAAAAGGATGATGTTTTTTGGAGAGTTGATAAGATTTTGAGGAGAGAGAAACTCTAGAGAGAAATTTGTACTTCTGAGTTCTTATGTCTTTTGTAAAGAATTAAAAAGTTAAAATAATAAAAAAGTGTCGTAATTCATTCTCAAACATAATTCAATTTCTGTAGATTCTTATCAGGGGTGTAGAGTAGGAATTCCTGCAACTACACAAGATGATTGATTTAGTTCATTTGGGCTCAACATAAGAGATTATGGAACCCCGACTAAGATTATCATAGAAAATGACAACCTTAACCGTCCATGTACTCAACATGAGAGAACTCATGGAATACAAACTAAATAATCACACAAGTTGATTAATTTAGTTCTTAATGCTCAACATATTGCATCTTTATGGAACAACCAACCATGCCAATAAGACATCGACTTAGTCGTATCGTGCTCAACATAAGATACAAGATGGAACCTTCACGGTAATATATAATAATATGGAACAATTAATTAAGCTCTATACCGTGGATTACAAAACAAGGACCTATTCTATTTTTCCATCACAAAGTGACATAATAGACTTTATCCTTGAATCACAAAAGATTTTAACCTATCTTACATCAAAGATTGACAATATAGGCTTAACTTTTGTGTTTTTCCAAAAGTCCATTCATTCCTCTATCAATATTTGCATACCAATATGTGAACGACTTTACTTTTGAAAAAATATGGGACAATCAAGTTCACGGACGTAAACACATATCCCATCAAAATATTGCAATATAAAAAATCATAAATATTAATACTGCAACCATCATCTTCCAAAACAAGTTTAGAATTAAACCAATAAATCTAAAAACAAGAAGATGAAATCATTGGATATAGATATGTGTAATCACAATCATGTCTATTCCAAAATACTAGTTATTCTTCTAAATAAAACAGAAAACATAGAATATATACTAGACATTAAGAACCAAATATAAAAACTTCCATGTCATACTGAACAAGGTTCAAATCGATAGTTCGGGACCTTCTTGAGCCTTAAGATCTTGAAGCTTGTGAATGGAAGCATCTCCTGTACTTTTGATATCCTTATTGGAAAGTTCTTTAACATGGTTTTTCATGAGAACAAGATCAACCTTAACCTTTTTCAACTCAGTTTTTACCACATCAAGACACTTCATTGTATCAACAAGTAGTTGCTTAGCCTTCTCAAATTCCATTAGGAAGTCAAGAACTTCATCCGATGAAATCTTTTTAATCTCTTTTATATCCGAAAGTGACTCAGAGGATTGAGGAAGAGAACCTTCAAATGTAACAAGAGATTCCCTTACTTCATCGAGTTTTCCATATACCGCCTTATCAATGACATCTTTAGTCAAATCCGAAGAAAACGAAGAAGAAGAAGCTATTGATAACATGAAACCTACAGTAACTCAATAGGAAAGGTATATAAAGAAAAACTCAAGAGATTTAGGGTTACGGGGTAGGTTTAAGAAGACCTGAACCATATGTGAACCCGTAGGATGGTTTTTCACAAAGCTCTTTATGGAAAAATAAAAACACTTTTTTATTTCTCAAAGGTGTTTTAGATAATGAACAATTAAAAAGAAAAATACTCACAAACCAGTGTCTGAAAAATTATCCTTCTAAAAATGATAAGAGATTAGCTAGATAATTAGAGTCACTTAGTTATGGAGTATACCTATTCGATTCTCTCACAACTAGGCTTTTTGTATGTGAGATATTCCACCTTATGATTAATTCACACAAGTATGAGCCTTAATCTCATCAAATAAATATTGTTCATCTTTATACTTCTGTCTTTGATATGTGCTCCTTCTAGAGAGAAGATACACTGCTTGATTAACATGCTTATCAGAAGGACTAAATCTAGGAACTCTAGCAATAGGTTCAAGTGGATCAGAATAGATAGGGATCCATTTTCTAGGCTTAGATTTATCAGAAACATCCTTATATAAGTATAGGGAATATTCTTATTAATATCACAAAATAAATTGCCAGAATGAACTTTATCCATGTGATGATATCTAGAGTAGAGATCATTCCCATAAGGTTTCTAATTTCTTGTGGGAAAACAATTCACTTCTTTAGTCGACTGACTATCTGTTCCAATGACAGTGAAGAGAAGCAAATTATGAAGCTTAGAAATTTGTTTCCTTCTTGAAAAACAATGAATATCATAGTGATTCTGTTTCCCACAAAAGGTACAGGTTCGTGGAGGTGAAGCAATAACTGGCACCTATTTAAACTTCATACCCATACGAGAAGATTGAAAGTTTTGGAACCTTTTGTTGTTACAATCTTCTTCCGGAGAACATTTCTTCGTCTATGGTAGTTCCTGAGAATTAGTCACGGAAGAATTTCTCCTTAGGACAGAGTTTTCCTTTTCTAAGGATTTACACTGTTCATGGGATAGAGTAAGAGATGCATAAAGTTTCTCTTTTTCAGCACGAAGTGTGTTGAGATCTGATGAATGAGTCTCGAGCAAACGTTTTTCTCTAATTGAGTCCTCTTTAACAACTTCCTTAAGAGTACTAATATTTTCCTTTTGTAGAGTAGTTTCTTGTAGAAGTTTCTCAATGTTCTTATAGAAGGACTTTATGGTATTATAGAGATCACGTTCTCGATTAAGAGACTTTTCAAATTCATCAATGAGCTGATCATGATCGTTAAAATCAATATCTTCAGCTGTATGTTTTGAAATTCCGGTGAGTTCCTTTTCAGCTTCTGCCATAGTGTCACATGCCTTATGAGAGGAAAAAATGTCATTATCACATTGAACATTCTTTCTACCTCGGGATTCGGAAGAATCAACTAAGGAATAATCCTTTGAGGTGTTTCCAAGACACTTGACATGGTCAAAAGATTTAGGAGACATTTTTGTATACACAACAGAGATTCCGTCCACAGACTCAGATTGCCACAAACACAGACTTGTAAGGTCTTAAGCGTGTTTGCCTTCTCTGATACCAATTGAAAAAGCGGGGGTCTAACAATACCACCCAATATTTCGATTAGCAATCTGTATGGACAACTCCGAGTTGTTTTCTAGATAATCAATAAGACTCAATCAATAGAAAATATCTCAATGAGTTATTATCTCAATCTCTCAATTTGATTTACTCCAGCAAATATGATTCGCGAGTCTAACCAAAGAGAGATAACTTGGATGGTACCAAAGACCAATATCCAAGTGTCAATCGTTTCAAATCAACAACCAATAAGGTCGGATATTCTAAACGATTGAACAACGCACATCCTATATTATTTCAATTATATAACAATATAGTGCGGAAAATAAATAACACATACACCATAATTTTGTTAACGAGGAAACCGCAAATGCAGAAAAACCCCGGGACCTAGTCCAGATTAAACATACACTGTATTAAGCCGCTACAGACACTAGCCTACTCCAAATTAACTTCGGTCTGGACTGTAGTTGAACCCCAACCAATCTCACACTGATCCAAGGTACAATTATGCTCCTACGCCTATGATCCCAGTAGGATACTGCCCACTTGATTCCATTAGCTAATCTCACCCACAACCAAGAGTTGCTACGACCCAAAGTCGAAGACTTTAATAAACAAATCTGTCTCACACAGAAAAGTCTACATGTAATAGATAAATTCGTCTCCCACGAATAAACCTACAAGTTTTGTTCCATCTTTTTATAAATCAAGGTGAACATGAACCAATCGATAAAACCAGACTTATATTCCCGAAGAACAGCTCAATTTCATCAATCACCTCACAATAAACTTAATCGACGCAGCGAAGAAGATTATTGAGGAATTACAAACAATGAGATGAAGATGTTTGTGACTACTTTTATTGTAGTTGCAGAATAACCTACAACTACACCCTCAGTAGAATTAGTAAAACTTGAGAAGTTCTTGATGTTGAATGACAACTTTCTTATTAATTCTCTCAATTGATTACAAAGAAGTATCTAAATGGAACTAGAATAGTTACAATTTTTTCTATTCTCTTTCCTAAGATAATTTCTAATACTCACTAAAAGAACCTCTCGAATTTTACATTTGAACTCCTATTTATAATGAACTTTGTACAGTTGTATATGTGTTGCGAAGTATTGCAACACATCTTCGTACGATTATTCTATCTTCGCAAATCTTCATACTTCCCTATGCTTCCTCTATCTTTGTATTGTTTTGTAACTATTTCCTCTTATATTTGTCATGATGTTCGTAAGCTAATGCCTTGTGATATTCGGTATCTACATATTGCCTCTTCTCATGTCAATTCTACGAAGAAGGAATGTCATGAGAACCTCTATTCTCGTAAATTTAATATAGTTATCACCACCTGTTAAATTCGCAACACGTCTTTTTTCTTTTCCATTACCTTTTTGACACGTTTCTTCGTAACCGTTCTTTTCAACCGTTCACGTTTAATCGCATTGATGAGTTTCTATCTTCATCGAATTCTCTCTTCTTTATAAATATTATCCTTTGTTTTTTCTTTTTATTCTCTTATCCTATTCGTCTTCCTCATCACTTCTGCCTCTGCAATTTATTCCCTTTTTCTGCTACTACGATTTCTTATCTCTTTCACCTATTTTCCTTTCTATTTTCTATCTTACATCCAATGGCTCCAAAGAAGAAAACTATTGAACAAATTAATGCAGAGCTTGCTGATAGGGACCTCATTCTTTCTGAAATTGATGGTTATGACAATAAGTTTTCTCTCTGTGTGAAGCTCTTTACCAATTTTATTTGGAATGATCAGAGAGTTTTAATCTCACAAGGTCAAATCCTCGCAGGTCTTCCTCTTCCTCTTTATGATGTCAATCTCCCTTTATTCTATGAAATTATTTCCCACCCCAATTTTTCATGTGCCGTTTATCAATTGACTGGTGATTGCATTCGCATTCTGGTTGAATTCGCAACTCGTGCTGTTGCTGGAAGATCTTTGTATCCAGTTAATCTTAGGAAGCCTGGATTTCAAGATATGGAGATTATCGCTGCAGACTATACAGTTGAGGGTTTCTTTAAAAATTACACATTAATTCCTATGAGGAAAGAAGATAAACGTTGGGGTGTTCATGTTCATCGTAAAGCTAATATCGCAACAGATGACCTTCTTATGCACGAAATTGATTATGCCTCGGGAAATAATAAAACACCTCGTCGTTCTAATGATGAAGATTGGTATAACTACCCTTTAGCATTATCGGGCTCTTATATTTCTGGGATAGTAGATCTTCCTGCGAACCTTCGTGATCGCAATTATCAACCTTGGGTTTATAAAAATATATGTACCTCCATCTCCTTATCTTCTTGTTATCTTCTATTTATTTTCAAATGAGGTAAGAAACACTCTTATATGCTTTTTAAACAATATATTGTTGCCTCTGTTTCTTATCCTTATTTGAATTTGAAGGTTCTTTCTGATCTTCCTGAGGTTGTTGCGAGTGAGAATAAGAGTTCCACTTCTTCCAAAAGGTTAACTGCGAGACAAAAAACACTTCGCTCTGCGAAGGATACCCAAACTTCTGGTAGTCAAGATGATGCTCTTCGCAAAGGAAAAAGGAAACTTGAAGATGTTGTGTATGAGAGGAAGAAGAAGAAGAAACTCTCAATCGATGCTTATTCCAATGTGATCTATTCTAATAAAAATATTGACGAAGATCAAGGTGATGAAGATGATAAATTTCCTGAAAAGGACTTTAATTCTAATTCTGATACCCTTTCTGATAAAGGAAATGATGATGATGATGCTGATAAAGATGAAGATGAAGATTATAGTAATCCGGAAACTTTTGCTTCAACAATGATTCGTGTATCTTAGGATTTTCTCCATTCTTCTCGTGGACTAGGAAACTCTCCTACTACAAATGCTCGTAAGCTTATTGCGAAGGCTTGTAAAGTTCCTACTGCACTTAATAACAACTCTCTCAAAGGAATTTCAAGATTCGTCTCTCCTGCTTCATTATATGCTTTAGGGAGTATGGTAAGTTTCTTTTCTATTCCTTGTTTGTTTCCCTTATTTCATTAATTTCTAACCCTTTTTATTTGTTCAGGTTGGAAGAGTCGCTTCTTGTGCAATCAGCTTCTGATTGGGAAAGACGTCATTCCATTGCTGAGAATAAAACTTTAAACCGTTGTAAGAGGTTAGAGGTTGAAAATTCAAGACTTCGTCAGAGGATTGAGGATTTAAGTATTGATAACGCCGAACTAACATCCCGTCACGAAGATAATCCACAATCTGCGAGCATCGCAGCTGATAGTTCTTCTCTTCTTGAGGAGAATAATCATCTAAAGCTTGAAAACTCTTCTCTTCGTAATGATAAAAAGCAATTAGAACGTAAATTATTCGTAATGGTGAGTATTTTAATTACTTTTCTTTCGTAATTTGCTAACCAATTCCTTAACTTCTTTCCTTGCTGCAGAAAATTATGCGAAGATGAATGATGATCTGGAAACTATTCTTGCCAGTCGTAAGAAGAAGATTTCTGATTTAAGATCTCAACTTCTAATTACCCAGCACAACCATAGTTTATATGTCAAGCGTTTTCGAGCTAAGATGACTCGCAAGATTTGTGAAGACAATCAAATTCCTCTCAAGAAGTACCATACGCTCCTTTCTGAAGAAATTCCTGAAGATACCCCATATTTGGAAATCTCTGATAGTGAAGTTGAAGATGATCTCTCTGAAGAAGAAAAAGAAGATCATTTTGATGGGAATAAATCCCCTGAAGAATAGCTTCATTCTTTTTTGTATATCTATTCTAGTTCTTTCCATATTGTCTGTTTGAGTACAACATTTTCTTCTTTCTTGCACTTTTGATCAACCAACAATTTCTTTTTGAAGTTTAACTCGTATTAATATCTTAATTTTGCGATGGTGAATTGATTTTTTTTTGATCGCGTGTTTCCCTTATTCGCATAACTTGATCATGTGGAGAGAAATAATATATCTTAAAGACTTAGCTTAGTATTCCCTTTCCCCCTATTATTGCTCTTCATATGATCAAATATCGCTGGAAGTATTAGAATATCTGCCTCAATTTTAATTTGCGAAGCTTCAACTTGTTGCAATTAAGAAATCCTCCCTAAAAAATACGAGGTATGAAATACCCTAAGAAATACAAAGTATGAAATATCCTTAAGAAGTATAAGAAGTATAAAATATCTTTGAAGAAGTATAAGAAGTATTTAATCTGTGAAGAATTCTTTAATGTATGAATGAGTATAAGAAGTATTTAATCCTCGCAAAAATCGATAAATGTGAAATATCCATTGAAGAAGTATAATAAATATGAGACGTTCTTGAAGAATTATAAGAAGTATTCAAGTTGTGGAGAAATATTCAATATATGAAGAAGTATGTAATTCTCGTAAAATTTAATGAGTACGAACTATCTGTTTTTGATTGCGATCAAAATCGCATCTTTTGTTATATCTTCGTGAAAATTCTTCAATGGGGATGTCTTCTTTGTTAGGACTTCATGATATATATTCTTGTAAAAATTCTTCAATGATATTGACAGAGCTGTCTTCTTTGTTAGAACTTCATGATATATGTTTTTGTAAAAATTCTTCAATGATATTGATGGAATAATTTTCAATAATTGATGTGGTCTTATCATGCCTTCCTAAGTAAAGGTCTTATTTTGCCACCTCTTTTTTGATAATATTTTTGTATTTGCGATAATATGACAAGTTTGAACATTCTTGCGAATATACAATCTCGTGACATTGTCGTCTTGTGATGAAATCGCAGGACGTTTTTACACTTTCATGTAATAACCCATTGAACTCATCTTAACTTGTTTGTTATGTTCTGCTAGTTCTCTTTGTATGTTTTGTTTCTCTCTTAGAATGCTCGCAGAAATTCAATTGTTGCACAAATATGACAAGCCTTTATGTTTTTGCAAACAAGAAGCCTCGTGACATTTGCGTCTTATAGCACGTATCAGCTCCCTGTTTCTAGCGCCAATTATGTAGTTGCAGAATAACCTACAACTACACCCTCAGTATAATTAGTAAAACTTGAGAAGTTCTTGATGTTGAATGACAACTTTCTTATTAATTCTCTCAATTGATTACAAAGAAGTATCTAAATGGAACTAGAATAGTTACAATTTTCTCTATTCTCTTTCCTAAGATAATTTCTAATACTCACTAAAAGAACCTCTCGAATTTTACATTTGAACTCCTATTTATAATGAACTTTGTACAGTTGTATATGTGTTGCGAAGTATCGCAACACATCTTCTTACGATTATTCTATCTTCGCAAATCTTCATACTTCCCTGTGCTTCCTCTATCTTCGTATTGTTTTGTAACTCTTTCCTCTTATATTTGTCATGATGTTCGTAAGCTAATGCCTTGTGATATTCGGTATCTACATTTATCTTGCCTATCGGAGATAGAAATCTCAAGCCAATTATTACAATTGTACTCGTGCGATAGAAACAGCAAGATCAGATCACACAACTACAAGAAAAGTAGTATCGGTCTGGCTTCACAATCCCAATGAAGTCTTTAAGTTGTTAACCTGGTTTTAGAAGAAGAAAACCAAAGGTTAAAGGAGAATCGACTCTAGCTTTAGCAAACTAGTATCACACAGAATGTGCGGGGATTAAGTTTCCCAGTTGCTAGAGTTCTCCCTTATATAGTCTTTCAAATCAGGGTTTGCAATCAATGTTAGCTTAGTAACAAAGCATTCAATACTCACCATTAGATGAAAACCTGATTAGATACAAGCTAATATCTCTCAACCGTTAGATCGAAAACTTAGCTTTCCATACACACATGTACTTGACGTTTTGGGTTTGTGTAACCGTACCCAAACATGTACAATGGTTGGTTCAATAATAGTCAACCAAATGGTTAGAAAAATGATAACTTTCATATCAACCATATTCTTCTTCACCGTAACTAGTCCAAATGACTCAAATGAACTAGTTAGAGAGTTGTTCAATTGCTATGAGATCTCAAGTATTACAAGAGACACAATTGAATCAAAAATAATATGATTCACTCGAATCATTTCATGAACTATAAAGCCACGGTTTGCAAAATCATTCCTTAGTAATTTAAGATAAGTTCATGAACAACGTTTTCAGACATAACCTCTTGAGTTCGCGGACTCAAGCTAACCAGTTGAAGTTAATAAACTCCAACAAAATTTCTAGGGATGAGAACTTTCGTCAGTTCGCGGACTGCACCTGAGCTTCAACTTCAGCAGATATTCTCGGGTTCGAAAACTTACGCCAGTTCGCTGACTGGGTTCGCGGACTGAGTTCACTGCTCATGTTCCGGTACCACTTGATCAACAAAGTTTGCAAACTTCGGTTCAAGTGATAAGGACTTATACATATATGTGTTTCCACCATAATTTTTATATCCCACAATGGTTATATAGTCTAAACTCTCATTTCAATCATTGAAACATTCTCAGAGGGCATTATATAGTTGTTATTCACAAACTATTTTTCGTCAGAGCGATTTTCAAAGTGATTGAAACATAACATGACTTTCATCACTAGGCAAAGATGAACTTGGCTAAAGCAAAAGCTTTACCAATACCCATTTCGAGAAATAGCTAAGCAAGATATATTCAACTCGAAATGTCATATGTGCATATTCTTAGTCTATATAGTAAACTAACTTTTGTCTCAATATAGGAGATAGAGTAGATAGACTTTTGAGTGATAGATAAGTTCAAGTCTCCACATACCTTTTAGTCGATGAAGATCCAATGGTTCCTTGAGTAGTCCTTCGTTTAGTATGATGATCGCCATGGAGTTCTTGAGCTCAACTACACTTTCTATCCTAGTCCGAGACCGTAGCTGTAGTAGCATGATTTCCCACACTACACCCCTATTAATATCCTATAGAAATCTGAGTGAAACTAGTTGAATATTGAAGAATTAAACGACACTTTTATTATTTAAATCTCAGAAATGTTTACAGAAAATATTCAAACTCAGAATTACAACTTTCCTTTCTGGAGTTTCTCTCTCCTCAAGATTTTCTCAACTCTAAAAAAATACATCATCATCATCTGGACTTACTTGAACCCTTTATATAGGAAATTACATAGTGGGTGACAGCTAAGTTTTCCCCTTCTTTCGGATATATTCTGTGATCTCATCGTGGTATTTGCAATACTAATCTTCGCCAATTTTTGTAATCTTCGTGAAACAACACTCTCATAACATGTCTCTTCAATCATCAGTTATTATGAAGCTCACTTGTGACGCTCGTCAAATGTTGCTGAAGAATCCTTACGACACTCTCGTGAACAATGTCATTTATATTTATAGGAATATTTTGCCTTCTCGTGAAAGCGTTGTTCTTATTACGAGAATATCGTTGTGGCGATATTCTGGTACTACATCTTGCCTCTTATCATGTATTTTCTGTGAAGAAGAAACGATCATGAGAATCCTTAACTATCGCAAGAATATCCAAACTTTTTTCTCCGACAATATTCCGTTAATTCAGCTTTCCTTGTTAACACGTGTTGTAAATCTGCCCTTTTGTATTGACACGTCTCGCATAATTTACTCCCTTCTTTTCCTATAAAAGGAAGAGTTGAATTTCATCTCTAGTTTTCTTCTCTTAACTCTCTTTCTTCTTTACTTAGTTTCTTTGCTTTTTGTTCTGCAACTTCTTCTCCTTCTCATTCTTCTGCTACTGCATTAATGGAGTCCTCGAGGTATATTTTTTGATCATGATATTTTCTTAGATGAAACTTTTTATTTATATTCTTCGATCTTCTCTTACTTAATTCTTTATAACCCCATATTATGTTCTCTTAAGTGGAGCTGCATCTATTTCCCAATCCTCGACTCAAAAACCTATTATTCACAAGAGGCCGACTGGAAAAAGGAAAGAAAATTCTGCGAGAAATAAGGTAGTAAGAAACACATTCTATTTCTTAATAACAATATTGTTGCCTCTATTTCTTATCTAGATAATTGTTTGAAGAATGACTAGGGTAATGCTAATCCTCCTAAAAGATCTCGCCAATTAAATAAGACCTTTGGAAGTAATTTCGGCATTCCTCCCTTAACATCTGCGAAAGCTTCACCTACACCTGTGTAATCTGACCTTCCTCCTCCTTCTTCCGAAGAAGCTTTCACTACCACTACCTCTACTGGTCCTTCACCAATTCAAATTGCAAAACCCATCATAACTGAAACTCCCTCTAGCCCTTTACTTCCTTCAAATGTTACTTTCCCGAAAACTCCTCCTTCTGATGATATACCCATTGCTGATGATTCAAATCATCATCTTGTCCTCACTTCTTCTATTTCACCTTCTACATCCCTTCCTTCATCAAATGAAACCATCGCAGGAATTGATGTTGCTTTCAAAATTTTATCTAACATTCTAAATAATGCTAGAGATTCTTCTACTGATTCTCTCCAAAGCGGAGTCTGCGAAACTCTGCTCAAATATTTTGTCTCAGACAATTATATTTCACGAGCTTCTCTAGAAAATGAAAATGCTGCTTTGAGAAAAAGTCTTCAAAATAAGATTTCTGAATGTGAAACTCTAAACCACAAGCTCAATAACTCTGTACTGGATCGCGAGAATCTCGCTAGAAAGATTGATGAGCTAAAAGGTAACCTTCTTTTTGCCTTTGTCCTTTTATCTTTTTATTCTATTTCCATATTCTTCGTACTTAATCCTCCCTTTAAATTCTTGGCTTATATATTAGTCTCCAACCGAAATCGTTTCATCGAGAAACTTAAATCTGAAACCATAGCTGATGAAGCTCGCATTGAAAGAGATTCTTGGATGTACCAGCATAGTAGATTAGATAATCTTTATACGTATTCAGTTGATCAAATAAGAAATCTCACAAATGAGAATAATCAATTATTGCAAAATCACAGTTTTCTAAACAACGAGGTTACTCGTCTCTCATATTCGTTATCCAAGACTAATTTGTCTATAGAATCTTTGTCAGACAAGAATAGAACTTTATCTCAAGAGAAATACAAATTATCAAGCTTGTTGGTGATCTCCTCGCAGAAAGTAAACAATCTTCAAGGGATATGTGATGACCAAAAGAAGTCTCTCCGCTCTCTTAAAAATAAACTTGACGAAGTAACTGAATCATCTGCTGCTGAAATAGACAAACTTATCAAGGGTAGACTAACTCTTAGTTTGAATGCCAGCAAGCTTCGAGATGAATATTCCCAACTAAAGGAGTCTCATTCCTCATTGTCAAAAGAAAATTCATATTTACGCACCAAAGAAGAGAACATGAAATCTCGTGTAAAAGGCATAGTTGGCGACAAATTTGATGATGCTATGAACCAATGGGAGAACTGCCTCTTTTCATTAATCCAAAACTTAACTTCGCAAAAAGAAGGTAGTCAATTATGACTGCCTCACTTGTTGATTTCCCTTGTCACAATTTATGTTATATTTCGCTTGTTGATATTCTCACGATATATTTATTTCTATAACCTTTCATTATTTTGTTGCTCGCAGAATCTGAAAAAAACCTTCATTCTACTATCACCAATCTTACTAAGGAGCTAGATAGTGTTAGCAAAGAAAACAAGACTCTTCTTCTCAACCTTTTAGAAATTCGTGATAAAGCAGAAAGAAGACTTGATTATCTCGAGTATTTCAAGAATATAGAGATCAGAAATCGCGACAAAGGTTTCCTTCGTCAAGTTCATCTTAGTGTTGAAGTTCTCGTGAACGAAATTTTGATCTCCAACTCTCTTTCTCCTGTATCCGTTCTACCTTTGAAAGTTGACGATGATGAAGTCCCTCTTCCTATGGATAAAGATTTAGAATACCCGTCTTCTGAAGGAGATGTTGAAGAAGACGCTGAAGAAGAAGATGACCAAGGAAAAGAAGAAAATTCTTCAAAAGAAGGAGAAGATCATAACAAAAAGAACTCTGGCGATGATGTTCGCGATGAAAGAAATGTTGGTGATGATAACAATCCTGATAATTCTAAATCTGGCAATACTACCGCTTGAAACTTGAGTTCTATTTTTAGTTTCTTTTTTCTTCTTCTTTTTCGCAAATGATATAACCCTTTTTTGAACTATAATATTCTCAAGAAACTTAATGAAATCCTACATATTTATTCCCTTGCTTGCCTCCTCAATAAATTTCTTGAGACTTGTTGAATTCAATTTGTTTCTTGTGATAAAGAAATCTTCCCTGCATGCTTAATCAAAGAAGAATTAAATTTTGAGATTATTCTATTGGTCTTATTTTGCCTTCCTAATTAAAGGTCTTATTTTGCCAATTTTTTCTTTTTGCGACAAAATCGCAGGACGTCTTTACACTTTCATGTATTGACCCATTGATCTTGCCTTATCTATATTTCTTTATTATATTGCGACAATATGATAAGCCTAAGTTTTCTCGCGAAAACAAAGACTCGTGACATTTCCGTCTTGCGATGAAATCGCAGGACGTCTTCACATTTGCATGTAAAAACCCCTTGATCTCATCTTAACTTTTTTTTTATGGCTTTTTGCATCTGTATAATTTACGCGACAATATGACAGGCCTAAATGATCTTGCGATCTTAGAGCCCCATGACATTGCCGTCTTAAGACACTTATCAGCTCCCTAATGGAGGGTGCCGCCCTTATCTTCCCCCTGGTTGCCCCTTCAAGGAGGGCACATCGGCCATACAAGACTAGCTCCTCCCATCCAGATTTACCAACAACCAGTTGTTTTCGCAGCCTCTTTTCCTTTATGCCTCTATGGCTTATAGTTACAAGACTGCACCCTAGGTGGGGTTTTCTTCAGGCCAAGTGCATTGTAGCCAAGACTTACCAAAGATGGCCAGGGTAGGTTCGTCCGTCCCGGGCACCCTTGGCTAAACCGTGTACCTCGGCGCCTTGGTCATACTCTGCACTTCTTGGAAGAGATTCGCAGTCGTCCAACCAGGGTATAACCTTATAAAGTTGGAAATCCAAGATCTCTCTCCCGGATGGGTTTTCTTTAACCCCTACATCTGTATGACTCAGGTTTCAGTAGCGGTATAACCTTGTCCCTGAATCATATAAAGAGATACCCCCTTTACAACGTGCTTGTAGGTCTTATATTTGCCTCTTACGAAATTGTACTCGCGAACTAAGTTGCACGCCATAAAGGTTTGTCCCATTCTCTTAATCTCTGCGAAATTTTATTCGCGTTTCTCGCGATATTGCTCGCGTAATCTTTAAAATAAAAATAGTCACTGATAATAACCTTTAGTTATGCCAATATTTCTTACCTTACATCATTTGTCACTGATAATACCTTTTCAAAAATAGTTTATTCCATGGTCTATCAAGTCGTTGGCCAACATCTCTTCCTTCAGGATCCATTAATTTGTATGCCCCATTTCAAATTATTTCTTTAATTAAGTAAGGTCCATCCCATTTTTTCGCCAATTTTCCACCATTATCTCGCTGATATCTCGGTGTCTCTCGCAGAACTAAATCACCAATTTGGAATTCTCGTTTTTTGACACGTTTGTTGTATTCGCGAGCTAACCTTCGCTGGTAGTTTTCCATATCTTTGTAAAGTCTTCTCTCTTTTTCTTCCAATTCATCTAGTTTATGTAAGATCATACCAGCACTTAAATTCCTTTCCCATGCTTCTCTTTTGTTGTAGGAATAGCAACTTCATTGGCAATACAAACTTCAACCCCATATGTTAAACAAAAGGGTGACATTCCAGTAGCCTCTCTTCTAGTGGTGTTGTAGGCCCATATTGCATTATGTACTTGCTCACACCATGATTTGTGATACCCTTCTAATTTCTTTTTCAAAATATCTGCGATCGTTTTATTAGTTGCCTCAGCTTGACCATTTGCTTGTGGGTATAAAGGAGTAGATTTTCCACACTTTATCTTAAATGCATTGAGTAGTAATTCTATGTTTTGTCCTTCAATTTTTTTTCCATTATCAGACATCAACTGTGCTGGTATTCCAAATCTGCAGATGATATTCTCGAATATGAATGTGAAAATATCTTTATCACGAATATGTTGTACTGCTTTTACTTCTCCCCATTTTGTGAAATAATCTGTAGCCACAATGAGGTATCTCCTTTGTCCAGAGCCAGGCACAAATGGTCCCACAATATCTAATCCCCATTTTCCGAAGGGCCATACACTTGTTGAGGATGATAGTGGTGCTCCTGGTGCATGTATCTTTTTTCCAAATCGCTGACATTATTCACAACGCCTTGAATGTTGTTTCGCATCTTCATGCATGTAAGGCCAGTAATACCCTTGCATCTTCGTTCTATATGCCAAAGATCTACCTCCTCTATGATTACCAAAGATCTCCACATGCAGCATTTTTTAATACCTTTTCTCCTTCCTCCCTTGTCAAACATCTTAGCGATGGTCCATTAAAAGATCTGCGATATAACACTCCGTCTCTTAACTCATAATTAGTTGCCATGCTTCTTAACTTGTGTGCCTCCAATATATTTCTTGGAGTTTCTCCTTTCGCAAAATAAGCAAGAAGTTCCGCTCGCCAATCTTTGTTTCTCTCTTTTGTTTCTATTTCGCCATTTTCTACAATCATCACATCTTTCTCTCCTTCTTTGTCAATTTCGACTGAATTCCCATCCACATCTTTGTCTTCTTTATTTACTGATGGTAATAAGAGTGTTTGATTTTTTATGCATCTCGAAAGTGGGTATGTCATCATGCTTGATATGAAGGCAAAAGCGTCCGCAAGCCGGTTATCTTTCCTTGATATGTGCCTCCATTTTATCTTTGGAATTCTCGCAGATAATTCTTCCACGAGTTTCTTGTATTTCTTTAAAGAAGGTTCATTTGTTATATATTCTCCAGTTATTTGACGAATAACCAATTGAGAATCGCTTGTGATTCTAGCATTTTCCAACTTCATTTCTATTGCAAATTTCAAAGCGTGGATAACAGCCTCATATTCTGTCTCATTATTAGTGGATGTAAATTCTAACCTGAATGAGAAAGCTGTTTTTTCTCCTTCTGGTGAAATAAAAACAACTCCAATTTCGTTTCCTTCTCTATTAGATGACCCATACACTGATATCTCCCATCTATTGGGTTCTGTCAATAATTCTTTTGGATCTCCATGTTCTTCTTCTGCCTCCATCATTTCTTCCACAGCTTCGTCATTTTCCAAAGGAAATTCAGCTAAGAAATTTGCGATGACTTGGGACTTTGGCGAAGATAGAATTTCATATTTGATATCAAAATGTCCCACTTGTGCATTCCATCTTTCTACTCTTCCTGACCTTTTTGAATTCTTCATTACCGATTCAATTGGTACTTTTGTTAACACCTTGACCTTATGTGCTTGAAAGTAAATGCGAAGCTTGAAAGTTGCATGTACCAATGCTAGGATTAATTTCTCAATCTTTGAATAATTTTTCTCTGTTGAATTGAATGTTTTACTAATGTAGTAAATTGGTTTCTCTATCCCACCATCTACTCGCAGTAATACCGCACTTAGCGCATATGCCGTTGTCGCGAGATAAATTAATAACTCTTCTCCTGGTTCAACTTTCTGTAAAATAGTTATATCCATTAAATGCTCTTTTATTCCCTGAAAGGCCTTCTCGCATTCATCTGTCCATCTGAATTTTGTTCCCTTTTTGAGTATTTCGAAAAAATGCTTGCATTTATCAGAGGATCTCGAGATGAATCTTCCCAATGAGGCTAACAGCCCATGCAATTTTTGCACATCTTTTACTGTAGCTGGTGTGGGCATATCGCGAATCGCTTGCACTTTTTCTGGATCAACTTGTATTCCTTCCTTTGATACAATATACCCCAGAAACTTTCCTGAAGTCACTCCAAAAGTACACTTGTCAGGATTTACTTTGATATTAAATTGCCGCATTTGTTCAAAAATCTCCTTCAAGTCTTGTACATGATCTTCACTTCTTTGCTCTTGATTAACATATCATCTACATATACCTCCGAGTGTTTTGTGGATCCATTTTGCAAATACCTTCTCCACCATTCTTTGGTATGTTGCACCAAAGATTTCGTAATCCAAAGGGAATTTTTGTATAACAATATAACCCTCATGGAGCAAAAAATGCGAGATGTTCTTGATCTTCTTCAGCGAGAGGGATTTGGTTGTATCCTTTATATCCATCTAACGAAGATATTCTTGCATTTCCATTCTGACTCAACCATTTGGGGAATATCTGGTAGTGGAAAACTATCTTTAGGACAAGCTTTATTTAAATCGGTAAAATCTATGCAAATTCTTATTCCTTTATTCTTCTTTGGGACTACTACCATATTTGCAATCCACTCTGGATACTTGGCTTGCCTTATTATTCCTGCATCAAGCATCTTCTGTAATTCTTCTTCTATCTGAGAATGATATGTTGTTGCGATTTTTCTTATTCTTTGCTTGAACGACCTTACATTTTTGTTGATTTCTAATTTATGACATGCTACCGATGGATCTATCCCTGGCATTTCATCCATGCTCCACGCGAAAATGTCTTTGTATTCTCGCAAAAGATTTATAGTTCTTTCTTCCTCGTCTATCTCCATTCTAGTCCTAATTTTTAGTATTTTAGGTTCTTCTTCACTCCCAACATTTACTTCTTTTGTTGGTTCAGCTGCAGTGTAACTGGTTTCTGGTGCTGGTGTTTTTATGACTCTCGCACGTTCATCTCCTTCTCGCGAAAATTCATTGGGTATTCCTTTTCCCTCTTTTGCTCTTATCATGTAAATTTTAAATTCTTCTTCTTTTCTTGTTTCTCTCATCAATTTTCTGCGAGCTTTTCGCTACTTAGGACGTTCTTCACAATATTTTACTTCAATTTGATAGCATGTCTTCTCAAGATCTGTATCTCCTTTAATTTCCCCAATTCCACTAGGCATAGGGAATTTGATACGTTGATGTAAGGTTGACGCTACATCTTTAATTGCGTGTATCCATGGTCTTCCCAATATCATGTTGTATGGTGTTTCCATATCCACCACGCATAATGTTACTTGTGTTTCAATTTCTCCAAGTGGTAATCGTACCATTATCTCTCCTTTTGGTTTTGTTATAGATTTTCCGAAACCATGAATATGATATACTGAAATAGACATTTCTTCATCTTTATACCCCATTTTCTTAAAAGCATGATAGAACATTATATCCACAGAACTTCCTGTGTCAACTAGAGTTCTATTTATAGCCCATTTTTCTACAGATTTTATTGACTTTTCCTTCCTTATTGGTATCATGGGTACTGTAATCACCAAAGGAGATGTATGATCTATATTTTCTTCTAAAACTTCTTCTGCTGTAAATGTGATTTCCTGCTTTTCCCAATTCTTTAATAATGGCGTTTTCTTTACCATCATAATTTTTCTTCCTTCAAAATCACGTTTATGTATCCTCCCCTTAATATTTTCATGAAATTTATCGATCATTTCTCTTGACACTAATTCATACTCCAATTTCCTACAATTTTCTTTAATTCTAATCATTTTTCTTCTGAATATTTCACCAATCTCCTTCAAAGTTTCCTTGATCTTGAATAATCCCTGTCTTCTTTTTTACCTTTTCTTCGATTTTACTAATTCAACGTTCCCCTTAGTCGGCGCCAAAATATAGTAGCAGGATTTCCCACAATACACCCCTATTAAGATCCTATAGAAATCTGAGTGAAACTAGTTGAATATTGAAGAATTAAACGACACTTTTATTATTTAAATCTCAGAAATGTTTACAGAAAATATTCAAACTCAGAATTACAACTTTCCTTTCTGGAGTTTCTCTCTCCTCAAGATTTTCTCAACTCTAAAAAAATACATCATCATCATCTGGACTTACTTGAACCCTTTATATAGGAAATTACATAGTGGGTGACAGTTAAGTTTTCCCCTTCTTTCGGATATATTCTGCGATCTCATCGTGGTATTTGCAATACTAATCTTCGCCAATTTTTGTAATCTTCGTGAAACAACACTCTCATAACATGTATCTTCAATCGTCAATTATTATGAAGCTCACTTGTGACGCTCGTCAAATGTTGCTGAAGAATCCTTACGACACTCTCGTGAACAATGTCATTTATATTTATAGGAATATTTGGCCTTCTCGTGAAAGCGTTGTTCTTATTACGAGAATATCGTTGTGGCGATATTCTGGTACTACAGTAGCTATAGCAGACTAGAAATCAAGACTTTATAATTTTGATCACTAATATTGGAAAACATGCTTGAGATAGAAACGCATGCGAGTTTGACCGAGCAATGCTCTAACAAGAATTAGTAATGTGCATTTTCTATTTAAAGATTTTCCAAGGAGATTTCAATCATATTTTTGGACACTGCATTCACAGGAATTTGAAAACCAAATTTGGGTAATTATGGAAAAATATCTTGAGTATATTTTCGGTTTTGGAAATTCCTTGGTGCCCAAACTTCGTTGTCTATAAATACTTTGAGTTTGCATTTCTAGCACACTAATCCTTCATGACATAGACTTCCTCTTTTGTCTTTATTTCTGGTGAGGCGCTTATCGGAGTGGAGAGTAATCTAATTAGGTGAAATCTCTTACGACCTGTCAGTTTAAAGTCTTCTTTGGGATTGAGAAGCTCTAGCGCGACCCGTTGGTGGGAAACTAGATATTGCGGTTTATCTTTAGTTTTCGTAATCTTGATTGCACTTAGTTTGTTTATGCTTGAGAATCTTCTCTTATGATATAAGATTCACTCAAACTAGTTCAAGGTTTCGACATGGATCTTTAGACTTTTGTTAGATCTAAAGACGATCTTGTGATAATCCATTGTTAACAGACTTTGTTCTGTGTGTGATTGATCACAAGAGATTCAAGTGATTGTGTGCAGGTGTTTATTTAAGATCTAAGAAGATTTGAAGACAAAGAAGATATTGAAGATTTCTTACTTGGTTGTTTTTATAATGTTTGGTGTGCACAATACTTGTTTGGAAAAAAGAGGATCCAATTAATAATCGGTTTATCCTTGTGGTAGATTGGATTGATTAATTTAGGAAGATCGGCACAACACATATCACTTGGTTGAAGAGTGTTGTTGGCTTAATCTTAGTGATGTCCTTTGGGTGATTTAACGTAAGATAGATCTTGGAACCTGGAAAAGGAGTTTATGTTAAGATAAACAAGGGAACCTTTGCGCAACTCATATCACTTGGTTGAAGAGAGTTGATACCAAACAAATTTGTTGTTCCTTTACTGTTTGGAATACAAACCAAAGGAATTGGTCCAAGTACGTGACTTGTTTACAGGTTGGAGGCGTGGGAATACTGAGGGAACTAGGTGAACTATAGGTTTAGTTGCTTGGTCTCAACTATACGAAGTTTTCTTATTTTGTATAGCGGCTTAATTTTGAGAGTATTCAATTCTGTACTAGGTCCCGGGGTTTTTCTGCATTTGCGGTTTCCTCGTTAACAAAATCTTGTTGTGTCATTTACTTTATATTTCCGCATTATAATTGTTGTTATTATAATTAAAGTAAATTGCACAAACATTAATTCATATTTACTTGATACGTGAATCCTATTGAGTTTGGTTAGGTCCGAACCTTTGTATCAAGTAAACACACTTTGTTGTTGTATTGTCTCGATCTAGTATCCATAGATGATCACACAAAGTGTGAACCGATTTGTTGTATTGTCTCGACTCAGTCTATAGACAATCACTTTTGGGGAAAGGACTTATAGAAAGGAAAAGTTATAGCTTGAGGTATATTTGGGGTACCCTTGACTTTTCAATTGGTATCAGAGCAGGAAAACACAAAAAGATCTAACAATATATGTTTGATGCGATCCAACCTATAAGATATGGGTCAAATTAAAGTTAAGCGAGAGAGAAAACTAAAGAAAGACTCATTTAACGTATCGCAAGAAGGTTTTGATTTTAAGAAATGCTTAAAAGGAGTTTCTTCATCAAGTTCTACTTGCTCTTCTGAGAATAAGTTTGAATGTTCTCTAGACGAGACTAAGTTAAGTCCTGTATTCGAAAGCAATGATTCAAACTCTGAAAAATGTCTTTTTGATAACAAGAATTTTTTGAGTTTTATACTGGAGATTTCTGATGAAAGATCAAGTGTAAAAACATCTGAACTAAAGGAATTGAGAAAACAATTTCTTATGTGTTCTAATAATCTTCTTTCAACACTTAAAAGAGAACGATATTTAACTTTAAAGTTTGAAAATCTCAATGAAGAGCATAACTTGCTGGAACAAGAATACTCACAACAATTGCTTATTTACAAAAAAGGTAATTGCCGAAAATCGGGATGCTTTTAAAGCAATTAAGATTGATTGTGAAAGGAAGCATCAAGATCACAAGAAGTTTAGGGAAGATACCTCTCAACAAATATAGGGTCTTATAGAAAAACTTGCTGAATCTGAAGCAAGGGTTAACTCTCAACCAAAGAGTTTTGAAGAGAAATAAGGTGTATATCTTTCACGAGAAAAACACCTTAAGGCTAATCTAGCCGGTGCTCTTGATAAACTCAAGGCGTTGGAAGAAGAAAATTTGGAACTAAAAAAATCCATTAAAAGATCAAGCAAGTCAACTTCAGTGTTAGAAGCAAGTAGAAATCATCGTGATACACGAGGATTGGGATATAAGGGAATAGATGCTTCAAATATTAACAAAGAGGTCAAATTTGTTAAAGATACTAATTCTTCTCAACCATAGGCTTCCACTGTTGACAAAAGTGATACTTTTTATTGTAAAGAAGTAAAGCCAGTCAAGCCTAAGAATTATGTTCAACCAGAAGCAATCAAAGAGACCACTTATGCTAATAAAGGAACACCGTTGAACAATGATAAGAAGAAAAAGAAGAAAAATCGTCGAGCTCCAATGCAAGAGGATCCACAAAAAGGTAACACTAAAACTCATACTTCGTATATTTATACTAAGCATTATTATTATTGTGGTAATAAAGGACACTTGCAATGGGGATGCAAAGTTCGTAAGATGCAAGATGCATTTTCTATTGTATCAAACGAATTGGCTAAGTTTTCTCCTCATAAGAACTCAGATCGGTATTGTCCTAAGTTTAGGCAAAAGAATTATTATAATGATAGTTCAAATTTTGCATATCACTCGACAAAGTCATTTCATGAAATACCCAATTATAGAAAGAGAGATGACTTTTTAAATGCAAAAATAAGATCTGATGTTCCAAATTGGAGAAATGGTGTTTCGCAAAATATTCAAAAGGAAACTGATACTAGTGGTATAAAGGAGAAAGCTGCTCCTGCGAAAACCAACTCTAAATGGGTCCTTAAGTCCTCCATAGCCAAGAAGGGACCAAAAGTTAGTCACAAGAATGACTCTCAGCTGTTAATTGTTGGTGACAATAATTACAAGAGTCTTCTTGAAAGACTAAAGAAAGACATCATGTCTGAAATCTCTTGTACTAGTAAAGGTTGTAGTTGCAGGAAATCCTACACTACACCCTTAGTAATAATTCACAAAGATTAAGACATAAGTTGAAGACAAATGTTTTTATTAATTTGATCCAGAAAGAATTACAGGAAATATAAGAAATCAAGAATACAACCTCCTTTTCTAAGTTTTTCTCTCTCCTCAAGACTTTCTCATCATTCAAAAATTATCTCTCCTATCAAATCTACTGGTTCTCTATATATAGGGTAGTAACATAGTGGATGACAGCTAAGTTGTCATTTAATTTCGGATCTGGCCTGCGAGAAATTCGCAACAGCTATAATATATGTAGGACCAGAATATCGCCATGACAGTATTCTTGCGAGATTAACAACACTTCTGCGAGAATACCGCGAGCTCTTTAAAAACACTTTGCGAGTGTCACAGAGTAGGTTAAAGAATGACGTAATAGCTGACGATTGAGGAGACACGAGAAGAGCATGATTTATCTGCGATGGTTACAATACTTGCGAGATTTCATATTATAACTGTTGTGATAAGATCGCGAATCAAATCCGAAAGTAAAGGATAGCTTAGTTGTCATCCATTATGTATCTACCCTATATATAGAGACCCAGTATGTCCAGAGAGGGGATGATGTATTTTTGAGAGTGGAGAAAGTCTTGAGGAGAGAGAAACTCTTAGAGAATAGTTGTGTTCTTGATTTCTTCCACTTCTGTAAACATTTCTGAGAATTAAATGATAAAGAGTCATTTTTAATCTTTAAGTATGAGTTGATAATTATGAAATCTTAACAAGGGTGTAGTGTATGATTTCCTGCAACTACATTTTGGCGCTATAAACAGGGATAATTGATGATAGCCATATTCCACGGTTGCGAAATGAATAAGAGAAGAGGAAAATATGAAATCATCAATTGATGATCATCAACTGGTAATTGAAGATACCAGTTGCGAATCCAGGATAAATGATATCATCAACTGGTAATTGATGATCATCAACTGGTAATTGAAAATATGAAATCATCAATGATATATGATATCATCAACTAGAAAAGAAATATGAAATCATATAATTGAAAATATGAAATATGAAATCATATATTTTCATATTTTACCATATATCATATGATTTCATATATTGAAAATATGATATATGATCATCAGTTGATGATATATGATTTCATATTTCATATTTTCAATTACCAGTTGATGATATATGAAAATATGATTTCATATTTCATATCATATATCGTTAATGATATATGATATCAATGATATATGATATCTTCAACTGGTAAATGAAATCATCAATGATATATGATATCATCAACTAGAAACAGGGATAATTGATGATCATCAACTGGTAATTGATAATTGATGATCGCAACTGTCCTTCCTGGATAATATGAAATCATCAATTGTCTCCCATGGTTTCTTTATATCCCTGTTTCTAGAGCCAAAATGTAGTTGCAGGAAATCCTACACTACACCCTTGTTAAGATTTCATAATAATCAACTCATACTTAAAGATTAAAAACGACTCTTTATCATTTAATTCTTAGAAATGTTTACATAAGTGGAAGAAATCAAGAACACAACTATTCTCTCAAAGTTTCTCTCTCCTCAAGACTTTCTCAACTCTCAAAAATACATCATCCCATCTCTGGACATACTGGGTCTCTATATATAGGGTAGATACATAATGGATGACAGCTAAGATGTCCTTTACTTTCGTATTTGATTCGCGATCTTATCACAAAAGTTATAATATGAAATCTCGCAAGAATTGTAACCATCGCAGATAAATCATGCTCTTCTCGTGTCTCCTCAATCATCAGCTATTACGTCATTCTTTAACCTACTCTGTGACACTCATAAAGTGTTGTTGAAGAGCTCGCGGTATTCTCGCAGAAGTGTTGTTAATCTCGCAAGAATACTGTCATGGCGATATTCTGGTCCTACATCTTGCCTCTTCTCATGTCTTTTCTGCGAAGGAGGGAAGATCATGAGAATTTAAATTTTTATAATGCCGCAACTATTTATCTTTTGCACTCTTCTGTTTTGACACGTTTCTGTATTCTTCGCTAGCTGTCTTCATGTATATTTTCTTTCATTCAATTTTTGACACGTCCTTTTCAACCGCTGCGATCTGACCGTTCACGTCTTTCCTTTGCATTTATTACATTCATCTTCTCTAAAAATCTCTCCTTCTATAAATACTTCTTTATTCTTTTTCTTTCTTCTTTTTACTTTTTTCATTCTTCTCTCCGTAACTTCTCTGCAAATTCACTGTTCTTCCATAAATTCCGGATCTGTTACTGTTACAAATTTTGTTTCGATCTTTCACTCTTTCAATCTTCATTCCCATACTAAAAATGGTTGTAGCTGGTCGCAAATACGAGATGGCTTTCGAGAAATTTCAACAAGAATTTCAAGACAAAGGTTTTACTTTATCCACTATTCCCAATCAAAACCCTAAGTCTGAACTTTCTGTACCATTATTTTCTAACTTTCAATGTAATCGCGAGAAAGTCATAGTCTCGCTAGGTCAGCTTGAAGCTGGTCTTCCCATTCCTCTATATAACCCGGAACTTCCATTATTCTATGAAAATTTTTCTCACGAGAAGTTATCGCGAGCGATATATCAGTTGAGTGGGGCTGCATTCGTCTGCTGATGGAGTATGCTTCTCACGGTGCTAATAAAGGATCTCGCTACCCTGAGACTACGAAGAATCCTAAATTTAAGGATATTCCAATTGTTCCTGCAATGTATACTGTAGATAATTTCTTCATAAACTATGGCATAATCCCCATGAAGAGGGATAGCACCTGTTGGGGTGTTCGTTTGCAAAAGAAAGATAAGATAGCTGAAGATAAGATTCTTATGCTAGATATCGATTGGCATACGAATAATAATCAAGGCCCTCGCCACTCTAGTGATGACAAATGGTTTCTTTTTCCATTATGTCTTGAAGGTCCCTACATTTCTGGTCTTCATGCATTACCTGCGAATCTCTCAGAATATCAACCATGGTTTTTTAATTGGCCTGGAAGAACTAAAGAGGTATGTTCCCACCAATATTTTGCACAATTACCACTATTATCTTTCTCATATTTTATATTCTTGCTAACTACTTCAATCTTTCCAGATTGACAGGCTGAAACTCAACTATCAGAATTTTAGGAAGCCTAGCACTTTCTTAGCTCTTAAATCCTTCACGGATGAAGTAATAAATATCCCTTGATGAATCTTGACAATATATTGTTTCCCCTATTTCTTATATTTATCTGTGTTCATAGGTAATTTAAGAATTAGAACCAATAAAACCCGCGAGTACTAAGGTGAAATCTACAGTTGATCGCAAGGGAAAATCTACTGCTCCTCCCAAAGGGAAACCTACTGCTCCTCGCAGTGAGGAATCTGGTGATCCTCCCTTAAAGAGAAGAAAAACCCAACTCTATTCTTCTTCAACTCCTCAACCTATTTATGAAAATTTAAGTGATGATCTTGATAAGGATAATAATGTTGATGATTTTGATGAAGATGTTGATGTCTTTTCCATGAAGAATTCTTCCTCTTCTGAATTTTCTATGACTCAACTATCCAAAAAATTTGGCGATGCTACTCATGGTATCGCGAACAATTACGGAGATGAATCTCTTAATGGGATATCCCAAGCTCTTGCCAAAGTCTGCGATGCTCCCATATTAGTTGATAATGATTCTCTTCATGGGATCTCAAGATCGCTGACTCCCAACCTCTTAAACTTGCTTGGTATTCTGGTATGTTTCCACTTTTTCAACGTGTCTAGATATTTGTTTTATCACCATATTTTAATTTATATTATTCTCTCGCAGGTTGGAAAAGCCTCTTTTGTTGCTGCCTCTGATTTGGATAGAAGGCATGCATCTTATCATAAGAAGAATATTGTGTTTCGCAAAAAGAATAAGAAGCTAGAATCTGAATTCATTAATCTCCGCAGGAAGAATGAACAAATGGAATCTGAACTTGCTAGTCTTCGCGAGAAGAATGCAGATCTTGAGAAAAATCTTTCTCAACAATCGCTCAAAGTATCCAATCTTGACAATGCTAACAAACAACTCTTAGGTATGAAAATTTTCTCATTTTCTTTCATATTTTTACTTTTCATTACTCTTTCTTACTTGATTTATCATTCTCGCAGACATTTATGGTCTCACTGATGAGGCTTCAATCATTCTTTCTTTTCCTGAACCAATAGATGATGATGCTCTTCTAGAGCTTCTTAATAATTCTTTGAATAATCCTTCCAAAATTGATTCTCTTTCCATAGAAGAACTCAGATCTAAGTTTTGTCTCTTAGAGATTGACCACAGATCTTGTTTAGATATAACTAATAGATTCAAAGAACTTTATCACAATTCCAAAGTAGAGATTAAAACTTTAAAGGCCAAGAACAATGATCTTTCAAAAGACAAAGACCGTATATCTAGACAAGGAGCTGAAACCTTAGCAAATTTCCATAAGACCATTCTTGAAGTTCAAATTGAAAGGGATGGGATTATCCGCGAGAAAGAAGGTTTTATTGAAAGAGAAAACCAAATTTGTTCCCGTCTTCTTATTAATAATGATGAAGAGTTTGCCTGGGCTGCGAAAGTTCTTGACAATGCCAGAACTAATTTAGGTGTAGATGTTAGTCTTCATACTGAACAAACAGCTTTAATTAAAGACTTTATTTCTGGAAGAGAAGGTTATTAACCGTTCTCCCTTGTTAATTCCTTGCTTTTGTTATTCTTCCTTGCAAAACTTTCAACTTGTTGTTGTATACTCGCAGGAGCTGAAAATAGATACTCTGAAAGAATTGGAGAACTTGAAGCTGATAATAATCAACTCGCAAGTATCCTTGTTGTTCGCAACGAGAAGTATTCAAGATTAAAAGACCAATTAAGAATTAATGCTGCGAATTTTAGTAGTACTCTTGTTGATGTTCGCAATAATTCCATTAAATTGGTCTGCGATGATCATAACATTCCTCATTCTACATATCCTGATCTTGCAAAAGAAGTTCCAGCAAAAACTCCAAACCTTATTATCTCTGATAGTGAAGCTGAGGAATCTGATGAGGATGAAGATGATGGTAAAGATGAAGAAGGAGAAAAATCTGGCCACAATGATGGTGGATCTAATTAAATCTGTTTCTTTTTTTGTCTTCCTTGTAATTTTGTACATTTATTTTCTGCTTCTCGTAATATTACTGCGAGTTTCTCTAACTTGCTGCGAGTTTCTCCAACTTGTTGTATAAATTTCTTTTGCTTCTATCTGTATGAATTAGAAAACAATTCTTTTCTGCAACATGGTTAATCAACATAATTATTATTTTTTAACAGTTTATGTAAATGTGTCATATCTGCGTAAATGTGTCATATAATAAGATCTACGTAATTTTATCGTATAATGATGAATAATAATTTCATCGCTCCGTGCATTCCCATACTTGCCTCTATTATTCATCTGCAATATGAAAAAATTGAGTAGAGCTTAGATATCCATTGTAAATAAAATTGAGTTGCGAGCATCATCGCAAGTATCAGTTGTATACTTTTATGATCTATGTGTGAATATCGCAAATTTCATAATCTCTGCAGAAATATCGCAGTCATTCAACTTCTTGGGGTCTTATTATGCCTTCCTAGTTAAAGGTCTTACTTTTCCACTTTGTGTTTTTGCGACAAAATCGCAGGACGTCTTTACACTTATGGACTTCTATCTATTGGACTCTAAGACTTGACATAGTTTTGGAAAGCAAAGGATTATAAAAGAAGTCTTCTATAACTTTGGGATCACACATTTTTCTACTGGAGTTTTGGAGGAGAGCAGCGACTAGGGTTTGCTTTAGTTTGTTTTTCATCTTCTTCATTTCATTTTTATTATTGATTATGAATATGAATATGATGAACCCAAACGCTATGAGTAGCTAAATTTCATTTATTGGTTATGGGATTTCACAAATAAGATTTGATTCAATGTATTAGTTTTGTCTCAACTTTATTGTTTATGATTTATGGTTTATATTGTTATGATTTGATTGTTTGTTTGGTTGAGTCCGGAATCAATCCGATTTACTTTCATATCTATAGCTATATTAGGGTTTTCAATACGAAAACGTTGTTTATCCCTGATTCTTAGTAGCATAATGCCATTATTCCGTGTAGTGATACATCTCTATAATTGCATATGAATCATAACCTTGGTTAAATTGAATTAGTGCTTTTACACACTTTGATTGCCTTGATTAGTCTTATTCCTTAGAACTTATTGCTTTTAGGGAGTTAAATCTAATTGTGCTTTTACATTTTAGGTTGCTTTCTAGGAAGAATTCACATATGCATCTTTTAATGTGGTTGTGATGAAATCAGGGAATTAGCGGGATATACTTGTGATCAAGGTATCCTAGGACTTTTAGTAAATGAGAGATTAAAATTTCAATTCTAGTCATTGTTGAGAATTCAAGTTTGTGAATAAAACTATCCTGTGACCAATATCTTCTCCTTATTGATTACTTTTATTTTTACTTTGCTTTCAATTTATTTTTATTGCTTTGAAATATCAAAACCCCCCCCATTGGTTACTAAGAAACTGAAATTTGCATAACAACAATTGCCTCTCTGTGGATATGAACTCTTTCTTATCACTTACTTCATTTATTTTAGTTATGTAAGAAAGTAAAATTATTTTTGACGCATACGACTGCGATCAGGTACTTTAATCCTCGCAGAATCATCACGCTCTTCTCGTGTTTTGGCTGTCATCATTCATTACGTCATTTATTAGATCATCCTGCAACACTTTCAGTATGTTGTTTAGAGAATCTCGCAGCATAACTCGCAGGAATGTCATTTATTCTCGCAAGAATAATATAGTGGCGATATTCTGGTCCTACATCTTGCCTCTTCTCATGTCTTTTCTGCGAAGAAGGAAAGATCATGAGAATAAAAATGCCTCAACTGTTAATCTTTCCATTTATCTTTCGCTCTGGCACGTTTCTACATCCTTCGCTAGATTTATCATACGTATTTTTTCTTCCATTCAATTTCTGACACGTCTTTTTCAACCGTTATGTTTCAGCCGTTCACGTCTTCTCTTCGCATTAAATACATTTATCTTCTCGAGATTCTTATTCTTCTATAAATACTTCCTTTATTTTTTTCTTTCCTTCTTTTTACCTTCTTCTTTCTTCGCTCTGCAAATTTACTGTTCTTCCATAAATTCCAGATCTGCTATTGTAGTTTTTCTTCTTCTTTTGATCTTCGATTCTTTTTCAACTTTTTTTCCATTCCCATACTAAAAAATGGCCCCTGTTAGTCGTATAAATCAAGCTACTTTTGAACTTCATCAACAGAAACTTCAATGTCTAGGTTTTAAATTATCTACCATCCCCAATCAATCTCCTAGATCTGAACTTTCTATCAATTTATTTTCTGATCATCCTTCTTCTAGCGAGAAAATTATGTTTTTGCTAGGTCAGTTAGAAGCTTGTCTTCCCATTCCCCTTTTCAATCCTGAACTTCCCTTATTTTATGAATTTCTCTCGCATAAGAAATTTTCGCGAGCAATATATCCGTTGAGTGGAGATTGTATCCGTCTGTTACTTGAGTATGCTACTCACGGCGCTGGTAAAAAATCTTTATATCCTGAGACAGCGAAGAATCCCAAATTTAAATACATTACAATCATTCCTGAAAATTGTACTGTGGAGAACATTTCACAAATTATGAAGTGATCCCCATGAAGAAGGATAGAACTTGTTGGGGTGTCCGTCTACAAAAGAAAGATGGCATTACTGACGACAAGGTTCTTATACTGGACATTGACTGGCATCCATGCAACAATTCATCCCCTCGCTATTCTAAAGATGATAAATGGTGCAAATTCCCCTTGATGTTAGAGGGTCCTTACATCTCTGGTACTCATAATTTACCTGCGAATCTCGCATAGTATCAACCATGGATCTTAAATTGGTCTGAAAAAGATTCTGAGGTGTGTTCCCAAATTATTATTATTGTTTTCATATCCTGATATGTATTCTCGCTGATGATGCGTGTCATATGCGTCAAAAATAATTTCACTTTCTCACTCTACTAAATATGAATGAAGTAAGTGATAAGAAAGAGTTCGTATCCACAGAGAGGAGATTGTTGTTATGCAATTTTCAGATTCTTAAGTAACCAAGTAACCCATGGTGTGTTTTTGTTTTTATCAAAGTAATAAAACTAAATAAAGAAAAGTAAATAATAGGAATAATCAATAAGAAGAAGATATTGGTCAAGGGATAGTATCATTCACAAACGTGTATTTTTCATCAATTATTAGAATTGGTGATTTAATCTCGCAATTATCAAAAGTCCTAGGATATCTTGATTGCAAGAGTATCCCGTTTATTTCCTGATTTTATCACAAACAACATTAAAAGATGCTATTGTGAATTTTACTTAAAAAGCAACCTAAAGTGTAAGAGCACAATTAGGCTTAACTCCCCAAGAGCAATAAGTTCTATGAAATAAGACTAATCAATGCAAACAAATGTGTAAAAGCACTAATTCGTTTTAACAAAGGTTATGATTCATATGCGATTAAAAAGATGTATCACTACAAGTAATAACCACAAGATGCTACTAAAAATCAGGGATAAACAACTTTTACGTATTGAAAACCCTAATATAGCTATAGATATGAAAACAAATCCAATTGATTCCGGACTCAACCAAACTAGCATTCAAATCATATGATAATAAAAACGATGAATCATAAACGATAGAATTGAGACAAAACTAATTCATAGAATCAAATAACATGCTTGAAGAAATCAACTTTATCCCATAACCAATAATTGTATTTAGTTACTCATATTAATGGAGTTCATTATCATAATATTCAAAGAAAGAAGATGAAACATAAAAGAAAGCAAACCCTAGAAGTAGTTCTCTGCAAAGCTCCAAAAAATAGAATAAAACGTGATCTCAAAGTTGTAGAAATCTTTTCCTTTTTGTAGCTTTTCCTCCAAAATTAGGTCCAAGTCTTCAAAGTCCTTTAGATGAAAATACACCAAGCCCACAAGTGAAAGAAACCCGTGTAGAAATTTTGTCCCAAAAACGCTCGCCGGAAAACAGTGTTTTTGGCCGGAATCCGTCGCCGGCCACCTAAAAAGTCAAACGGTCAACGGTCCAACTCGGGTCAACTGAGACAAAACCAAGTCATAACAAACTGGCTGAGTTGTTTTGTCTAGTGCTGTTGCAGTCATTACACAGCCATGATGGCCCTGCTTCACCATCATTGTGCTTCATCAGTCACATCCAAGATGGTTGTTCCTTTCATTCCACCAACATACCTGTACCTAGCATTTATCTAAGTATTCATTCAATCACTCCTCCTCCCTCAGCTGGTATTCAACCACTACAGACCCCTGAATCTCAAAGCAACAACTTCAATTCCTCTTCCATTAACAACTCGGTATTTGAGCCTCCATCTCACCTGCAATTTCCATTCCAAAACTGCAGCTTTACCCATTTAACTAGCTTTCCCTCACTGATTCTTGTAACCAACAAACTCACAGAAAATGCAATTGCTCAACTTCATATCAGCCTCCATTACATCTATTGAGCATCAAAAACTCAATAGCTTCACCAACTGCAGTTCAGTCTCACACTCCCTTTTTAGCACAGCCAAGCCAACAACTCCATCACTTGCAATAACACACAATACAGTCCACCTCATGTTCATGGATTCACTGCACCTGCAACATCCACCAGTACCAAAACTAATTCAACCCTGTAAAAACAGCTACATAATGACCACCATTACCATCTTCTTTATTGCAGCAGCAACTCCATCTCAGTCATGAACCAATACCACTTCTGTAACTCACCCACCATACCTTGCACTGCAGCTCTTGCACTCAGCCTAGCCTCATCATCAATAGCACCAACTCAGTCTTGTCACTGCAATTCATATCAAGCCTAGCAACATTCATCTAACCATTCTTGATTCACCACCAGATCAAGCCTGCACCACCATCAACTGCTAATTCTCAATGCACATTGCCATCAAATCATCTCAAACCACTGTCATCTCCTTAGCCAATCCACCAGAACCCTAAGCTGCACTGTATACTTTCAGCCATCATTAACAGCTACCCTACAATTCTCAGTATCACCATTTTCACTTCAATGTCAGCACCAACACACCATCTCCCCCCCGAGTTCATCAAAAACCCAATTCAAACAAAACCCATCTGAATTCCCATCGAATTTCATCATTTTCTATTATCGACAAAAAAACATCACCTGAATCATCTCAACTCCAACTTCTCCTCTTCACCAGCACAGACGCAAACTCAAATGTCTTTTCAAAAACCAACACCAACTCCTTCCACCTTGAATTCATCAGTAATTCTGCCAACATAGAACATCTTGAAACCCTTCAATATTCTTCTCAACAGCTCTTGTTTTAACAATCTTCTCGATCTGCTTCAGCTTGGTTTCAGTAGCAACAATACCCTCAGTTTCAACACCATCGTCTTCTTGTTTCAACAACAGAATCATTTCGTCTTTCTACAAATTTAGAGACTTCACTTCTTGATTTCTTCTCTTGGACAGAGCAACAGTAGCCCCCATTTCAAGTGGAACGAGGTGCAAATAATTCAAAGAAGATTACTTCTCGATTTTAGGGTTGTAGGAATGATTGGGGTGGTTATTGACACCCAGTTCATAAGCTAAGGGTACCCCATAACAAGTGGCCACCTCTTTACATCAGCTGGCTGTCTTTAGTGCTCCTGTAGGACTGGTCGACCCTGAACCTTGACTCGACTCTCCGGATAGTGTTCTCCTAAGAAATGATAGCTTTATCCCTTTATGCTCCAATTGAACACTTTATCCTTCTTTCGAGTTCCTCCGCTAATAGCAACCGTCCCTTATTTCTCATATTCACTTATACTCTTCAATGAGAGTCATCACTAAAGTTGTCGTGCTGTTCAGACAGAAATTTGCATCACTAAAGCCGACATACTTTTCAGACAGAAATTTGCATCACTAAAGCCGACATACTTTTCAGACAGAGATGAAGAAATAAAAGCAAATAATGAGACACAATCCGCCTCCAACACTTTTGCCATGTTTCCTCTTCTTTTGATCCAAATGACTCCAAAGTACCTAAATACTCAAAAACAAAACATAAGATACATAATTTACAAGAAAACTAGCAGAGAAAGCATAAACAATAGATAAATAATAAGGTGTTTTGGACACCTATCAAATTCCCCCACACTTAGACTTTGCTAGTCCTCGAGCAAATCAAACAAAACAATTTTAAAACATACATACAACTCCATCTCGTCGAGGCTACGGTCACTTTAAGCATAAATAACAAGCCTTTGAACCCCTAGGTGTCCCTAGTGGACTAGTTTTAGTCTCGTGAAGGTTTACAAGAGGTCTGCCTACAAAACCTAAATTTCAAACTCCGTCTATTTGTGACAAATCAATGAACGACTTCAAAATGATTACAGGAGGAGGTACCTTGCACAAATTCAGTTCATATTTAAGTAAATAAAGCTCTAATTAGATAGTCTAACAAGCCACAATACTCGGAAACTAACAAACCAAAATCACAATGAAAAGATTAAGAAGATGGATATAGATGTAGATGTTGGCGAATGTTCACAAGTGATCTATGTATCCCATATATGTCTGAAGGTCACCGCCAAGATGAACCTATGCATCCTATTAGATTGAGCTACTGGTCTGAATTCTAGTGTCAACACAATGGCATATACAAGGGAACCAGTGGTCAACAATCTTATTTCTACATCAACTCAACCGGCATATACAAGGGAACCAGGAATGACTTTATTCAACAAATATAATACTTTCTTTTCTTTTTTTCTTTTTCACTTTTTTTTTAAGACAACATGATTAGATCTTTTGGACCCAAGCGCATGCTTCTTTGTCAGCAAGAATGTGATAGTTGCCTTGGATCCTGCATTCCACGCTTGTTTAGGCGATGGAGACAGGGACAACGTTTCACACATACTGCTATCCAAGTGTCTTTTTATTCCCTTTGGTCTAATTGGTCGGTCTCTTTTTTTTTTTAACAACTCAATCACTCTATTTCATCCTAGCAGTAATAACAAGTCGACGTTTAGTGACCCACCAAAGCACTTAGAGAACAATAGAAAAAATATGGAAAAATAAAAATAGAATGTGATATGGTGATATTCCGAGATATGGTAACAACTATCATATTATTTCTAATCACTTGAATAATTCTGTCCTTTTTAGTTAATGGGTTCCTCAACTCCTCCAGCCAAGATGGTTCCATCCATTTAGATTTATAGTGTCATCCTAAAGGCACATATTTCTAGGTTTCAGAGTGTATAAAGCAATTTTTTTCTATTTTTCTATTTTTTTTATGAACATAAGGGAAAACTAACAAGGCTAAAAATTCTATATGAGAGAACACTCCCCCACACTTAAACTTTACATTGTCCTCAATGTAAATTGAATCGTCCAAAGAGAGTCAAGGTGAGAAATTCATAACATGATATATATACACAATATGAAAATAAAATGAATAATAAAAACTCATTACTCCAACTCATAGCTATTTCGGAACAATAGAGGATAAACACTAAACAAGCTATTTAGTTGGCATCTAATCCCAACTCAGCCAATATATACACCTCATCGTTAACAAAAAATTCCATCTACTTAGAAAGGCCACAAATCTCTAAAAGTTGGAGTTTTGATATGCAAATATCCAAAATAAGAAAATACAGATAAAAGACTTAAAAATAAAATAAAAAGAAAGAGATAGATAGATACACAAAACCAGTGGGTTTCCTCCCATTAGCGCTTGGTTTAAAGTCGACGGCCCGACTTGCTTCTTGTAAGATTCATTCCCCATACACCAATAATCTGAAAAGTTGGGGATCCATCCATAGCACCTGTTTTACAAACACTAGCTTCACACAAATATTAGTAACATAAAACAGAAACGAAGCTATTAACCGATAAGAGTTTCCCCCACACTTATTCTTGTCCACACTTGGAAGTGCATAAAGAATATAGGAGTCGGGAACTTCCACGGTTTCTTGTTCACAAACCTGCATAGTATGAGAATCAAATGTTTCTAATGGCGGAAATCGAGAAACAAAGTCATCTAACAATGTTTTCGAAGCACATACATTCAAACCAATAAGAGGTAAAGGAGAAGAAATAATATGCAAAGGGTTAGACAAACCTCGCACAATATCTTGTAGCACGGAATCCTCTCCATCCTTGAAAAACTCAAGTGAATTATTCACCTCTTGTATATCATGGTCCTCTATCAAACCTTGCAACCATTCTTCGTCCGTTTATGCCTTAACCAAAGTCTCGACATCAACATCATCATTACAATCCTTTGCAAGCTCAATTGGGTCTTCCACAATATTGGTCATAACGGTTTCATTCTCAACATACTCCTCTTTGTTGTAAGGCACATACTCCACTGCGGATTCAAGTCTGTCCATAAGGAATTTCTTTAGAACACTCATTGCATCATCCTCAAGCTCTACCTTTTGAATAGGTTCTTGATCGTTATAAAGATCAATGCTTGAGTAAGCTACACTAGTGTCATCATATTCCTTTTCAACTTCACCTTGATCGCAAAAAGACTCCATTGTACACTCCTCAAGGGTGTCACCATAAATTGGTTCAAGCGATGTATTTTCACAATCATCATCACTATCATAGTTAGCATTAGATTGGCTACCACTTCCCAAAGATTGGTTTTTCGCAGAATTTTGTATGTCCTCTTTGAATTCTTCAATGCCTTGTCCTAAATTGGAAACACCTTTTTGAAGCTCTTGCAGTGATCCATCCAAATTTTGAAAATAGCATTACATTTGTTGGTAAAACTCATTCGACAAGGAAAAGGTATAATTACTTACTTTAGTATTGCTAGGCCAATTATCTTCCCTTTGAATGGGTGAATGATCATAACTACGATCATAAATTGGGCCAAACATACTATGAGCACATTCGGTCGATGAAATTGGTTCCACGCTTGGTTGTTTACAAACTGACTCCATGCTCACCATAAATCGTTGCATCCCATCTACCAAACTCGAGGAAATATTAAGAGAAGCACAACTATTCTCCCCTCTTTATGGTTGCTCACTTACATACCCATCGTAAGAAGGTTGGAATGTATGAGAGTAACTAAAAGGGTACGCGGAGTATTGACCATAACTAAAGGATTGGTTTTGATTGTACTCCCCATAAGGGTGATAGTTGTCATGTTGTTGATGTTGAAAGCCGTATTGATTGCTCCAATATGCTCCGTCCATGAGAAATAAGTACCTGAAATAAGATTCTCAAACCAAGGTTAAAACCCAGAAAATAAGAAAACAAAAATAAGAAACAAAACTAAAAACAAAAATAAGAAACCAAAAACAAGTGACAACCGTTGCCTCCCCGGCAACGGCGCCAAAATTTGATGCGTGTCGTATGCGTCAAAAATAATTTCACTTTCTCACTCTACTAAATATGAATGAAGTAAGTGATAAGAAAGAGTTCATATCCACAGAGAGGCGATTGTTATTATGCAATTTTCAGATTCTTAAGTAACCAAGTAACCCAGGGTGTGTTTTTGTTTTTATCAAAGTAATAAAACTAAATAAAGCAAAGTAAATAATAGGAATAATCAATAAAAAGAAGATATTGGGTAAGGGATAGTATCATTCACAAACATGTATTTTTTATCAATGATTAGAATTGTATTTTTTATCAATGATTAGAATTGGTAATTTAATCTCGCAATTATCAAAAGTCCTAGGATATCTTGATTGCAAGAGTATCCCGTTTATTTCCTGATTTTATCACAAACAACATTAAAAGATGCTATTGTGAATTCTACTTAAAAAGCAACCTAAAGTGTAAAAGCACAATTAGGTTTAACTCCCCAAGAGAAATAAGTTCTATGAAATAAGACTAATCAATGCAAACAAACGTGTAAAATCACTAATTCGTTTTAACAAAGGTTATGATTCATATGCAATTAAAAAGATGTATCACTACAAGTAATAACCACAAGATGCTACTAAAAATCAGGGATAAACAACTTTTACATATTGAAAACCCTAATATAGCTATAGAGATGAAACAAATCCAATTGATTCCGGACTCAACCAAACTAGCATTCAAATCATATTATAATAAAAACGACGAATCATAAACGATAGAATAGAGACAAAACTAATTCATAGAATCAAATAACATGCTTGAAGAATTCAACTTTATCCCATAACCAATAATTGTATTTAGTTACTCATATTAATGGAGTTCATCATCATAATATTCAAAGAAAGAAGATGAAACATAAAAGAAAGCAAACCCTAGAAGTAGTTCTCTGCAAAGCTCCAAGAATAGAATAAAACGTGATCTCAAAGTTGTAGAAATCTTTTCCTTTTTGTAGCTTTTTCTCCAAAATTAGGTCCAAGTATTCAAAGTCCATTAGATGAAAATCCACCAAGCCCACAAGTGAGAGAAACCCGTGTAGAAATTTTGTCCCAAAAGCGCTCACCGGAAAACTGTGTTTTTGGCCGGAAATTGGCCAGAATCCGTCGCCGGCCACCTGAAAAGTCAAACGGTCAACGGTCCAACTCGGGTCAACTAATTCAAAATCGAGTCATAGGAAACTGGCTGAGTTTTTTTGGCTAGTGCTATTGCAGTCATTGCATAGCCATGATGGCCATGCTTCACCATCATTGTGCTTCATCAGTCACAGCCAAGATGGTTGTTCCTTTCATTCCACCAACATACCTGTACCTAACATTCATCTAAGTATTCATTCAATCACTCCTCCTCCTTGAGATGGTATTCAACCACTACAGACCCCTGAATCTCAAAGCAACAACTTCAATTCCTATTTCATTAACATCTCAGTATTTGAGCCTCCATCTCACCTGAAATTTCCATTCCAAAACTGCAGCTTTACCCATTTAACTAGCTTTCCCTCACTGATTCTTATAACCACCAAACTCACAGAAAATGCAATTGCTCAACTTCATATCAGCTTCCATTACATATATTGAGCATCAAAAACTCAGTAGCTTCACCAACTGCAGTTCAGCCTCATACTCCCTTTTTAGCACAGCCAAGCCAATAACTCCATCACCTGCAATGACACACAATCCAGTCCACCTCTTGTTTATGGATTCACTGCACCTACAACATCCACCAGTACCAAAACTAATTCAACCCTGTAACAACAGCTACACAATGACCACCATTACCATCTTCTTTATTACAGCAATAACTCCATCTCAGTCATGAACCAACACCACTTCTGTAACTCACCCACCAGACCTTGCACTGTAGCTCTTGCACTCAGCCTAGCCTCATAATCAATAGCACCAACTCAGTCTTGTCACTTCAATTCATATCAAGCCTAGCAATATTCATCTAACCATTCTTGATTCACCACCAGATCAAGCCTGCACTACCATCAACTGCTAATTCTCACTGCACATTGCTATCAAATCATCTCGAACCACTGTCATCTCCTTAGCCAATCTACCAGAACCCTAAGCTGCACTGTATACTTTCAGCCATTATTAACAACTACCCTACAATTCTCAGTATCACCATTTTCACTTCAATGTCAGCACCAACACACCATCTTCCCCCTGAGTTCATCGAAAACCCAATTCAAACAAAACCCATCTGAATTCCCATCGAATTTTATCATTTTCTATTCTCGACAGAACAAAATCACCTGAATCATCTCAACTCCAACTTCTCCTCTTCACCAGCACAGACGCAAACTCAAATGTCTTTTCAAAAACCAACATCAACTCCTTCCACCTTGAATTCATCAGTAATTCTGCCAACACAAAACATCTCGAAACCCGTCAATCTTCTTCTCAACAGCTCTTGTTTTAAAAATCTTCTCGATCTCCATATCTCAATCTGCTTCAGCTTGGTTTCATCAGCAACAGTACACTCAGTTTCAACACCATCGTCTTCTTGTTTCAACAGCAAAATCATTTCGTCTTTCTACAAATATAGAGACTTCACTTCTTGATTTCTTCTCTTGGACAGAGCAACAGCAGCCCCCATTTCAAGTGGAACGAGGTTCAAATGATTCAGAGAAGATTACTTCTCAATTTTAGGGTTATAGGAATGATTGGGGTGGTTATTGACACCCCAGTTCATAAGCTAAGGGACACCCCAATGGGTACCCCATAACAGGTGGCCACCTCTTTACATCAGCTGGATGTCTTTAGTGCTCCTGTAGGACTGGTCGACCCTTAACCTTGACTGAACTCTCCGGATAGTGTTCTCCTAGGAAATGACATATTTTCCCCTTTATGCTCCAATTGAACACTTTCTCCTTCTTTCGAGCTCCTCCGCTAACAACAACCGTCCCTTATTTCTCATATTCACTTATACTCTTCAATGAGAGTCATCACTAAAGTTTTCGTGCTTTTCAGACATAAATTTGCATCACTAAAGCCGACATACTTTTCAGACAGAGATGAAGAAATAAAAGCAAATAATGAGAGATAATCCGCCTCCAACACTTTTGCCATGTTTCCTCTTCTTTTGATCCAAATGACTCCAAAGTACCTAAATAGTCAAAAACAAAACATAAGATACATAATTTACAAGAAAACTATCAGAGAAAGCATAAACAATAGATAAATAGGGATGCAGCTCCGTGGACCGCTCGTCGGGCCTGATAGGTGGTGGTATCACATAAAGAGTTTTGGACACCTATCAGCTGATCATTCTAATTTTTCCAGATTAAAAGTATGAAACTTAGCTACCAGAACACTGGGAATCCCAACATTTATTTGGCTCTTAAGTCCTTCACGGATGAAGTAATAAATACTCTTTACTCATTCTGAACAATATATTGTTTCCTCTATTTCTTACCTTCATCTGTATTTTTGAAGGTTATTGTAGAAATTGAACCCATAAAGCCTGCGAAGATTAAAGGGAAAGATAAAAGAAAAGACGATACTCGCAAAGAAAAATTTGTTATTCCTCGCGGAGAAAAATCTATTGTTCCTCCTAAGGGTAAACCCACTGTTCCTCGAAAGGAAAAGTCTACTGCTCCCCCTTCAAAAAAGAGAAGAATTCAAATTCCTACACCTTCTTATTCTCAATCTAGTGAGAGTTACCGAGAGAATATTGATGATAATGACAATGATGATGATGCTGGTATTTTCACCGTGAGGGAAAATTTTCAACCCGAGTCTTCTATGACTCAATTATCTCATATATTTGGTAACCCTCGCGGCATTCCTCATGACTTTGGAGATGAAGCTGTTAATGAAACGTGCTTAGATCTCGCAAATATTTGCGATGCTACCCTGTTTGGAAGTGTGGTAAATCGGTTTCAAGTGATCAAGCATCGTAAAGACTTGCAAGAGTAAGATGTCGTCACTCTTTGAACACGGTGCATTAATGCTTATTCTATTTTGTTCAAAGATATTCCTTAACGGCTAAGAAGGAAGTAAATCCCAAGATCGAATTAAATAAGTTAAGAAGCATTTTAATTAAGGGTTTTCAATTATATATGGAAAATAAGAATTAGTAATGTGCATTTGCTAATTAAAGTTTTTCTAAGGAGATTTCGATCATATTTTTGGACAGTGCATTCACAGGAATTTAAAAACCGAATTTGGGTAATTATGGAAAAATATCTTGAGTATATTTTCGGTTTTGGAAATTACTTGGTGTCCAAAATTCCTTGTCTATAAATACTTTGAGTTTGCATTTTTAGCAAACTAATCCTTCGTGACATAGACTTCCTCTTTTGTCTTTATTACTGGTGAGGCGCCTATCAGAGAGGAGAGTAATCTAATTAGGTGAAATCTCTTACGGCCACTCAGTTTAAAGTCTTATTTGGGATTGAGAAGCTCTAGCGCGACCCGTTGGTGGGAAACTAGATATTGCAGTTTATCTTTAGTTTTCGTATTGATTTGTTTGACTAACGGAGGTTGAATCTTGATTGCACCTTGTTTTTTTATGCTTGAGAATCTTCTCTTCTGATATAAGATTCACTCAAACTAGTTCAAGGTTTCGACATGGATTTTTAGACTGTTGTTAGATCTAAAGACGATCTTGTGATAATCCATTGTTAACATACTCCGTTCTGAGCATGATTGATCACAAGAGATTCAAGTGATTATGTGCAGGTGTTTATTGAAGATCTAAGAAGATTTGAAAACAAAGAAGATATTGAAGATTTCTTACTTAGTTTTTTTTATAATCTTTGGTGTGCACAATACTTGTTTGGGAAAAAGTTGATCCAATTAATAATCGATTTATCCTTGTGGTATATTGGATTGATTAATTGAGGAAGATCGGCACAACACATATCATTTGGTTGAAGAGTGTTGTTGGATTAATCTTAGTGATTGCCTTTGGGTGATTTAACGTAAGATAGATCTTGGAACCTGGCAAAGGAGTTTATGTTAAGATAAACAAGGGAACCTTTGCGCAACTTATATCACTTGGTTGAAGAGAGTTGATACCAAAAAGATTTGTTGTTCCTTTACTGTTTGGAATATGAACCAAATGAATTGGTTCAAGTACATGACTTGTTTACAGGTTGGAGGCGTGGGAATACTGAGGGAACTAGGTGAATTATAGGTTTAGTTGATTGGTCTCAACTATACGAAGTTTTCTTATTTTGTATAGCGGCTTAATTCTGAGAGTATTCAATTCTGGACTAGGTCCCGGAGTTTTTCTGCATTTGCGGTTTCCTCGTTAACAAAATATTGTTGTGTCATTTACTTTATATTTCTGCATTATAATTGTTGTTATTATAATTAAAGTAAATTGCACAAACATTAATTCCTATTTACTTGATACGTGAATCCTATTGAGTTTGGTTAGGTCCGAACCTTTGTATCAAGTAAACACACTTTGTTGTTTTATTGTCTCGATCTAGTATCCATATACGATCACACAAAGTGTGAATCGATTTGTTGTATTGTCTCGACTCAGCCTATAGTGAAAACAAACGATAAGATGATAAAACTATAGGAAGGAAAAGTTATAGATTGAGGTATATTTGGGGTACCCTCGCCTTTTAAATAGTGAAAACAAACGATAAGATGATAAAACTATGAATATATTTGTATAATAATAAAGCTTCACGCTAGAACATTGAATTCATCCTTAATCAACAAAGGTTTAGCTTCTCATGATTACACAATTACCCAGTTTCCCCCTAAAGGGGTAAACCCTAAAATATTTATGAAGAACAAAAGTATAATATGAGATGAGATCCCCTCTAATTATTGTGTAAGTCCTCTTATATAGTTTTTATGAGATCTAGGTATTAGAATCCATCAGGGACCGTGTTTCCTTGATTTGGAAGTCAAAATACGTCAAAAGGGACCCAATAGGTTTGTCTCAGTCGGCATTGTCGAATCCCCCAAAGCAATGCTGAAATTTAGGGTCTAAAGTACACCTTTTATTCCCGAAATATGGCTACTTTCGGTATTGCTTTAGCAATGCCAAAAGTTGTGTTGTGGATCGCCATTTTTCGTCTCGACTGTTTTGGTCGTAATTTCTTCGCCCGAACTCGGAATGACCTCATTATTTCGCCGTTCACTTCGTAATTGAATTATCTTCAAGATGGAGATAAGAAATCCTGAATTTGGATGAGTTTAACTTGGTCTTCTAGTCCTTCTTATGTTTTCGACTTTTTTTGCTCTTTTTCGTCGCACTTCTTCCACTTCTTTCGGCTTTAGACACTTGGATCTTCAAGAACTTCATTTTATAGATCTTTTGCAGATTTTTTCACTATTCTTAGGATGTTTCACCTGATATGACACAGAAACTAGAAAATAATCATAATAACGAGTAATATGCAAAAATTATAGCTAAAACAATTCTGGAATTGACATTCTAAACTTGTAAATTAAGCACTTATCATTCCCATATCAACTTTCCATACAATAGGCACATAAACGATGTTTTTTTGCAGCAATGTTTTTCTGCAACAAAATAACCTTGCCGGGCCAATGTCCCTCTTCCCAACTTCTATTCTTATCATTTTAACTTCCAAAGACTCCATGTTAGAAGAGGATATAATAAATTACTTCATCACCAAACTAAGGAAAGAAATTAATATCCTTTTATTGCTCACTGTAACTATAAAAAAACATATCAAATAGAAAAAAAACAAACATAGCTAGTTTGGGGCCTAGGATGTTTATTTGGGGCTTATGAATTTCTTCAACCAACCTAGAGAAAGGGATGTCTAAAATATGGTAAAATACGAAATTACCCTCTAACAAAACCTTAATCATTCTAAACCAAATACAAATACAAAATCATAATCACTCAAATACAAAAATCTTTAATCAAACTCAATTTTTTTTCAATTTCCATCAAAATGAAAAACTAAAATCTAATCAGTCACAAACAAGGATTGAATTCTCATTTTTTTTGGGTTTTGAAAGAAAATTATAAAAACAAACAATTCAAGTAATTGAGTTAAGTCCCTATAATCCGTTCCTTTTAAGAGAAACTCAACAATAATTTAACCATGAATCTCTGAAATTTCTTCATTAAATTTTCTGAAAATCAACCCAGAATCGGCTTATGTGTGCACTAGCATATACCGATTGTAGTTAATGTTACCAGGAATCTGTTTTTGTTGTACACATACATAAACCGATTATGGGTTGATGTGATGAACATCAACTACAATCGGTTTATGTTAGTGCAAACATACCGATTCTGGGTCCAAGTTTGAATTTGTAGAGAAATCATGAATCGGTGTTTATGTTCCTCACATATAAACCGATTATGAGAAATACCAAGTTTTTTGTATGTTTTTTTTGTTGTTGCTAGAATCGGATTATGTGAAAGACCACATAAACCGATTCAGGCTAACCCATATTTTTCTTCCAGTTAATACTTGATCACAGAATGAGTATGAAATCATACTTGATTTCAGTTCGAGTACAAGTGAAAATAGTTTTATACCCGAATTGAAAATGCGTATGATTTTGCACCCAAAATGAGTATAATTTTATACTCTAATTGAAAACGGTTTGAAAATGAGTATGAAATCGATACTCATTCTTAACTCGAGTATATATATGCAGTAGAATAAATGTTAGTTTTATTCGATGTTTAACAACACATAATTTCCCGATCAAAAAGAAAAAAATTACAAGAATCGGTTTATGTTCATGTCCATATAAACCGATCCTGGACAATCGGTTGATTTTCATGTCTATATAAATCGATTCTGGGTAAAAGCAACTTTCAAAAAAAATTGTATGTTTTTGAAGTTACAATCAGTTGATGCCAATGTCAACATAAACCGATTCTTGGTTGGTGTTCTTAGAAAAAATTCAAAACTTTAATTTTTTTCATGTTTTGATGATTCATTAACACAAGTTAATTTCATCTAACACGATATTTTTCCTACTAATCGACTAAATTAATGCTAAGTAATCAAGGGCACATTAGCCATTAACAAAAATATTTGGATAACAGGTTTCTAGAGATTACTTCTCAATGACTCTTTTTGTTTTTTGGTCATAGGCCCCAAATAATCACACTAGGTCCCAAATTAGCCAGGGAAACAAAATGTGATATAAGAAGACAACCTATGAGTAATAAAAAAAAAGGCTTCTCTTAAACATAGCCCGTGCTTTTATTAACTATAGCCCACATCAAAAAGTCATTAATTCAACCAAACATGTTCTTATGATTATTAACATAACCCATAAAATTAAACATGATTTTTATATATAGCCCATCAAATCCCTAAATCAAAAAAATAAAATTAAGTTAATTATGTAATATGTGGGCATATATAATTGATGATCTTAGAATATCCAGTTTTATGTAATCATGATTGAGAGAAAAAAATCATCTTAGAATCTTTTTAAAGAATAACAATGGTTATGGAGTTTTAGAAAATTGATTTTAGGAAAAGAATCAAAACCTTAGTTGATTTCATTTCTTTTTTCGATTAATATTGTTGTGGAGAAGTTTTAAAGGAATAGTGAGAATATACAACCTCAATTGATAATCATGATTTGAAAAAATAATATCGTTTTATAGAAAAAGGTGAAAACTTGGGGTTAGTTCTTTTTTTCTTTTTTTTCTTTTAGGAAAAGTAAATAATTAAGGTTTATAATAAGTTGATTTGTAAAAATAATGAGAGAACGAGAGGAAAATCTTCCATTAATCATTTGTAGTGGCCCAGTGTTGAGGAAACAACTTTCTTCTTGTGGTACGAGAAATGCTTGTTTGGATTTGTATTTTACTCCGGTGCTGTAGAATTTGAGATTGAAAGTAACATTTCTTGAACAATCCGGCGCTCGTTGTATTGTTATGCCTTGTCATGTTTCGCAAATATGGCATAGTGAGATTTCTGATGGGGTGTTCAGTTCCTTTTCTTCATATGGGTGATTGCGTTGCTAAGGAACTCAAAGAAGCAAATTTAAAGCCAATTGAAGCTGGGAGTGATGTGAGGATTGGAGTTCTTGCTAATGATGCACCTTCAACTGCGCGATACTATCAAGAATTGTTGGAGAAAAATGAGTTTTAATTAATAAGTTTTTTGGTCTTGGTGTGGTTTGATCTAATTACCTAAGGGTCTAAGGATACTCACTCATTTTTGGGTGAATGAAGTGGAACCTTTAGTCCCACATTGTGGAAAACTAAAGAGGAGCTCTACTATATAACCATATGCCTATGGATATACATAGTTCATGGGATCGAAGGATATCATCAAATGTAACCTACTGTAATTGTGTCTTCTTAATTTGAAAACCATATCAAGAAGAAAAATATTCCTTGGAACAATATCATGTAAAGTGAATCTAGTAGATCAGCATTAGTGATTTATGTCTAAGTGCTGCATTAGAAGGTTGATGCTTAACCTATCGGGAAGAATATAGTTGTTGCTTCCTACCAAGTAAACAATTAGAAGGTTTCTCAAAGAGAGATAGATCTATGGTTTCAACATGGGTTCCTGAACTTTCTTCCTCAAGTTTCTTGTTTTTTCTTGATACATTAGTTCTTTCTTGATTGTTTAGCTAGTTTACTGGTACTGGCATAGCTTCATCTGGTGAAGTTCTGGGTTTCGATTCAAAATTAAGCTTTTCATAAATGAGTTTATTGTTTAAAAATATAAAATCTTCTCAACCTCTTCTAATGTTTAACTAATTCTTGCAGATGAGCCTTCCATCTACATCATGTCAGGCATTCAGTATTGGACCTTCACGTCCTTCTTACTCCTTCTGTTAACATTATTGTTACAGTCGCTCCAAGTATTGTCATCCCAGCTAGCAGTTTTGCAAATCATCAGTCAGCCGATGATTATCAACAGTATGTTCCAGTATAATTTTCAACATGATCATGTGTATGATCCTTCTACAAACAGCAGTTCTGTTCGGTTCTCCCTCTATGCGCCGATTCGACTCAACCGGGTTACCTCTATAAAGTATCAACAAAGTAAAGTTAAAAATAAAGTTCATCTTTTGAATTTTGAAAAGGAAAATGTCTAACCGATTTTCAAGAGTATTATTCTTCTGCACATGTGCTGTCATAAACTATTCTCTTCCAGAGTGCTTCCACAACTTGTTGTCGAGAATCCTACGAATTTTTATTCCTCGTATCCGTTGTCAAAGTGCGTTCTTAGTTGGAATTCAAAAAAGAGTAATCATTATACTCTTGTCGGGCGTGAGTTAATAACCAAGCTACACTTTGAACAGATTGTCACTTACATAAAGATTCTCCATTTCGAAATTATCCTGTTTGAACAAGCTGTCACTTTGCCAACGGTGGTCTTCATCATTGTCGCTTTTCCAGAATCATTAAAATACCCAGTTTGGTCTCCAAATATTCACTGTCCTACTTTTTATTGTACGTCAATCACCAAATCAAACAACAAGTTTTCTTTCTCCTATTCATATCAATCACTTTTTAATTCAACAATCAGTTTTCTATCACACCGGCTGGGCAGTAAACCAACAATTATGGCCTCTTCGTCGAATAACCAAATCACAGTTATCACAAAAAAATTACAAACTACTACCATTCGAGATATAAACGCTAGCAACCTAAGAAAACTAATTGGCTCTCAAAAAGCTATTGCGGAGGCGGTAGAAGACTGGAGGAATACTGCGATAGGAAAGCTATTCTCTGATCTCCCAATCGAAACGGATGATGTAAGAAAAGGAGTTGCTTCTCTTTGGAGAAGGTGGAAGCTCAAAGAGATGCGTGCGGTGGATAAAAATATTTTTCTCTTCAAGTTTTTCTCAAAAGAAACAACGCAGGCAGTGATGAATAAGGGGCCATAGAACGTTCAGAATTGTCATTTAAATCTAAAAGAATATAATCCAACTATTTCTATCAAAGATTGGACGTTCACTAATCAACCATGGAATGTACAATTTCAACAACTTCTTCTAGAACACCACTCTGAAGCTATTATAAATGAAGCTATTGTTGAATTGGGTGACAAGATTTGTACAATTCCGGACAACTGCAGGCCAGGTTATGGAAGTATAATTACGGCTAGAGTTAATATCGACTTAACAAAACCATTGCATAGGGGTGGTTGGTGGAATACGGCTGCGACGAGTAAGTGGCTTGGGTGAGATATCACTGGGAAAAACAGTCGCACAACATTTGCAAGAACTGTTGGACAATCGATCATAACATTGAAGAGTGTGAGAATGTTGCGGAAGATCTGCGAATAAGAGGGTGTACTAATGAGCGATACATTGCCTCTTTACAATGAGTTAGCAACAGCTTATGGAGTTGAGATAATAGACGACATCAATTTGTTACTTCAAAGAGTTGCTGAAGCGAGTATGAACAAAATGAATATGGAGGTAGCGGAGAAAAATCAAGACCGGGAGAGGAAAACAAAAAGATCAAGGAATTCCAATTCGATTAACGAAAATTCTCTACACCCTAGTGGAAGTGAAAATAATAATGGAAAACGTTGTTTTCCCAGTAAGACTGATGATATGGAGTTTGAAATGATTGAAGAAGGAGTAATGAAGGAGAAGGAGGACTGGCATGATGTGGAGGAAGTCGATGCTGCTCTGGTAAAATTTTCTAAACTCTGTGAAGCTCACTTGTTTTGGTCTTTCTTTATTACTTCCAATCTTTCTTTACTGTACTCCAATACAATTTTTTCCTCTGCTACTATGAAAGTTTTAAGCTGGAATACACAAGGTTTCCTAGGAAAAGAAACTAGAGATCATATTGGTTATCTTAACAACCATCATTCTCCTGATTTTATTTTTCTTTCGGAAACAAAGATAAATGACAACAGGATAGTCAAGTTAACTAATTTTTTATGCATGACAAACATTTTTTATGTCCCTTCTATAGGTTCTGCTGGAGGCCTGATCCTTTTATGGAAAAATGGCTTCTCTGTAGATATAGTTGGCTCAAGTACTAAAATGATCCATGCTATAGTAAATCATGATCCTAGTAGAGGAGAATGGTTTTTATCGTGTGTTTATGGTACGTCATACAAGAAAGATCAACCTGATCAATGGTCTTACATCTTAGACCTCAGTAAAACTGTGAAAATCCCTTGGGTCCTAATAGGGGATTTGAACATTACTATTTTTCCACAGGATAGCAATACTAAATCCAAGAATAGTACGCCTAAAGAAGTTTTGGAATCCATCACTAAATCTGGTTTAGATGATATTAGATTTAGTGGTAATCAATTTACTTGGTCTAGTAATAAGCATGGAACAGGTAGATATAAATCACGTATCGATAGAGCCTTCACTAATAACGAATGGAACCTTGCATACCCTGATGCTTTACTCACCAATTTACCTCAAAGAGGCTCAGACCATTGTCCAATTTTATTGGACCTGTATAAACCACATAGAGGAAATGGTAGAATCTGGAAATTTTGGGAGCATTGGTTAAATAATATTCAATGTCATGAAGAAATTAAAAAGGCTTGGTCTGCTTCTTATCATGGTTCTAATGCTTTTGTGTTCACTAATAAGCTCTATAATACTAGACATATCTTGTATAAATGGAGTAAAGCGACTTTTGGAGATATTAAGGACAGAATCAAATACTTACAAGAAGATATAGCTAAACTTCAAGCGTCTGACAAAGAAGGTTCAAACACTAATGCAGTCGTCGACCTGGAAAAAACTATTAATCATCTCAATGATATTATCACCAGTTCCAACAAACAAAAATCAAGAGACCACTTCTTCAATGATATGGATAAAAATTCGAAATACTTTCATGCAAGAGTCAACAAAAGGAGATCAAGAAATAGGATTGATGCCTTAATCTATCCAGATGGTACTTGGTGCACAGACAAAGATGCTCTAGAAGATCTATTAAGTTCTCATTTTCAAAAAATTATGACAACTTCTTCACCGGGCAATAGTTACTTCTTTTTGGAGAACGTTCCTTCAATCATTACTGAAGAGGACAACCTTAATCTAGAGGCAATTCCATCAGAACAAGAAATACATACAGCTCTTATGGGCATGGAGCCATGGACAAGCCCGGGACCGGATGGATTTCCGCCGGGTTTTTATCAGTCTCAATGGGACGTGGTTAAGGAAGATGTTTGTAGCATGGTCAAATCTTTTTTTCACACAGGTTTTCTCCCAAAAGATCTCAACAAAACAAGAATTTCTCTCATTCCAAAAGTTAAATCTCCAAGTAAACCGGAAGATTTCAGACCAATTGCATTATGCAATACGGTTTATAAGATTGTATCAAAAATTATCTCTCTCAGATTGAAGAAACACATCAAAAAAATTATCTCCCCGATGCAAGCTTATATATGTACCTGTAGAGTTATTTCGGAGAATGTGTGTCTGGTTCAAGAGATTGTTCAAGCCATGAAGCGAAAGAAGGGTCGCGGAGGTCACTTAACTCTCAAGATGGACATGTCGAAAGCATTTGATAGATTAGAGTGGAGTTTTCTGATGGATGTTCTTAGACAGTTTGGTTTTGGAGACAAGTTTCGCAATCTAATAATGCAATGCATAGGAACTACTCAGATTGAAGTTCTCTTAAATGGTAGTCCGTCTAAGCATTTTACTCCTACAAGAGGCATACGTCAAGGGGATCCCCTATCCCCTTATTTGTTCATATTGGCTATGGAATCCTTCTCTACAGCTCTTGCTCACTATGAAAGAACAAAACAAATCACGGGTATGAAGATATCCAGATCAGCTCCTAAAATTAATCATCTTCTCTTCGCAGATGATTGTATTTTATTCTGTAAGGCCTCTCTTGATCAGACAAAAAAACTCCTACAAGTTATTGAAGACTTCAGTGTATGTTCGAGTCAGCTAATTAACTTCACCAAATCAGCGGTTTATTTCAGTTCAAATATGGATCCTTCCTCTTGTCAGCTGCTCAGTCGTATTCTTCAAGTTCGTGAATTGAATATAAAAGAAGAACAATACTTAGGACTCCCATTTTTTTGTAGGAAGAAATAGGAGAATTCCTTTTGGCGTCTTGCATGAGAAGATGAACCGTCGTTTTTCAAGTTGGAATGCTACCAATATGTCAGAAGCTGCTCGCTCGGTGATGATAAAAAAAGTTTCTAATGCGATTCCTATCTATCATATGCAAAGTTTCAAGTCGCTGGATTTAACGATTAAAAAGATGAATGCGGCTCAACAAGCTTTCTGGAGAAACAAAAAGTCTAATAAAGGTAAGAAGGTGATTACTTGGAAAAGAGTTTGCAATACTAAATCAGAGGGAGGACTTGGTTTTAGGGATATGCACACATTCAATAGAGCCTTGCTGGCAAAGCAAGCCTGGAAACTGTGTACGGACCAGTCTTCTATCATGTTCAGGTCTCTGAAGGCGAAATACTTTCCATATGGGAAACTCTTCGACCTTAAAAACAAATCTAATACTACATGGTCTTGGCGCAGTATAAGGTCTGAACTTCCATTCGTTCAAAATAATAGTTGCTGGAATATGGGGGATGGTAAATCAATTCTAATCTGGAAACATCGGTGGATTCCGGAACTCCAAAACCCTCCACAACCAAAACGTGGCTGCAGTATTACCCAGAATTATACTTATGTGTATCAACTCTTTTCGACAGATATGACAGAATGGAATAATTCTCTTCTTGAAAATTTATTCAGTGCGGAGACAATCAAGCTTATTTTGTCTATATCAATTCATCCTGCACAGTGATGCAGTTTTACAAGTGGTAAGTATAGGGATTCAATTCTCGGACTTTTTTAAAGATTTGGTTTTAGACAAAAAGATGGTGATTTTTATAAAACTTATAAAATAATGGAAATGCAAAAAATGATTTTTGTGTTCAATTAAAAGAGTCTAGGATGTCAAGATTCCATCACTACTACACATACTAAATGATTATAACTATTCCCTATAACATTCTCCCAAAATTACTCAAGACGATTTAGGACAAATAATACGTCTCGGAAAATAAATCTTTTCAAGCAATTATTTTTCTCAAAGAATTAACAATCTTCTTCACTATAAAATGCTATTCTCTAACATAGAATATATAAATCAATTATCAAGCATCATAGGACACATGAAGAAAATTATTACCTTACGAATCAAGAATAAGGACCAAGAGAATTATTATAGAAAATAATCAAAACATTCTAGCACACATAGTAGGATTTCCTCCCTAATCCTAGATAGAAATTTAGCTACTCATAAATAAAAATACTAACAAATAACTAAGGAAAAAGAAATAAAACTAAAACTAAAAATGGAAGAAGAGTAGAAGAGGTGTGGGATCTGGGATGTGGGATGTGGAATCGTATAGAGATTGTGTTGGGTCGAGCTCTATTTATAGTAGATGATGTCGGACCCTTTTTATTTTCTTAATTTATTTTTACTTTGTGGGTTGGGCACTCAAGAGTGGATTGCTTCTTTTTCTTTTAATTTCTTTCTTTTGTTCTTCGTTGGGCACTCATCACACCAGTAATATCATTGATTGTCTATTGCTTTCCACCATTCTTTTGCTTTGTCAACAACAACTCAAACGACAGAACCCGAACATATCCATGGTGTCGGCGTCTCGTCATCACTCGTCATCACCGGATTCATTACATTGCTAACTCACCATGAGTTATCTTCCGCCATGCAAGCAACACCGACAGACCAAGATCACCGTGATAACAACCAAACTTCGTTCTCTAACAACACAACAACATTTCTTTGCAACGTCACCATTTTCTCCTCAACAAGCAGCCATGTCATCATCTATGGCATATTCTCTCTGCCAATCTCGAGCTCCAACAGCCTCGATAAGAATAGCATGCACTCGTCGTTGATAATCAACATGACAAGACCTCATCTTCCACCATTTCGTCGTCATCCCCATGGTGTTGACGCAACTCCGTCTCGTCTCCTCACTGTCCCTAGCTCTAAACTTCGTCATCGAACTAGTTCTCATTCTCATCAGCCGAATAGCAACAAATCACCAACTTCAATCCCTTCCATCGAACTAACAAACATCCCAAACTCGTCATCATTCTCACCAGCCGAGAAACTTCCGTTCTCGCTTCACCATTAATGGCACCAAGCCATACATTGTCCTTCTCATTGAACTGCCGCATGTCCATCACGAGCTCTGTTAAACACCAGCAACAAACTTCATCGATCTCCGTCAACGGTATCAACCATGAATGGTCGTGAAAGTGAAGGAGATGATGGCGGCCCCCTATCGCATGTGCAGTGCCAAAATTCGAATTTTTACAACCCCTTAAGTAACAAAACGGACTCCCTTTAGCACTTCCCTTGCACTGACTACCCCTTAACATGAAGGTGTCCCTTAACGTACAGTGAGGGTTCCCTTTAACAAGAGATGCCCATTCAACTGTCAATCCTGGAAGACTGACAGTTTAATTCCAAGTTCATTCTTATTTTTCCCATAACTTCTTCATACGAACTCCGATTGACTCCGTTCTTTCGCCGTTGCCTTTGACTTGTCGTCCTCTACCCCATGAAAAGTAGAAATCTTGTATTTGAACGAGTTACAATTGGTCTTTGGCTCTTCCTCACTCTTAGCTAGCTTCTTTCACTGCACAACTAAGCTCAAATTCACTTCTTTTTGGATTATTCACCTTCTAACACACAAATAAGAGAAAACACACGTAACATACAATAATCTGCAAGAAAACCATCAAATACTAGCATGGAATTAACACCAAATATATGTGAAATATGCACTTATCAAATTCCCCCACACTGGATTTTTCTAGTCCTCGAGCAAACTAAAAATCCTAACTCACTGTCGCAGGCATCACGATTGCATTTAGCGTATGCAATAAGCATTTAAACCCCTAGGTGTCCCTAGTGGCCGAGTTATAGTCTCGGGAGGGTTTACCAGAGGTATACCCACAAAACCTACTCCAACTTCAAAGCGTTCCAGCGTCCCAAGCATCAAAGAGTTATGAGGACATAGAGTTTCTGCATGCTAGTAATAAGAAGTTAGAAATACCAAAGAACATATTCTCATTCTTAAATATTGAGTGAGAAATAATCACACCATAATGAGAGAATGCGTGTTTGAGAAACGACCAATAAGCATTTCGCCTCGACTTCGCCTCACTTAAAGGATTTTATGATAATTGCACTCAATAAGACAGCTTTTTTATGGGTCTCACATGTGTGCAGTAGGAATGAAGATAGAACTCCTACACACGTTGAATGGTGGGAAGGAAACCTTCCGAATTATTTCTCGGAGACCCCACAAAATCGTGGGAAGTAAAAGACTTTTTCTGATGATCTCTAAGAAAGGAAATCAACCACTTATAGCAAGGATGAGAGTACTTACCACCTTCACATATGATTGCACTGATGATAACACCACTCTCACAGCATCCAATAGAAACGTCTTCCTTCGGCTCGTCTTCTTCATCTTGGTCTTCGGTCTTCAACTGTTGATGATAAATTCTTGAATTTCGTAGAACTTTGACAATTTATAACTCTTTTTCCTCTATTTCTTGTCGCTTGAAACTTCTTTATATATTTTTCTTCCCCATGGCCTTATTGAACAAATAAATCCTAAATGCAAATCTTTTTGTATTTTGTATATTTTTTTTTTTAATTTTTTTTTTTAATTAAGATTGCAACTACAATAATAAAATTAACATGGCCATGAAAGAAGTACTTTACCACTTTGATCTTCACAACTTGTATTGTCTTTGTATCATAAACTTCAATATTTTTCATCTTTTGATTTTCTCTGCTCTTGTAAATAAGTCTTCATACTTAGATTTAAAATTTGCTCTTCCTTGAATTGTTGCTTAAAAACCTTAAACTTCTTCAAATTTCCTTGTAGATTTTGATGTCGCTCCTTTGTTGATGATGTGTTTCTATGGACCTGTTGTTGGCGAGAGAGAATGGTGCTAACTGTAAATCAAACTACAAGAAGGAGGTTTTCATCTATAGACGACACCATCATGATTGACAAAATTAGCACTCAAGAGATCAAAAATAGTGCTGAAAATAGTGTGAAGTTGGGTAGCTCACCATTCTACCCGGAATTTACGTATGGTGACACACACTCAAAAGAAAGCTCTTTAGTCAGCTTCTAAGAAATCTGGTCTGGTGCCTCTGTTGATTTGAAAAAGGTAGTCTCCACTAATGATTGATCAGCAACTCTAATAATGCATTTCTCTCTGCTCCTAATTTGCATCACCGGCATGATTAAATCCATTATTTAACACTCCAATTCATAAGAAATCCGAATGTAGTTCTCTAACACTTCCAAGTTCAGTTATGTCGGTCAGAACTCTCTATGTAAACATACCTAGAAGTATGCTAGTGACTCTAAAATCTCTAAAAGTTGGAGGTTTTATTCAAATAATTTATATATATATATATATTTTTATTTTTTTGAAAATTTTTAATCAAAAAGGCTAAAAATTCTATATGCAAAAGGTCAAAACAATCCCCCACACTTAAACTCTACATTGTCCTCAATGTTCTAAAGATAAAATTAAAAACATGAACAAAGAGAAACTATTTGAATCAAAAGAGTTAAGGAAAGATATTACCTTTTTGTATGAGCATGGGTTACCTCCCAAGAAGTGCTAAGTTTAATGTCTTGACCAGGACATTATCAGTCTCTCTAAAATTAGTCGTGATAAACGGGATCCTGTAAATTTGTATTTTCCACATCCGGGTTGGTCAATTCGATGAATGGTTTCAATCGCTGACCGTTGACTTTAAAAGTCTCTCCAGTATCATGATTACTCACCTCAATAGCACCGTGCGGATACACGGTCTTAACATAGAATGGGCCAGTCCAACGAGATCTAAGCTTACCAGAAAAAAGGTGAAGGCGAGAATTATACAAGAGAACTTTCTGTCTGGTGTAAACGACTTTCAAGAATCGATTTGTCGTGAAAAACTTTTGTTTTCTCCTTGTAAATTTTCGCATTTTGGTAAGAATCATTACGAATTTCTTCCAACTCATTGAGTCAAGTCTACTAAGTTATCACCAAAGAACAGGTAGGTCAAAGTTTATCCGTTTAATGGCCCAATAAGCTCGGTGTTCTAATTCTACAGGCAAATGGCAGGCTTTACAGGTAGGTCAAAGTCTACGGAGACATCCCAAGTGGAGTCTTAAAAGCGGTTCGGTAATCCCATAATGCTTCTATTAAGCGCAAAGACCAATCCTTTCGGGTAGGGTTTACGGTCTTCTCTAAAATTTGCTTGATCTGCCTATTAGACACTTCTACTTGGCCACAAGTCTGTGGGTGGTAAGGTGTAGAAACCTTATGAGTAATGGAGTATTTCTTCATGAGCGTCTCGAAAGACCGGTTACAAAAATGTGATCCTCCATCACTAATGATTGCTCTAGGCATACCAAATCGAGAGAAAATATTTTCTCTAACAAACTTGATCACAACATGGCGATCGTTTGTTTTGGTAGCTATTGCTTCAACCCACTTAGACACATAATCAACAGCTAATAAGATGTAAAAGTTTCCATAGGAATTGACAAACGGGCCCATAAAATCTATGCCCCACACATCAAATATTTCTATTATCGTATAGGATTAAGTGGCATCATATTTCTTCTGTCAACTTCCCTAACTTCGACATCTCTCACAACTTTGACAAAATAGGTGGGAGTCCTTGAACAGAGTTGGACAATAAAGACCAGATTGTAGAACCTTAGCAGCTGTTTTCTTAGAACTAAAGTGACCCCCACAAGCTCCAGAATGACAAAAAGTCATAACACTGGATATGTCGTTGTCAGGAATACAACGACGGATGATCTGATCAGGGCAGTACTTGAATAAGTATGGATCATCCTAGAAAAAGTATTTAACCTCGGACAAGAATTTAGCTCTATCCTGTTTAGACCAATGGTCGGGCATTTGACCAGTTACCAAATAATTGACAATGTCAGCAAACCAGGGTAACTCAGAGATGCAAAATAGTTGTTCATCAGGGAACGTGTCATGGATTGGTATCTCATCATCTCTAGTCTTATCAAGGATACGGGATAAATGGTCAGCTACAACATTTTCAGACCCTTTCTTATCACGAATATCTAGAGTAAATTCTTGGAACAGCAATACCCATCTAATTAGCCGTGGTTTAGAGTCCTTCTTTGAAAGGAGATACTTGAGTGCGGCATGATCAAAATAGACAATAACTTTAGACCCTAGGAGATATGATCTAAATTTCTCCAAAGCAAAAACGATGGCTAACATTTCTTTCTCAGTGGTTGTGTAGTTCATCTGGGCATCGTTTAGGGTCCTACTAGCATAATAAATCACACTAGGTGTTTTATCATGTCGTTGGCCAAGGGACAAAGACCAACCGCATAATCGGACGCATCACACATGATTTCAAATGGGAGGTTCCAATTGGGTGGTTGGATGATAAAGCAGAAGTCAACAATAATTTAAGCTTCTCAAAAGCTTGAACACATGCTTCATCAAATACAAAGGCAGATCTTTAGCAAGTAGGTGCGATAGAGGTAAAGCAATCTTGCTAAAGTCTTTGATGAAACGACGGTAAAATCCAAAGCATGTCCAAGGAAAGATCTAACATCGGTTACATTCTTAGGTTGTCTTAATTTGGAAATTAGGTCAACCTTGGACTTATCAACTTCTATTCCCTTAGAGGACACCACATGTCCTAACACTATTCCAGATTTAACCATAAAATGACACTTTTCCCAATTAAGGACTAAGTTCTTTTCTTTACAACGTTCTAGAACTAGTGTAAGGTGGTGCAAACATTCATCGAAAGAGGATCCAAACACTGAAAAATCGTCCATAAAGACCTCGATAAATTGCTCAACCATGTCCGAAAAGATACTTAGCATGCAACGTTGGAATGTTGCGGGTGCATTACACAACCCAAAAGGCATACGCCTGTAAGAAAAAGTACCAAATGGACATGTGAAGGTTGTTTTCTCTTGGTCTTCCGGGGCTATAGGGATTTGGTTATAACCAGAATAACCATCTAGGAAACAATAATAGCTGTGGCCCGCTAATCTTTCTAACATCTGGTTGATGAATGGTAAAGGAAAGTGGTCTTTCCTAGTTGCTGAGAGTTCAAATTTTACGGTAATCTATACAAACTCTCCACCCGTAGTAACACGGGTAGGTATCAATTCATTATTCTCATTCGCAACTACCGTAATCCCGGACTTCTTTGGGACAACCTGAACAGGGATGACCCATTTACTATCGAGATATGGGGTATATGATACCCACATCTAATAACTTGAGCACCTCGGTCAAACAACTTCCTTCATATTAGGATTCAAACGTCTCTGCATTTCTCTTGAGGTTTTGGCACCTTCTTCTAAGTAGATGTGGTGCATACAATCAGCAGGACTAATTCCTTTCAAATCTGCTATAGTCCACCCTATTGCAGTCTTGTGCTCATGAAGAACACTAACTAGTCTACTTTCCGGGTCGGGCTCTAAGTCGAGGCAATTATGACGGAAGAGTATTCTCATTACCAATAAATACATATTTCAAAGTGTATCTGGTTGTGGCTTTAATTCAAGGGTGGGAGCCTTAACTGATGATGGGAGGGGTTTATCTATGGTCGGCGGAAGAGGTTCTGGTTTACGCTGCCATTTTCCATAATCCATTACTGGCGCAGAGTCTAACAACGCATTAACTTCTTCAAAATGACTATCCTCATCATAGTAAGCTCCAAAATGGGCCAAGCACGCCTCTAAAGGATCGCTAACACTATTGGTGGAAAAGGTATTCTCCACTAGAGAGTCAATCATGCATATAGACTCATAGTGTTTAGGATCTGGTGGGGCTTGTAACGCCTTAAAGACGTTCACTGAGATTTTCTGATTCCCAAAGGAAAATTCTACTAGGCCATTTTGACAATGTATGACTGCATTTGCAGTGGCTAGAAACAGACGACCTAGGATGATTGGGATATTGATATCTTGACTAGAGACGGGTTGAGTGTCTAAAATCACAAAGTCAACAGGATAAATAAAGTTTTCTACCTGAACCAAAACGTCTTCAATAATTCCACGTGGGATTTTGACTGACCTATCGGCTAACCGTAGTGTTATCTTAGTTGGCTTCATCTCCCCTAGTCCAAGTTGTTCATAAACCGAGAAAGGTAAAAGATTCACACTAGCCCCAAGATCTAATAGAGCATTGTCTATCGTTTGGTTACCTATGACACATGTGACAAAGAGGACAACCAGGATCTTTAAATTTGACTTGCAGGTACTTTTGTGAGATTATGGAACTAACTTGTTGGGTCAAAAAGGCTTTTTATGGACACTCGCCTCTCTCTTGAAAGTGCACATCTCTTTTAAGAACTTGGCCATAGCGGGTACATGTTTAATTGCATCTAACAAAGGCAAGTTAACCTTAACTTGCTTAAAGATGTCTAGGATTTCAAAGATATGTACTAGGTTTTTTCTTAGCTAGTCTTTGAGGAAATGGTGCAGGTGGTATGTACACTCTCTCAGGGGTATCTTTCTCACTTGGACTCTTAGCACACTCAGGCCCATTAAGGTCTTTAGACGAAGTTTGGTCAACTGTCTCCTTTTCACTGGACTCTTGTCCTTAGGTGGTTCTACCGAGTTCTCTAGAGTTTTACCACTCCTAAGGGTGATAACTGCTTTGACATGTTCATTATGTTTAGAACTACCCGACATATTAACCTGGTTAAATCCTTTCGGATTTGGAGTTGTTTGACTAGGTAATGTCCCACTCTCTCTATCATTTAACCGGTTCGAAAGTTGACTTATTTGAGTCTCTAGGTTGGCAATAGCTCATTTTGTTGGTTACGCTGACTCGTCAGGACAAATTCATCGAGATTCTGACCTAAATGGTTGACATTTTGGGTAGTCTCGGCATGGTTTATCACACTACGATCAATAAAGAGTTTTAGACTTTCCTCTAGGGATGACACCTTTTTATCAACTGGGCTCGGTTCCTGAACTTGAGATTGGTTCCTAGGAAAATTGGGTGGTGAGCTACTCGACGGGCCACCTTGATGGTTACCTTTAGACCACGAGAAATTCGGGTTATGTCTCCAACCAGGGTTATAGGTATTTGAGTATGGGTCAAACTTGGGTCGAACCTCATATTTAGAGTTCATACCACCATGTAGGACACTAACCTGGTCACGAGTAGTTTCAGTTGGGTAAAACTGGGGACACTGAGATCCAATATGACTTTGATCACCACAATTGGTACATGGATATGTTCTGGGCTCACTATTACAGCTCATAGTTTGGTTGGACCCTTGGTTTATCTCTAAGGCCTCTAGACGCCTAAGGATGTCAGACCCATTATCAACTCTATTGACCCTATGGATAGGGTTCCTAGTTATTTCGGGCTCCCTCATTGAAGCCCATTGACGGGTCTTTTCAGCTAACTCGACCAACTCGTCAAAACATTCATCTGGGTTTTGATGGGTAAATTTTCCACCACTCATTGTTTCTACCTGCATTCTAGTTTCACTATCAAGGCCCTCATATAAAATTTGGGCCATGTGGGCTTTATCAAAGCCGTGATGTGGGCATTGGTATAACAATTCATTAAACCTTTCTATATAACCGTGTAGGTGTTCACCTAATTTTTGCTTAAAGGTTTGGATAGACTGTCGAATAGTAGCAATCTTATGGTTTGGGTAGAATTTCTTAACGAAAACCTCTACAAGTCCATCCCAAGTAGTGATTGTTTTGGAAGGAATGATATGATACCACTCACTGGATCTTTCTTCTAGGGAAAAGGGAAACAAACGTAACCTAACATCGTCTTTGGTGACATTTGGATAACTCATGGTATCACAAATCATCTCAAAGTCACGGATATGGGTATACGGGTTCTCATTCTCTATTCTCTTAAACTTACGTAGCATGCCAAATGTCCCAGGTTTAATATCAAACTTCACGGTAGTGGCCGGTAAGACAACCCCAGTTCACGTATCACCCTAGACGGGTTTAAACGGTCCCTAAGGATTTTGGTTGGCACAACTTCACCCTCATCATTTTCATTAACCATTTCGGTAAAAATAGAATTACCACCTAAATCCGTGTAACGGGTCGGACTTAAATTAAAAAGGTCGTTTTCTACAAGTCGATGTTCTACCCGTTTCCAACGTCGCATACACACACAATAATTCTAGTGAAGCAATTGGTGTGTAATTTTTTTTTTTTTTTTTAAACAAAGAAAGATAGAAATAAAAATAGAATAACACAAACAAGGAAGGGAAGTTCTATTCAATCACAAAAAAGGCTGACTCCACCACAGTAAACCTGCTGATTTCTAGCAAACAAAAAGCATGATGGCTCCACTTAGATTGTTTTCTAGACCAGCTTCTAATCCTTCGAAAGGGAATTCGTTACAATCTGAGTAAACTCCTCTGGAATCAATCTGAGTTAAAGTATATTGAATAGAGGCGAGAGAAGCTGCTAGAGCTTTGATACTCAAGGCCTCACCGTATTACAAGGCGGCGCAGTCACGCATTCAATTTACGAAACCATCATGAATTTCGGAGTATGCCTAAAGAGTAACCAATATTTTTCGAACGACTTTCCAACTAAGCTCGTTACCTTATAGGTCTCGTTCTACTTCAAATTTTAAAGCTTAGGTTCGCGTAGGTATCGTTTTCCTAAGGCGGGCAAGAAGAGAACGGTGATGAAATCCGAACCCTTATCTTGTATGGCCAGTCCTTGCCCTTTACTAGGAAAATAAAACATCCGTATTCAAGTCCTCAACATATATGCAAACGAAGGAATACAGTAACTCGCTAACAAGAGATTCGCGAGTGTTTCGACAAACTTACCTCCCGTATCAGACGGGGGATGAACCGTTGTTGTCGACTCGGGCCACGACTCCTATGTCATGCACGAACCCGAGGGGCCGAGGTGATATTGTAATCACCGTCCTTCTCTGCAAACAGTTTGATATTTAATATTACCCTTCCGTAGGGTTTTTAAAAAAATAATAAAAGAATGTCCAAGTCCAAAGTCCCAAAAAAATAATAATAATAATAATAATGCAAAAGAAATATAAAATTACAAGAATATAGAAATCCTAATACAATCAATAAAATAAAATAAACTCTCTTTTTTTTTTTATGTAAAAAAAAAAAAATTCTTCTTTTGATCTTTACTCCCAAGTCTTTTTACACATTCACCAAAAGCTTTGGCAAATTTTTCCGCTTCGAATTCCAAATTCTCTTTTGGTATGCAATTCCACAATAAATATAGAATATTACCTGCACAATAAAGAGAAATAACAAGAATAATACCAAGTAAAATCAAAGAAAATAAAATAAAACAAAAACTAAACTAAAATTTAAAATTTAACTAAAAAGAAAATAAAAATCTAAAACTTAACCTAAAGGCAAGTCCGCGTCGACGGCGCCAAAAACTGATGCAGTTTTACAAGTGGTAAGTATAGGGATTCAATTCTCGGACTTTTTTAAAGATTTGGTTTTAGACAAAAAGATGGTGATTTTTATAAAACTTATAAAATAATGGAAATGCAAAAAATGATTTTTGTGTTCAATTAAAAGAGTCTAGGATGTCAAGATTCCATCACTACTACACATACTAAATGATTATAACTATTCCCTATAACATTCTCCCAAAATTACTCAAGACGATTTAGGACAAATAATACGTCTCGGAAAATAAATCTTTTCAAGCAATTATTTTTCTCAAAGAATTAACAATCTTCTTCACTATAAAATGCTATTCTCTAACATAGAATATATAAATCAATTATCAAGCATCATAGGACACATGAAGAAAATTATTACCTTACGAATCAAGAATAAGGACCAAGAGAATTATTATAGAAAATAATCAAAACATTCTAGCACACATAGTAGGATTTCCTCCCTAATCCTAGATAGAAATTTAGCTACTCATAAATAAAAATACTAACAAATAACTAAGGAAAAAGAAATAAAACTAAAACTAAAAATGGAAGAAGAGTAGAAGAGGTGTGGGATCTGGGATGTGGGATGTGGAATCGTATAGAGATTGTGTTGGGTCGAGCTCTATTTATAGTAGATGATGTCGGACCCTTTGTATTTTCTTAATTTATTTTTACTTTGTGGGTTGGGCACTCAAGAGTGGATTGCTTCTTTTTCTTTTAATTTCTTTCTTTTGTTCAAATAAGTCGTTGGGCACTCATCACACCAGCCAATATCATTGATTGTCTATTGCTTTCCACCAGCTGTTTTGCTTTGTCAACAGCAGCCGAGCGACAGACCCGAACATATCCATGGTGTCAGCGTCTCGTCATCACTCGTCATCACCGGATTCATTACATTGCTAACTCACCATCAACTTATCTTCCGGCCATGCAAGCAGCACCGACAGACCAGCATCACCGTGATAACAACCAAACTTCGTTCTCCTAACAACAGCAACAACATCTCTTTGCGAACGTCACCATTTTCTCCTCAACAGCAGCCATGTCATCATCTATGGCATATTCTCTCTGCCAATTTCGAGCTCCAACAGCCTCAGTAAGAATAGCATGCACTCTTCGTTGATAATCAACATGACAGCACCTCATCTTCCACCATTTCGTCGTCATCCCCATGGTGTTGACGCAACTCCGTCTCGTCTCCTCACTGTCCACAGCTCTAAACTCGTCATCGAACTAGTTCTCATTCTCATCAGCCGAGCAACAGAAATCACCAGCTTCAATCCCTTCCATCGAACTAACAGCATCCCAAACTCGTCATCATTCTCACCAGCCGAGCAACTTCCGTTCTCGCTTCACCATTAATGGCAGCAAGCCATACATTGTCCTTCTCATTGAACTGCCGCATGTCCATCACGAGCTCTGTTAAACACCAGCAACAAACTTCATCGATCTCCGTCAACGGTATCAACCATGAATGGTCGTGAAAGTGAAGGAGATGATGGCGGCCCCCTTATCAGTATTGCAGGTGCCAAAATTCGAATTTTTACAACCCCTTAAGTAACAAAACGGACTCCCTTTAGCACTTCCCTTGCACTGACTACCCCTTAACATGAAGGTGTCCCTTAACGTACAGTGAGGGTTCCCTTTAACAAGAGATTCCCATTCAACTGTCAGTCCTGGAAGACTGACAGTTTAATTCCAAGTTCATTCTTATTTTTCCCATAACTTCTTCATACGAACTCCGATTGACTCCGTTCTTTCGCCGTTGCCTTTGACTTGTCGTCCTCTACCCCATGAAAAGTAGAAATCTTGTATTTGAACGAGTTACAATTGGTCTTTGGCTCTTCCTCACTCTTAGCTAGCTTCTTTCACTGCACAACTAAGCTCGAATTCACTTCTTTTTGGATTATTCACCTTCTAACACACAAATAAGAGAAAACACGCGTAACATACAATAATCTGCAAGAAAACCATCAAATACTAGCATGGAATTAACACCAAATATATGTGAAATATGCACTTATCACACAGCAAGACAGAATGATTTGGCTTCTGGAGAAAAATGGGTCCTTTTCGGTTAAATCTTCTTACAGAAAGATGCTACAGGATTCGACTCTAATCCAACCAGTGGATACAAGAATGAGAAAAATATACTGCAGACTATGGAGACTATCTACTCTTCCAAGGATAAAGCAATTTTTATGGAAGGCCATATCAAATCTCCTTTCGACTAAGGATACACTGGGTGTAGCCATTTTCGGGGAAGATGACTCTTGTCCTATGTGCAACACTCATCCAGAGACGGCTACACATCTCATCATGAACTGTACCTATTCAAGAGCAGTTTGGTTTGGTACTCTGGGTTGGACTTCTAATTCTTCAGGGTCATTGTCTGAATGGATTGAGAATTGGTTTGTCGGGCTGCAGAATGGTACAATCAAAGAAGGTGAAATAATTAACAGGGCAATCGTTGCCTGGAATATATGGACAACACGTTGCAATAAAGTGTTTCAACAATCGAACCCAACGCCTGAAGTTAACATTCGACAGTGCATTTCTCTGATGGAAGATCACAGAACGGGAACTTACAATTCTCATCAACCAACTACTAGAGTTAACCGTGTTAATTTTCATTGGGTTCCTCCAACTTTAGATACTTTAAAAATTAATTGTGATGGCTCCTTTGATCAGAATAATCTTAATGGAGGAATTGGTCTAATCATTCGAATTCTCAGTATACGCAGAGCAAGAAGGGGAATCTACCTGAATCAAATCAGAAGTGCGGAGCAGGCTGAGTGTATGGGTCTCTGGAAAGCAAGACAATGGGCGAAAGAACTAAAGCTTCATAGTGTAATCTTTGAGATGGATGCTAAAGTGGTGGAAGACGCGGTCAATCAAGAAATCAGTTCGGTAGACTGGAGACTTCAACATACTGTTCAAGATATCAAACTTTTATTTTCGGTTTTTAGAAGTTGGAAACTTGTTTATGTTCCAAAACAAGGAAATAAGATAGCTGATATTTTAGCCACCATGGCTAGAACTAGTAGGTTATCGAATTCTTGGGATTGCTTTCCACCCCCTGAAATCTCTCTTCAGCTTGCTGAAGATGGGTCTCATGTATTGGTTTCTTAATTTTTAATCTATCTGTTTTCGGTTTCAAAAATATGCTTATGGATATGTTGTAAAACAACATTGTGGGTGGTGTGGTTTGTAAAACAAACATATTTTTGTAAAACAACATATTTTTGCCCATGCGATATGCGCATATACCATGCACCAAGTTCCTCTTCTACTCGGATTTATTTTTGGCGAGTTTTTCTTTAGGAAATTGATTCCAAAAATATTTTAAGAGTTTTATTTATGGTAAATTCATTTTACACGTTTTTGAAGAAAACCTAAAACTTCCAAAAATATTTTAAGAGTTTTATTCTTTTATTCTAGGGTTTTATCCATTCGGTTTTACTTCCATCCCCGTTGCTGAGTTCGAAGAAAGGGTAACTTGTGTTGTGCTAACTCAAGTTATATCAGGCAGTCTTATCCTGGACACATCTTCGCTGTGAGGGGTTTAGCATTACTCAACTCGAGTATACCCGCGAACTAATGTGTTAAGGACAACTTGTTGAACTTTGTGATTCTCGCTTTCACAAGTTATTTCAAAGAGAGTTGTCTTGGATTAGTTCTTACATATTATTTTTGATACATCTAACGTGCTGTTCATTGTTGCAAGATCCCAACAAAAACTTCAGAGCCAGGTACTAAATTTCCCGGATATCAAGATGCATATGTTTTTTAATATGCTGATTGCCGAGTTATGACCTGCAGGGATTTGAGGTTGTGCTGCCAGACAAACGTGCAATGGAGCACACCGTAGTTCCAGTGATCGAAGCTTTGATCAGGAAGGATATCTAAGGGGCGAGAAATCTGTTGAGAGTTGCTCTTCAAGTTCTTTTGGTAAGAGGTGTGAATGTTGTTATCCTTGCTTCTGATGACCCGAGACAACTTTTGCCTCCTGATGATCCTCTTTTAAAGAAATGCATTGATCCACTGGATGCTTTGGCAAGATCAACTGTAAAATGGGCTCAATCTACTAGACAATCTCAGAAAAATATCTGAAACCTTTGGTATAATCAACTCATTTCTGTAAAGTTAAAAGAGTTATAAGATTATAATGTGTGTTCCTGACATTGCAATACCAATGAAAAAGTTTGTCACTGTCTTCTTGTCAACGTTCATAATTTCATTATTTTTTCCTGTAATTGCAACGTTCCTGACAAGTCCAGCAGACGAATTCGATAAACAAAAGATACAGGGAAAACATTCCATCCTATATATGAAACATTTGATATCATTATTCGATTCAATACACAACAGAATACAAAGCCATTTCGGTTCATGCTTGAACATCACATAGACTACAACAGTAACTTTAATCATGTCAAACAGAAGAAGTTCCTTCCCTGACGACTGCTAACGAGAACAATATTTCGTCTCACGAACACTGCGAGGAAGTACTAACACAAGCTGCAAAGAAAATGAGGAGATAAGAGAAGTACACTACAAATTCGACCTAGAGACACGTTTTGAAAGCTTGTGTGAACCACCTAATAACTTACTTTGGTTGATCCATGCAGAGATCAAGTGATGGGCAATGGCAAAGGGCCCAGGAATGAACATGGGAGCAAGTTCACCGCTTTCTACGTTGAAATCTGAAGAGAAGTTCAGGCCCTTCTCGACTCCTTTGCACATCTGGTCAACTTTGTCTGCAGCCGTCCTTTGCGCCTTTTCATACTCCGCAAACGTCAGTGCATTCTTTACGTCTTCTCTACTATGCCATCGAGCATCTACAAACAAAAAATAAGTTCTTTACGTGATCATATCACTTAAACTGAAGTTGCGTGAAACTGATTGGGAACGCCTAAAATAGGGTCTCTAGATGTAGATTTAGCGGGCAATAATTAGGTGCATATAAAATGCTTAGGCAAGGAAACTCCAGCAGAAAATTACGTGCTAACAAGTCCTTGACAAACTTATATTTCTTCAAAATCTTTAAAAATACCTTCCAACTCCACCTTGTCGACACTTATTTCAAGTGATTTTGCATACGCAAAGAAACCCACCATCAATTGGCATGGCATACTATTAGGTCCAACTGAAACATTTCAAATGAGAAAGAAGTCAGTTCCAAGACAGATAGACAGAACAGTCATGAACAGTATCATGACTTTACGCTATTTACCCACAGGATTCCCTACATACTTTGTGGATAAATTAATAATGATAACAGGAACAGTTCCTAGGAGGTATTGGTGTTAAGTGTTAACTGTTAACTCAAGTAGCTACAGTCACAGGCTTTCACATTGAATCCTTTTTTTTTCATTATAAGACATGCATATGGTGTGTATCGTGGAAGACGAGCAAGATCACATACCGGGCCAAGGCTGAGAACTATGATATATAACTTCACCAACTTCAATACCAGTTTCCTCCCATGTTTCTCTCCTTACAGCCTCTTCCAAGCTTTCTCCTGGCTATAACAAAAAGGTCAAGAATGAATACTATAAATACGAAGGTGGTTTGTTTCAAAAGCAAAATAGAAGAACGGTAGCGATAGCGAAGAACACTTTTTCTAAAGTAACCTAGTGTATTTACTTGTGAACGTGGTTAATAATTATTACTGCTTTTGAGATTCAATCGGAACAATATTAATGGAACACTGAAGCTCTTAGAATTGGTTGCTAAACATGAATCCGTGTTTATGATCTGTCCATATAACGACTAGTCCTAGACATATGTTGAGTTTATGATCTGTCCATATAACGACTAGTCCTAGACATATGTTGAGTGGAAAATCTCAAGCACGAACTAACTTGAGTGGAAAAAGCAACATACCTCGATAAAACCAGCAAGACAGCTCCACATACGGGGAACAAATCTCGATTGTCTGCTTAATAATGCACGATCATTTTCTTTATCAATGACTAACATGATAACCACCTGTCGAAAATCCATTCTCACATGAGCATATTTCAACATTGCAAACACAATTCAATTCTTCAACTCAATGACTAACTGAACTACAACACACTACAAAATCATAATCAGAACACGAAGGTAGGAGGGTTGTATACCGACCGGATCAACACGAGGATAAACTCTCTTCTTGCACTCTTCATTTGAGCATTGTTTCCTCCTCCCAGCATCTATAGGAATAGTCTTTCCTCCACAATTCCCACAAAACCTTGATATCTTGTGCCACTCCAACAATGCCCTAGCCTGATCTAATCAGTAATCCCCAAATCAATGTCAACAAAAATAACAAATTAAACAAAAATATTATCAGTAAAAGCTTAAATTTTTGTTGCTTCTTACATGTCCAGCAATAGCTAATTCCTCCATCTCCCTAGAATCCCCCCAATCAGTAGCAACCATCAAAGTCCTAAGCTCAGCAAAACAAAACTGCTTCTTACTCAATTCAGAAACCCAGACATCACCACCAACATTCTCAACATCAATAGCCCAATAAGTAAAATCCTCCTCAACATCTTTACCTAATCTTGAACCAAGATAAACAAATGAATCCTCATTTATAATCTTCTCCTCATTCCCAGATTTCTCCACAATTGATTTACAATCACTCAAACTAATCCACCCTAAATTCCAAACTGTGGAAGAAGAATTCGAAGATGATGAAGCTAATGGTCTGCCTTTTCTGAATGGTAAGAATTTAAAATTCTTCCAAAACACTGAATCCTTATTATTATTGTTGGTGGTGGTTTCTAAAATGAGTGTTTTGAGGTTGAGTAGTGATGAATTTGGTGAGGTTGGATCTCCTGGTTTTGGTGTTTTAGATCTTAATGGATTACCAGCAAAAGCATGAGACTGTGTTGATGATGATGAAGACATGGTTCTTGTAGTTAGAGTCTGGATTTTTGGTGTGATTGATGAGACGATTATACGAGAGATTGAAAATGATAAGGGCATTATTGTTATTCTTCGTCTGATTTATTTACAGAGTTAGTAGGAGCTGTGGAATTAGAAAGAAACACGGAAGTGATGATGATATCATGAATCTTATGTTTGAACCGTGGAATTAATTAAAAAGGTCGCCACTTCGACTCTCAGCCCACCCTTTTAACTTACAGAAAAACACAAATCAATGAGACTGAAGGTAAAACTCAGCTCTCAACTGGTAGGTGAACATGGTTCGATCCAGTCGGCATAAATCTTTGTGTCCCAATTCAGTAAACACTTCTTAACCAAAACCACTTGATTTTTAAAGCATCTGCACAACTACGAAAGCTTCTTAACATTAGTACACAGGATATAACTTGACAGGATTTGAACATTATGGCATATAATCTTACTTTACTAAGAAGATTATCTCGGCTTCTGACTTGGATGATGACTATGCATACAATGGGACAATGTTTAACAAGTTTGGATTCTGAATTCCACTTTAAATTGAATCTCAACCTAACCATAATCAAAATTAACCTAATGGGGCTGTGATTTGCGGAGACAAAAGAGACCAAAGGTCCAAAACGGAGTCTGGTTATTTTTGGAATTACTCTATGTTTCCTTAATTATTTGCTTAGGATTCTAAGTTTTTTTCCCTATATATATAGTCATAGTTTATTCTAGTTTTTATGCATTCTTGTTTATTTGGTGACTGATCAAAGGTTAAGGTGGTTGATCGTAAATGGAGAAGAAATCGCACGATGGAGAAGAAAGGTTTGTAATTGATTTGAGCACGCTTGATCTTTCTGCATCTTCTCATGATGCTGGTGTCACTGTCAATGTCGCCGGCAAGGTCTTACCGGTTGCTAATAAAGAAGAATGTCGTGAACAAGAAACAGAAGAAGATTCCCTCTCCGTTGCCGCTGGTGTCACTGTCAAAGCAAAATCTGAAGAAGATTCCCTCTCTACTACCAGTACTATAGAATATCGGTCTGATTACACGGACGAAGAATATCCATCTGAAACTGAAGACGATGAAGATGGAGAATATGTGAGTAATAATAACTACAAAGTAAGTTCAATTAATTTCTTTTGATTCAATTATAAACAACACAAGTGAGGGGCTCGTATGTGAAACATTTGCTGCCCCAAACTTTATCTTTCCTTCCATTATATTTTCGGATGATGTAATGACAATAAGATGTTTGCAGGAGGAGGACGTGAGGATGGACGTGACAAAAACTCGGACTCCATCAATTCGGCCTCGTAGGGCATGGGAAGACAAGGATAAATGGGAAGACAAGGATGAATGGGTTGCTTCATGGAAAGAGTTATGTAAGTTCCGACGTTGGACTTGGATTGATGTGTATGCTTATTTTAATAAGGGTCAAGGAGGATATGGAGTTATTTTGCGCGATGCGCTCGCAAAACAATAATTGCTTCAGCCAAGTTCTCAAAAGATGGAAAATCTTTTTTTTATCAAGTGTTCATGGGAATAAAGGCTGGTGTCGAACTTGCTGACAGACATGGACGTTCTTTTCTCAATGTCAAGTGTAATTCAATTATGGTTGCAGCTCTGTTTTGTGATGCAAATGAGTGCATTAATAAGAATTGCAGAGACACGAGGTATCCCAACTATATTTGCGAGAGGTGTGAGGTGTTATTCTCGAGCTACATTGGTTGGAGGAGGATTAGTTGGTTGTTGGTGCCTCTTATCGTGGAACTTAGAAGCAGAAAAATACAAGTGGCAGATTCGTGTTCGGAGGAAGCTTCACATTATGTGGCAAAAAGGGGAAAAATAATTAAGAGGCGTGAGGTTGAGAAAAAAGAAGAAAGCAGCGCCCCTGATGATGATAAGCCAAGTGAGATGAAACCTGATGATTTTCCACCAGAGCTAATTAATATTCTATGGGAAGATGCTTTTTCTAAGACGGCAGACTACACGGCCATTCCTTTCGACGAGGACTACTATGCTATGTAGTTCCATTACTCTTATTTTAGTTGGTAGCTGTGCAGTGTTTTTATGTTCGAACGCCTATGTATTTGTGGGTATTGTTTGCATTTAAAGGGGACGAAGACCTACTGATGCTTTCTTCTCCGATTTTTTATATCGGATTTCAAGTAAATATAATTAGATAAAGAGTATTACATTAACTAGTTGTAATCCTAACAAGCTAAGCTCCAACACCATACTACTACATTAATTGAACAGGTTGCTGTGCTAACCTACCAGCGATCCTCATGGGTAACCTAGCCAAGGGAGCCGAAGCGAATGAGGGGCTAAGATTGTGTCACAAGGGGTCAAACTAACACTACCTTCCATGTTAATTCCTGCAGTATTAACTAGTATACTAAATAATCACTTTTATAAACCTCATTAGCTCAAGTAATCCTATTAACTAGTGGTATCTTCTTTCCTATTAAAAAAAAATCCTATTAACTACAAACTACAATAGGGATTTTTGTTTTTTGTTTTTTTTGGTAATCTACATCCAGCAGGAAAACTAAGAGGGCTTTACAAACCGGGAAAAGCCCCATCCTCCATTAGTTACATCAACCAAAAAAGATGGAGGACTATTTAGCCATTTATTACATAAATTTTCATTAGCTGCCTTTTTAGCAAGCACATCTGCAGCTACACTACCCTGTCTATGTGTACAAAGATTACATGAGCAAGTTGTGATACCAACAAGTTCACATCAGCCAAAATATTACAAAAAAAACAAGTTGTGATATATAAGGAATCACTTTCAACATAAACATTCTTCTTTCCCAGCTTTAGCGCAAGACTTAAACCTTCACGGATGGCTCGGATTTCATCCATATTGTTTCCATCCCTATAGACGTGTTTTGCAAAGCCAGCCAGAGATAGACCTTGGTCATCCCTAATAATTCCACCAATTCCTGCAAAACCTAAAATGTTAGATGCTCCATCACTTCTGACTGACACTTCGAGACAGGCGAAACAAAAACCAGATAAATAAATGGAAAAGGTATATTGACTAGGTTGATGTTGAACCAATTTCCCCCACAAGGGGAATTACAATATGAAAACTAACCAATGCAGTGAAATTGTACAGATTAAAGAGATGTAAAGCAAGATGAACTTACAAGCAAGTTCGTCATACTCGTCCTTGCCGACGATGTAGATGCACACATCTCCAAGCACGGTGTACACAATGTAAACGGACCTAAAGAAATACATTCAACAAACCAATATAAGAGCGTGGGGAGTGATATACTATGTAAGTAACTATCATATTCAGGAAAAAACTCAATGTTTCAGGAGGATAAAACAAAAACTGCGCCACAGTCGGTTTGCCTTGGACTCTTAAGAGTGGTGGTTATATGTGATGGTCTATTCTTCTGGTCTTATCAGGAGACCATGTAGCAAATATGGAAAAGATCCATAGATGACAGTTCAGTGTACCTTTAACTTAATGTTCTCATTTCACTATCAAAATTTCAATTCGAAAAAAGTACATTGATATACATACTTGTGAGAAGCAAGTAGCAACAAATAGCTCTTCATTTTTGGCACCTTTGAGATTATCTGCTCCTAAGTTAACCAAGAATGACCTCCAATGTAATTACTCTTCAGCTGGAACCCCATGAAAACTGTGCAAATAACAGTATAATTGAATATTTAGTAGAAAAAAAGGTTTCAATCTAATATCTGTGTTGCATTAACGGGGTTAAAGGAGTAAGAAACATCGAAATACAATTTTCAACATACGTTAATACAACTAGAGCATTGAGTGCCCAAATAAAGGAACTTCAAAAGCATTGCATCCACATCGATAGCCAAAAAATCTGCATTCAACTACCGAAGTGATGATCTACACTGATCAAACTAATTCTCCACCTAAAAGCACATTAATTGAAATTGCACATACCATATTCATTCTCTTGTTCAGGGTTCACCGCAACACACTTAATGGTTGCAACCAATTAGGAAATACTGGTGTTTAACAGATCAATTATATGGTATCACAGGGAAACAACTAACAAAATCTGAAATATCCATTTGTTCATCAATTTCCATAGCCAGGGTTAATCTATACTGATCAGAGTTTCCTAATTCCCTAATTTTCCACAACCCTTACATTAAATCTACGCGCCCAAATTCACTAAACATATATACTTGTTAATGAACAATTTACACAAAACTATCCTAACAACAACAGATCAATTGAATTAAACGAAGACGAAGAAGAGATCTAGTAATACCGTTCAACAAGGATATTTAGAGAACTGCCAGCAACATTTTCTCCTTCTTCTTCTAAATTTCCATCGATTTTAGGAAGAGGAAGATGGTTATTGGTTTTGCTCATTTTCATCATCACTAGATCGATCTTCTTGTGTGCCTTATTTTACCCTAATTACCCCTATAATTTTTTTCTATAATTACGAGGTTCAGACTGAATCGTTAAAGGCAGACCCTGTGCACACCCATTAAAGACTGCTGCGCCTCGACGTGAGCCATTTCAACTTCGTCCTTTGATTCGTACTATCTAGGCATGCAGAGTAGTGATAACTATTCAACATAAAAATTCAACCATTCGATGACATTCACAATTTAAATTCAAATTAATACTTTCTGAAAAGAGTTATTGTGTATAAAATTTTGGATTCACAAAACACACAGTTCAATAACATTGGCAGTTTAGATTCTTACATTAAAAAAATACATGGGAATCTCATTACGTAGCATGATTCAAATAGAGAGGCGTATTTCTTTAGCAAAATTTAACTGCGAGATCACCTAGCATCACTTTGGAGTTGCTGATATCCCAGAGCTCATCTTAGCTTTTATTTTTCCTTCCTGATGATGCAGCATTTTCTTTCTTTTGTTTACTTTCCAGCTTTTTGGTATCTCCAGTGCTCTTCTCTGGTTTTCCACCGCCACCTCCTTTCTTCTCATTCTTGCTATGACTGAATTTCTCTGCAATGACCGGCCTTACGTTGTCTGCAGCATCCAACATCTCCAAGAAAGGTAGTAGTGCAGAGAGTTCTTTATCTTGCGTATCAAAATACCAACTCTTTATTGGAACGTCGTTGTCCTTCTGCAAGCGATAATTGCTTGGAACATTATCCACCAAGATAACATTCTTAAGATCAACCCCGAATATCCGTAGATCCTTGGCATATGAGCCAGTACGATCGTTTACACATAAGCCATCCTGATCAAGATATGTACCTGAATCGTGATATTAACGTGCACCAATGAATTTACCTTGAGGGTCAAGATAATCAAGTACTTTATCAGCACACTCCTTATCACTTACTGTAAAAATAACTACGGTAAACAACTCGGATACTCTTTCCAAGAACTCTCTAACATATGGCCTTGTATAGATAAAATATGTGCTCTCCCCTCCTTTGAATGACAATGCACATGTCTCTCCAGGTTCTGGCGATCCACCATTGTGTGTGAGTGTTTCATCTAAATCCAAAATGAGCAACTTCTTTTCCTGCTGGATTTTGTTGTTTTGTAGGCTAGAACTAGAACTACTACTTTTGGCGTTATACGCTTGACCATATGATCTTCTGATTGATTTGATGGATGCCACTGCTGCTGCCGCTACAAATTTATAAACAGTAAAGTTAGGGTATATGACAAGGTAAATCAACGGTAAAAACATAAGGGAAATTTTGATGAATTTGTTTTTCAGTCCCAAAATCGCATAAACATTAGTAACCCTAAATTTGTATACAATTGCCAATATTATCAATTCAAAACTCGTCTATACCAAATTTTTATTCATAAAAGAGGTGTAAAATTGCATATACAATCATAAAAGCAAAAACAAATTTGTACCTCGGCGATTGGACATCCTTCACAGCTGTGTTTTCTTTTTTCCTCAAACAACTATCCGTGCTTCTTTTCTTGACGTTGCAAACTAGTATTTTTTTATAGGGTCCTCCGTCAGCCGGTCAGGTCTGCTTCTTCCTAAATTCAATCTCGTTTTAGCACTTCCCAAACTTCCACTCAAATACACCTTCTCGAGTTTAAACAAACCCATATTACTTTAATACCCCTACACTAATTAACCTAAAACTAAACCCTAAACTTAAAAACTAAAAACTGATTAATCTTCCTTCTTCTCTAATCCCTCTTCTCTTCTCTTTCATTCCAAAAACCTAAAATCAACCAAAATTTTCAATTTTGATTTTCTACAAAAAAAGGTTGATTCTAAACAATCCAGCAGCAAGAGAGATTCAACTGGTAACATGAAAAGATCCAAATCAGGGGGGAAAGGTAAGGGAAAGGTTGGAACGAGTAAACCCAAGAATGCAATCCTTGAAGATGCTGAAAAGAAACCTCTACAGGAGAAAAGAAGATTGTAAGTGATTTATAAACTCAAACCCATTATTGTTTTGTTTTATATGATTGTTAGATTAGGTTAGAAATCGAAAATTATGATTTTCTGAGTTTTGGGCTGCCAAGTTCTAGAAGGACAAGTTTGAATGTGCTATTCAAATTTGTTAAGATTGTTTTATCTTGGAGGCAGATATACCCGTAGGGCTATAGCATCATCTTTTTCAGAGTGTAGCCGGGCATTCTTGTCTTAAGGACAACATGTTTAACATGTGACTCAATCTACCATTACCAGTTTCTTCTGTCTATGGTGTTTAACATGGATGTTCAAGTCATCAACAATTGAATCGGAGACGACACAAAAACAGATAAGTGCCTCTTATATTAGTTAGTTGTTTGATATATTATCAATTTTAATTGTTAATCCCAACAATCTTCAAATACTGCAGTATCATCAACATTGCGTTCGGCATTTGATGCTCCCGGAGTCCCAGTAATATAAAAGGAGTTCATAATCATACCTCTTAGTCTCAGCCCTTACACGGTTCTCGTGTACATTCCATGCATGGTGCCTCCTAGCACAGCTCTTCAAGCTCAAGTCAGGCATTTAATTTGGAAATGATTTATCAACTAAGCAGAAAACAATCCATAAATTGATAAGGATAATTTCTGGGCCTTATTAGAACATCTCTTGACTTGGATAAGACATATTGTCTCCCTTCCTAAAACACCTGCACAACTGAGAAAACAGTTCCAACTTATCACAGAAACATTTCACTCATTTACAGACTAGAGCTTACAGTACATCTACTTCTCCTTCAAGAAAAATAAATAAATTCAGATAGCCCAATAAGCATCTATGAATTTTACATAATGGGAGATACTGTACCATAATAATTCTTTAGTTGTCTATTTACATAATGTATAGCCCGACAACAATTTCTTTCCCTCACCGATTCAAGGTGATCTTAGCCTTAGGTAAGTAATCATCACGTGTATTTTGAATTAAACAAAGAAGTCCAAAACTAGTGTTCCCAACTCACTAACATTCAGTTTACTACAAACTTTTCAAAGTTGCGCCTCAAAAGATCAGCAAGAGTTAATTAACCAACAACTTTTGATCTTACAATTTTAAACTAGTTTAGTCCTTAACCAATCACCGACCATTAGTGTCTACAACTTATTACATACTGATGTTTCGCAATACGTCGGCATTCAAATTTTCCCAATTCAAACGACATTTCAGAGATGGTAATCACCTTTCATATTAAATGTTCTAGTAATCTTACCTAAACCATATCTCCAGCTGATTATAAAAATTATAAATATCCAAGATAGTGCACGTACCTAAGTAAAGTAAAGATTTATCTACCTATCCTTCCTTTGATTATGGCAGTTGAATGACCATAGCCATAGGGTTGTACTTCAGCAGAGTCATAATAAAAATAACACAAGGACTTATTCCTTGCTCAAGTGCCAATTAATTCCAATACTCAATTGTTAGCTCCTTAGAGTGCTAATTGAGTCCGAACATAACCCTTGTGTAGAAACTAGACCAGATGATAGCTTGCTGCTGTCATCCCATTCTCCCAAGTATCTAGTCGGTGTCGACTCACTTGCCAAAGTACCATATATTCAGTAGCTTTCTGCTGACCAAAAAGAATCGATCACCCGATCAAAGGAAAGGTGTCGAACTGCTTCTTGACGAAACAACGGATCCTTCACCACACACTTTTAGGAACGCCGGTATGTACCATGCCAGATGATAACTTTCTGTTGTCAAACAATCAACCACTTGATTAATTGACACATACAAGAAACTTTCTCAATTCAAAAATTAATTAATAGCCCACACTCGTTAAGCTAACCCAACAACATGACAAATTTTGATGGTTTCAACTTTCAAAATGGTATGACAAAAGTTTCTGACAGGGAAGGCATCAAACAGCTTATATGCAAAACAAAAAACTAGGTTTTCACTTTTCTATAGCACACTATGTACAGAAGTTTTTAAGGATATAAAAGATACCCCATATAAGCCATTAAAAAAGCACATATTAACCAAATCTTTCACATAGATAATAAAGCTTCAACTGTAATCTATAGAGCTTAATTCTACGTTCTCATCCAGCTAGATAATGTTTTTGTCAAAACAGGGATTTGGGAGACTCTCTATATCTATCAAACTTTCCATCAGGTGCTGTTATCCGCTGTATATGGAAACGTGATAAGTATTTTTCTTTTTAGGGTTCAAAAAATCCAAAACTCCACTTTACTGGTCCTAACTGATTAAACCCAATTTATCAATTTTAATTGTTATTATAAAAGAACTTTCTTGTCTTAAGATTGTTGGGAATAACAATTAAAATTGATAATATATCAAACAACTAACTAATATAAGAGGCACTTATCTGTTTTTGTGTTATCTCCGATTCAATTGTTGATGACTTGAACATCCCTGTTAAACACCATAGACAGAAGAAACTGGTAATGGTAGATTGAGTCATATGTTAAACATGTTGTCCTTAAGACAAGAATGCCCGGCTACACTATGAAAAAGATGATGCTATACCCCTACGGGTACATATGCTTCCAAGATAAAACAATCTTAACAAATTTGAATAGCACATTCAAACTTGTCCTTCTAGAACTTGGAAGCCGAAAACTCAGAAAACGTTAGTTCTTAAACCCTCCCAAAAACGAAGAAGAAGAGCGTAACACCGGTGGATTTAAGAGATAGATAAAACCCTAGTGCAAATCCAAAATATATAAGTTAAACTTATATACCCCATAAAAATAAGAGATAATTTTGAAAGGTATTTTTATTTTAGGAAAAACCGTTTTATTATTAATTTTTTATTCACATAAAAACGTATTTTTTCCAACAAACCATACTGATACTTGCTAAATGGAGGGCTTAAATTCATCCTTCTTTTCCTATTAAACGGTGTCTCATGAAAATTCTCATCAAACTCAACACAAGAAAATTCTTCATCACTCCTTGGTATAAAGATAATAAAGCTTAACTTACAGGCAGAATTAAGATGTTTTAAGTGCATTTGAGAGAAGGATGGGTGATGAACAACATTTTTTCAAGGTTTGCAAACCAATTTGCAGTCTAGAACAGACTCAATTGGAAAACGACTTAGAATTTCGAGCATGATCTCTTTTAGTAGATCGTTAAACCTCTCCATAATCAAACCCTTTGTTCAGGGAGAGGAGTAATCTCCCCCTTTTAATGGCAACAAGGGATTACAAAACTCAAGTAAATATAATCGTTGGATTTCCAAACTTTAAAATTCCACCTTTAGATCCCACAAATAGAATTCCGCTTGAACTATTGTTATTATCTGCTAGATCATTGGATTTCCTCTTTTTTATCAGCCGTTAGATTCTAAAGAAGTGGTATAAAGAATATTTACAAGGACATAAGAGTAATTGCACTTTTTATATATTTAAAAACCTCATATCTTTTAAAGAAGAATTAATTGGGGGATATGAATAGTAATGTTACTGTTCATACCATCATGGAATTTTTTATTTCCTTCGCTGAAAAACCATGCCGATATGAACAGTAACATTACTATTTCATATCCCTTAATTAGTTTTAATATCCCCCAATTGCATGTTCCTTTTAAACTACAGGTCGGATTTTTGTAAATTTTATATATTTGGAAAGCCCTTTAAATTAGCTACACAATGAGCACAAATAATGATATCAAATTTTTGTTTTTCAATTTTTTTTATATTTCTCCAAATTTTATATGTTTTCTCCTTAAAAGTTAGACATAACTTTAAAATAAATTAAAAAAATCTATAAATAAAAAGAACAAATGATTGATTCTTAAGTATAAAAACGATTAATTTTCAAATAAAAAATATGGTGTCTATTCACCACCAAATTATTTACAAAGTACAAAAATAACATCGCCGATGTGCATCGCACGTGCTCACTGCTTGTAGTAGTAATAGCAGAAGAGACTGAGAGTAATTTGAATCAGATTTTTTTTCTAGGGTTTTGAGGGGAAATGGGGTTTTGATTTTGGAGACCAAAAGAGTGACTGATAGTGAGAAAGCTGAAATGGTTCTTTTTTTTCTCAAGGGTTTAGAGGAAAAAGGCAATTCTGTACGTGGAAAAAGATATTCCTATTACCGTGACCATTTTTAACAGAGCACAGTAAAAACGCTTTTTACGCTTTTTTGTTTTTTTTGTTTTTTTTACCAGTTTTCATCTTTTACAGAGCACATTAAAAACGTTTTTCACGGTTTCTTTTTGTTTTTTTTACCATTTTTCAGTTGTTCATCCTGAGCTTGGCGCAGTACCGGCCTTGACTAATTTTGGGCATCAGTAAAACTAAGCTCAAATGAGGACACAATAGACAAGCTAAGTAAGGTGTGAAGTGCTCGATAAATTTGAGCCCATCGTCAAATTTTGTAAATCCGTACATGTTTTTTTGGGCGTGTCGTCTAGCGTCGAACATGATCTATGCTTGCAAGTATGCTAGGATGTAATAACAAAAGACATAAGCAAATAATTTCCTTCATCAAAATCTCCAATACCTCGCAACTCATTTAGTTATTATCATTTCCCTTATACATTTTGGATTTCCCCTTATCAACCATGGTAAGTAACACATACCTGGTTTCAAAATATCCAGCTTATTCTAATAAACTGCACTAAGAATTTCTAGACTTGTATAATTGCAGAAACCAAAAAGAGAGAAAAACTGTATGGAAGCTCAATCAATCACCAATCTTTGAACTCACAAAACAAACAACACAAATCAATGAGACTGACAGGCAAAGCTTAGCTCTCAACATTGGTAGGTGAATGTGGTTCAATCCAGTCGGCGTAGATGCGACTTAGCTTCTTTGTGTCCCAATTCAGTAAACACTTCTTAGCCAAAACCACTTGATTTTTAGATGAGACGACTGCTGTATTACTTCCTGGAGTTGTTGCATCATTGGTATTAGGTATAAACTTCGCCAAGTCTATGGTTGTGCTTCCTGTTTCCACTTCGTTATGGCCTCCATACTTGTACAGTTCTGCCATTCAAACAAACTACTATTACCAATTCATGAAGTTGAAGCAAAATCATGCACGATTATCTACTCATTTCGGAACTAATTCCCTGTATGTTTTGGTTCTTTTAATTAATGCTAGATGCGTGGAAATCCTATCGACAAAAAGAAAGCATTGATAATTGAAAGCAGGCACAAAACTCCAAAAGCTTCATAACAGCAACAATGAAGGGAAGGACAAAAAAAAAAAACAGAAATGAAGAATAAAAGGATTTGCTACTTAAAACAATTTTCACTCATCTTCACCTGCGTATACACAATATAACTTGACATGCCTTGAACATTGGGGCACAAAATCTATTTTACTGAGAAGATTATCCCGGCTTGTGACCTTAGATGATATAGATGAGCATACAATGACAATGTATACTGCACCAAGTTTATGTGTATGTCACATTAACATGAATATGGAATCGGATTGGATGTGATCACTATAAACATCGGTTTTATTCTACCACAAAATTATCTTGACATGCAATTTTAGATGATAACTAAACCATAACAGGAAAAAAAACTTAATGTAAGAAATTATGCGACTAGTCCAATGTTTAAATGCAAGTTCAGTAAGTATACCTGCTACTCCATGAGCAAAATGGCATTTATCGCCATAAGGGCAATCGTTTTGTTCCCACTTTTGGCAGATCCTAGTCTTGAAATAAACATGTTGTTGTTTGATCCCCCAGTTAACATCAGAAACAGAATTCACTACTCCTCCATTAATATCTGGTTGATCAGGCCTACCTACACCTACATTATACCCTACAGACCCTGTAGTACCAATGCTTATCGCAGAACTTTCTCTAACCCTCGACGAATCTTCTCTACACTTTCCAACATCTCTATGAAGAAAGTTACACTTATCTCCATATGGACATTCTTCCCCATTGCAATACTTCTTGCAAAGCTTGAACCTAGTAATCAATTTCTGATCCTCTTCCCAATTACCCGTTGCTCGGCCTTCTTCATGAGACGCAACAATTTCTTGCCAATTCGGAGGCGGCTTGCGAATATCTTCAACCCCATGTGCAAAATTGCAGTTATCTCCATAAGGGCATTCACCTGCTTTAAACTTTGCACATAAACGAGTCTTAAAGAAAAGCTTTCCCATTCCTTTGTTTTGAGGTATGGTTTGAGGAAGTGGCATCATCATCATCATCCTTTGTTGATTCATACCCTGATTTTGGAATGAATTTAAAGGAGGTGGGGTTTCTTCAAAAGTTCTAGGTTTCTTGAATGGTGGAAATTCAGAGAAATTTACAGATTGTTCATTCTCAATTGGAACTTGAGGCCAGAATATTGCATTACCATCATTACCAATTGTAAAGGGTTGTGGGTAAAATTCTGCCTGAGGTACTGGAACACTCATTTCTTTTCACAAATTTCTCCGAACAAGATTTATCTAAAATTGCAGTCAGATTAACAAAAAGGTTGAAACTTTAACAAAAATTCGAAATGAAAAGGTTGAAGCTTTATGTTACCTGTATGAAAATTGAGGAACCCAATTGAGGAAATTGTAAGAATTTGGGATGAAAATCCTGAAATGATTCTGCTTTTTGTTGATGAAGGAAGATGGCTGAAAGTCTAAACCCCTAAAGAAAAAAATAAAACCTTAAAAAGAAGTAACTCCCAAAACCCTAGCAGTCACAGTAAAATCTATCCAAACCCTAATTTGTGTGTGTTTTTGACCGAGGGTTGTTGAATTAGTGATAATCACAAGATTATCTGCTAATTTTATTGACTGAATTACCCTTAGAAAAATTGTCACAGCCGGTGTGTAACGTGCACTGCCGGAAATGTAGGTAGGTAATTTATTAAAAACATTTAGTCAAATTTGGCGGGTATATTTTAGTGGGATATGGTAGTGTGTTAATTGGAAACATCCAGGACGATGCTCTTAAAAAATCTCCACACTATAAAATCCAGAGAGATTCCATCCATGGTGGATAAATGTGGCCATTGGTGACAGCCAATTTGAAACCGCATCCCAAAGTGTCCACCGAAAAGAGCACAAAAACATTTTGATTCACAGGAATAAACATTTTGATTGAATCATTCTGAAATTGTGTTCTCAAACTAACTTATGGCTTAATCAAGTCAAGAAGTATCTTCGCACGAGATATAGATTACTCAAGGACATACAGTGTACTCATACCCGCAGTATAGAATCAATCAGTACTTCTCGAAAAAGAATACTAACTTAAAGCACTAGCACTAGCACTAAAAAATCATGATGATGTCAGGTATTAATAATGGCACTCAAGTTTCGGTTTTGCAAGTGTAAGTGTGAGGAGTGAATGAATAACTACTGAAGCTTCTTTATCCCAGGAAATGATGGAAGAATAGTGATTAGAGCATCCCCGTATCCAACTGGTTCTGCAACGTGGAAGAAGTGCAGTTAATATAATAATCTTCTATTGAGATATCTGTTAAGTGTACTGCCGAGAAAAATGAAGCTGAATTTTTTTAAGATAAATGAAAGACGTAGCAGAAAGAAACGTATCGAAGTTTTAGGATATACACATACCACCATCTTCTCTAAGAAGCTTGACTACTTCTCCGGAAACATCGCTCTGTAAAAAGAATGGATAAAAATAAGAAAACACACTTAATTTACTTTCTGCGAGATGTGATACTTAAGGTTTAGTTCAACAAGGAACTGAAAGAAAGGGGATTAAAGAGTGAAGCCAGTGTCAGTATGAGGATTCCAGGTTTCTCTTTAGCTCATACAGAAAATATACAGAAAATGAGTGGTGAGAGTCAGGAAATCCAAACCTCAACGGGAATCTCGCCGCCAAGCTGTTCGATGTAGCAAACCACTTGACCTTCCTTCACCACTTGCTTCTGTTTAAAATAAGAGCAGCATAGAACCATAGATATGTCAACGGTAAGTTAAATAAAAAAGGATTGAAGAAAGTTACATGAAAATGAATATGGCTTCAATATAAATTAGGCATACCATAATCATCATTACGAGTCATTTTTTAAAGTCAGCTAACCAATGATTTTTTCTTTGCAAAAGAATGAACATAAGAAACTTCAAAGGTGCAGTAACGATTAAAAATACCTCTTTGCATGATGGAGGTCCTCGCTTCCCTTTTATGGTTCGAGATCTCCTAAAAAATCCAACCTGCATTACATAAGATTTCAGATACACGTCCTTAGGCTGTGAAGGGACCCAAATTATGTATTATTGTCACACTTTTCTTTTTCTCCAAGTGCTCAGGAAACAGGGTTTTCAGTTTCTTTTAACTAAAGAGAGTTCTAGGATGCTGAGTTGGAATTTCATGATGCATCAGGATTGCTAAATCCTTGTAAACCTCAATAAACTCAGATGCGTTCATGAATTGCGATGCTACAAGAAATAATCTAAGCTTAGTACAGATGAAGTCAAAGAAAATATGAATACTATGTTCACCTTTGGGGACCTAAGGATAACGAGTCCTTCATCTGTAGCGTCATCAACCAGACTCTGACTTTCTCCCAAGGCGGATACTGATTTCGAGATAGCTAAAGAAGGTGAAGAGGCTGACCCGTTCAACTCAGAAGGGTTAACAGAAGTATCTGCACTTACGGGAGCAGAAATTGAAGGAGCCATAGGTGGACTGTTGGAGGCTAAATTCCTGGTCACGTATAGCCGAAATACACCAAGCTAACAGAAACAGAGAAAGGGACATGTTGGAGTTAAGAATTCTAAAGATTGATTGCACAGAAACCAAAAAAAGGACTTGATTTCCACCTCGAGTAATGAAACTTGCTTACTTTCAATTCAAATTCTGCAATAGAAGTTGTATCACAGATTTCTGTGAGCAATGATTGCACCTGCAAATTATATTTCAGATCAAGTAACACCCATTACAACCTCGACAAATAATGTATAGTGTATATCAAAGAAACTCTTAAGAGTGATGATTTACAAAAGAACATAGACACGACACCATTATATTCCTCTCTGTAGAAGTATATACTGTAATTAGTTTAAATAATACAGAAACGTCCAGGATGCATAGTCTGGTATTGCCAGCAATTACAATCTAATAAACAAAGTCACATCCTTATTTACACACCTCAAACGAATTTGGTATAATTTGGCTTTTAGCTGCTGTAGATTGCTTTTCTTCTTGACCCTCCTCTAAACTAGTAGCAGCTGCGCCTCACAGAAGAAACAAGTTGTGTTACTTTGTTTTAAAAACAGCGAATAAATCAACAGAAGAAGAATGACAGAAGATATTGTTGCATGCTCGTACAAAAGACAATTAACCACTGAACTTCTTAACTTTATGACAAAATGTAAGAACTTGACTCGATAGTACAAACAGATGAAAAGACCTGCATCTTCCGACTTCAAGTATCAAACCCCATTCAGGGATGGAATATGCTTGAGAACATTTAGATTATTCAAAAATTCCTAAAGTTTTTAGCTACTCATGGTAATATAGTTTTCTTGTTACAACTAAAGAACTCGAGTGAATAGGAGAATCATTATTTGGATTTCCCAATGGTGATTTCAACATTACATGAAGCACATGCTGTGAAATATAACAAACAAATAATGTACCAGAGAAGAACCTACTTTCTGTTTCATCAGAAGGCGCACATCTTAAAGTGAAATGCTTTGCAGGCACCCGCGACATCACCAAAGCTGGAATTTGTAGAGATTTCTGCACTATCGAAGTTCTTATACCAGAAGGTGTATGTAAACTACATGCTTTGGTTCTTGTGAAGTCCGAGTTAAAGTTGGAGAGCTTTATAGTCGAAGCTCCTCCTAAGCTACCTGAAACAATAACCGACACAACTACAATTGTAAGCGCTATGAAAATCATACAATAGTCTTTTCTATTCAACAATGTTGGGACAATCCCTAGCGTAGGTATACAAGAAACATAAGATAAGCAGAATTGAAATAGAGGTTGTCGCTCGCGCGGGAATTGTACAATTATGAAAGTGGGAGCTATCTCAAAATCATGATATTTACTTTGACGAAAATGCAGTAGTCATAAATCCAACCAATTACAAAAACAGGGAGCAACTCTAAGGAAACAGTATCCTCCGTGTACAGTCCCTATATAATGTGTCAAATTATCAAACATCTAACATCCCACAATGTGTCAAATTCGCAAACTTCTCGATTTATCCTGTTGCTAGGCCCCACATGTAACAACAATCATCCATTAACAATCCTTCAAATTCAAACCTACATTCTCTTTTCAACCCAGCTAGCTAGTGGGTAGTAGTTCATTCTATATAACCATACCCGTTAATTCATTGACAAAACTACATTTTTTTTTGCATCAATTTGATAAGTTCTGATTAATCCAATATATCGCATGCATGAACTGATGAATGCGCAAAGACCCATGAATTAAAGAAAATAAAAACCCTAGTACACAATTGAAGGTTCCCAAAGTTCTAAAAACACAAAAGTTTAGGATACCCATTTCAAAATGAAAGATTTAGTACTGAATAGACAAAATTTTGGGAGGGACGGAGAGATACTCACATGAAGCCATTCTTCGTTGTGGTGGAAGTAAACCCAGACAGTAAACCCTTAACCTAATGAAGAAGAAGAAGAAGAAGAATCCAGAGAAAGAAGTTCTGTTTTGATGGAGATAAATTCAATCTTCATTCAATTGTTCCGGAAAAATCTAACCTTTCAGTGTTTCAGAGCGTACGATAACAATAATAAAAGCAATAACTGTTGGATTGGGTTTAGGTTGGCCCCCCCGTGAGGTGTTGTGATGTGTAGGGGGCGTAGGTGACCTAACATTCCACGGTTTTATGGACTTTGGCAGTGATCCACATCCACGGTTCCACCACAACTCGGGGTCTTCTTGCCTCTAATTGGCACCACCTCCCTCAAATATCATACTAGTCTCATAATAGTGTGCACTTTTTTTTTGTTACCTCCCGTGTAAAGATTGGAATTACTTCCGCTATAATCTGAAACGTACAAATAAATTACGAACATCTCAAGTTCAGAAAGAACAAATAAATTATGTAAACTAAAGTAGTTTCTAATTTCTAAATTGGTCTGAATAAGACGAAATCGACCAGAGTCAGACGTATACTCTGAAACAGAGTCTTTGTGGTTGTTGTAGTGGCTTTAACCGTTGTTGTCGAAATAGTAAAAGTTGTCGGAGTTGTTTGATTTGATGCGCCCCGGCTACGATGTGGTAGGGCCGCATACAGAGAGTATGCGGCCCCTCGTCTCTTTTCAACACGTCTTATTCTTAAGCGAGATTTCACTTTTACAGTTTTCATGAAGTGAAAAGCCAAATGCTTATAAAGAAAAAGTATATGTAACTGCCCAGAACACGAACAAATGCTTCTTCTCTTTTTTTACGTGATATAATACCTTTTGGTGTTCCTAGACTCTCACAGAAACACAGAAAGTTAACAAGCCTTCCCAACATTGGAAAATCCTCTTCTGTAACATAAACTTAAGAGACGAAAGTTATGATCGATCAACTGTAACAAAGTTAAATAAGCTGGAGAAGAACTGTCGAAGTAAGTCATTCTTTATCAAACTTATGATTGATCAAACTTTTTCTGATTTCTTATTAAAAAAAATGGAAAAGAATTTATTATCAAGTTTTAATTTGATTAACCAAGTATTCATGAAAGAGACAAAAATGGGTAACTTAGATTGAAATTTTAATATTTTTCGTTTCTGTCGGAAATTGAAATTTGCATGTGTTTATAAGAAATTTGTGATTTTTATGTAATTTGGTTGATTGTTGTCAACTTAGGGTTCGATGGAGGAAAGAGATAATGCCAATTGTTGGATCTTAATGTAAGTTTAGAAGAGACAATGCTTGATAATGGTTTAGACTGTGTACCTTATTGTGATACTGAAAAAATTGATGAACATATATTGGATGAAAATGGAGATTTGGTGGAGACATCAGATGATATGATAACTGATTATATCCCAAAGGTAGGAATGTCGTTTGAGTCGGAGGAAAAATTATACCATTTCTACAATTATTATTCTATAAGAAAGGGATTTAGCATCCGTAAGGGTCATTCTAAACGGTCAAGTGATGGTGAAATCAGAAAAAGAGTAATTCATTGTTCAAAAGAAGGCTTCAAACAAAGACATAAAAGAGGTACACCACAGAAAGAACATTCGTTGTTGCGTACATGATGTTTGGATCTTATACAGGTCAGTGCAAAAGGTGGTGTGCTTGTTGTAACAAAATTTGTTGAAGAACACAACCATGAACTAGTTCTTGCAGAAGAAGCACATCTGTTAAGGTCTCAAAAAAAGATATTACCTCAGCAAGCTCGGTATATAGAATCACTTCATTCGGGAGGTTGTGGGCCAAGTAAAGCATTTTCAATTTTAAACAAGGAACATGATGGTCCACAAAATCTGAATTTTACATTAACAGATTGTAAAAATCATTTCCAGAAAAGGCGTCGAGAGATATACAAAGAAGGTGATGCTCAAGTTGCTCTGAACTACTTTAAAGCTATGAAAAAAGAAAACCCAACATTTTTTTATGAAGTACAAGTCGGCGATGATAATAGAGCTTGTAATCTATTTTGGGCAGATGCCAGATCAAAGATAGATTATGGGTTTTTCGGTGATGTTGTTTGTTTCGACACCACATTTCGGACTAATAAGTATGGTATGCCTTGTGCTCCATTTGTAGGTGTGAATCACTACTGTATGTCTGTATTATTCGGGATGGCCTTACTTGTCGATGAATCTGTTGAATCATTTGTGTGGGCTTTTCAACAATTTTTAAGTGCAATGTCGGGAAAGCATCCAAAGACCATATTTACCGACCAGGCACAAGCGATTTGCAATGCTATAAAAGAGGTAATGCCAGACACACACCATCATTTATGCATATGGCATATTTATCAGAATGCGGCAAAGCATTTGTCTCATGTTTATGCAGCCAATGAAAACTTTACAAAGGATTTTTCAGAGTGTCTTTATAGTGCTGAAACTGAAGAAGAATTTGAATCCTTGTGGACTTCGATGATCACAAAATATTCTCTTACTAATAATGATTGGTTGATAAAATTGTATGCCTTACGAGAAAAGTGGGCTCCTGTGTACGGAAGAGAATATTTTTGCGCTGGCATGACAACAACTCAAAGGAGTGAAAGTGTGAACAGTTTTGTCAAGGGTTATGTAAATCACACCCTATGCATTAATGATTTTATATTGCAGTATAAGAAAGCGGTGATGGATTGGAGGGAAAAAGAGTTACAAGCTGATTATCAAAGTAAGCATTCTAAACCTGCATTTATTTCTATCTTGCGTTTTGAAAGACAGGCAGCGAAGATGTATACTCGAAAGGTTTTTAGTATATTTCAAAAACAGTTGAAAAAGTTTGGTTGTTATCTTGACAAAATTGAATATGAGAATGATGAGATTGCAGTTCATAAGGTTGAGATTGTGAGTCCGTTAAACAATGACAAAGATCGGAAAGTATGGTTCAATAAAAAAGAAAATACAGTAGAATGCAGTTGCAATGGTTTCAAGTTTACAGGTATTTTATGTGTACATGTTATGAGAGTTCTTCTTTCAAGAAGAATTTTGGAGATTCCTCCACATTATTTTCTAAAAAGGTGGTCTACTAATGCGAAGGATGGTTTTATAACAGACAGTTCAGGGGCTCAAATACTTGCTGACTGCAATGAATCTTCCAGCGTCCGATATAGTGATTTAGCTCATATTGCTCTTACTGTGGCAATGAATGGTTCTATAGATGAAGGGTCTAGCTCCATCGTCAAGCATCATCTTGATTCTTGTGTCGACGAACTAAATGCCTACAGAATAAGCCTTGAGACAACAGCACAAGTTGATGACTCTGAAAATCATGAGCAACAAGGAAAGGTTAAAATTAATGAAAGGAGAAATGTCGAAGGGCAACTGATCACCATCCAAGTTCCACATATAAATAAAAAAGTACGAGGGGAACCAAATACAGGATACAAGAGCGCACTTGATCGAAGCTTCGCTAAAAAGAATGGTAAAAAAACAGCATCATCCTCTAAGAAAAAAACCCAAGTATTTACTATCTCCTTTCTTTTAACATTCTTCTTATAAAAAATTCTGCTTCTGTAGCCAAGGATACAATCATATGTATGTATTAAAATTAGCCTTCTTTTGACCTTTGTTCAGGAGCAACAAGGAACTGAATAGGCACATTTACGTTTTGGTTGGACCGAATCCAGTCGCTGGTGGAAGTAGATTCAGCATCTGAGTTAGTCAGAGGCGACAATGTTCGTTATTTTTTTTTCTTTGAGTTTTTTCTTCTATTTTGGAAGTATGGAAGTCTCTGCAGACGGTCCAGTTGTGTCCGTATAAGGTTTATATCTAGTAACTTTTATTTGTGTACTGCTTTTAGTACTGCAGCGTCTGTAACTATCGCAAACCTACCATTGGTTTGGTTTTCTTTTTCTTTAAAACAACATTTTTGTTTATGTTTCAAGTCCCTGTTGCTTTAATACAAACTTTACTAATTTCTTAATGCAAATTTATTAATTTCTTAATGCAAATTTAATACAAATTTAAAACATCTCCTTTGATAACTTCATAAGCCTCAGTGAATTTGAATTCGCGCCCTGCAGATGCAGCATATGTAAGATTTGCATCTTCTTGATCCATATTCATGCCCCTCAATATTTTTTGATATCGTAAACAACAACGACGTATGCCCTCGAATCTTTCTGATAGACATTGTGTTGTTTTTCCTTGGTAATTACCATTTGAGTTGACAAAATATTTAAGAACAAGATCCCAGAATGTTGTTTCGCTCTCTTCCATTGTAGTTTCTTCTAAGCCTATGAGATAAGCCCTGCAAAGATCATTATCTTCTGCAGTTGTGAAATTCATTTCGTGCTGGTCAGTTAAGAGAACAAGTATGACAAATAGAAAGATGCTTACAGAAACCATATATATATTTATTTATTTATTTATTTATTTATTTATTTATTTATTTATATTTAAGTTTAATACTCCCTCTGTTTCAGGAAAAGTGTTACTTTCACTTTTTCAATTTGGCCTATGTTTAGGATGTAACTATTATATCAAAGAGATTAGCAGCATACATACTTGGAAATTTGCCGCCATTCTTTCACAAGATTATTTTCCAATAGAACATATAAGAAAGCTAGCAATGGAACCCAAAGCAATAACTCTAAATCTTCCCAAGTATGAATCAGAAAGAAAAGCAACACAAATAGCCAAGAAATTTGATGAAACTGTGACCACATGGACAAAATAGTTACCCCAGTAGCACTATTGTAATGGTACATATTCATCAAATACAAAATCAAATTTGGTTGAATCCCATAACTTGCTACTTTCTCAATTGCTTTATTCACTGAAAACTGATAGGTGTGATAAACACCTAATTTTATATCTAGTATTTATGCTTTCTTTGAGAGTTTTAGTGTGAATTATGTATCTTATGCTTACTTTTGAGTGTATTAGGTGCTTTGGAGTCGTTTGGAGCAAAAGAAGGAAAAATTAGCCATTAGGAGCTACAAAATGCTAAAAGGAGCAAACAAGTAAAGTGTTATTGATGAAGAAGGGCCAAAGACCAATTTTAACTCATTTCACTCAAGGAATTCTTATCACCATCTCGAAGAGAATTCAAACGCGAAAAGAACGCAAAAAGAATGAGGTCATTCCGAGTTCGTATGAAGAAGTTATGAGCAAAATGGTGAAACCAATTTGGATTAGGTTTTCTGTTGGGCCTGCGCGAAAAGAGAAAGGAGAGATGCGTTTTGGGCTTGCTATGGACGTGAAAATTAGGGTTTTTGGTGGATTTTGAGGAGGTTAAGTATCCTAATTGGACAAGGATATTATCTCTTCTACTACTTTTGTTTTCTAGGGTTTGTGAATATGATAGTTTTTCTCTTTCTCCTTGTTATGAACTCCATGAACATGAGCTAGAATTCTATTATTGGTTATGGAATAGTTGGATTTCACAAAGCATGATTCTTTGATTCAATATATTAGTTTTGTCTCATATTTATCGTTTGCAATTCTCTGAAAATATAGTTATGATTTGATTGTTAGTTTTGTCAAGTTGCAAATTGGTAGAATTCATAATCATATCTATTGCTAGTTTAGGGTTTATTATACGTAAAAGTGATAATCCTTGAATACAAGTAGCATAATTATGGTTATAGCTTGTAGTGATGCATCCTTATAATTATATGTGAACCATAACCTTTGTTAAATTGGATTAGTGCGTTTTCCACGTTCGATTGCTTTGATTGGCCTGATTTCATAGAACTTAATGCATCTAGGGAATTAAACTTGATTAGTGCTTTTACACGTTAGGTTGTTCTTTTAGATAGAACTCATATTCGCATCTTTTAATGTGTTTGTTGATGACAAAAGGAGATTAGCAGGATATTCTTGCGATCAAGATATTCTAGGGCTTTTGATAAAAGTTGAGATTAAATATCAATTCTAATTATTGTTTTGAAAGCATGTTAGTGAATGAAGATGAATCCTTAACCAATATCTTTTCTATTTGAATTGACTTGATTATTTCTTTATTTGTTTTTATTTTATTTTAGTATACAAAAATCAGAAAAATACCCGGTATTTTATATAAGGAACCGAAAATATATTGACAACCTAGACCTCTCTGTGGGATCGATCCTTTCTTGCCCTCGCTATATTTATATTTTGAGTAGTAAGAAAGTGTAATTTATTTTTGACGCATACAATAGCGATCAAAAACACACAAATTATCACAAATTGTTCTATCAAATTTCTCTCAAATCACTTAAAAATCAATACTTTTTTGTCTTTAATCAACAGAAAATCAAAATTAATGATAAAGATGCAACTTTTACCTATAATGGAAGGAAGGGTTTTTAGGCCACCCTTTTTACTTGAATTCTCTTCTACGGGGCTTTTCATTCCATTTTCTCCTCCCCTGATTTTATGTAGCTCATCTTTGTTTGAGTTTGCAATTAGGGTGTTGGGAATTTGAGGTTGAAATTCATTCATGCAATATCACAACTTTCTTATAAACATAAAAATCAACGATTCAAATTTCTGAAAGAAACAAAAATTCTAATTTTTAGGAAACAACAAACCCTCTTCTTAGCTATGATAAGAGATAATCCTCCAATTAACTTCAATATTAGTCACTCATTTTCGTTTCTTTCAACATCACTTGATTAATCAAATTAAAATTTGATAAGAAATCATAACACAAAATCAATCATAAGTGTCAGAAACAATTACTTACTTGAGGGTTGAGATTTATTTTGTTTCCTGTTAGGAGATTCATAAAGAGTAATCTTCTTCAACTTCTTCAACAATTAATTATGTTTTAGCCGGATTTATTAGGATCGCGGTATTCTATAACTTTAATCACAGAGTTTTTGATATTTTAGGAGGAAAGAAATTTAGGAGAAAAGAAAAAAATATGACGACAGAATCTAGAGAATAAAAAGTTCTCCTTATCTTATCTTTGGAATTTATTACTTTTTGTATAAGTGGTTATTATTTTGCTTACCAAAACTGTTTGAAAATTATATTTGGTTGAAATCGGGACGTGTCAAGAAGGAAAGAGGGTCGCATACTCTCTGTATGGGCCCTACCACATCGTAGTTGTAGGCCTTTTGCAATAGAAGATGAAGATGAAGTTCTTTTGAGAAAATCCAAGATCCTTCGTTTGAATACCATCACAAAAAAAATAGATTATTAGATTTAACTCATGAACAGTGCTCAATCTGATTTATTTTTTAAAAAACTTTAAACAAAAATAAAAAGTTTATGTAAAGCAACCACGAACATATGAAGGACATAAACGAAAGGAGAGGTTTTAGATCTACCCATAACTGTTTCATAGGAACAAATCTTGGCAGAGAAGGATTTAGGTAATGGTAAGTTTTGTTATCGCATGGGAAAAGAAAATGAGGAAAATTGAGGACCCTTTCAGTTAATAACTTCGTTGAAATTTGTTTCTTGGCACTTCTAAGCTATCAAATTTCACATCTATAAATGTGCATCTTTATAATAATAACTTTGATGCCTTAGCATGTGCTCGTTTGTATTTGTGCCGAGATAATAATCTTCAAAATATACTGCTTTAAGAATTCAAGGTTCTAACTTTTGTCATTCTTATATTGTTAGATTATTGTGTAGGTAGATATACTTCAATTGCTTCACGTATTTTCATGATCTGGGATTTCATTAGCCAATTCTACAATATTTTAGTGGAGGATCCATGATTAGAAAGATAGAAAAAAGGAAAGAAAAAAAAAACTTTAATTGTGTAGGATAAACAAAGATGGTTTTTTTTCCTCTTTGTGTGTGCTAAAATATATACAAAAGTAGGCTACGTGCTACTTACTCCCAACTTGTTAGACAATACTCCCGCCTTCAATCAATCAAAGATTAGGCGACAATTTATTGAATCGGAGTCCATGTGTTGTATCCCGGACTATCTATGGAAGATGAAACATCAAATTGAATTCTTACTATTTTCTTTGTCAAGAAATGATATTGATGAGATCGAAAGCAAGCTTACACGTGTTCGTACCTGGATAGCTTCATCTTAACTATACATTTTGTTAGAGTAATGCTTGGTTGAATCTATAAGTTTTTCTATCTCAATTTTGTTCTACTAAAAGTCAAGTCTGGACTAGGATTAGAAGTGTGTAGTTGAGTATCAGACATCATTGAATAACCCTCGAATATTGAAGATTGAAGATTAAACAAAGACATCAATGAGGACTTCATCAACAAAGGTATGTGGTGAATGATTTCATTTGGACTCTTGTTCAATTCTAACTTTTTAATCTATTGAAACAAGAGCTCACTTTATGGAACAATTACTATGAAGGTAAACATGCATTTATGTATGGACTTTGGGATAATTGAGCCATAAATTTAGTGAAAATAACCCTTATCCCTGGAAAGGTCCCCATGTTGTAGTGAACGAGTATATGAATTCAACGAGCCAAGAATCACTCAATTCCGAGTTATAACAAAGAAGTTATGAGTGATTTATTGAAGTAACACTTATAAGTATTGTTGTTGTTGTTGTTGTTGTTGTTGTTGTTGTTGTTGTAGTTCAAGAAACACTCCACGAACTGTTTGTAATGGTTCAAGGACTTGAGCGTGAAAGCATGATTACATGCCCTTTTTATTCAATGATAAGCACGTAAGTGCTACATTTTATACCCATATTTATACGAGCTAGGACTCAATATTTTGGTTAACAACACCATTTTAGTGCTTTTAAAAAAAGTGCAAGTAATTATGATTGTCCAGAGCATAAACAACCTAAAGCTCGACCTAAATAGCGTTTGCAATGATAATGACAAAATGTAGCTGGCCTTGTATTTTCATACATCATCAGCATTCACAGTCCGAGAGTGATACAAGGAAACAAAGGTCCTCTTTGTTAGATACCAAACACAAGAAAGTCCACTAAGTGCTAGGCAGTGTGACGTGGAAAACTGTGAGACACATTTCTCATTACTTATCAAGATAAGAAATTTTGTTTTGTTAGTCAAGCAGCTGCTACTTTCTTTAGTCGCATGTGTTGTTTCCGAGATGAATGGAGTGTTAGGGGGGAGAACAGAATGGAGAGAAATCAAGTTTGAGAAACATGTTGTTGTTGTTGCCACTGAAGAACGCGGAGAACATAAGACGCATGTATACAGTCGTTCATGCTACAGTGATAGTGACACATTAGTTATATTGTTCTTTGTAGAAGTTGGTTTGTAACAAACATAATTGTTACAAACCCGGTTTTACATCATTTCTCCCTTTTTCATCATTTGTAAACCATTTTTTAGCATAAATAAATTCTTTGAGAGGGTTTTCAACATGATCATCTAGACTCCATTACTGGGACAACGGAGGAAGCAACTTTTCATGATTGTGGTAAATGAATTAATTTTTTTATTGAATTTTTGCATAGATTTAATTGCTTTATGATTTCTATTAATTTCTTGTTAGTTTTTCTGATGTCGCATGCTTAGTTTTAATTACTTTTGATGCGTCATGCTTACAACTTACAAATAATGTTTTATGAAATCTATTTGTGGCAAAGAATTAGAGTCACAACTTCTTTTGTTTGAGCTATATTTTCTAGTGTTAATGACTGAACCACAACAATATGAAAAGTAGTGAAATCCTGCGTCTCAGTCTCTCTTCATCTTATCACCATATTTGTATATATTTTCCTTATTTTTCTTATTTTCTTTATATTAAGTCTTAAAAAAAATTCTCAACAAGTCTGAGTGAATGACAACCTATTTACCACTATCTATAATCCCATCAATTTTTGGCGTCGCTGCCGGGGAGCGGCTGTGGAACATTGTAATTAGTATTTTTTATTTTTAAATAGTTTGATTTTTATTTTTATTAGTCTTTTTATTTTATTTTTAGTTCCATTTGACTTGTTTTCTTTTTTAGAATTTTGTTTCAGGTACCTTTTTGAGGATGATGACTCTTTCTCAGGAGACGTCACCTAAGATGACACTGGCAGAATATAAGCGTAGAAATTCAAATTATCAGGCGACCTCAACTGAGATGACGCTTGGTGAATATAAGCATATGCAATGGTATGGAGTTTTTGCTCCACAAATGGTAAGCGAAGAATCACCTCTAACTATATATGAGAAGTATTACAAACACACACCACTTAGTTTGGAACAAAAATTGAGAATTCTGGAATGCCAAAAATTATATGATGATGATGATGAGTCTTGTAGTGACTCTCTGTTCCAGACAGAACATATAGATGATCATGTGGATGATTTGTCTAATTCCATAGATGAATCTGTTTCGCAAGATCATTCACCCGACTTAGAGGTTGTTTCTAGACCCCTAGACTTCCAAAAGTTACCTAATTTAGGGTTAGAATTGTATGCTTCTAAAATTTTGTTGGATCACTTTGCATCCAAATATCCAGAGGACTTGCCTATTCCTAATACCGTGCATGAGCCAATTGACATTTCCCCAGTCTCAATAGAATCCCCATATTTTGTGCTTTATGCATTTCCATGTGTAGTAAAAACCAGGTTTGGGGGTAACTTTTGCTTTCTGATAGCTTCAGTGTCTCCGCCTTGTCATGACATAAGTGTGAAACTGTCATTTGTAAATACTGTATTTTGGGTTGATCCCCAAATTTCCAGGTTATTAGTTTATGGGGATCTTTTATGTACATTCCAATAGGTATTTCTATTTCTATTTTTATTTATTTATTTTCGCACTTTATGAATTTCCCATCTTAATTTCTACGTTGAATGACTCAATTACATTGAGGACAATGTAATGTTTAAGTGTGGGGGAGTAACATTTTCGTTAGGCTTTAAAAAAAATGCATATTATGACCAGCTGTGTAGTGGCCTAGCGGGTCTCTTAAAAAAAGATGATTAGTTGTGTAGCGGGTCTTAAAAAAAATTATCATTATGATTTTTAGGGTTATGACCAGCTATGTAGCGGGTCTTTTGTAGGATATTTTCTATGACCAGATGTGTAGTGGGTCTTGTGTATGGTATTCATCATGACCAGTTGTGTAGCGGGTCTAACTCTCTCTTGTGATATGACCAGTTGTGTAGCAGGTCAATTATTTGTTTTGCTCGAGGACTAGAAAAATATAAGTGTGGGGGTATTGATAGCACGTAAGTGCTACATTTTATACCCATATTTATACGAGCTAGGACTTAATATCTAACAATACCATTTTAGTGCTTTTACAGAAAGTGCAAGCAATTATGATTGTCCAGAGCATAAACAACCTAAAGCTCGAGCTAAATAGTATTTGCGACGAAAATGAAAAAATATAGCTGGCCTTGTATTTGCATACATTAGCAGCATTCACAGTCCGAGAGTGATACAAGGAAACAAAGGTCCTCTTTATTAGATGCCAAACACAAGAAAGTCCACTAAGTGCTAGGCAGTGTGACGTGGCAAACTGTGAGCCACATTTATCATTACTTATCAAGAGAATAAATTTTGTTTTGTTAGTCAAGTAGTTGCTGCTTTGTTTAGTCACATGTGTTGTTGCCGAGATGAATGGAATTTTAGGGGGAAGAACATAATGGATAGAAATAAAGTTTGAGAAACCTGTTGCTGCTGCTTCCATTGAAGAACACGAAGAACATAAGACGCCTACAAACAACCGTTTATGTTACAGTGACAATGATACATTAGTTATATTTTTCTTTGTAACAGTTGGTTTGTAACAAACATAATTGTTACAAACCAGGTTTTTAATCATTTGTAAATCATTTTTGAGCATAAATAAATTCTTTGAGAGGATTTTCAACATGATGAGCTAGACCCCATTCCTGGGAAAACGTAGGAAGCAACTTTTCATGATTGTGGTAAATGAATTAATTCTTTTATTGACTTTTTGCATAGATTTAATTGCTTTATGATTTCTATTAATTTCTTGTTATTTTGTCTGATGTCGCATGCTTAGTTTTAATTACTTTTGATGCGTCATGCTTACAACTTACAAATAATATTTTATGAAATCTATGTGTGGCAAAGAATTAGAGTCACAACTTCTTTTGTTTGATCTATATCGTCTAGAGTTAATGACTGAACCACAACAATATGAAAAGTAGTGAAATCTTGCGTCTCAATGTCTCTTCAACTTATCACCATATTTGTATATATTTTCCTTATTTTTATTATTTTATTTATTAAGTCTTAAAACAAATTCTCAACAAGTTTGAGTGAACAACAACCTATTTACCACTATCCAAAATCCTATCAGTCAAGTTTTTGATGTTTCCTTATCTAGGCAAGATGGCTATTCTTTCACATGCAATTGGTTACCATATTAAAGTTTGTGTGATGTTTTAAACTCCTTTCTAAGTTAAATCATAATTTATTTTACAAAAATATAATTTATGCTAAAGTAATTATTTATGCAAGAGTTACAACTTAAAGGAGAGTCTTTGTAAAAGAAAATAATTCACGAACATGCTTAGTTTCAAACAACTGTTAACTATAAATAAAGGGTTCATGTAAGCTACACAAGTCATTCCTTGGAAAAATGGTGTAAGATTCATAAGGTTGTTTTCCACTACTTCCATTCTTCGTGAACAAGAGAGAGACAATAAGACTTTGTTTTGGGGATCACAAATCACGAGTTGGTAATAATTTTGTTGATAGGCGCAACTTATAATCTAGGTTAATTCAATAATTATTGTCTATTCTAAGGTCCTCCTCTTCTGATATAAGGTAGTTCAAAAATTATTAATCATAAACCCTAGGTTTGATAGATTTAAGTTCACGATCGTATACCAACAATAGTTAGTCGAAATATGAACTAGAAAGAAAACTTCAATTAACGTATCTCATAAATTCCTTAAGAAGTTTTAACAAGATATCTCTAGATTTATTCTAGTTGTTCTTGTTATATAATAATTAGGTTTTTCTTCTTGTTTTGAAGAGTATAATAATCCATAATCTACAAGTTTGTTTTGATTTTACTTTTCCCTTGTAATTATTAAAAACAAACACAAGATTTCCAAAACCTTGGTTCACACCTAAAAGGGAAATCAAAACCGGTGTTTTGTGGATTCAAAATACAAAAAGTCTTCACTGAGGATGAAGCAACTCTTGGGATATAAAGGACGTCAGCTAAGGGAATCAAGTGTATAGAGCCTTGCAAGGTTAAAGAGACGTAAGGAGTGCGACTAAATTACTTGGACAAAGGATTCGATCTCAACTACATTCCAGTCCGAAGTCTAATAGTAGGTTAGTGTCTATAGCGTCTTAATACAACTCGGTGTTCAAACTGGACGAGGTCCCGAGTTTTTATGTGGGTGCAGTTTTCCTCGTTAACAAAATTTCTTCGTGTCTTGCTTTACTCTTTACTTCAGCATTATATTTGTTTTTTATATAATTAAAGTAAAATCAAGTGATTCGATAAACAACCTAAACAATTTTTAACTAAAACTTTATAGAACTAACAAGACTTGTTCTTGAGAATTCGTATCTTGAAATATAAATTACAAGACTTGTTCTTATCGGAATTTGGTTCATGTACTGTTATGATACATATTAGGTTGACTTGGATATTGATTTTTGAGATCATTCAAGAGTTCTTGTACTCAATCAGGTTCATGGATCTTTGATCTAAACTACTGATTGTAAAAGAAAGATAAACCAGATATACATATTGTTCAAGGATCATTAAATTTGTCTACTTGCAATTATATTCGGGTTTTGTTTTTATAGGTCCAAACGAAAAAGTTGGTGGTGTACTAGGTACCCCCGCGTTTTCAATTGGTATTAGAGTATGAAAACACTGTTAGACCTAATAAGTCTTTGTTTGTAGCGAGCTGACCTATAGACATATTATCGAATATGGAACACGCAGGATACGACTTTGTTGAGAGTTTATATTTGACACATGAGGGAACTATCACATTTAAATCAATATCTGAATCTCCACATGCAATCACCTCGAATGAATCTATTAGAAAAGTTTCTTTAGTTAATTATGTAGAAATTTTTGATGACTAGGAAACACACCTAGGAAAATATTTGGATGAAGTTTCCAATGAAGGTGATTCAAATATTGATAGAGATGTAGATGAGAAAATCTCATAGTATGCCGAGATATTGAAACCTTTGGCAAATAAAATGATGACTGCTTATTGTCTCACATCTATTCTGACTCCTCTCTGTCGAGAAAACAAGAAATGGAGAAGAATTTTGCGAAGGTCTATATTTTTGGAATAACATTAACAATTCGATCCTCAAAGATCTTGAGAATGACCTAAGTAAAAAGTCACATGAATTTGATACTATGTGTCAAGATTTATTTTTGTTGAATGAGAAACTTGCAGTTCTGAATCAAGGATTAACTCTCAATAGATTAGTTTTGAAGACAGAGAGAGTGCGTATATCTATCGAGAAAAACCCCTTGAGGCTGATTTAGATGCTACTTTTGATAAAATCAAGATGTTAGAAGAAGACTTAAAAAAAGTTTAATACTAGCTCGAACAATTAACCACAATGCTAGGAGCAAGTAAAAATCATCATAATGCACGAGGATTGTGTTATAAGGGGATAGATGCTCCAAGTACTAGCAAAGAGGTAAAATTTGTCAAGGACAGTGATTTTCTCAACCAAAGGGTTCCATTGATGACAAAAGTGAAATCCCTTCACCGACAGTTAGAAAAAGTTGGGATCTAACAACCACACCCAATATTTCGTTCGGCAGTCTGAATAGACAAACTCCAATATACTTTCAAGAGAATCAACTAGATAGTCAGACTCAATCTAGAGAAAAGTATATCAAAGAGGTTATATCTCTGTTTCACAATGTAATCAGCAAATCAAACATACAGAAGCGAGCCTGATTACTATGTGAAATAACTTGAACGGTACCAAAGACCAATGTTTAAGTATCAATCAATATAATCAACAACCAAAGGTTGGATTCACAATTGATTGAACTTAACGCACAACCTGTGATATTTCATTATATAACAAAATATAATGCGGAAAAGAAATAACATATACACCAAAATTTTGTTAACGAGGAAAACCGCAAATGTAGAAAAACCCCGGGATCGAGTCTATCTTTGAATACCACACTGTATTAAGCCGCTACATACACTAGCATACTACCAATGAACTTCAGACTGGAATGTAGTTGAGCCCTAATCAATCTCACACTGACCAAGGTACAGTTGCGCTCTTTACGTCTCTGAACCCCAGCAGGATTCTACGCACTTGATTCCCTTAGATGATCTCACCCACAACCAATATTTCCTACAACCCGAAGTCAAAGACTTGATAAACAAATTTGTCTCACACAGAAAAGTCTATTGGAATAGATAAATCTATCTCCCACAGAAATACCTACGAGTTTTGTTCCGTCTTTTGATAAATCAAGGTGCACATGAACTAATTGATAAACCAGCCTTATATTACTGAAGAACATCCTAGTATTATCAATCACCTCACAATAATATTAATTATTTGTTAGCGAAACATGATATTATGGAATCACAAATGATGAGACGAAGATGTTTGTGACTACTTATCTTGCCTATCGGAGAATCCATCTCAAGAAAATCTTAGAGAAGATAGTACTCAATATGATGGAATAGGGCAAGATCAGAACACGCAACTACAGAGAAAATAGTTGGGTCTGGATTCACAATCCCAATGAAGTCTTTAAGTCATTAACCTACAGGGTTTCATGAAAAACCTAAGGTTAAAGGAGAATCAACTCTAGTCGCAACTAGTATCACACATGAGGTGTGGGGATTAGGTTTCCCAGTTGCTAGAGTTCTCTTTTATATATTTTACAAATCAGGGTTTAAAATCTAAGTTACCTTGGTAACAAAGCATTCAATATCCACTGTTAGATGAAAACCTGATCAGACTCAAGATAATATCTTTCAACTGTTAGATCGAACTTAGCTTGTTATACACAAATGAAATGTACCTTCATTTAGGTTTGAGTAACCGTACCTAAACGTGTACACCAGGTTGGCTCAACAGTAGTTAACTGAGGTTAGCTATATGAACACTCTCATATCAACCTTATTCATCTTAACCATAACTAGTTCAAATGACTAAGATGAAACTATTTAAAGAGTTGTTCAATTGCTATATTCTCAAAGAAGTATATAAGAACACAATTGAATCAAAATTGGTTTGATTCACTTGAATCAATTAATGAACATTATAGCCACGGTTTGCATAAATGTATTAGTTCATGAACAAACCGATTTTATAACTTTAACCACTCAAGTATGCAAACGGGTACGCATACTTAAAGTAGTCGGTCTAAGTTTGGGTTCGCCAGTATGCAAATGGGTACGCATACTTCCAAACACAACATAAATTTCCCGACCCAAACCCTTCGCCGGTACGCGTACGGGTATGTGTACTTAGGTACTCGGAATTTCACAACTAACAAGTACGCATACGGATATGCATACTATAGTTCCGGTCATGGATCACATTTGAGTGTTCTAAACTCTGTTTCAATCATTGAAACTTTCTTAGAGGATGACAATAGCCACGGTTTGCAAAGAATGCATTCCTTATTATATAAATGTATTAGTTCATGAACAAACCGATTTTAGAATTTTAACCACTCAAGTATGCAAACGGGTACGCATACTTAAAGTAGTCGGTCTAAGTTTGGGTTCGCCAGTATGCAAATGGGTACACATACTTCCAAACACAGCATAAATTTCCCGACCCAAACCCTTCGCCATTACGCGTATAGGTATGTGCACTTAGGTACTCAGAATTTCACAACTAACAAGTACGCATACGGGTATGCATACTTGTTGATGGTGGATTTTGGTTCATGGCTAAAGTTGTAAAACCAATTTTTGTGTAACCATCCTGCAGAGGATGAGACTATTTTATAAGTGATGAATACTTCTTCTCTTTGTTAATTCACCTAGAATGGAGCATGTAGCAACAATCCCCCGAATATTCTGTGAATTTTAGCATTATTGATTAATGCATAAAACACCTTGTATTTCATGTGTTGTTCCTAGTAGAACTCTCATTATTGGTGCGGCATGATGACTAATTGTTACTCGCAGCAGAGTAGCATGAATATACAAGTACCAACAGTGAGGCATGCACGAAATGCCTATATAGGCTGTAACTCTCGGAGTGTTATACTAGCCTGATTGAGCATACAACTCTCGGAGTGTTATACTAGCCCGATTGAGCATACATCTCTCGGAGTGTTATACTAGCCCGATTGAGCATCCAGACTTTCCATAGTAGTCTAGGAATGATCGCGATCATCCAACTTCAACAGCATGATTGGATGGCCTAGATCGAATCCATGACCCCAAGTAGGTATTGGAAATTTCACTCCGACCCAACGCGGGTCCCGCATGGTCGGCCTCCCCAAAAGAGGTGGCATAGCTTGCCAAACCGTCCAACCCAAGCAGAATGGAAGAGAAATCCTAAATTAGGGTTTGCGGCACATTACATGTGTCGCAAAACGATCTCAACCATCCATCTTCGCAGGCATAGATGGAGGGTGCACATGTAGATTCAAAGGTCCCAGAGCATGTCAACACAATCACCGTGGGACCGTCTACACAATTCGTGCGCCCAAAACAAGGCATGACGCACGGCCAAACCCTAATTAGGGTTTGTATTGATCACGAGCATCCGTTTTCTCCTGATCTAATGAAGGGTTTAGGAGACAATTGAATAGGTCCGGTGAACATCAACATGATCGTCGTGGATCCATCTATCTCCTCACCCGACCGACCAAGGCATACCATGCCTGGTTTTTCCAAATCGCACGCCCAAACTAGCGTGGTCACACTTCCCAGATCATAAACTGATCTCGACCACTCAACTTCGCTGGACGAATTGAGTGGCTTAGATCACGTTTTCATGGGGAAGTCAGGTATAGGCGTGAAAACCAGCTTACCACCTACACGCCGGACCAAATGGCCGAGACAGACCAAGCTTGGTCGTCTCGAAACGCGCGTCTTGAAGGTGGCATGTCGCGCCCTTTTAGGAATCCTTTGCGACATAGGATTTCTGTCGTAAATCGATCTCAGCCACTCAACTTCACCGGTAAATTTGAGTGGCTTAGATCAAACCTTCGTGGGACAGTGAAGCATGGACATGGACATCAGCATGCCGTCTACACGCATGCCTGATCGGTCCTCTATGAAACATCTCCCAGGCTTGGATTCGACCAAGCTGAAAGAGTGCACTCGCGCACCTCCTAAATCCTAATCCGATGGTCGCAAATGTAGGTCGCAAGTCATCTTGTCCGTCCAACTTCGCTAGCCTAGACGGACGGCCTAGGATAGGAGTTAGGCGACCAGTGAGGTATCACCATGATCACCGTCTGCCACACCATGTGGTCGTCCAAGGAAGGGATTTCTAGCGCAGCCTCCAAACCATCATATGAAGTAGGCAGGGCATAATGTTTAACATCCATGCTTCATATATGCCGAATACATTCGATGCATAACATGCACAGAATACACACGATGCTTTACAAGTATCGACTTCCTAAATAACTTAGTTATTTAACTAGCATTACATGCTACCTTATGTGGGTCCCACGATACACACACTCGAGACATCAATCATGTCACAAACTAGGGGATATATACTGGGGTATTGGTCTGGAAGTTTACAGCGTGCAGCGTGTAGCGCGCCATCACAAGAACGTGTCAGGAAGACATGGACGGTTAGTGATGATGGGAGAAGTGTGCAAGACTGATCGTGTGACGCTAACACACAACTCCACTACTCCATCACTCCACTTCCTTCACTTCCCATGAGAGACGTGAATAAGGCTCAAATGACTTGTATAAATAGGTTCTCCTCCCTATTTCTAACACATGAGAACACAACACAAAAACCAAGTGTTAACACGAGACATATTCAAACACCCAGAGCCTGCTTGCATTATTCGTAAGCCTGCTCACCTTTCTGTTACAATTCATAAACAAGCCTACACCTTCACAATCTCAACACCTTCTTCGCTTCCCTCCCTAAGATCAACCCCATCTCCTTCACTTTGTGACCGAAACAAGTCTGGAACGACCATTTCTTGGTTTAGGACAGAATTGTATAGATTGATCTCTCGAATCAAAAGCACTCCCGTGCAGTGCATTTATTTAGGGTTTAGATTCACTTCTCATCCACACACCCTAAATTACAAAAACTAGCAGAAGTAGTTTTTACCCATAAACAATTGGCGACCACAGTGGGAGATTAATCTCTCGGTTGCAAAATCAATTTTTAATTCCCAATTTCATCTTTCAATACCCGATTCGATCTTCTCATTTTCAAGGGGATAAATCTTAGGTCCATTTCAATTATTGACCTGTTCATTTCTTTCAATTTCAAAGTCCAGTTTTTGTCTTACGATGTATTCTCCTCAGCCTAGTTATCCGGAGGCCGTGAGTGATCTAAAACACATGGAGAATATAGCCAGAATGCTAGAAGATGTCCTAGCAAACCAAGTTGGCATCGCTAGAAGGCAGAGCGAGACATTCCGTCTTCTGAATGATATAGCAGTTCAATTGCAATAAGGTTCTGCAGATGCCTACCCGGAGAGTATCACGAACGATGACACAGTCGAATCTCTATCTAGAAATCGTGTTTCTACCAATCAGGACGCGGAAGGAACACGTGGCCATACCAGGAGGCCATGGAGAGACGAACTGCATAATCCAGCTAACGAAGGAGGCTCAAAGCAACTCTACAGAGGAAAGGACATGTCAAGAATTCCGCAACCTTTATCAGACAAAGGAAAGGGGCTATCCTATGAAACCCTACTGGAATATTTATATCTCAAAACCCTTTCCTAAGTACAGAAAGCTACCCAATATGCCGCAACTTTTTAGCCAAGCGAAGAGCCACCTGAAGAGGGAGAAATCAGCCAAGAGTCACATGATCACAGAGGTTGGGGATACCTGATTCATCCATCTGAAGATGACGCTCTCGTTGACACAAGATATTTGAAAGCAGAGCGCCTTAGCGGAGGCGGCCAAGCGGGCAGCGTATATGTTGGCACACGTCCCGACTCCAAAATGTTCTTCATATCAAAGTCATCAAGAGATATCACATCAGCGCCCGTCAAAGCAAGAAAAGCCTGGATCAACATACCTGCACTTCCCATTTTCCATGAATAAGGTCTTGGAATTGTTGGAGATGTGGGTACAAGACGGGGAAGTCCAACTGCCTCAGGTACGGCGACAACCAACTGATCAGGAGATGGTAGATCCGATATATTGTCACTATCATCATATGGATTAGAAATAAAATTTCATATAAGGTGTCTCATAAGTTCCTTAAGGAGTTTTACAAGATATATCTAGATTTACTCGAGTTGTTCATGTTGTAGAATAGATCAGGTTCTTTACAAGTTTTGAAGAGTATAAACCCTAATTCTACAAGTTCTTTTTCATATTACTTTTTACCTAGTAATTGTTCATCACAAACACAAGCCTTCCAAAAACTTTATTCATATCTAAAGGGAAATCAAACCAGTATTTTTTGATTTATTTTAATCAAAAAGTCTTTATTTAAGCTGAAACAACTCTTAGGATGTAAAAGATTGCAGTTAAGGGAATCAATTGCGTAAAGCCTTGTGAGGTTCAAGAGATGTAAGGAGCACGACTGTAGCTGAATTTCTTGGAGGATTAATTCGGTTTCAACTACATTCAAGTCCAAAGTATGATAGTATGCTAGTGTCAGTGGCGGCTTAATACGGTTCAGTGTTTAAATCTTGAGAGGTCGCGTAGTTTTTCTGCAGGTGCAATTTTCCTCGTTAACAAAATTTCTCTATTCTTGCTTCGATTTAGACTTCCGTATTTTATTTATGTTTGATGTAATTAAAATAAAAGGAAGTGAATTCGCATAATCAACCTAGACAGTTTTTAATTAAAACTATATAGAACCTACAAGACTTGTTCTTATGAATTCACATCTTAAAATATGGATTACAATACTTGTTCCTGTTGGAATTCGTTTCATGTACTATTCCAGTAATACTAGGTGAATCTTGTATATTGATTTTTGATATTTTCCAGGAGTTAGACAATCAAGTTCATGGATCATTGAACTAAGCTACCAATTGTACAAGAAAGATACACCGTATATACAATCACGTACAAGGATATTTCTGAAGGTCTACTTGTTGATAGCATTAAGTTTTGTCTTATAGGTCCAAACTAAAAAGTTGGTGGTGTTCTAGGAACCCCTGCTTTTTAACAATTCATGTGCTTAAATTAGCAATAATTTCTTAATACACCGTTGTTTGAGGGTGAAAATGGTTTCTGTTAATTTCGGTAATTTCGTGTATGTGGGTGAGAAATGAGTCTAAACCCTAAACAATGTACTACAAGGGAGTAATTTAGATTCGAGAGATCAATCTGTACAAATCCAGCCTAAACCAATAAATGGTCTTTCCAGACTTGCTTCGGTCACAAAGTGGAGGAGAAAGGTTGTTTTTGGGGAGGGAAGCGAAGAGAGTGTTGAGACCAGAATAGTTGATTGTGGAAGAGTAGTTGTTTTATGACTTGTATCAGAAAGTGGGAAGCTAATGGATGGAGAGCTAAAAAAGTGTTTTCTGAGTGTTGTATGCTCCTGACCAAAAAACTTCCTTTTGGTGGAAATAGGTAAGACCTATTTATACAAGTCGAAGTGAAACGTACTCTGGCCTCATTAAGAAATGGAAAACGGGTAAGTAAATGGGAGGAGGTGGTAACCGATAATGCCTAGAATTGATGTTCCATAAAAGAAAGTGTTTCACCATTACTCCATGTGTTTACTAACCGCTTCATCCTTATGACACTCTCTTATAACGGGCGTAGTGTACACCGCACGCTATAAACCGCCAAACCAATACCCAATGAGCATCCCCCAGTTTGTGACATGCGTTGATGTCTCAAATGTTTTTGTGGAAAATGTGTAGTACGTTTTTTGTTGTCTGGCAAGTTGATCTTGGGAAACTTGTGTGGTGACCTTCGACGGTCGAGATTTTGCATCTTAAGAGGAAAGGTAGTCGTTGATTATTGCAACCTTTCGCTTGGTATCCAACAACATGAAAGCATGGCCGGCATGGTTTTAATGTGGTTAGGCTTGGCCAAGCTAGGATTTTGGTGTTGAGCCAAAAGTGGCCATGCGTTTTCTGGTGACCTTGGACGGCTAAGATCTGCATTTTAGACAAAAGGGTATTTGTTGATCGTTACAACCCTTCGTTTGGTATCCAGCGGCATGAAGGCATGGCCAGCATGGCTTTTAAAGTAGAATGGAGCCACTAGAAGTGTGTGGCTTGGAAGGGAAGCGCTTGAGGCTTTGTATAAATTAGGGTTTAGCATGTTGAAACCCTAATTAGCGCCCTTTACTAGAATCGATGTATAATTCTCATACGGACTCGGATTTTGATGGTCTTCCCCTCTATTTTATACAGAAAAGCATTTCCTATCTCCTAACGTGGGAATATTTAGGTTTTGAGCTCGTTTGGGAGGATAAAACATCCCGAAAGTAAAACTCAGGAAGAATTCAAGAGGGACGGTGGCATGTTTGGTGCGTTTTTTGGAAGCTAGCATGTTTTGAGAAGCTAGCTTGTTTTTGGAAGCTAGCAAGTTTTGGGAAGCTAACGTGTTTTTGGCCAAAGGTTACCATGCGTTGTTTGGCAAACTTGAACGGGTAGGATTTACACCTAGGATGGAAGGGTGGTCGTTGATTATCGCACGCCTTCGTTTTGGTAGCTGCATAGGGAAGGCTAGCACGGTATGGCACGGCAAGGTGGTTGGCATGTCATTGGCACATGTGGCATGGCGTGGCCAAAACTAGGGTTTTGGCGTTGGGCTAAAGGTTACCATGCGTTGGTTGGTGACCTTGGACATCTAAGATTTGCATCTTAGATGGAAGGGTAGCCGTTGATTGTTGCAGGCCTTTGTTTTGGTAGCCACGTGGGGAAGGACAACACGGTATGGCGTGGAAAGCTGGCTGGCATGCCATGCCATTGACACATGTGGCATGGTCGGCATGCCTTGGCGCGACTTAGGCGTGGCCAAAATTAGGGTTTTGGAGTTGGGCCAAATGTTACCTTGTGTTGGTTGGTGACCTTGGACGGCTAATATTTGCATCTTATATGGAAGGATGGTCGTTGATTGTTGCAGTCCTTTGTTTTTGGTAGCCTCATGGGGAGGCCAACACGGTATGGCATGGTAAGGTGGCTGGCACGGCATGTCATTGGCACATGTGGCATGGTCGACATGCCCTGGTGCGGTTTAGGCGTGGCCAAAATTAGGGTTTTAGCGTTGGGCCAAAGGTTACCATGCGTTGGTTGGTGACCTTGGACGGCTAAGATTTGCATCTTAGATGGAAGGATGGTCGTTGATTATTGCAGGCCATTTTATTTGGTAGCCGCATGGGGATGCCAACACAGTATGGCGCGGTAAGGTAGCTGGCACGTCATGCCATTGGCACATGTGGGGCCAAGGTTTCAGTATGGGCGGTTTGGTATGGTGGGGCTAAGGCAAGGTGCGGCTATCTTGGATAGAATGATTGGCATGCCTTGGCGAGGTAGGTTTGGATGGCATGGTTTTCTATTGGCACAGTGGTGTGTCTAGCATGATTGGCATGCCTTGGCGCGGTAGGTGTGGCTGGCATGGTTTTCCATTGGCACAGTGGTGCGGATAGCATGGTTGGTATGCCTTGGCGCGGTAGGTGTGGCTGGCATGGTTTGCCATTGGCATAGTGGTGCATCTAGCATGGTTGGCATGCCTTGGCGCGGTAGATGTGGCTGGCATGGTTTTCCATTGGCATAGTGGTGCGGCTAGCATGGTTGGCATGCCTTGGTGCGGTAGATGTGGCTGGCATGGTTTGCCATTGGCACAGTGGTGTGGATAGCATGGTTGGCATGCCTTGGCGTGACAGATGTGGCTGGCGTGGTTTGCTATTAGCACATGTGGTGTGGGAATTAGGGTTTTGCCTATCGAAACCCTAATTAGTAAAGAAGGAGAAAAAGGTACCCTTGTAATTTTCTCGCAGACATATTAAAGGGTTCAATAAATGCATTTAGTGGAGACATTATTACTCAAATTTTGTGACGTCATTGTCCGACTAGGGTTTTATGATTTTAACCCTGAGCTAAAAACCACCATCAACAACCGTATAAAATCCCGTATAAAATATGGTTAAATCTAAAATTTAAATTCAAAAAGAGCCCATTGTCCCATAGCTTTATATCAATTTAAAGTCGCGTGGTATAATGCCCAACAAGGGTTTAAGAGACTTTTTTAGGGGTTTTCCCTGGTTGGTATAACAACACTCTTAAAATAGTTCAACATCCATCAACACCAATATATCGGTGGCATGTGAAGTGACTCTTCACAAGAGTAAAATAAATTGTACTAGTTAACTACTAATATACCAATCACGTATTCATAACTCACCCCTTTTAAGTGGTTTGTTGAATAATATACCAAATCATTCACAACAATTTTTGGAGGTGCTATTATTTATTTCAGGTTTACGGACTCGTATCTGTTTGATTACTGATTGTGTAGAGAAAGAGATAAAGCTCTTTGATATATTTCCTTGATCGAGTTTCATGAAGTTGTTACTCACAAAATTATATCAAAGTTTAGTCCATACATATTTCCGAACGACAAGGTTGGGTGTGGTTGTTGTACCCCCGCATTTTCAATTGGTATCAGAGTAAGCAAACACGTTAAGACCTCATAAGTTTGTATTTGAATTAATCTGACTATATGGACATAAATGTTATCTCTATAAACGTATCACCAGTCTTCAATGGCTCAAATTACTTATGGTAGAAAATTGCTATGCGTGCATTTTTACAAGATCGAGATTTTCAATCATGGTTTCGTGTTGTAAGTGGTTGCGATCCTCCAGTAGTTATAGTAGACAGTGTAACTATTGCAAAAGACATAGCGAATTATAGTGAATCCGAGAGTATTGCTGCGAAGCAAAACTCTGATAGGTTAAACGTTATTATTCATGCCATAAGCCCAGATATTCAGCACCATGTGACCACGTGCACTAAGTCTAAATATGCTTGGGATATCTTAGCAACCATATTGAAGGGAATACCTCTGAGAAAGAAACTAGGCTTCAGAACCTAAATTCTGATTGGAAAAACCTTTATATGGCTGACGAAGATTCATTTGATGAGTTTAATCAAAAAGTGTCTGAAATTGTTAAGGCACCCTTTGCATTGGGTAAGACTATTCCTAAAAAGGATATTGTGATAGAAATTCTTCGACCTCTACCATCTAAATACGATTCTAAGAAACACACCATCGTTGAAGTAAATAACCTTGAAACACTTTCCAGAAACACTCTTGATGGAAAGTTAAATATCTTTGATATGGAACTAATCAAAAGAAATACCCATCACTTTATAAGTAACTTTGTTACTGCGTCTGATGATAATTCTTTATGTCCTAGAATGATTGATAAAAAGGATGAGAATATCTTTAATGTTACCATGTCACTGTTTGTACAATAGTTGAAGAAAGGTCTTAGACAGAGAAGAAAAAAATCTCATAAAAACTCCCTTTATCAATTAAGGTTAAGGATAGTAACGTTCTCAAAGACTATGATGATGAACATTGTTTCAAATATCTTGGACATGGTCATCATATTTCTGTTTGCCCCAATAAGGAGTATTATGAGAAAACCAAAGCATGGATGACAACCTTAGATTAGTGTTCCAAGGATAAAAATCATTAAATATTTATCACATACTTTGCTGATAATCATTCATATGCTCCTAACAATACTAATTGCTCCACACAAGATAATTCACCTTCTTTAGAAACAGATCAATTGACTAAACAATTTTTTTCAATGAATATCGATTTCCTACTGGAAAAGGAATCTTTGGACAAAAGGATTGAGAGTTTAGAGCTTCAACTAGAAATCTTGAAAAAGAAAAAGATGATTCCCTCTAATGTTCACAAAGAGAAAAATCAATCTAGTTCAAGAAAATCTCATAAGAACAGCCACCATAAAAATCCTAAACATAAGATCGGGAAAACTCCTTCACTGGAAAGGAATAACTTGACTTGTCACATAATACAACTTAATCTCAGAATTCGTTGTGTGAAAATTTGGGTCACTCGGAAGTTGAAAATGTTTCAAGGATAAGAGTTCTGAATAAGGATATTTCACTATTGCGAAGGAAAAAAAATGTCTCATAAGAAATAAAAGCAACTTTCGAAAAAGATGTTCAGAACCATTCATAGTCTGCAAAGATCGATAAACAATGCGTGCAAAATGTTGCAGGAGAAAAAGATGTCATAAAATATTGTCATCTTCCTACGATGGTTAATAAGAAACAAGAAACAAGGAAAGATGTGTTGAAAACTCATTCTCTCCTTAGGAAACCACCCAATCCTTTGTTGGATTGGATAAATTACAATTTGTAATAATCTCTAAGGTTGTTCTTGTCTTCCCTTCGATAAGAACCACAACCTGGGAAAAAAAAAGGGTGAAGAGTTTGTCCTGGTTGTATCAAGTTATTTGAGCTTTGCTCCATGAATTTGTTCACATGACAAACTTGTTCCTTATTATCCTTCTTGTGCTCTAAATTCGTTTATTGAGCTAAAAAACTATTCTATGACTCTATTTGTTAATGCAACATGCACGATTCGTAGTTATGCATACCAATTTAGTTTCACAAGGCATATCTGGTTATCTGGAATCCTTTTAGGGTTTTTGTCAAGGTCATTTTGGGAAGTTATTATTCTCTATATCCTTTTAAGGTTGAAAGACTCACTTCATGTGCAAGTTTTTCATTTACCTTTATCATGTCCTCATCAAGTCTTTCTAGTAAAGAGGATGATGTCTGGACTGTTCTCTTTCCTTCTAGGAAAGTTCGTTTTGATTCTTCTGATAGTGATATAGTTCAAGACAAGCGTGAATCCACACCTTGTGAGAATCCTTCGAGTTCTCAACTTGATAAGCTTTCACTAACGATGAATCTTATTTTAGGACAAGTTCGTGTTCTGGAGAATAAAATCGAATCATCAACCAAAAGACTTTAAGACAATATTGATAACCTTGAATCCAGGTTAGATCTAATCGAATAAGAACTTGATGAATACAAAGAATATGAGAAGAGCCTTCAAAGTAAGTAAAGAGACTATTGTGATCTTTAGGTTTTGTCTTTAATAATGTATAGGAATCTTCTTGTGAGAATTTATTCTTGTATTCGAGAAGGATAAATAGGGTTTGGTATAACATATATTGTGATTACACAAGCTATTTCCAACGATTTTCATCTTGCATGTTTTTAGATTTATTTATTTGAATTCTATGTTTATGGAAGATGAACTTGTTAATCTAATTGGGTTTATATATTGCAAATATCTTATGAGATATATATGCTTTTGCATTTGTGAATTGTGTTGATATCTCATGTATGCTCAAAAGTTGAATCTATTATGTCTTTATGCATATATTGATGAAAAATAGAATGAACGTTTTGAGATAATCCGCAGTATTGATCTCTCCTTGATCCACTTTTGTGAAATTACAACATATTACTCTATAAGTTCTCTTATATTGAGTAATACTGGTTAAATTAATCAAAAAGATTCTCTTATGGTTAATTTACTCGATGTTTACTAGATACAAATCCATGTGATTTGTTAATGTCCAGAGAAATCCTTTTTTTTTTTTTGTAAAAGTAAGGTCGCTCATGTTGTTTTTTTGGGAATGACATCAAATGGGGAAGAGTTTCTAAATGAACATGTGCTCAATTGCTACATCTTTGTGGGGAGAGCGGTTCTGGAATATGCAGGGGTTAACTTGTATCTTAATAAACTCCTTGATAAAGACACTAAGTTTCGACCCTGTGATATCATCTAAAGAAAAGTTGATATGCTTCTTTAGTCATGAATTATCTTTTGAGAATTCATTATGATCCCATAGTTTTCGTACCTTTGCCAATTTATATTGTCAGAAAAAGGGAGAACTATTTAGTAGTTCATATTATATACATATGGTTTACGGATCATTATGTAAGGGGGAGTGGATTCCAATCTATAGTTTTTATCTATTATACAAAAGATGGAAGTATTGACTAAGGGGAAGTAAAACATATCACCGTAGTATTATTTCAAACTTATGATACAAATGGACTTTGATAAAGATAATAATACTATGACACTGAATAACAATGATTGAGAACATTTGTTTTCTTATTGTTATCGCTATGGATCTTCAACAAAAATGATGTTGAGTTGAACAGGTTTAGAATCGACGGAGAACTTGAAGTTACGAAGAATTTAAGAAGTTGAAGAACCAAGGAAATCAAGCATGATGGATCAGAATCTACAAAGTTTTATTTATTTCGTAATCTATGTATTGATAGTTTTATCACTAAAATTGACAAAGGTGGAGTGTTAGAGCATTGCTCGGTCGAACTCACAAGTGTTGCTATCTCAAGCTTGTTGTCAAATTTAGTTGATCAAAACTATATCTTGATTTCTAGTCTACTAATAACTATGTCTTGAATTAGGATAGAAGTGTGTAGTTGAGTCTATGACTTCACGACGTTCACCATTTGAAAAAGAAGATCTAGTGAAGACTTTGGAGGAACTCCGACGATAAAAGTTATGTGAAGAATGAAACCTATCTATCACTCAGATGTCTATTCAATTCTATCTACAAATGAGACTATGTCGTATAACTATATAGACTTTATATTATATACACATTGAATTTTTGAGTCGAGTTTATCTCGTTAATATAGTTCTCGAAATACGAGTTTAAATCTTAAAATTCTTCATTCATCTACTTGACAACTTTGGTTATGAACAATTCATTTGTTAGAAACTAAATATTAAGTCAAGTTGATCATGTGAAAATTACCTTGAATATATTACATGATATGTGTGAGACAATCATTTGATGTTAACTCGGGATGTTTCATATTGATCAGATAATCATTTGAAAATTACTTGAAGCTAGTGGTATGTGAAATAATACCATTATCGTTCTTCTAAGGATGTTTCAAATCGATTATCGAGAGTTTTAGTCATGAAGTATCTCTATGAGAATTTCATTAAGATCCCGCTAGTTTTCGTACCTTTGCCAATTTATATTGACAAAAAGGGGGAGAATCATTGCGTAGTCCACACTACAAATACATATGGTTTATGGATAATTATGTAAGGGGGAGTGATTTTCATTGTGAGATGAAGTATTGACTAACGGGGAGTGATACATATCACCATAGTATTATTGTCAAAGTTGTGATACAATTGAACTTTGATATTGTGTAATAATACCATGACACTATATAATAATACAAAAACTTCTTGTTTTTATATATTGCTATGGCTACGGATCTTTAACAACTATGATGTTGAGTTGAACACGTTCAAAATCACTGGAGTACTTGGAGGTGATAAATATTTCAAGTAATGTTGAAGAACCAAGGAAATCAAGCATTTGGATGAGAAGCTACAAAGTTTATTTATTTTGTAATATTGATAGTTTGTCACTAAAATTGACAAAGGGGGAGATTGTTAGAGCACTGATCGGTCGAACTCGCAAGCGTTGCTATCTCAAGCTTGTTTGTCAAGTTTAGTTGTCAAAACTATAAGTCTTGATTTCTAGTATACTTATAGATATGTCTCGGATTAGGATAGAACGTGTAGTTGATCTTTAATTAGACTTCACGGCGTTCATCGATTGAAGAAGAAGAACTACTAAGAGGATCTTGTGGAACTTCATCAACAAAAGGTATGTGGAGACTTGAACTCATCTATCACTCAGAAGTCTATTTATATTTTATCTCCTATTGAGACAAAAGTCGTATAGCTATATAGACTTTACATTATACACATTTGATATTTCGAGCTATGTTTAACTCATTACATATTTGTTGAAATATATGTTGGTAAGCTTTCGATTTAACCAAGTTCACCTTTTATTCTTTACGAAAGACAAAAGATGATCATGCGAAAATCTCCTGGTAACATCTTACATGATTTGTGTGAGACAATCATTTGATGTAGACTCAGAATGTTTCATATTGATCATTTGATCACTTAAAAATTGTTCTTAAGCTAATAGTTTGTGTGAGATAACTGTTCTCGTCTTCTAAAAATGTTTCAATGAATGGGAGTTTAGAACAATTAACCGTTGAATGGATAGAGAACAATATGCTGATTGTTGCAATAAAATTCCAAGTCCGAGAGTTGAGTATGCATACCTATATGCGTACTAATTCAACAGTTGAAGTCCGGGAACTATAATATGCATTGAAAAAGCGGGGGTCTAACAACCACACCCAATATTTCGATTAGCAATCTGTATATACTAACTCCGAGTTTCTTTCTAGAGAATTAACTAGACAGTCAGACTCAATCTAGATAGAAATATCTAAAGGAGTAATTATCTCTCTCTTGTTTTGATTTTCTCAAGCTAATATAAATCAGCGAGTCTTAATCAAATACAAGGAATAACTTGGATGGTACCAAAGACCAATATCCAAGTGTCAATCAATGTAAATCAACAACCAAAGGTTGGATATTCTAATTGATTGATCTTCAACGTACAACATGTATTATTTCAATTATAAAGATAAACAATATAATGCATAAAATAAAATAACACAGACACCAGAATTTTGTTAACGAGGAAACCGCAAATGCAGAAAAACCACGGGACCTAGTCCAGATTAAACATACATTGTATTAAGCCGCTACAAACACTAGCTTACTCCAAGCTAACTTCGGTCTGGACTGTAGTTTAACCCCAATCAATCTCACACTGATCCAAGGTACAGTTATGCTCCTACGCCTCTGATCCCAGCAGAATACTATGTACTTGATTCCCTTAGATGATCTTACCCACAACTAAGAGTTTCTACAACCCAACGTCGAAGACTTTGATAAACCAATCTGTATCACACAGAAAAGTCTACGGTAATAGATAAATTCGTCTCCCACGAATATACCTATGAGTTTTTGTTCCGCCTTTTGATAAATCAAGGTGAAAAGGAACCAATTGATAAAACCAGACTTATATTCCCGAAGAACAGCTCAGTTTTATCTATCACCTCACAATAAACTTAATCGACGTAGCAAATAAGATTATTTAGGAATCACAAACAATGAGACGAAGATGTTTGTGACTACTTTTATCTTGCCTATCGGAGATAGAAATCTCAATCCAATTATTACAATTGTACTCGTATGATAAAAATAGCAAGATCAGATTACACAACTACAATAAAAGTAGTATTGGTCTAGCTTCATAATCCCAATAAAGTCTTTAAGTCGTTAACCTGGTTTAGAAGAAGAAACCAAAGGTTAAAGGAGAATCGACTCTAGCTTATCACAACTAGTATCACACAAAATGTGTGGGGATTAGGTTTCCCAGTTGTTAGAGTTCTCCCTTATATAGTATTTCAAATCAGGGTTTGCAATTAATGTTAGCTTGCTAACAAAGCATTCAATATTCACCGTTAGATGAAAACCTGATTAGATTCAAGCTAATATTTATCAACCGTTAGATCAAAAACATAGCTTGTTATACACACATGGAATGCACATTTCTAGGCATATGTAACCATACCCAAACTTTTGCATTAGTTGGTTCAACATAGTTAACGAAATGGTTAGCCATATTATAAATTTCATATCAACCATATTCTTCTTCACCATAACTAGTTCAAATGACTCATATGAACTAGTTAGAGAGTTGTTCAATTGCTTAGATCTTTATATACTACATAAGACACAATCCAAGCAAAAAAGATTTGATTCACTCGAATCGGTTCATGAACTATATATACACGATTTGCAATTGCATTTCTTAGTTTATAAAGATAAGTTCACAAACATCGTTTTTAGACATAACCTACTCAAGTTCGCGGACTGGGTTCGTGGATGGAGTTCACAAATTCCAGCAGAAATTCTCGGGTTGAGAACTTCCGCCAGTTTGCAGACTGGGTTTGTGGACTGAGTCGCGGACTAAAACTCACGCACTTCTCCGGTTCTCTTGATCAACAATGTTCGCAAACTTTGGTTCAAGGAATAAGGACTTATACATATATGTGTTTCCACAATAATGCTTATATCCTCCAATGGTTATATAGTCTAAATTCTCATTCCAATCATTGAAACATTCTTAGAGGGCGTTATATAGTTGTTATTCACAAACTATTTTTCGTCAGAGCAATTTTCAAAGTGATTGAAATTTAACATGACTTTCGTCACTAGGTAAAGATGAACTTCGCTAAAGCGAAAGCTTTACCAACATATATTTCGAGAAATAAATAAGCGAGATATATTCAGCTCAAAATACCATATGTGTATAATCTTAGTCTATATAGTAAAATGACTTTTGTATTAAGATAGGAGATAGAGTAGATAGACTTTTGAGTGATATGATAAGTTCAAGTCTCCACATACCTTTTAGACGATGAAGATCCACCAGTTCCTTGAGTATTCCTTCGTCTTGTATGATGATTTTCATGGAGTTCTTGAGCTCAACTACACTTTCTATCCTAGTCTGAGAACTTAGCTATAATAGACTAGAAATCAAGAATTTATAGTTTTGATCACTAACATTGAATAACATGCTTGAGATATCAACGCATGTGAGTTCGAACGAGCAATGCTCTAACATGCATACTCGTATGTGTATTGGTTTCAACTAAGTTCGTTCATGAACGGTAGCATGTGTACCCGTTTGCATACTGACGAACAATACCAAGTCGAAGAACTCAGGTATGCGTACCCATTTTTATACTTGAGTGGGTTAAGTTCTAAAATCGGTTATACTCATGAACAAATACATTTGTATAATAAGGAATGCAATCTTTGCAATTCGTGTCTATAATGTTCATTAATTGATTCGAGTGAATCAAAATCGATTTTACTTCAACTGTGTCTTGTATACTTCTATGAGAATATGAACAATTGAATAACTCTAAAACTAGTTTCATTTAAGTCATTTGAACTAGTTGTGATTAAGATGAACAAGGTTGATATGAAAGTGTTCATATAGCTAACTTTGTTTAATCATTGTTGAGCCAATCAAGTGTACAAGTTTAGGTATGGTTACCCATATCTAAATATAGGTACATTTTATTTGTGTATAACAAGCTAAGTTCAATCTAACGGTTGACAGATATTAGCTTGAATCTAATTAGGTTTTCATCTAACGGTGAATATTGAATATATTTTTTTACCAAGGTAACATTGATTGCAAACCCTGATTTGAAGAGTATATAAGGGAGAACTCTAGAAACTGGGAAACGTAATCCCCACACATCTTGTGTGATACTAGTTGCAACTGGAGTCGATTCTCATTTAGCCTAGGATTTTCTAAAACCATTATAGGTTAACGACTTAAAGACTTCACTGGGATTCTGAAGCCAGACTCCAACTATTTTCTCTGTAGTTGAATATTCTGATCTTACTTTATTCTATCATATATATAGAGCACTATCTTCTTTAAGATTTACTCGAGATTTAATCTCTGATATGTAAGATAAAAAAGTAATCACAAAGCTCTTCGTCTCATTCTCTGTGATTCCACAATATCTTGTTCCGCTACCATACGGTTAAGATTATTGTGAGGTGATTGATATTACTAGGATGTTCTTCTGGAATATAAGACCAGTGCATCAATTGGTTCATGTTTACCTTGATTTATCAAAAGATAGAACAAAAACTCGCAGGTATTTATGTGGAAGACATATGTAGTTGCAGGAATTCCTACACTACATAATGGCGCTGGAAACATGGAACGTTTCTGAGCAAAGATTGAGATTGTGATTTGTAAGAATTTGGAGAAATTGGAGAAGATTTTTACGTGATTTATAGTAATACATTAAAATTGAAGGAATGGCTAGAAGAAGAAGAAATATATCAGAACAACCAACAACCGTAAGGAGGAGTAAAAGACTTGCTGGAGAAGAGACAAATGAAATAGGAGAATCTTCAAGATTAAGAACAAGGAGCAACAGAACAAGGAATAATGGAGAAAATCAAATTCAACAACTGAATCAGCAAACACCGATACAAGATAGAACTATGGATTATGACAAGATGAGTGTGCACACTTGGCGATCAGATTCAATAGAAGAATCAAAAAATCGACAGTTAAGAAATGGAAGGCGAGAGGGAAGAGATCAAGAAGCGATTGGAGGATTAATTCATGGAGATGACGAAAATGAAGCAGTAGAGGCTTTAAGAAAAAGAATACAAGAGGAAAGGAGATTAGAGGCAGAGGAACGTGCAAATTTAACAAGACAAAATCACGAGTTAAGAATGGAGAATTTGAGATTACAAAATAGGAGATCAAGAAGTACTGCAAGATCAAGTTCAAGATCATTTAGAGAAGAATCAAGGAGAAATTCCCATGTGAGAAATGCTAGTGAAAATATTCGAGAGGAAATGCAAAATCCAAATGAATAGCAGCGTTATGGAGAAGAAGATATGATTAATGATTGCTACATTCCACGTAGTGAAACTTTGGATGATAGACGTGATAATAGAAATCAAGAGGGTGGAAATAACCAAGATGGTGAAGAAAATCGAGAAGAAGGTAGAAGAATATTACATGAGCGAGAAATTCAAAGAAACCGAAGAATAATTGAGGATGAAATTAAGAGACATTATGCTGAACAAGCACGTCTAGCTTGCAAAAGAGAAAGATTGAGAGCAGAAGTGGAAGAACAAGAGTTTCAAGAAGCAATACGTTAGAATAATCATGACAATCGATAAAGGAGACGTGCAAGAAATCGTAACAATGGTAGTATCAATGAGGAATATGATAGAATATAAATGAGAATAGAAAGACAACGAAGAGAAACGGTGAGAAATGAAGAAAATCGCAGAAGAGAAAATGAAAGGCATAATCATTTGCGAATTCAAGAAAGAGGTGAAGAAGAAAATCACGGGATAAGGCAGAATGAAGATGCTGAAGAAGAAGCACAAAATCTCGCAAGGCAAGAAAGACATGAACGCAAAATAAGGGAAGTTGCACTGAAAAGACCAATGGAGCAAAATTCAGCTGGGAATGAACAGATCTTGAGAGAGTTAGCAAAAATGAGGGGAATGTTAAATAACATAAGAGAGGGAGGAAAAAGGAAAATTGATGAGGCCATTGAAGAAGCTGCGAAAACTCCATTTACCCAAGAAGTACAATTAGGAGGGATACCCCCAAAATGCAATTTTCCAACATTAGCCAGTATCTTTGATGGAATAACTTGTGCTATTCAACATGTCAAAGCTTATGTTAGGTGTATGATACAGTGGGAAAACCATGATGTTGTATTGTACAAATATTTCGCATACAGCTTAACAGGCGAGGCGCTAAAATGGTTCGAAGCAAAATGGCAGGCCACGTGGATGAGAGAGCTGCAAGAATTGCAAGACGAATACATTGCTTTGGAGGAGAAACAAAATGAGATGGAATCATACCCTATTGCGAATACCATCTCAATTGCAGCAAACGCAAGTCTACTTCCCAGGTAAATAAATACAGTAGCGAGCACTTCGCAGGTGAATCAAGAAAAGAGTATGGATGATGGACAACAGAAATTAGTAGCTATGGGAAGCAGATATCAATAAGAGTTCGAAAGGGAAAGAAATTTTTTCAATCGAGGTGGAAATAATAATATTCAGAGGCTTGATCAGCCGCAAGAGACTTATAATGGTCAAAGACAAAATTATTATAGAGGGCAAGGAAGTCAGAAGATAATATGGGAAGAAATTAAGATGCCACCTCTAAATGCTAGTATAGAGAAAATTTAGGAGGCTATAATCTTGATGGAGGACATACCCGTACCATGGAACATGGGAAAAGAGCCACACCCAAATAATCGAAATCCAGAATTTTGTTCTTATCATCATTTTCATGGTCACTCAACAAATGAATGCAGGAATGTAAAAAGAATCATCTTGAGAATGATAGACCAGGGAAAATTAGAAGGATATTTTCGATCAAATACGATATTTTAACATCAAGGTGAATCCCGAAAAGTGTACTTTTGGAGTAGCTTTAGGAAAAAAATTGGGGTATATTGTGTCAAAAGAAGGAATACAAGTTGATCCATATAAAGTACAAGCAATTCGCGACATGCCAACGCCAGCAACAATAAAAGACGTGCATAAGTTGAATGGGATTTTGGCTTCGCTAGGAAGATTCATCTCGTGATCATTAAACAAATGCAAGCATTTCTTTAATATACTCAAGAAGGGAACAAATTTCAAGTGGACAGATGAATGTGAAAAGGCTTTTCAAGGAATTAAAGAACATTTAATGAACATATAAATCTTACAGAAACCGGAGCCAGGAGAAGAATTATTGATCTACCTTGCGACAACATCGCACGCATTAAGTGCAGTGTTACTGCGAGTGGATGCAGGAATAGAAAAACCAATTTATTACATCAACAAAACATTTAATACCGCAGAGAAAAATTATTCAAAGATTGAGAATTTGATTTTAGCATTAGTTTATGAAACATTCAAGCTTCGCATCTATTTCAAGCACATAAAGTAAAAGTATTAACAAAGGTTCCAATTGAGTGTGTAATGAAGAATTCCAAAAGATTAGGCAGAATTGAGAGATGGAATGCACAAGTAGGACACTTCGATATTAAGTATGAAATCCTATCTTCGCCAAAATCACAAGTTGTAGCAGATTTCTTAGCAGAGTTTCCTCTAGAAGATGATGAAGCTGTAGAAGAAATGATGGATGTAGAAGAAGAACATGGGGACCCAAGAGATCTATTAACAGAACCCAACAGGTGGGAAATATTAGTGGATGGATCATTAAATGGGGAAGGAAATGGAATTGGAGTTATCTTTATCTCGCCAGAAGGAGAAAAAATAGCTTTTTCATTCAGATTGGAATTCGCGTCCACTAATAATGAGATGGAATATGAAGTTGTGATTCATGCTCTAAAATTCGCAATATAAATGAAGTTGGAGAATGCTAGAATTACTAGTGACTTGTAATTGGTTATTCGCAAGATAAAAGGAGAATACACAACAAATGAACCATCTTTGAAGAAATACAAGAAACTTGTTGAAGAATTGTCTGCAAGAATTCCAAAAATAAAATGGAGGCATATATCAAGAAAAGATAACAAACTCGCAGATGCTTTCTCCTTCATATCAAGTATGATGACAAATCCGGCTGCGAGATGCATAAAAATTTAGACACTTATATCACCTTCAATCAATAAAGAAAAAGAAGAAGAAGCAGATATAATGATAATAGAAAGTGGCGAAGAAGAACCAAGAGGCAATATTGCAGATTGGCGAGTAGAAATTCATGCATATTTGGCGAGAGGAGAAACACCAAGAAATAGATTAGAAGCACACAAGTTAAAAATCCGTGCTACAAATTATGAGTTAAGAGATGGAGTATTATATCCAAATATTTTAATGGGCCATCATTTAGATGCTTGACACGAGAAAAAGGAGAAAAAGTGTTAAAAATGTTGCATAGTGGTGATGCTGGTAATCACAGCGGAGGGAGATCTTTGGCATACAAAACAAAAATGCAAGGCTATTACTGGCCATATATGCATGAATATGCAAAGCAATTATCGAAACGTTGTGAAGATTGTCAGCGACACGGGAAGAAGATACATGCACCAGGGGCACCATTATCATCCTCAACCAGTGTGTGGCCTTTTGGAAAATGGGGGTTGGATATTGTGGGACCATTTGTACCGGGTTCTGTACAAAGAAGATATTTAATTTTCGCTATAAATTATTTCACAAAATGGGGAGAAGTAAAGGCAGTACAACACATTCGCGACAAAGACATTTTTACATTCATATTTGAAAATATAATTTGCATATTTGGGATTCCTGCACAGTTGGTATCTGATAATGGAAAGCAGTTTGAAGGAAAGAATATAGAATTGTTACTTAATGCATATAAGATTAAATGTGGAAAGTCAACACCACTATATCCACAGGCCAGCGGACAGGCAGAGGAAACAAATAAGACAATTTCAGATATACTGAAGAAGAAATTAGAAGGACACCACATGGCATGGTGCGAACAAGTGCATAATGCAATATGGCTTACAATACAACTAGACGGGAAGCTCCTGGAATGTCACCTTTTTGTTTGACATATGGGGTTGAAGCTGTGTTACCAATAGAAGTTGTTATTCCTACAACAAAAAGAGAGGCTTGGGAGAAAAATCTCAGTGCTGGTATGATTCTAAATAAACTTGATGAGTTAGAAGAGAAGAGAGAAAAAGCTTTACAACATATGGAAAATTATCAGCGGAGATTAGCTCGCGAGTATAACAAATGTGTGAAAATACGTGAGTTCCAACCGGGTGATTTAGTGCTGCGAGAAACACCAGGTTATCAGCGATAAAATGGTGGAAAGCTGGAGAGAAAATGGGATGGACCGTATATCATTAAAGAGATAGTTGGAATATGGGCATATAAATTGATGGATCCGGAGGTAGAGACATTGGTAAAAGACTTGGTAGACCATGGAACAGACTATATCTAAAAACATATTACCAATAACAAATTTTGAGAAAGCTTTTATCGCAGATTTCTATCGCAGATGCAAGAGTATTCAAGATTATTTTATCGCATCTTTTTACCGCAGTTGCAAGAGTATTCAAGATTATTTTCGCAACTTTTTATCACAGACGCGAGATTATTCAAGATTACAATAAGAAACAAAAAGTTATTTCGTTACTTCATAAGATCTTTAATTATTTCGCAAAGGAAAGAGTTGATGATTATTTCGCGTAGATATCTCACAAAGAATTGAAATAAATGACAGAAATGGAAGAATAAATGAAAGAATAAAGAAACGCGGAAAATTTCGCAGAAACGCGAATACAATTTCGCAGAGACATTAGAATGGGACGAACCTTTATGGCGTACACCCTAGTTCGCGAATAAAATTTCGCAAGAGTCAAATATAAGACCTAAAGTACGTCATATAAGGGGGTATATATTGCATGACTCATGGATAAGGTTATACCGCTGCTGGAACCCGAGTCATGAATATATTGGGGTTAAAGAAAACCTATCCAGGAGAGATACTTTAGATTTCCAACTATATATATATTAACAGTTGGGAGACCAAGGGTCTCTTCTAAGGAGAGCAAAATATGACCAAGGCTCCGAGGTACACGGTTGAGCCAAGGGAGCCCGGGGCGTATGAAATTACCCTGGACATTCTTGGCAAGTCTTGGCTATAATGCACTCCGCCTGAAGAAAACCCCACCTAGGGTGAAATCTCGTAACCATAAGCCATATAGGAAAAAGGGATAAGAGGCTGCGAAAACAATTGGTTGTTGGTAAAACCGAATGGGAGGAGCTAGTCTTGTATGGCCGATGTACGCCTCCTTGAAGGGGAAACCAGGGGGAAGATAAGGGCGGCACCCTCTAATAGGGAGCTGATAAGTGTCTTAAGACGCAAATGTCATGAGGATTTTTACTCACGGGAGTATCAAGGCTTGTCATATTTTTGCAATAAATATACATAGGCAAAAATCCATGAGAAAAAGATAAGATGAGATCAATGGGTTTTTACATGAAAGTGTAAAGATGTCCTGCGATTTCATCGCAAGACGGCAATGTCATGGGGCTTTGTTCTCGCAAGAAAACTAAGACCTGTCATATTGTTGCAAAAAAATGACAAAATATGGATAAGGCAAGATCAATGGGTCTTTACATGCGAATGTAAGGACGTCCTGCGATTTTGTCGCGAAAACAAAGATTGGCAAAATAATACCTTTACTTAGGAAGGCGAAATAAGACCAATAGAATAATCCCACACATTAATCATTTTATTTTTCTTTTCAGAATGCATGAAATATTTGTTCATTCCAAGAAAGATAATGAAAAGCAAGTATGGGAATTTATAAATAAATTATCATTATCTTTCTTGCGAATTCTTCAAAATAACAGAAGCATAACTAAAATTCAAAGTTGTATAAAAGTACATCACTTGCGAGAAAAGGAAAAGAAGAGAAAATCAAAGCATCACTCAAGCTTCACTATTAGTCTCGCCAATTTCAGCATTAGCTTTTCCCATGATACTTCCTTCGCCAATATGCTCCTTGTTATGATTATCTCGATCTTCTTCTTCATTGGGTTTCTTGCCAACTGTTGCTTCACCTCCAGTAACTGTTTCTTCAGGAGGAATTTTTTCTTTATCTACTGAATCTTCTTGAGAATTATCTTCTTCTCCACTTTCATATTCAAGATCAGCATCAAGGGGACGAGGAATCTCATTATCATCTACATCTAGAGGCTTGATTGATATAGAAATTCAGCACTAAGATGAACTTTGCGAAGGAAATCCCTATCGAGATTTCTAATCTCCATGTCTTTGAAGTATTCAAGATAATCATATTTTCTCTCTGCGCGATCGCGAGAATGAACAAGACCAGCAGTAAGCAATCCATTTTCCTTGCGAATTTTAGCCAGTTGACCATTTAAAGTAGAAATAGTTGAAAGAAGTTTTCTTTCAGATTCCGCGAAAAACAAGAGTAAAACATGAAAGATATTCAAGCAAATGTTTCGCAAGAAGAATTAAAAAGAAATTTAATAGAGAAATTAACAGTTGAGGCAGCCAAAATGACTACCTTCCTTTTGTGAGGTTAAGTTTTGAATTAGTGTCAAACGAGATTTCCCCCAACGTTCCATGGCGTCATCAAACTTATCTATAATTATACCTTTCAGGCGATACTTTATTTTTTTCTTCTTTAGAGAGGAGATAAGTATTTTCTTTTACTAATGAAGAGTAAGATTCTTCTAATTGGGAATATTCTTCTTTGAGTCGGTTAACCTTCACGCTTAAAATTATCCTACCCTGGATAAGACTATTCTTCTCATTGATAGATGATTCAGTTATTTCCTTAAGTTCATTCTTCAGCGAACGAAGAGATTGTTCTTGATTATCACATATTTTCTGAAGAATACTTAATTGCTGCGAGAAAATCGCCATCTTGTTTAAAAAATCATGCTTCTCTTGAGATAAGGTCTTATTTTCATCTGATAAAGTTTTCATCGCTAGGTTAGCTTGGGTTAACAAATAAGAGATGCGAGAAATTTCCCTACTTAAATTTTTTAGCTTCTGTACTAGTTGGCCATTCTCATTAGTAAGGTTATATATTTGATCAATGGAATATGTATGAAGGTTATCTAATCGATTATATTAGTCCATACACAAATCTTTCTCAACGCGGGATTCTTCAGCAGCAGATTCAGATTTAAACCTCTCCATTAATCGTTTCTGATTTAAAGCTTAATATGCGAACAAAGGATTTTAAAAGAAGAATTGAGTACAGAAAGAAAAAAATTTATCCAAACAGAAAAGTCAAAGACAGAGGCAGAGATGTTATACCTTTTAATTCCTTATTTTTACTGCGAAGATTTTCGCAGTCTAATGAAGAGTTGCGAAGCTTTTGGAAAAGAGTATCGCATTCTAAAGTCTTGACTTGAAGACTTTCCTTTAGAGATTCAACTTCATGTTCTAAAGATGCTTGCGAATCATTTCGGTCAGAAACAAAATATTTGCTCAAAATCTCATGGACACCATGCCTAACAGGATCAGTAGAATATCTCCTAGCATCATCCAGAATATCAGATAAAACTTTAAAAGCAATATCTACGCCTATAGAAGTTTCTTTAGAAGAAGGGAGAGATGAAGATGGCGCAGTGGTGACAATGGAGAGTTGAAGATTTGAATCATTAGCAAGAAGTACATCATCTGAAGATGAAGTATCTGGAAAAGTAATAAATGGAATTGAAGAAGAGTTAACTTGAGAAGTAACTACAGTAGGAGGGGAAGAAACTTCATTCACAGCAATATAAGGAATTTCGTTTATTAGAGGATCAGTGGAGGCAGGGATACTGGTGGCGATATTCTCGTAAACAGAAGCTAGAGGTTCAGTCTGCGAAGGATTTAGGACAGCACTCGCAGAAATTAATTGGGGAATAGTAATACCAAAACTAACAGTTTTAACTTTGCGAGATCTCTTGCGAGGATTAGCAATGTTTTCATCTGACTGCGAATAACAATCTAGATAAGAAACAGAGACAACGATATTGTTATTAAGAAAGAAAATGTTTCTTACTACCTCATCATTCGCGGTCTTTCTTTTCTTCTCAGCGGGGTCTTGTTGCGAATCCCTGGAAGCATTAGGGTTTTGAATTATGAATTTGGTATTAGAAACGATTCCGCTAAAACAGAAAAAGTGAGTATGAGAATTACATAAAATTGAGTAAGGACAGATCATATAATTTAGATGAACATGAACAAGATCGAATTCAATAACAATAGAAGAACATATACCTTGATGACCCCATGAAAGCAGTAGCAGATGAACCTTTAGAAGAAGAAAGTTGCAGAAAATGAAGAGATGAGGAAGACGAAGAAATAAAAGAAGAAGATTACTTCTTTAGTAGGTTTCCCCTTTTATAGACGGAGAGATGATGACCGGATAATAATGAGAATACCGGTAAAAAGAGGAATATTAGACAGGTATATGCGGTTATACTAAATTTACGAAACTTTGTCGGGGAAAGAATATGGAAAGATGGGAAACTGCGGCATCAATAAGAGGGAAAATTCTCATGATCTTTTTTTTTCTCAGAAAAGACATGAGAAGAGGCAAGATATAGGATCATAATATCGCCACAGCAATACTCCTGCGAGATTTACAGCGACATATTTGCGAACTCTTCAACAACACACTGCGAGTGTCACATAATGATTGAAAGAATGACGTAGCGGATGACGATAACAGAAACACGAGAAAAGCATGATGATGCTGCGAAGCTTACAAACGTCTACGAGGGTTTACATTACAGCTACTGCGAGAGTGTCGCGAGTCAGATCCGAAATTAAAGGATAACTTAGCTGTCATCCACTATGTAATTTCCTATATAAAGGGTCGAACAAGTGAAAGGAAGAGAGAGATCAATTTTGGAGTTTGGAGAAAGTTTTGAGGAGAGAAAAAGTTCTTGTGAGCGGTTGTATTCTTGATTTCTTTCATTTCTTGTAACATTTCTGAGAATTAATCAATAAATTGTTGTTTTTAATCTTCAAATATATGTTGATAATTGTGGATTCTTGTGAGGGGTGTAGTGTAGAAATTCCTGCAACTACAATTGTTATGGCTACGGGATTCCAACAACTATGATGCTGAATGGAACATCTATGGAATCATGGGAGTACTTGGAAAAGACGAAGTTTTCGAGTAATGTTGAAGCACAAAGGAGATCAAGCATGTGGACGAGAAGCTGCAAAGTTTTATTTATTTTATAATCCATATGTATTGATAGTTTTGTCACTAAAATCGACAAAGGGGGAGATTGTTAGAGCATTGCTCGGTCGAACTCGCATGCGTTGCTATCTCAAGCTTGTTTGTCAAGTTTAGTTTCCAAAACTCTAAGTCTTGATTTCTAGTTTACTTACGACTAAGTCTCGGTCTAAGATAGTTAAGTATAGTTAAGCTCCAGACTCCAAGGAGATTATCTTACGAAGACGAAGAACTACTAAAGGAACCATTGGAACTTTATCTGACCAAAAAGGTATGTGGATACTTGAACTTATCTAGCACTCAAAAGTCTATCTATCTCCTACTCTTGAGACAAGAGTCGTATAAGTATGATAGTTTTCATACATACACATTTGTTATTTCGAGCCAAGTTTACTCGCCTATCTTTTTCTCGAAATATGTGTTGGTAAGATTTCGCTTTAACCACATTTCATCTTTACCCGCGACGAAAGTCATGATGACGTTTCAATCTTGAAAATAGCTTTGATGACGGTAGTCGATTTTTTATGTCTAACGACTATTAACATTATAGAATAATGTTTCAATGATTAAAATGTAAAGTTGAGATTGCGTAACCACCTATGGATATAAGCATATATAGTGTGTTCGCACATTAATGTATAAGTCCATGTACCGGAAACCAAGTGCGTGCATATGTTTCCATGCGGTATTGGTGAAGGAGACAGGTTGGGTACGCGTACTGGCGGAAGTTCACGTCCGTGAATTTCTGCTGAGTTTGGAGTTTAGGAACTTACAAACCAGTCACCTTAGGTACGCGTACCCGTACACGTACTCACAAAAGTTTTCAACCGAAAATTTCTGCTGGGTTTTCAAACCCAATTCTGGTAGCTAAGGTACGCATACCCGTACACGTACCCCAGCTGGTCATTTCTCAAATCGGTTGTTCATGAACTTAAAAAATAAAATAATAAGGAATGCAATCTTTGCAAACCATGGTTATATTGTTCATGAATTGATTCAAGTGAATCAAACCGATTTTGCTTTAATTGTGTCTTATGTAGTACATAATATTTCCTTGCAATTGAACAACTCTTGAACTAGTTCTTATGAGTCATTTGAACTAGTTATGAGAAGATGAATACGATTGATATGAAAGTACTCATATGGCTAACCATTGGTCAACCATTTTTGAACCAACTAATATACACGTTTAGGTATGATTACTCAAACCTAAATGAAATACATTTCATTTGTGTGTGTGACAAGCTAAGTTTCGATATAATAGTTGAAAGATATTAGCTTGGATAAATCAGGTTTTTCATCTAACGGTGAATATTGAATGCTTTGTTACTAAGGCAACTTGGATTGCAAACCCTGATTTGAAAACTATATAAGGGATACGTCTATCAACTGGAAAAACCAATCCCCACACCTCCTGTGTGATACTAGTTGGTTTTGCTAGAGTCGATTCTCCTTTAATCGTAGGTTTCTTCTCGAGACCCTGTCGATTAATGACTTAAAGACCTCATTGGGACTGTGAATCCAGATGAAACTACTTATCTTGTAGTTGAGCAATCTGATCTTGCCATTTTCTATCGTACGAGTTCAATTGAATAATTGGCTTGGGATTATATCTTCGATAGGGCAAGATGAAAAGAAATCACAAACAGTGTGGTCTTCAATCAAATAATAGGCTAGTGTCTGTAGCGGATTAATACAATGTGGTGTTCAATCTAGACTAGGTCCCGGGGTTTTTTTGCATTTGCGGTTTCCTCGTTAACAAAGTTTCTGGTGTCTGTGTTATTTCTATTCCACATTATATTTTGTTATATAATTGAAATATCACAGGTTGTGCATTGTATCAATCAAATGTGAAATCCAACCTTTGGTTGTTGATTGGAAATTGATTGATCCTTGGATATTGGTTTTTGATACCATCCAAATTTATATCTCTTGTATTTGATAAAGACTCACAGATTTCTATTTGCTTGAGTATAGATCAAATCCATAGATAGAGATATTAACTCCTTGATATACTTTTTACTAAGATTGAGTCTGACTGTCTAGTTGATTCTCTTAAAAGTATATTAGAGTTATTATATGCAGATAATCGAAATATTAGGTGAGGTTGTTAGACACCCGCTTTTTAAATAATACGACACTGTATAATAATACAAAAACATCTTGTTTATATATATTTTTATGGATACGGATCTTCAATTACTATGATGCTGAGATGAACACGTTCAGAATCACTGGAGTACTTGGAAGTAATGAAGATTTCAAGTAATGTTGAAGAACCATGGAAATCAAGCATTTGGATAAGAAGCTACAAAGTTTATTTATTTTGTAATCCATATGTATTGGTAGTTTTTTCACTAAAATTGAAAAGGGGGAGATTGTTAGAGCATTGGTCGGTCGAACTCGCAAGCGTTGCTATCTCAAACTTGTTTGTCAAGTTTAGTTGTCAAAACTATTAGTCTTGATTTATAGTCTACTTATATCTATGTCTCGGATTAGGATAAAATGTGTAGTTAAGATTTAGACTTCACGACGTTTATCGATTGAAGATGAAGAACTTCTAAGAGGATCTTGTGAAACTTCATCAACAAAAGGTATGTTGAGACTTGAACTCATCTATCCCTCAGAAGTCTATTTCTATTCTATCTCCTATTGTAGGACCAGAATATCGCTACAATACTTCTCTGCGAGATTAACAACACTTCCCAGCGAGCATCACCGCAAGATCTTCAACTACACTTTGCGAGTGTCACAAAAGCAGTCAAAAGAGCGATGTAATAAATGACGAGTGAAGAAAACTTGAGAAAAGCATGTTTGTCCTACGATGGTTACAAAACTTGCGAGAGTGAACATTGTAACTAATCGCTGTACAATCGCAGAATCAACCCGAAATAAGAGGAAAACTTAGCTGTCATCCACTATGTAACTACCCTATAAATATAGACCTAATGTGTCCAGAAAAGGATGATGTATTTTTGAGAGTAAAGGAAGTCTTGAGGAGAGAGAATCTTCAAGAGAATAGTTGTAATCTTGAATTCTTCCATTTCTGTAAACATTCCTGAGAACAAAATAATAAAGTGTCATTTTTAATCTTCAATTATGAGTTGATTATAGAAAAATCTTAACAAGGGTGTAGTGTGGGAAATCCTGCAACTACATTTTGGCACCCGAAACAGGGATTGAATTAGCAAAATCATAGAAAAAGGTGAAGAAGAAGATAAGAATTATTCAAGATTAAGAAAATCATAAAACAAATCAGTGAGATATTTGAAGGAATGATGATTAGAATCAAAGAGGATTGTAGAAAATTGGAGTGTGGTATGGTAACAAGAACAATGATTGATAGATTTCATGAAAATATTAAGGGGAAGATACACAAACGGGATTTTTAAGGAAGGAAAATTATGACGGTGGAAAAAATATCACCATTGAAAGATTGGGAAAAGCAGGAGATCACATTTACAGCAGCAGAAATACCAGAAGAAAATCTAAATCATACATCTCCATTGGTAATCATAGTATCCATTATACCAATGAGAAAGGAGGAATCAATAAAATCTGTAGAAGAATGGGATATGATTAGAACTTTGGTGGATGCATGAAGTTCTGTAGATATAATATTTTATCATACTTTCAAGAAAATGGGATATAAGGATGAAGAAATATCTTATTCAACATATCATGTTCATGGCTTTGGAAAATCTTTAACAAAACCTAAAGGCGAGATAGTGGTACGAATTCCACTAGGAGAGATTGAAACACAAGTAACATTATGTGTGGTAGACGTGGAATCACCGTATAACATGATATTAGGAAGACCATGGATACATGCAATCAAGGCTGTAGCATCAACGTTGCATCAATGCATCAAATTTCCTATACCCAGTGGAATTGGAGAAATTAGAGGAGACACAGATTTTGCAAAATTGTGTTACCAAATTGAAGTAAGAAATTGTGAAGAACGTCCAAAGCTGCGAAAGGCTCGTAGAAAATTGGTGAGAGAAACAAAGAAGGAAGAAGAATTTAAAGTTTACATGATAAGAGCAAAAGAAGGAAAAGGAATACCCATCGAAATCTCGCGAGAAGGAGATGAACTCACGAGAGTTATGAAAACACCAACACCAATGGGAGAACCTGAAGCCATTTATATTGCAGCAGAACCAACAAAAGAAGTAAATATTGGGAGTGAAGAAGAGCCTAAAATGCTGAAAATTGGGACTAGAATGGAGGCAGATGAGGAAGAAAGAACTATAAATCTCTTGCGAGAATATAAAGATATCTTCACGTGGAGCATAGATGAGATGCCAGGGATAGATCCTTCAATAACATGTTATAAATTAGAAATCAGCAAAAACATAAGACCATTTAAGCAAAGAATAAGGAAAATCGCAACAATATATCATTCTCAAATAGAAGAAGAATTACAGAAGATGCTCCACGCAGGAATTATAAGGCAAGCAAAATATCCAGAGTGGATTGCAAATATGGTAGTGGTCCCAAAGAAGAACAAGGGGATAAGAATTTGTATAGATTTCAATGATTTAAACAAGGCTTGTCCTAAAGATAGTTTTCCATTACCAGATATCCCACATATGGTTGAATCAAAGAATGAAATGCTAGAATATCATCGTTGGATGGATATAAAGGATATAATCAAATCCCTCTCGCTGAAGAAGATCAAGAACATACCGTATTTTTTGCTCCAAGAGGATTATATTGTTATACAAAGATGCCATTTGGATTACGAAATGTTGGTACAACGTATCAAAGAATGGTGGAGAAGGTGTTTGCAAAGTGGATCCACAAAACATTAGAAGTGTATGTAGATGATATGCTGATTAAAAGAAAAGAAGATGAGAATCATGTACAAGATCTGAAGGAGATTTTTGATTAGATGCGATAATTTAATATTAAAGTGAATCACGATAAGTGTACTTTTGGAGTAACTTCAGGGAAATTTTTGGGGTATATTGTATCAAAAGAAGGAATACAAGTTGATCCGGAAAAAGTACAAGCAATTCGCGATATGCCAACGCCTGCGACGGTAAAAGATGTGCAAAAATTAAATGGACTCTTAGCCTCGCTAGGAAGATTCATCTCGCGATCTTCAGACAAGTGCAAACATTTTTTCGATATACTCAAGAAGGGAACAAAATTCAAGTGGACAGATGAATGTGAAAAGGCTTTTCAAGGAATAAAAGAACATTTGATGAACATAACTATCTTACAGAAAGCTGAACCGGGAGAAGAACTATTGATTTATCTACCAACAACCACATATGCGCTAAGTGTTGTGTTGCTGCTGCGAGTAGATGCAGGGGGTAGAAAAACCAATTTACTACATCAGAAAAACATTCAATTATGCAGAGAGAAATTATTCAAAGATTGAGAAACTAATTCTAGCATTGGTGCATGAAACTTTTAAGCTTCGCACCTACTTTCAAGCACATAAGGTCAAAGTGTTAACGAAAGTGCCAATTGAGTCAGTAATGAAAAATTCAAAAAGATCAGGAAGAGTTGAGAGATGAAATGCACAAGTAGGACACTTTGATATTCAATATGAAGTTTTATCCTCGCCAAAGTCACAAGTTATCGCAGACTTCTTAGCTGAATTTCCTTTAGAAGATGATGAAGCTGTGGAAGAGATGATGGATGTAGAAGAGGAACATGGAGATCCAAAAGAACTATTAACAGAACCCGACAGATGGGAGATATTGGTGGATGGATCATCAAATGGAGAATGAAATGGGATTGGAGTTGTTTTTATTTCACCAGAGAGAGAGAAAATAGCTTTTTCATTTAGATTGGAATTTACATCTACTAATAATGAAACAGAATATGAGGCCGTGATTCATGCTTTAAAATTTGCGGTAGAAATGAAGTTGGAAAATGCTAGAATCACCAGCGATTCACAGTTGGTTATTCGCCAGATAAAAGGAGAATACACAACAAATGAACCATCTTTAAGAAAGTATAAAAGTTAGTCAAGAATTATCTCATGAGAATTCCAAAAATAAAATGGAGACACATATCAAGGAAAGATAATAGGCTCGCAGATGCTTTTGCTTTCATATCCGGTATGATGACAAATCCAAATTGCGAGGTGCATAAAAATTCAAACACTTTTATTACCAGCTATAAACAAGGAAGAAGAAGAGGAAGATGTGATGATGGTAGAAATTGGCGAAGAAGAATTAAAGAGCAACATTACATATTGGCGAGCAGATCTTCATGCATACTTGGCAAGAGGAGAAATCCCAAGAAATCGACTGGAGGTACATAAATTAAAAAGTAGGGCAACCAATTATGAATTAAGAGATGGAGTATTATATCGCAGATCTTTTAGTGGACCATCGCTAAGATGTTTGACTAGGGAAGAAGGACAAAAAATATTGAAGATGTTGCATAGTGGTGACGCTAGTAATCATAGTGGATGAAGATCTTTGGCATATAGAACAAAAATGCAAGGCTATTACTGGCCATATATGCATGAAGATGCAAAACAACTCTTAAGGCATTGCGAAGATTGCCGGCGATATGGAAAGAAGATACCTGCACCAGGAGCACCATTATCATCTTCAACAAGTGTATGGCCTTTTGGGAAATGGGGGTTAGATATTGTGGGACCATTTGTTCCTGGTTCTGGACAAAGAAGATACCTAATCGTTGTAACAGATTATTTCATAAAATGGGGAGAAGTAAAGGCAGTACAACATATCCGCGATAAAGATATTTTTACATTCATATTTGAGAATATAATTTGCAGATTTGGGATTCCAGCACAGTTGGTGTCTGATAATGGGAAGCAATTTGAAGGGCAGAATATAGAATTGCTACTCAATTCATTTAAGATAAAGTGTGGAAAATCTACTCCTCTATATCCACAAGCAAATGGTCAAGCTGAAGCAACTAATAACATAATTGAGACATCTTAAAAAAGAAGCTAGAAGGATACCACAGAGCATGGTGTGAACAGGTGCATAATGCAATATGGGCCTACAATACAACTAGACGAGAAGCTACTGGAATGTCACCTTTTTGTTTGACGTATGGAGTTGAAGCTGTGTTACCAACATAAGTAGCTATTCCTACAACAAAAAGAGAGGCTTGGGAAAGAAATCTAAGTGTTGGGATGATTTTAAATAAATTGGATGAATTAGAATAAAAAAGAGAAAATACTTTGCAACATATGGAAAATTACCAGCGAAGATTAGCTCGCGGGTACAACAAACGTGTTAAGAAACGTGAATTTCAACCTGGAGATTTAGTGCTGCGAGAAACACCAAGTTATCAGCGAGAAAATGGTGGAAAATTGGCCAGAAAATGGGATGGACCATATATCATTAAAGAGATAGTTGGAACCGGGGCATACAAACTAATGGACCCTGAAGGGAGAGATGTTGGTCAAAGACTTGACAGACCATGGAATAGACTATTTTTTAAAAGGTATTATCAATGACAACTTCTGCAAGATAAGAGATACAAGTACGTTGTAAAAAAAAAAATCTCTGATTCCAATTGCGAGATTCTACTAATAACAAAGCAAAGCAAGAACTGCGAGCATAATCGCAAGAATGGCGGATAAAATTTCGCAGAGATTAATAGAATGGGACGAACCTTTATGGCGTGCACCCTAGTTCGCGAATAAAATTTCGCAAGAGGCAAATGTAAGACCTAATAGTGCGTCATATAAGGGGGTATCTCTTGACATGACTCAGTGATAAGGTTATATTGTTGCTGGAACCTGAGTTATGCAGATGTTGGGGTTAAAGAAAACCTATCCAGGAGAGGGATCTTGGATTTCCAATTATATAAGGTTATACCCTGGTTGGACGGCTAAGGACCTCTTCTAAGGAGTGCAAAGTATGACTAAGGCGTCGAGGTACACCGTTGAGTCAAGGGTGCCCGGGGCGTACAAAACTACCCTGGCCATCCTTGGCAAGTCTTGGCTATGATGCACTCGGCCCGAAGAAAACCCCACTTAGGGTGCAGTCTTGTAACTATAAGCCGTATAGGCATAAAGGACAAGAGGCTGCGAAAAACAACTGGTTGTTGGAAAATCTGGATGGGAGGAGATAGTCTTGTATGGCCGATGTGCCCTCCTTGAAGGGGCAACCAGGGGGAAGATAAGGGCGGCACCCTCCATTAGGGAGCTGATAAGTGTCTAAAGACGGCAATGTCATGGGGCTTTATGATCGCAAGAACATTTAGGCCTGTCATATTATCGCGTGACCAAAATTATACATAGGCAACGAGCTAAATGAGAAAAGTTAAGATGAGATCAATGGGTTTTTACATGAAAGTGTAAAAGCGTCCTGCGATTTCATCGCAAGACGGCAATGTCATAAGGTATAATTCTTGCAAGAGAATTTAAACTTATCATATTGTCGCAGAGATGCTGAAAAAATATTGATAAGACAAAATCAATGGGTCAATACATGCAAATGTAAAGACGTCCTGCGATTTTGTCACCGAAAGAAAAACTTTTTTGGCAAAATAAGACCTTTAACTAGGAAGGCAAAATAAGACCAACAGAATAATCTTAAAAATTAACTATTATATTTTAAGATACAGGAAAGATTTGTTCATCGCAGGAGAATATATAAGAAGGAAGATTCATAACATCGTAAACTCTTTCAGAATTTTTCGGAATATCGCAGCTGTACTCATTACATCGCAGATATATTCATACTTTCACGAATAATATAGCCACATAGTTCACAAAAAGGAGACACAGGAAATGATTCACCATTTCATGAAAAATAATGAAGGGCAAGTAGGGGAGTGGATAAATAAGATTTCATTATCTTCCTTGAGGATATTCAAAGTAAACAAAATCAAAAGTTGAATTCTAAAAATTTCAAAAGTTACATTATTCGCAAGAAAGAAGAAGAAAAAGAAAGCAAAAATGAAATTCAAGTTTTGGCGATTGTCTCGCCAGATTCACTATTCTTGCTCGCCAGATTCGTTATTCTTGCCAGAATTTCCAGCTTCATCAGTATTCATCGCTTGTAGTTACTTCTTTAGGAGGACTTCTTTTTTCTTCTTCATCTTCTTGAGTGGTATTTTCTTCATCATTAGTGAATTCTAATTCCTTATCCATGGGAAGAGGAATTTCATTATCATCAACTTCTAAAGGAGGAACAAATACAGGAGGGAGAGAATGGGAGAGCAGAATATCGTTCACAAGAACTTCAGCACTGAGGTGAACCTTGTGAAGGAAACCTCTGTCATGATTCCTAATCTCTATATTTTTGAAGTGCTCGAGATAATCAAGTCTTCTTTCTGCTTTGTCGCGAGCTTCAATATAATTGGAAGTAAGAGTCTTGTTTTCTTTGCGAACTTTATCCAATTTATCAGTAAGATCAGCGATGGTAGAATGAAGACTTCTTTCAGATTCTGCGAGTAACAAAAGTGATAAAAGATCATTCAGTCAAATATTTTGAAAGAAATATAACACAAAATTTGACAGAAAGGTCAACAAGAGAGGCAGTCAATTGACTACCTTCTTTCTGCGAGGTTAAGTTTTGAATTAATGTAAAGAAACAGTTTTCCCATTGATTCATAGCGTCATCAAATTTATCTCCAACCACACCCTTCAGACGAGATTTCATGTTTTCTTCTCTGGTGCGTAGATACGAGTTTTCCTTTGCTATTAAAGAATGAGACTTCTTAAATTGAGAGTATTGGTCTTGAAGCTTGTTGGCCTTCAAACTAAGAGTTAACCTACCCTTGATAAGTTTATCCTTCTCAACAGCAGATGATTCAGTTACTTCCTTGAGTTCATCTTTAACGGAACGAAGAGATTGCTCTTGATTATCACATATTCTTTGTATATTACTCAATTGCTGCGAAGAAATCGCCATCAAGCTTGAAAATCTATGTTTCTCTTGGGATAAAGTTCTATTTTCATCTGATAAAGATTCTACCGCCAAGTTAGACTTGGTTAAAAAATATGAGAGACGAGTAATCTCGTTACTTAATAAATTTTGACTTTGCGATAGTTGGTTATTCTCATTAGTAAGATTATCTATTTGATCGATCGAATATGTGTAGATATTATCTAATCTATTATACTGGTTCATCCAATAATCTCTTTCAACACGAGCTTCGTCAGCAATAGATTCAAATTTAAGTCTTTTCATGAAACGAGTCCGATTTGAAACTAATATATGAATCAAGAATTTAAGAAGGAGACTTGAGTACAAAGGATATGAAAGAAAAACAGAAAAACAAAAGGGTAGAGGCAGGAAAATTGTACCTTTCAGCTCGTCATTTTTTCTGCGAAGGTTCTCGCAGTTAAGAGAAGAGTTGCGAAGCATATGGTTCAGAGTATCACATTCAGAAATTTTGACTTGAAGGATTTTTCTCAGGGTTTCAACTTCATTTTCTAAAGATGCTCGTGAAGCAGTATTATCAGAGCCAAAATATTTAAGTAAGGTCTTGCAAACTTCATATTGGAGAGAGTCAGTAGAAGATTTTCTAGCATCGTCTAAAATATTAGATAAAATTTTAAAAGCAACATCAACTCCTGCTAAGGTTTCATTTGATGGAGGAAGAGATGCATATGGTGAAGTGGTAACGAGGACAAGTTGATGATTTGAGACATTTGCGATGGTTGTATTATCAAAAGGAGTAGTGTTGGGAAAAGCAACAGTTGAAGGCAATAAAGGGATAAAAGGAACTTCAGTCACAATAATTTCGGGAGCTTGATTTGTCAATGAATCAAAAGAAATAGAGGTATTGGCAGCGATATTATCACAGGAAAAAGAAAGAGGATCCAATTGCGAGGGTGTGGGAGTAACTCTTGCAGATGTTAATATGGGGATGGAGAAATCATCCTCAAGAGCTTTAAACTGATGAGGTCTTTTGGGAGGATTAGCGATGTTCTCGACATTCTGCGAATAATAACTTAGATAAGAAACGGAGGAACCAATATTGTTATTAAGAAATAAGATGTGTTTCTTACCACCTTATCATTCACATAACTTTTCTTCTTCTTCTCAGTCGGTCTTTTGCGAGCATTAGGGTTTATACCTGAGGATTGGGTGTTAGGGATAGTTCCACTGAAGAGAAGACATAATACGGGAGTTATGAAGGATCAAATAGAGAAGATCGAAGAATATGAATAAAAATTGAATCGAATGAAGATTATAATCAAAAAACATACCTTGATGACTTCATTAGAACAGTAGCAGGAGAATATGAAGAAGAAGAAGAGTTGCAGAAGGAAGATAAAATAAACAGATGAAGAAGATAGAGAAATAGAAGAAGAAAATTAGTTTTTAAGTCTAACTCTACCTTTTATAGGAAAAGGGGAGTAACCTGTTGGGTAAAGACGTGTCAGTAAAAAGATGAATTTACATCACGTGTAGGCGGTTAAGATAAATTAACGGAGCAATGTCGAGAAGAAAATATGGAAAGAAGAGAGGCTGCGAGCACTTTGAAGAATTGAAGATTCTCATATCCTCTCCAGTTTGCGAAGAAGACATGAGAAGAGGCAAGATGTAGGACCAGAATATCGATACAATACTTCTCTGCGAGATTAACAACACTTCCCAGCGAGCATCACCGCAAGATCTTCAACTACACTTTGTGAGTATCACAAAAGCAGTCAAAAGAGCGATATAATAAATGATGAGTGAAGAAAACTTAAGAAAAGCATGTTTGTCCTGCGATGGTTACAAAACTTGCGAGAGTGAACATTGTAACTAATCGCGGTACAATCGCAGAATCAACCCGAAATAAGAGGAAAACTTAGTTGTCATCCACTATGTAACTACCCTATAAATATAGACCCAATGTGTCCAGAAAAGGATGATATATTTTTGAGAGTAAAGGAAGTCTTGAGGAGAGAGAAACTTCAAGAGAATAGTTGTAATCTTGAATTCTTCCATTTCTGTAAACATTTCTGAGAACAAAATAATAAAGTGTCGTTTTTAATCTTCAATTATGAGTTGATTATAGCAAAATATTAACAAGGGTGTAGTGTGGGAAATCCTGCAACTACACCTATTGATACAAAAGTCGTATAACTATATAGAGTTTACATTATACGCATTTTATATTTCGAGTTGAGTTTAACTCGCTTACATATTTCTCGAAATATGTGTTAGTAAGCTTTCGCTTTAACCAAGTTCATCTTTTATTCTTGACGAAAGTCAAAAGATGATCATGTGAATATCGTCTGGTAACATCGTACATGATTTGTGTGAGACAATCATTTGATGTAGACTCGGAATGTTTCGTATTGATCATTTGATCACTTAAAAATTGCTTTGAAGCTAATAGTTTGTGTGATACAGCTATTATCATCTTCTAAGAATATTACAATGATTAAAATGGGAGTTTAGAACAATTAACACAATATGTAGACTCGATATAGCACAATATGCGTACTTGTATGCTCATTGTTGCAAGAATATTCCAAGCCCGGGAATTGAGTATGCATACTTGTATGCGTACTAATTCAACAATTGAAGTCCGGGAATTTTTGTATGCGTACTGGTTTCAACTGAGTTCGGTCATGAACGACAGTACGCATACCCATTTGCATACTGGCAAACAAGACCAAGTCCGAAAACTCAGGTGTGCGTACCTGTTTGCATACTTAAGTGGGTTAAGTTCAAAAATCGGTTATACTCATGAACAAATACATTTGTATAATAAGGAATGCAATCTTTGCAAACCGTGGATATAATGTTCATGAATTGATTCGAGTGAATCAAAACCAATTTTGCTTCAATTGTGTCTTGTATACTTCTATGAGAATATAAATAATTGAACAACTCTAGAACTATCATTTGAGTCATTTGAACTAGTTGTGATTAAGATGAACAAGATTGATATGAAAGTGTTCATATGGCTAACTTCGGTTAATCATTGTTGAGCCAACCAAGTGTACAAGTTTAGGTACGGTTACCCATATCTAAATATAGGTACATTTCATTTGTATGTAACAAGCTAAGTTCAATCTAACGGTTGACAGATATTAGCTTGAATCTAATTAGGTTTTCATATAATGGTAAATATTGAATGATGTATTACCAAGGTAACATTGATTACAAACCCTGATTTGAAGACTATACAAGGGAGAACTCTATGTAGGACCAGAATATCGCCATGATATTATTCTTGCGAGATTTACAACACTTCTGTGAATTCGTCTGCGAGTTCTTCAACAACATAATGCGAGTGTCGCAAAATGACTCAAAAAATGACGTAGCAGATGACGATAGCTAAAACATGAGAAGAGCATGACAATTCGGCGAGGGTTATATCATCTGCGAAAATTATCATTATCAATTCTGCGAGAAAGCCGCGAGTCAGATCCGAAATTAAAGGACAACTTAGCTGTCATCCATTATGTAACTACCCTATATAAAGAGACCCAGTAGATTCAGAGAAGGGAGGGATGAATTTTTTGAGCGTTAAGAAAGTTTTGAGGAGAGAGAAAATACAAGAGAACAGTTGTATTCTTGATTTCTTCCATTTCTTGTAAACATTTCTGAGAATCAAATAAGAAAGTGTTTTTTTAATCTTCAAATATGTGTTGATTATTGTGAATTCTGGTGAAGGGTGTAGTGTAGGTTTTCCTGCAACTACATTTTTGGCGCCAGAAACAGGGATGAATTGATGATCATTTGAAGAAAAAGATAAAAAAATTGACATTGTGAGTGGAAGGAATTTGGAATAATTAGTGAAGGATCTTATGCAATTTTCAACAGTTTACTAAGATTAATGGCTAGAATAAGAAGAAATACATCAGAACCACTAACAACCGTGTGGAGAAGCAAAAGACTTACAGGTGGAGAAATAAATGAAATGGGAGAATCTTCAAGAGCGAGAACAAGAATAAATAGAACAAGGGATGATGGAGAAAATCAGGTTCGACAACCAAATCAGCAAACGCCAATGCAAGATAGATATATCGTTTATGATAGATTAAGCGTGCATACTTGGCGATCAGATTCAATGGAAGAACTAAAAGATCGACAATTAAGAGATGAAATACGAGAAGGAAGAAATCAAGAAGTAAATGGAGGATTAATGCATGGAGATGACGAAAATGAAACAGTAAAGGTTTTAAGACAAAGAATATAAGAGGAAAGGAGATTAGAGGCGGAAGAACGTGCAAATTTGGCAAGGCAAAACCATGAATTGAGAATGGAAAACATGAGGTTACAAAATAGAAGATCAAGAAGTACAACGAGATCAAGTTCAAGAATAATCAGAAGTGAGATAAGAAGAAGATCACCTATAACAAATATTGAAGAATAAAATCATGACCCAAATGGATGACATCGCGAAAGGAGAGAAATAAGGGAAGATCATTACATACCACAAGGTGAAATTCAACAAGACGAACAAAATAACAGAAGGCATGAGAATGAATAGCGTCAGGCACGAAATAACCAAGATGGCGAAGAAAATCAAGAGGAAAGAAGGAGGATATTGCATGGAAGAGAAACTCTAATAAATCAACAGATAATTGAAAGAGAAATCGAGAGACATTATGCTGAACAAGAACGCTTAGCTTGCGAAAGGGAAAGATTAAGAGCAGAGGTGGAAGAGCAAGAATTCCAAGAGGCAATTCGCCATAATAATCATGATAATCGAGAAAGAAGACGCGAACAAAACCGCAATAATGGTAATATTAACGAAGAATACGATAGGGTGCAAAGAAGAGAAGAAAAAAATCACAGAGGAGAAAATGAGAGATATAATGGTGTGCGCATTCGTGAAAGAAATGAGAGAGAAGATAACGGAGAAAGACAAGAGGAAAATAATGGAGACGGAAATCAAAATCTCGCAACACAAGATAGGCAAGAACGCAGGAGAAGGGAATATGCACTGAAAATACCAATGGAGCAAAATTTGGTTGGGAATGAGCAAGTTTTAAGAGAGTTAGCAGAAATGAGGGGAATGTTAAATGAAAGAAGAGAAGGAGTAATAAGGCAACTTGGTGAGGCGATTGAAGAAGCTGCAAAAACTCCATTCACTCAAGCAGTCCAATTAGGAGGAATACCCCCAAAGTGCAACTTACCATCATTAACTAGTATTTTTGATGGATCTACATGTGCCATTCAGCACATAAAAGCCTATGTGAGATGTATGCTATAGTGGGAAAATCATGATGCTGTGTTGAGCAAATATTTCGCATCAAGCTTAACTGGCGAGGCGCTAAAATGGTTTGAGGGTTTACCCAAGAATACTATAACTTCTTTCAATCATCTACAAACCACATTCTTGGGGGCATACATAAGTAACAATTCTGCGCGTCCAGGAATTGAAGATGTGTTTGGATCAAAACAGAGGGTTGGCGAGAGTCTGAAACACTTAACGTTAAGATGGAAATCAATGTGCAGTGAAATGGCTGGTAGAGTGGATGAGAGATACCTCATTTTATCTTTCATTAACGCTATGTTCGCAACCAATCTACTATATTTCTAAGTTTTCAGAGTCAAAAATACCATCACAATGACTGAGCTGCGAGAACTACAAGAAGAATACATTGCTTTGGAGGAAAAACAAAATGAGATGGAATCATATCCAGTTGCAAACACCAGCTTAATAGCGGAAAATGGAAGTTTACTTCCTAAAATGATTAATAATGTGGCGATCACCTCGCAGCTACCACAAGAGAAAGTAATGATTGATAATCAACAAAAGTTAGTAGCCATGGGAAGTCGAGATCAAGAGGAGTATGAAAGGGAAAGGAATTATTATAATCGCGGTGGAAATAATAAAATTCAAAGACTTGATCAGCCGCAAGAGACTTATGGTTGTCAAAGGCAAAATAATTATAGAGGGAGGGGGAATCAGAAAATAATATGGGAAGAAATTAAGATGCCATCTCTAAATGCAAGTATAGAGAAAATTTGGGAGGCTATCATTTTGATGGAAAATATACCATCACCCTGGAATATGGGGAAAGAGCCACATCCAAATAATCGAAATCAAGAATTTTGTCCTTACCATCATTTTCATGGTCACTCAATAAACGATTGCAGGAATGTAAAAAGAATAATTTTGAGGATGATTGATCAAGGAAAGTTAAATCATTTTTTAATAGGACATCCGCAATCTCAACAGTTACCACCAGCACCAGATATTCGCAGAGTGAATACTGTAAAAGGAGCAGAAACATTTGTGATAGAGGTTGGAGCCAAGGCGAAGAATTTGTTCTGTAATTCCATCATACATTCATACAAGACCATTGAGGATTTCCGCGACAACGTTCTAAGCAGAGTCTTCGCGAGAGACGCGGATGGAAGAGAGATAATGAATATTGCGAGAGTCTCGCCATTAGAGGAGTGGCAAAAGCAAACTATTTATTTCACTGCACAAGAAGTACCAGAGCCTGGCGAGATGCATGACAACCCACTGGTGGTAAGATTAGAAATAAATCCAAAATAAATAGAAGAATAAGATGAAGAAAATGATGACGGTGAAACTGAAGATTCTTGGGCCATTAACAGAGTTCTAATAGATACTGGAAGCTCAGTTGACATCTTATTTTATCATACTTACAAAACCATGGGTGGAAGATACGAGGATCTGATACCGTCTACCTATAATATCTGTGGTTTCAATGGTACTGCAAATAAGCCCAAAGGGGAAATTAATATGCGGATTCCATTAAAGGGACTATCTTCCAAAGTTTAATTTCGTGTTGTTGACATATAATCACTATATAACGCCTTAATTGGCAGGCCATGGTTACATGTGATTCTAGGTGTAGCGTCAACTTATCACCAGTGCATTAAGTTTCCTCATCCCAGCGGTGTTGGAGTTATAAAGGGAGATTGGACTGAAGGAAGAAAGTGCTATGAAATTAACATGGAATCTTGTGAAGAAAGAGCTGTGAGGAATAGAAATTGGAGGCATAATATCAAACAGAAGACAAGAAGTGACAAATTAATGGTTGATACAATAGAAAGGCGAGAAGATGGAATGTTGCAAATTCAACACACACTAAAAGCTATTGATGGCGAGCGACTCGCATATGGAGAGAAGATAGCAAAGCGTAACAAAAAGGCAGAAGCAGAAAGTAGTAAGTAGTAAGTAGAAAGGTAAAATTTCTCAAATCGTGAAATTTAAGAAATGTATGAATGATTTGTTGAAGAAAATATTTCAAAAGAATATTTCATTTCAATGAAAAATATGAAATTGAAAAATCATACAAGAGCTGAAATGCAAAAAAGAGGTAATCAAAGAATAATGACATAAGAATGGGACGAACCTTTATGGCGTACACCCTAGTTCGCGAATAAAATTTCGCAGGAGGCAAATGTAAGACCTAAAGTACGTCATATAAGAGGGTATATGTTTGCATGGCTCATGGATAAGGTTATACTGCTGCTGGAACTTGAGTCATGGAGAGCTGGGGTCCATCTCCATGAGAGATACCTATCCATGAGAGGTACCTTGGATTTCCAACTATATATATAAGGTTATACCCTGGTTGGACGACTAAGGGTCTCTCCTAAGGAGTGCAAAATATGACCAAGGCGCCGAGGTACACGGTTGATCCAAGGGTGCCCGGGGCGTAAGAAACTACCCTGGACATTCTTTGGAAGTCTTGGCTATAATGTACTCGGCCTGAAGAAAACCCCACTTAGGGTGCAGTCTCGAAACTATAATCCATATAGGCAAAAAGGATAAAGAGGCTGCGAAAACAACTGGTTGTTGTTAAGGCTGGATGGGAGGAGCTAGTCTTGTATGGACGATGTTCCCTCCTTGAAGGGGAAACCAGGGGAAAGATAAGGGCGGCACCCTCTATTAGGGATCTGATAAGTGTCTAAAGACGGCAATGTCATGGGGATTTAGGTTCGCAAGAATATTTAGGCCTGTCATATTATCGCGTGAAAAATACCTTACAGAGGCAACAATCCATGACAAAAAGTTAAGATGATATCAATGGGTTTTTATATGAAAGTGTAAAGACGTCCTGCGATTTCATCGCAAGACGGCAATGTCATGAGGCTTTGTTCTCAAAAGAGAACTTAGGCCTGTCATATTGTCGCAATAAATTGAAAAAAGCGAGGATAAGACAAGATCAATGGGTTTTTACATGCGAATGTAAGGACGTCCTGCGATTTTGTCGCTAAAAATAAAAAGTGGCAAAATAAGACCTTTAACTAGGAAGGCAAAATAAGACCACAAGATATCATGAGACTATACATACATGACCTGCGGCATTTACGAAGAGGCTGAGGAAAAATTTACAAATAGATTTTATTCAACATTAATCTGATCAATCTTTCATATTGCAGATGAATAACAGAGGCAAGTATGGGAATGAACAGAATGATAAAATTATTATTCATCTTTATATGGCAGATTCACGCCATCTTTATATGGCAGATTCACACAGATAGTTAAAAATTAATAATCATGTTGATTAACCATATTGCAAAAAAGAATTGTTTTCTAATTTATACAGATAGAAGCGAAAGAAATCTATACATCAAGGAATCTTAGAAGCTGGAGAAATTCGCAGCAATATCACAAGATTAAGGAGATAAATTTACAAATATTATAAGAAGATTAAAAAGGAGAAAAAAATTAGTTAGATCCATCATCATCTTCGCCAGATTTTTCTCCTTCTTCTTCTTCACCATCATCTTCACTATATCCTTCATCTTCGCCAGATTCTTCGGCTTCACTGTCAGAGATAACAAGGTTTGGAGTATTCGTTGGAACTTCTTCCGCGAGGAAAGGATACAAAGAGTGAGAAATGTTATGATCATCACAGTCCTTCTTGAAGGAGTCATTGCGAACACCAATAAGGATATTACTAAAATTCGCAGCAGTGATCTTTAATTGGTTTTTCAATCTTGAATATTTTTCATTGCGAGAAGCAAGGGTTTTTGTGAGATGACCCTTGTCGGCTTCAAATTCTTCAATTCTTTCAGAATATCTCTTCTCAGCTCCTGCGAATATATAACAACAAGTTATAAATTTTGCAAAAAAAAAAAAAAAAAAAAAAAAAAAAGACAAGAAATTAATGAGGAAGAACAGTTAACAACCTTCTCTTTCAGAAATCATGTCTTTAATTAAGGCCGCTTGTTCAACATGAAGACTAACATCTACACCTAAGTTAGTTCTGGCATTGTCAAGAATCTTTGCAACCCAAGCAAATTCATCATCATTATTAATAATAAGATGGGAACGAATTTGGTTTTCCCTTTCAACAAAAACCTTTTTCTCGCAGATAAGTCTATCTCTTTCAATTTGGACTTCAAGAAGGGTTTTATGAAAATCTGCTAAAGTTTGAGCTCCTTGTCTAGATATACGATCTTTGTCATCCGAGAGATCATTGTTCTTGGCCCTTAAAGTTTTAATTTCTTCCTTAGAATTGTGGTAAAAGCGTTTGAATTTGTTAGCCATGTTTAAACAAGATCTATGGCAAATTTCTAAGAGACAAAGTTTAGACCTGAGTTCATCTATGGAAAGTGAATCAATTCTATCATTGGAAGGATTATTCAAAGAGTTATTGAGAAGCTCTAGAAGAGCATCATCATCTATTGGTTCGGGAAAAGAACGAAGGGTTGAAGCCTCATCAGAGAGACCATAAACGTCTGCGAGAATGGTAAATAAAATAAGAAGGAATAGTGGAAAGTAGAAATATGAAAGAAAAGAGGAAAATTCTTATACCTAAAAGTTGTTTATTGGCACTTTCAAGATTGGATACTTTGATCATTTGATGAGAAAGATCCTTCTCTAGTTGTTTATTATTCTTGCGGAGATTAGCAGAGTCATATTCTAACTCCTCATTCTTCTTGCGAAGAACAATGTTCTTCTTGTGAAAGGATGCACGCCTTTTCTCCAAATCTGAGGCAACAACAAAAGAAGCTCTTCCAGCCTGCGAGGGAAAGCAAAAATAAAATAAAATTGTCAAGATAAACATAAATTAAAATCTTGCGAAGAAATGAAATTATACAAATATGGCGAAGAAATGAAAACATACCAAAATACTTAGTGAATTTAAGAGGCTGGGAGTCACTGATCTTGAAATTCCTTGAAGAGATTCATTGTCCATTAATATGGAAGCATTGCAGACCTTTGCGAGAGCTTGGCATGTATCTCTAAGAGAATCATCCCCTACACCAAGCATAGTGTCATAAAATATGCTGGATAACTGAGACATAGAAGACTCGGGTGGGGAGGATTCCCTCGCGGAAGAGATATCAACATCAAAATCATCATTATCATCATTATCAGTATCATCATGAGAACTTTCTCCATTAGAATGAGATGATGAAAGGGAAGTAGATTGGATTTTTCTTTTCTTTGAAGGGGAAACAATGGATTTCTCTTTTAGAAGAACAGTAGATTTATCCTTGCGAGAAGAACTTTCGCTTTTCCCCTTAGTCTTCGCGATCTTCACAGGTTATATTTCTTCAATAACCTTCAAACACAGATAAAGGTAAGAAATAGAGGCAACAATATATTGTTAAGAATCATAAAGGAATATTTCTTACCTCATCTGTGAGTGATTTGAGAGCTAATAAAGTACTAGGTTTCCTTGATTTCTTGTAACTAGCCTTTAATCTGTTAATCTGGAAATATTGGAGTAGTCAGCGAGCGTATACGTAAGAATATGAGGAAAATAAAAACAAGTAAAAAATCGGGAATATACCTCCTTATTATTTTCAGGCCAGCAGAACGCCCATTTGTGAGACTCGCGGGTAAAGTATGAGAACCAGAAATGTATGGACCTTCTAATAATAAAGGAAGAATATACCATTTGTCATCACTGTAATGGCGAGGGGATGTATTGTTGCCCGGATGCTAATCGATATCCAACATAAGATCTTTGTCTTCAGAAACATCATCCTTATTTTGTAAGCGGACACTCCAACAAGTGGCATCCCTCCTCATGGGGATTATGTCATAGTTTGCGAAGAAATTCTCTACATTGTACTTTGTAGGAACAATTGGAACATCTTTGAATTTAGGATTTTTTGCGGTATCAAGGTAGCGAGATTCTTTACCAGTGCCGCGAGTAGCATACTCAAGCATTAGGCGAATGCAATCCCTACTCAACTGATATACTACCCGCGAGAACTTCTCGTGAGAGAGTATTTTATCATAGAATAAAGGAAGCTCAGGGTCATAGAGAGGAATGAGAAGATCAACTTCAAGTTGACCTAGCAAGACTATAATTTTCTCGGCAGTACATGGATGATCAGAAAATAATTTTACATAAAGCTCATCCTTAGGGTTTTGATCAGCAATGGAAGATAAAGTACAACCTCTATTCTGAAGTTCTTTTTGAATTTTCTCAAAAGCTTTCAAATATTTATGACCAGCTGGAGGCATTTTTTTAGTATGGGAATGAAGATTGAAAGAGTAAAAGATCGAAAGAAAAAATTGCAACAATAGCAGATCCGGAATTCCCGGAAGAATAGTAAAATTGCAGAGAGAAGAAAGAAGATGTAAAAAGAAGGAGAGAAAAAAATGAAGGAAGTATTTATAGAAGGTAAAGATACTTGAGAAGATAAATGTATTCAATACGAAGAAAAGACGTGAACGGTTGGAACATAGCGGTTGAAAAGGACGTGTCAGGAATTGAATGGAAGGAAAAATACGTGTAAAAAATCTGGCAAAGAATGCAGAAACATGTCAGAACAGAAGAATGTGAAAAGATAAATAGCCGCGGAATTTTATTTCTCATGATATTTTATCCTTCGCAGAAAAGGCATGAGAATAGGCAAGATGTAGGACCAGAATATCGCCATGATATTATTCTTGCGAGATTTACAACACTTCTGCGAATTCATCTGCGAGTTCTTCAACAACATACTGCGAGTGTCGCAAAATGACTCAAAAAATGACATAGCAGATGACGATAGCTGAAACATGAGAAGAGCATGACAATTATACGAGGGTTATATCATCTGCGAAAATTATCATTATCACTTCTGCGAGAAAGCCGTGAGTCAGATCCGAAATTAAAGGACAACTTAGCTGTCATCCATTATGTAACTACCCTATATAAAGAGACCCAGTAGATTCAGAGAAGGGAGGGATGAATTTTTTGAGCGTTAAGAAAATTTTGAGGAGAGAGAAAATACAAGAGAACAGTTGTATTCTTGATTTCTTCCATTTCTTGTAAACATTTCTGAGAATCAAATAAGAAAGCGTTGTTTTTAATCTTCAAATATGTGTTAATTATTGTGAATTCTGGTGAAGGGTGTAGTGTAGGTTTTCCTGCAACTACACTCTAGCAACTGGGAAACGTAATCCCCATACCTCTTGCGGTGCATATTGAATGCTTTAACCTAGGATTTTCTAAAACCATTATAGGTTAACGACTTAAAGACTTCATTGGGATTTTAAAGCCAGACCCAACTATTTTCTCTGTAGTTGCATGTTCTAATCTTGCTTTGTTATATCATATTGAGTACTATATTCTCTAAGATTTGCTCGAGATTTAATCTCTGATAGGTAAGATAAAAAGTAATCATAAATCTCTTCGTCTCATTCTTTGTGATTCCACAATATCTTGTTCCGCTACCATACGGTTAAGATTATTGTGAAGTGATTGATATTACTAGGTTATTCTTCTTGAATATAAGAATGGTGTATCAATTGGTTCATGTTCACCTTGATTTATTAAAATACATAACAAAAACTCGTAGGTATTGTTAGAGCATAGCTCGGTTGAACCCACCAAGCGTTGGTATGTCAAGTTTGGTTGTCATATTTTAGTGAATCAAAACTCATCTAAGAGTCGCTTGATTATTTACAAGAGACAACTTCGTATAGGTTAGACTAGAAAGTCTAGGAGTATGAGACATATAAGTATTACTCAAAGACCCGAAGAACGTGAAGAAGTAACGAGCTACAACGACGACATCATCCTTCCTCTTGATGTTAGTAATATTGACTTGAATTGTTTCATTCCTAACGCATCTTTCAAGTCGTGCTATATTAAAAACATAATTGTGAAGCCGTGTATGAATATTTTACTCTAGTAGTGAGACATGATTACCTGATCATAGTGTTAAGGAATTAGACTACGAAGTATAATGCTTATCAGATATGACATCGACATAATATTATGAATGTTGTGATGATTATGAGAATGAGTAAATGTGAAGATTTCATAATAGGAAATAATGTTTACATTTTTTAAAGGAAGTACATTCATGAACTTGTTTTATGAGTCGAAAGGGAAATCGCTAGGCTTATTGGTATGGCTATTCATTGCAAATCTTTGGATTACCAATATGTGTGAGGTGGTAGAACCGATCGTAACTTTTTATGTATCTTGGTATAACTAATCACAAAGCCTGACTTATGATTTGGTATGACTAGTTTTGATTAATTAGTGTAATCGATCCTAAGTAATCACCTGATATGGTATGATCGATATTTGTAATTGGTGTGACCGATCCTAGTAATTGGTGTGACCAACCACAATAGAGTTGTGTAATTGATCCTTATAATTGGTGTAACCGGTCCTAGTAATTGGTGTAACCGATCCTAGTGACTTGTGTGACCTATCACAAGCAATACCATGTATATATGGTAACATGTCTTGGTAATTGATGTGTAATAACCCATCCCTCCACCGATACTGTCCCCACTTAGCCAATGGTTTATCCGGCAGTGTGGGTTTTTTAACGGGCATCGATAAGGTTATCCCGCATCAACTTCCCGGATGGTCACCAATCCCTGGATTGCTCCCGCCCGAGCACGCTTAACTGTAAAGTTTTCTGCCAACTCTGGAGCCAATTTTGCTAAAAAGGCCTCGGTGTTGGGAAAGGACAAATCATTACTTATATTCCATTCAGCCAACCACTACCGAATATCCGGGTATTACAATACCACCACCTTAAATTGAATCCGTCCTCGACTCCAGAATATTTTCGCAAGCCCAGATCTCCGACGTTCCCTGCCCCTCATGAGAAGCACCTAGACCAACTGAAAAAGCGGGGGTCTAACAACCTCACCCAATATTTCTCTTAGCAATATATATGGACTAACTACAATATACATTGAAGAGAATCAACTAGACAGTTAGACTCATTCTTAATAAAAAGTATATCAAAGAGTTATATCTCAATTTCTCAATTCAATTCGCAATCAAACAAATAAGAATTTGCGAGCCTGATTGAATACAAGAGAAATTACTTGAACGGTACCAAAGACCAATGTTCAAGGATCAATCAATTACAATCAACAACCAAAGGTTATATTTACCAATTGATCGATTCAACACACAACCTGTGATATTTCAATTATATAACAAAATATAATGCGGAAAAGAAATAACACAGACACCAAAAGTTTTGTTAACGAGGAAATCGCAAATGCAGAAAAACCTCGGGACCTAGTCCAGATTTGAACACCACACTGTATTAATCCTCTATAAACACTAGCCTACTACAAAGATAATAAATTCAGTCTGGAATGTATCTGAACCCTAATCAATCTCACATTAATTCAAGGTACAGTCATGTTCTTTATATCTTTGATCCCATCAAGATACTACGCACTTGATTCCCTTAGCTGATCTCACCCACTATTAAGAGTTGCTACGACCCAAAGTCGAAGACTTGATTAACAAATATGTATCACACAAAAAAGTCCATTGAATAGATAAATCTGTCTCCCACAGATAAGCCTACGAGTTTTTGTTCCGTCTTTTGATAAATCAAGGTGAACATGAACTAATTGATAACATGGACTTATATTCCTGAAGAACAACCTAGTATTATCAATCACCTCACAATAATCTTAATCGATTAACGAAACAAGATATTGTGGAATCACAAACGATGAGAGGAAGGTGTTTCTGACTACTTTTATATCTTGCATATCAGAGATATAACTCTCAAGAAAATATTGCACTCAAACATGATAGAAACAACAAGATCAGATCACACAACTACAGAGAAAATAGTTGGGTCTGGCTTCACAATCCGAATGAAGTCTTTAAGTCGTTAACCTACAGGGTTTCGTGAAAAACCTAAGGTTAAAGGAGAATAGACTCTAGCTTATACAACTAGTATCACACAGGAGGGGTGGGGATTAGGTTTCCCAATTGCTAGAGTTCTCCTTTATATAGTCTTCAAATCAGGATTTGCAATTTAAGTTACCTTTGTAACAAAGCATTCAATATTCACCGTTAGATGAAAGCCTAATTAGATTCAAGCTAATAGCTTTCAACCTTTAGATCGAGATCGAACTTAGGTTGTTATACACAAATGAAATGTAACTTCATTTAGGTTTGAGTAACCGTACCTAAACGTGTACACTTAGTCATATCAACAATAGTTAACCAATGGTTAGCCATATGAGCACTTTCATATAAACCTTATTCATCTTTACCACAACTAGTTCAAATGACTCAAATGAACTAGTTATAGAGTTGTTCAATTGCTTAGATCTTACAGAAGTACACAAGACACAATCGAAGCAAAATCGGTTTTGATTCACTCGAATCGATTCATGAACATTATAGCCACAGTTTGCAAAGATTGCATTCCGTATTATATAAATGTTTTAGTTCATGAACAAACCGATTTTAGAAAGTAACCTAATTAAGTATGCAAACGGGTACACATACTTAAGTAACCAGATTGAGTTTGTTTTTCACTTCAAACTCCAGCATAAATTCATAGACGTGAACTTTCCGCCTGTATGCGTATGGGTACGCATACTTGCCCAAATTTCCAACAACCACTAGTATGCGTACGGGTACGCATACTTGGGTTCCCGGTTTTGGACTTTTACACAAATATGAGAACACACTATGTTTGTACCAAAGATGGTTACATATTCTAAACTATCATTTCAATCATTGAAACTTTCTTAGAGGATGTTAAAATAGTCGTTATTCACAAACTATTTTCATCAATGCGATTTTCAAGTTATTGAAATAATCAACATGACTTTCGTCACGAGTAAAGATAAACTTGGCTAAAGCGAAAGCTTACCAACACATATTTCGATAAATAGATAAGCGAGATAAACTAGGCTCGAAATAACAAATATGTATAATTGAAGTCTATATAGCAATACGACTTTTGTCTCAAAATAAGAGATAAAATAGATAGACTTTTGAGTGATTAGATAAGTTCAAGTCTCCACATACCTTTTGTTGATGAAGTTCCACAAGATCCCTTGAGTAGTTGTTCGTCTTCGTTTGATGAACGCCATGGAGTCTAAGGATCAACTACATTTACTATCATAATCCGAGACTTAGCTATAAGGAGACTAGAAATCAAGACTTATATATAGTTTTGGCAACTAAACTTGACAAACAAGCTTGAGATAGCAACGCTTGAGAGTTCGACCCAGCAGTGCTCTAACACCAACCCTGTCCAGTGTACCTTCCCACCCTCGGAAGGTGACCCGTTGTCGGTTCTGATACCATTTGTAATGACCCGTCCCTTCATCGTTACTATCCCCACTTAGCCACTAGGTTATCCGGAAGTGTGGGGTTTTTAACGGGAATCAATGCGGTTATTCGTTAGCAACTTCCCAGATGGTCACCCATCCCTGGATTTCTCCCGCCCGAGCATGCTTGAACTGCAGAGTTTTCTGCCAACTCTGGAGCCAATTTTACTGAAAATGCCTCGGTGTTGGGAAAGGAAATATCATTACTTATATTTTATTCGGCCAACCACTGTCGAATATCCGGGTATTACATGATTTAACCGATCCTGGTAACTTATGTAACCCGTCCTGGTAACTTGTGTGACCGATCACAAGTGTTCCATATTAAGGTATAACCGATTCTAGTGATTTGTAGAACCGATTGAACCCATGAATGTGTTTTGATATTTGATCAATCACATAGTTATCTTGGAATACAGATGAACCAATTCTAAACTTGTTTGGAAGTGTGGTATAATTGATTCCAAGATTGTAAATATGAAAGATGATTTATAAAGAAAAGATGTCAACATACTTTGAACACGAACAATAACACTTATCTTTTATTGTTCAAATATATTCCTTAATTACTCAAGGAAATCCCTTTCCGAAATAAATTAAGAATATTTTAATTAAAGTTGTTAGTTTTATATACTTTTACCATCAATTAAATTATATCTCTAGAGAATAAAAATTAGTAATGTGCATTTACTAATTGGAGATTTTCTATTGAGATATTTCGAAAAATATTGGACAAAGCATTTATTGGAATTATGATAACCGAATGGGCATTTATTGCATATCTTCATAATACTTTCGGTTTTGGAAATTCCTTGGTGTCCAAACATCCTTTGTATATAAATACCTAAGTTCGCATTTCTAACAAACTATCCTAAGAGCCATGCAAACTCCATCTTTTTGTTGTTTCTGGTGGAACCGTCTTTCCGGAGAGGAAAGTACCCTAATTAGGCGAAATCTCTTACAACCGCTCGTTTAAAGACTTATGTGGTGTAGATGGTGGATTTTCGACAAAGGCTAAAATCATAAACCCATAAATATATGTATTACTGATCCAGCAATCAGATAAATATTGAGGCTCATGTCTCTTATCGAAAGCATGAAAGCTCATGCCATAAGAATCTCTGACTGAGAATACTGTCTCTCAGAGTACATGTAGATGTGTAATGTCTCAGCTGAGGCACCATCATATCTTATGAATACTAACCAATTTCAGTAACTACTTTTTTATAGAATCGAAATATTGGACGGATCCTAGATAACTTGCATGCCAGTATAGAGCAATAACGTCTTCAGGATGTAACAACGTTTTTCCTGACTATATAAAAGAAATATGATGCTTCAACAAGCTCATATCACATAATTCCTGAATAATTAACGCTCTTAGACGATCGTACTAGTATAGAGCCATTAATTAATTATTCTCAAAATCAATAGATTCATTAACTGAATCCCTGGAAAATATTTAATATTTTAATAATATTTCGTTACTTCAATTTATGGTTCTTCCCAGCAGAATTCCATGGGTTGGTAATAAATATTCAACACACGGGCATCTGAGTTACCTTCGAGTAAGCCCCAACCAAAATGATGTAGATGTATTCGACAAATAATGCATTAATAAACACCTGAATGAACAAACAAGTATTTCAAAATACGACGAGACGATGAACCTATGAAAATAGGAAAGAAAATAATAAAATAATAGTCAAAGCACTAGGGGACTGGCTCACCGGCTGGCCAGTCATGCCGTGACCAGTCCCACGCCCAAATTCTATATTTTATCATATTTTATTATTTTCCTTGATCTCATGAAAATCCTTTCATATGAAAAAATATCCTTCGTTTTGAGGAAACTCTTCGGTTTCATGGTGTTTCCTTCACACTGAGGAAATAATATAAAATTAGGGAAAATATTATAGGCCCGTGATTATTGGCCAACCGGCCATGCCTTGATCTCGGTCGGCCCCATACCTCATGGTACCTCATTATTTTATTATTATTTTCTTAATCTCATGAAAACTCCTTAATCTCATGTTATTTCCTTTATCCCATGAAAAATAATATAAAATTAAGAAAACCCATGGGACCGGGCCATAGCCGTCCGGTCATGCCCTAGCTGGCCCCATACATTTTATTTTATTATTATTATATTTTTCATGTTTCCTTAATCCCATGAAATTCCTTGATTTCATGCTATTTCTTTCAAATTACGAAATTCCTTCAAATCATGAAATAATACATAAAATTAGGGAAAACTCACGGGACCGGGCCCTAGCTGGCCAACCATGCTCAAGCCGGTCCCACACGTCCCTTATTTTATTATTATTATTTTTTATGTTTTCTTCATATCATGGAAACTCCTTGATTTCAACAAAACTCATTGGTTTCAACAAAACTCCTTGGTTTTAACAAACTCCTGGGTTTTATCATATTTCCCTAAAATCATGAATATATTATTAAAAAATTAGGGAAAATACCGTGGGACCGGGATCCTTGGCCAGTAGGCCATGCTTTGATCATAGCTGGTCCCATACTTCATGATTCCCTTATTTTTGTTATTTTCCTTCGTCTCATGAAGGTTTTTGACGGTTTTAGCAAAAATCCATGATTTCTTCATATTTTCTCAAAATGTTGCTCAAACGCACATCAGAAAATATCAAAATTCTCAGAATTGAGATACAAACATTCTGGTGACATGAGCATGTTACCTTGACTGACCAAGGTTAGCTCTTTGGCTTGCAAGAAGCCGGTCCCATGTATTTTCACAGTTTGACCTAATTTGGGCAATTGCTCGTATTAGGTCCAAAACTCTTCCAAACAACCTGGAACTTCATGAAATGATCGTCATTCGATCCTGTGACCACTCAGGGATGGTTTCATGACCCCTTGGTCGGTCCTTTATCTCTTCATAATTAATTAGGTTTTATCACCTAAGGTTCAGACGAGCATTATTATAATTAATGATTAAACCAGCATTTAATCATCCTTTTATCAACAAATCAACTGGTCTTTGGGAGACCTTGATATTTGCTTACGTGAGCATTTTGGCACTACATGGTCGACCCATAGTCCCATGTAGTTGGCCCCTCTTCGTTATGTGGTTAATTTTTAATAAACCATCAATAAATCATCAATTGATCAAATTAGGGTTTTGAGTCCAAGGTTCATAATTCCAGATTCAAACACTAATAATTTTACGTTGATCTCATGACCAACATTTTATTATACTCGGTCCAGTTTCCAGTATTATGATTTAATACTTTATTTTGGTCACGCTACCAATTTTCCATCAAACTAGCAATATTTGCTTAGATGAGCAATACTTGCTCAAATCAAGGAATATCGGTTCAACTATCAATATTCAACAATTCATTGAATGAGCAATATTTGCTCATTTGCATATTATATCCCTGTCCCAAAAAACATGTTTAATTCATGAGTCTCAGAATATTTTCAAATCACGTTCCACTCAATAACACAAGGACTCATCGTTCCATGAAGTCAGCAACTGACTAACTAAATACACGTCTGCCCTGCAGACTCCACAATCACACGAGACATAAATCGTGTCACATGGGGGATATTAACTAGGGTTTTGGTCTGGCAGTCTACGACACGTGTGTTCATACACACGATGATAATGTGAGCAAGTCGTGCAATCATTTGGAGGAGTTAACAAAGTAGTGGATGGAAAATCAACCAAGTCTCCGCACGTTGAGAAACTAGTTTTAACACGACTTCCACTCCCCCATTCTTTGATTCCATCAACTATCACACTTCATGGGATTATGGTGTTTATAATTCTAGCAATATAAATAAATCTCTGAATCATAATTGAAAGGAGGACAATCTCACGTCAAACAGACAACACAAGATTAACAATCCAACTCTCAACAGAGCAAATTCAACCATTCAGAATTTATCTTATTCTAAGAATACATAGCACACCTATAATCTTTGATCACCATTGATTTCACACATTCCTCAGCTTCCCTCTTACAGATCGACCCATCCTTTCTTGTGACCGAATTTACTCCAGAACGACCATTGTATTGGTTTAGGCCGGAGTACTATAGATTGATCTCTCAAATTCAAAGAACTCCCTTATTGCAGTGCATCTGTGTGAGGTTAAAAATTTCTCTCGGTTCAAGGATTCTCCACCGTACGGTCGTCTCCTAAATTCCGTAAAAACCAGCAAATCGTTTTGCCATATCTACATGTGGGATCAAGAAGCTCTATGAGTACCGTTGGTAGGAAACTAGATAATTGCAGTTTATTAGTTTTAGGTTGATTTGATTGACTAAAAGTTGTTGAAACTTTGATTGCACCTAGTGTGTTTATTCTTGAGAATCTTCTCTTCCGATATAAGATTCACTTAAACTAGATTGAAGTATCGATGGGATCTTTAGAAGTGTTTGTAGATCTAAAGACATCTTGTGATAATCCATTGTTAATAGACTCCATTTTGTGCGTGATTGATCACAAGAGATTCAATTGGTGTTGTGAAGGTTTAATTGAATATTAAAGAAGATTTGAAGATGAAGAACATTTATTATTAGTTTCTCATATCTTTGTGTAGCACAAACCTTGATCGGCTGGGATTCAACTAGAATCATATTTATTCGATTGATTAGTTGCGTGAGATCGGTAACGCATAATAGTTCTCTTGAGATCTATTTTGATTGTTACAAATCCGAATCTTATTACTTAGGTAATAGAGATTGGATTGATCCAACTAGGCAAAAGATTTTATTAGTTTAAATGGAAGAGCCTTTACATATGACTTGAGATACCTTTATCTTAAAGAATCAATAGAGTTGTTACCAAACAGATTTGTTGTTCCTTTACTGTTTGGAATACGATCCAAAGGAATTGTTCCAGTGCTTGCACTCATCGAAGTCAGAAGCGCATGGATACTGAAGAAACTAAGTGAACTAGGGTTATTTTCTTGGTCTCAACTATATGAAGTTGGTTTAGATTTTGTATAACGGCTTAATTATGAGAGTATTCAATTCTGGACTTGGTCCCGGGGTTTTTATGCATTTGTGGTTTTCTCGTTAACAAAATCTTGTTGTGTCATTTACTTTTCTTTTCTGCAATTATAATTGTTGTTATTATAATTTAAAGTAAATCAAACAAACGTTAACTCCGATTTACTTGATAGTGATCATATAGAGTTCGGTTAAGTCCGAATCTATTATCAAGTAATCACACTTTGGTTGTCGATATCATATTCATAGACAATCACACAAAGTGTGGATACCGATTCGTCGTATTGTCTCGACTTTTTCCATAGACAATCACTTTCGGTAAGAGGACTTATATGTGGATAATTTAAAGATTGTGGTGTATTTGGGTACCTTCGTCTTTTCAGGTATTTCTGTGGGATACAAATTTATCTATTTAATAGACTTTTCTGTGAGAGACAGATTTATTTATCAATTCTTCGACTTTGGGTCGTAGCAACTCTTAGTTGTGGGTGAGATCAGCCAAGGGAATCAAGTGCGTAGAGTCCTGCTGGGATTTAGAGGTGTCAGGAGCGCGACTATCTTAATCAGTGTGAGATTGGTTAGGGCTCAACTACATTCCAGTCCGAAGTTAACTTGTAGTAGGATAGAGTCTGTAGCGGCTTAATACAGTTTGGTGTTCAAATATGGATTAGGTCCATGTGTTTTTCTGCATTTGCGGTTTCCTCGTTAACAAAATTTCTGGTATCTGTGATATTTCTTTTCCGCATTATATTTGTTTATATAATTAAAATATCACAGGTTACACGTAGTTCAATTAATTAGATAATCCAACCGTTGGTTGTTGATATAAATTGATTGACACTTGAACATTGGTCTTTGGTACCATTTAAGTTGTTTCTCATAATAATCAGGCTCGCGGATTTCTATCTGTTTGATTTGCTAATTATATTGAGAAGCAAAGATATAACTCTTGGATATATTTTCCTTGATTGAGTCTGACTGTCTAGTTGATTCTATTGGAAATATATATGAGTTAGTCCATACAGATTACCGAAACGAAATATTGGGTGTGATTGTTAGACCCCCGCTTTTTCACTTGAACACATAAACTGTTTTGCCATCTCCAATGTTCCATATATGAAACTGTTTGACCAATTTTATTTCCGTGTAGATGTTTTTCCAGATTGCATTTCCATTGGTTGAAACTTCATCATGCATAATTTTCCCATTCCTAAAATGTTTTGCTTGCAGAACTTCAACCCATTTTCTTCATTTTTATTAAACTAATTTCTAGGCCATCTTAGTGATCATTGCTTCATTGAATACTTTTATATTTTTGAAACCCAAATCATCCCCATCTTTTTGGGATACAAACAATAACCCAAGATTTGAAGTAACACCCCTTTCCATCATTCTTCTTCCACCAGTACTTTCTTTGAGTTCCTTCTAGTTGAGTTATAGTTTTCTGTGGTAGAATGAAACAACTCATCTGAAATTGGTCCATGGAATTAGTGACAGATTGTATTTGAGTACTTCTTCCATCCTGATTAACCAAACCAGCTTGCCATTGGATTAACATGTCCTGCATTTTCTCTTGAATATTGCTGAAGCATTGTGATTTGTTTTTCCCCATAAACAGATTTATCCCCAAGTATTTCTCTTCCAGTGGCATTACCCCCATTCCAAGTAGATTACAAACATCTTCCTTGACTGAATCACTTAATCTTTTGCTGAAGTGAATACTGGATTTATTAAGGTTAACCATTTGACTAGAAACCATGCAGAATCTCTGAATTATCTGTTTAAGATTGTTTAAAGAATTACCACAAGTTGTAGAGAACAGGATGCATTCATCTGTAAAGAATAAATGTGATATAGCAGGGCCATTTGTAGCTGGAAAGATGGTTTTATCTCTTGCTTTTTTACAGAAGAATGAAGCATTCTACTAAAACCTTACATACATATGATAAATAAATATGGAGATAAGCTATCACCTTATCGAAGACCTCTTGAAGGATAAATTGTTTCAATTGGAGAACCATTGAGAAATATAGAGATAGTTGTAGTAGAGATGCATTGATTCACTAGCTGACACCATTTCTCCGAAAAGCCCAGCCTTTTCAAAACATTGATGATGAATTTCCACTCCATTCTGTCAAATGCTTTTGACATATCTAATTTAACTGCAATAGCACCTGAGGAGGCTTTGGTATTATTCATATATTGGATAACTTCATGAGCAATAATAGTGTTGTCCATAATATTTCTTCTAGGAACATATGCCGCCTTCCGTGGAGATATAATCTTATGGAGAATAGGCTTCAATCTATTAGTTAAGATTTTTGAAATAATTTTGTAAGAAATATTGCAGAGACTTATTGGCCTGAAATCTGAAGGTGTTTGAATGCAGTTATTCTTTGGAATGAGAGTCTGGAAGTATGATTTAGTTCTTTCAACAGCTTACCATTCTTGAAGAATTCTTTCACCATCTTTATAACATCATGTCCAACAATTTCCTAGTTCTGCTGATAAAACCCTACCTAAAAGCCATCTGGACCCGGAGCTGCCCAAGAATTTATTTGAGCCACATTATCTTTTATCTCCTTATCATTAGGAACTTCAGTTAATCTTTGATTTCCAGCTTCAGTAATGCAAGGGGTAATTAGATTCGTGACTTCTGGATCTTCATCTGGATTTGAAGTTGTGGCAATTTCTTGAAAACAATCTCTTAGAATCTTTGCAATTTCTTCTCTTGTGCTTTTTCCATTCCCCATTTTTATCTTTCAAGGAGTGAATTTGATTACACCTTCTTCTATAGTTGGCTTGAGCATGAAATATCTTTGAGACTTTGTCTTGAAACTTGATGACTTGTTCTCTGGATTGTTGATATGCTGTCCTGTTCTTTATTTCATATAGACTCTTGAGTTTATTTTGATGCCTTTGGTATTCATTCATGTCCATAGGTTGATGCTCCATTAGATTCTCAATGTGTGTTTGAACCTCCTTTATTTGCATGTATGTGTCTCCATATTCTTTTATCCTCCACCTTTTGTGCCCTTATTTTGTTTGTCTTAATATGCTGGTGAATTTAAAAGCTTCAGTGCCTTCTCCTTACAGTTCCACCACCTTTTGATTTCTTCTTTGCATGATATATTTGATAACCATTGTTCATAAAATCTGAAAGGTTAATTTTGGTTTTCAAACTGAGGGTTAGTGTTTAGGAGGATTGGAGCATGATTTGAGCAAGATGGTATGAGGTTTTTGAGAATGGCATCAGAGAAAAGCTGCAACCAGGATGGAAAGCAAACTGCTCTATCCAACCTTGTTCTGACTTGATTTAATTGATTTTTGTGGTTTTACCAAGTGAATGGACATCCTGTATAATGAATATCCATAAGTCCTAGAGAGGCAACAATTTGGTAACAATTGGATGAGATTGGGTTGGGTTTATTGAGTAGCTCCGTTTTTATAACTGTGAAGAGTGGAGTTAAAGTCCCCCAATGATGACCCATGGAAAATTCATGTTTTCCCCATCTCCTTTATAAAACCCCATGTTTTCCTCCATCTCATATTTTTGAGTCACATGTGACTCAAAAAACAAACATATTGAGTCAAATCCAGATGACTCGGGTGATTTTAGTCAAATCCAGACGAGTCAGAGCCATATGAATCCGGTGAGTATATGAATCCGGTGAGTCAGGAGAAAACAAACGCGCTTTTAGTCATGTTCCGGCTAGTAGGACCTCTCTTATTCACTGCCTCGTATGAATAAGTCCGCACCTACACATAGCCCCAAAAATATCGATGGGTGAAAAGCGTAAACCCATCGCATCGATAAACCTATCTGTTCCCGCCAGAACAAAACTAGAATTTGAAATTTTTGGGAGAAACCCTAAGATGAAGATGATTTTTGGAACACTCAAATTCGATAAACCTAATTCAATCTACAACAGAATCATGACGTCGAGAAAGATGAACTTACAATGTAGTATCAATATTACGGAAAGAAAGATCTAGATTTACGGTGTTTTGAGCACAAATGAGCACTGGGTAATTTCAAAACAGGAATCATGATTTACAACTTAGAGTGCGGAAATGTTTGCTGCGGATATGCGATCATCAAAAACTACCAAGTATGTGAAAAATTAATCTTACTTAATTGCATCATGTTTTCATATATATTGTCCTTTACATGTTTGCAAGAATGTCTGAATAGCTAATTGTATTACCATAACATACGCCACAATTCAGCATTGCTGTTCTGGAAGTATCCGAGCTTGTCTATATTGGTGATTATTGATTGAAATATTGCTCAAGATAATTACCACGTTATTCTGAATTGCCCCATTTGATGTTACCCCTACGTGAATACGTTTTTATTCCATTCTATCCTGAACTAGGGTCGACCTTTGAACTTAACGTACTATGGTGATATAAAGCATAGGGATGTGGGTGCTCTTTGTTGCCTATGAAGGTTTAGTATGTCGTCCGATTTTGATTTAGGGCTGGCTTGTCAAAGTGGGTGCTGCAATGTCATAATTAAAGTTTATCAAAATGTTCTTTAGAGTCATTTTGCAGAATTTATTGACTCTTTAAGGTAGTGACTCGTGAGTGACCTGCATTAGCTAGATTATGTAAAAGAAATTGATAACGTTATTACATATAAGTACTTCTTTTTATTGTTTAGATGGACCCCTATGTTCAACTTGTTTAGGCTGTTGGCGAAGACCATGGACATCAATAAAGATAAGAACTTAAAGCTCTAGCTTAAAGTGAACCATTTGAATTGTGTAAAAAACAGCTATTTAGTGGAGTATGGTAGGAGGATATAGGAAAGAATCTGCAGTTCCTTTCTGGCTAATAAACTATGCATATACCATGATCATTAGGTCAAATGAGGGACTGAAAACATATTAAAAGAATGTAACTTCATAAAGTATGGAATCCAATGTGAACTATGTTCTAAGATAATTCAACTGCAATAAGATTTCTTTTTTGCCTTCAATTCTTGCTTAAACACAATTACGAACGCTAAATAAATTAGAGGAGACACATTGAAGTGTCTCTAAAACCGAGGCTTTACTTCTTGAGATGTTGTAACAGGAGTGAACTGTGAGATAATTTCATGGATTATGACATTCATCCACTACTACTACTAGATAACACTCTTAACATGACTGGTAAGTTGTTTGGACTGTGCATTTTAGGTTTGAACTTAAAAACATAACGTCACTAAAGTTAATACCACAGTTCGATGATGCATGTAATTATGTGTGCAAAAATAAAGATAAAGAAAACATGTAGATAACTCTGGTGCTTGTTTTTTTTCTTCTTTAATTTCGTGTTCAGCACATTGATTGTTCTTGAATATTCATAGCTTTAGAGAATTGATGCTCGAATGATCAATATTCGTGACTATGATATCTCTTTAGATTTATGAAACTGCACTTTTGGATATTCTTTGAAACGTAAAATTTCTCTTGAAGATTGACCTAAATATATCAACAGTAAAGCAGAGATAAAGTAACATAAAGTCGGCTTAAAGGATGACAAAGAATCTTGTCAAAGTAGCTTAGTGAATGTGGTGTAGGAAGAATCAGTAAGGTTGTTTGGTTACTTTCTGACCATAAACTATACATCTAACATGATCATTAGGTCAGTGAAGGAACATATTAAAAGATGTAACCTCAAAAAGTACGGAATCCAATGTATATTAGGTCTAAGACATCCTTAATAAAGTAAGGCTCTTCATGTTTTGAAATCTTTCAGCGGTTTATTGGAGCAGTCTCTTTGGTCACATTCGCAGAACCCATTTGAAAATTAGCAAAATTGAAGACTTGAAGCTATACTTGTTGAACTGCATGTTGTACTTGGAACAATCTTATTTATGTAAATCTTTCTAGGAAACATGAGAGTCATCCAGAAGAAGTTACTAAATATTGTTTAGACAATTTTTTGAGCGCCTACACACACAGTGAATGTATATAGTATGAGATACACAGATGTAGATTGTGTCTTGGATTCAGCGCTCAATGTGTACGAGAATAAGATAACTTACTAAGATAAGTTAGTTATTTGAACATTGAACTGAACATAATCTGTTTCCATTAGATTTTTTAACTTTCCAATTTCTGAATGGGAAAGATATATATACCTTAAAGTCGATTCTCAGTTGCAATAAGGCATTCTTAAATATTCAAAAATCATAAAGTCTGCATTTCTCCTTTATGAAGATATTGAATTTGTTTCTGATGAGTCTACGTATTTTGAGTTGGCTTAGATTTGATAATTAGAAGGCATCAGTGTATTTGTTCTGTAGTTTCTTTTGAGTTGGCTTAGATTTGATAATTAGAAGGCATCAGTGTATTTGTTCTGTAGTTTCTTTTTTGTTAACTCTATTAGTCTGTATTCGTCCAACTTTATGTAAATAATTCCCTTCCATTCAACTGAATGCTTTAAATTTTGTGAATGATAAGCAAGTTCTTTTTCTGGCTATGAATATGATTCTTCTTTTGAAAACAACTTGAAATATAAACTTTGTGAACGATTTGCAACTTGAAGAGAGAGATGGAGGATGGACTTTTGAAACTGTTATGCTAAATTATATCATGTCTCCAGTAGAAGGAGAAGGGTTTACATAATGTAGGAACACAATGCACCTTAGAACTGAAACCTAGAAAACCCCTCTCAAACACATACGAAAAAAAAACTGTAGAATCTAATAATTAAAACAACAAAACTACATTGTTATACTGCTTGTTATGAGAAAACTAACAAAGTGCTGAAGAAAACAGCCCTACGTGGGACATAGTCTTCAACATTGGTTCGGTTGGAGAACCTCTAGAAATCAAAATAGAAGCAGAGAGAAAGACAAAGGAAATTAGGATGACAAAAAAGGGTAACACGGATTTGAGATTTTATATAAGATGATGGCTCTCTCTTGTCTTCTTCTTTTTAGACAGCAGCACCTGAAATAAGAAAGCAGGAAAAGAAAAGTGTGTAAATTGAAAGAGACAAAAAGATCTGAACGTGTCTAGTTCTAATTAGCTTAAGAACAGTATATACATGTTCATACTCAAATCTTGAAATTCTATGCTCCATATGAGGATTTGCTACCATATTCCCTCGGCGCATTGCATCTAAAGCATTCCATCCTGCTTGCGAAGTTGTGCTCGTTGCAGCCAGACCTGTTAATCACGTACAGAATTCAGAGATATGTAGATAGATTATTAATTGAAAGGTGAACTAGTTATTCAGTTGTTCTCTATAGAAAAATGTAAACACGAAGCATTGATCTAAGTGTCTGTTTGTTTCTTCTATTTTATCTCTGTATTTGTTTCCTTTTTGACTTTCACTATTTTTTTCACTTTCTTATACTAATTATTATACCTGGTGCAAATCCAATCACCAGATTTCCATCCAGCACGACCACCACCTCCACCGCCAAAGCCTCCTCCTGCTCTTAAACGTGACATGTCAGCATCGAACCCACCAGCTGACTCATCCTTGAAAGCGCCACACTTGAAGCAACTTGAACGACTTGCAAAGTTGTGGGCACCACAATTCCCAGCTGCACAGTACCAATCACCAGGTCGAACATCTGACCCACTAAATCCAAATGAAGAGCTGCTTCCTCTCCCACCAAAACTTCCGAAGTCCACTCTTTCACCAGACCGAGAATCGCCACAACGTTGACATGAATCTCTTCGGCTAAAGTTCAAGTGTTGGCATGACCTGCAATTCCAATCTCCTGGCCTACTACCCATTTCTGTCTCTACAAACGGGAGAAGTAAATAAAAAAGGTTAGTACGTCTTTAGGCTTCTACGTATCTTTTTCTTCTCTTACACTAACACTAACAGTAGAATACTAACTTATAAGAATTGGGAGTATATAGTTTATTCAATCACTATGTAAACCACTATCAAAAACTAACAAATATAGGATAGAGTATCCAAGCTAAAAGAAATCTCAGATGAATTGAGAGTTTGAACAATATGAATTTTGTAGCAAAAACAATAGCTTTTCAGTCTCGTTATTTTGTCACTGTTACTAATACTGCACCAGTATCTCGTAAGAGGTTTACTTTTACTTGCTGGGTAAGAAAAAACAGGATGGAAGGGCTATACAAATTGATCCGGAAAAACGTTATAAAACGCTAGAAACACCCAAGGGTTGTAAGAATTACCTGAAGAAAAACTTAGGAAGAGAAGAAGGATGTATATGTAAGCAATAATAATAATAAAAGAAGCAGAGCAACAAATGAATGGGGGGAGAGGGAGAATGGTGATTTGGTTTGTGTAGGTTAGTGTGGTTTATATACTTGTTTTAGAGCCTCAAAGGAAGTGCCCTTGGAGAGCCGTGGGGATGGTTCTTTTTAGTGTTCTTCACCCCCACACACACTCCCTTGCTGGCATTCTTGAACGAAGAGGAATCACAAAAATCTAAAAGAAGAAAAAGTGGAGATAAAGAAATTTGATTCCAAAGATAGAAAATGAGAGAAATTAGAAAAGCTCTTACTACTTTTGGGTAGAAGGAACTGAGTAATTGTTTAATAATACAGTAAAGAAAATTACTATTAACTCCATGCATTTGTTTTTACAGCACTTCATACTCAATTTCATTTACACAGCTAATATTGCATATTATGAACCTGTCATATATTTTGGTCCCATACTTCTTTGTAACCCCTCTTTTCCTGAACTGCACCATCTGATATTAGCCGTTGGATTTGCGATACGTGTTATCGATTTTTGCCAGGTAGCAATCTATCTGTTTCAAATCTTTGAGATTTGATGGTCCTAATATACATGATGATAACAACTTATAAAAGTATATTCTAAATGAGATCATTTGGCTAGTTTCTAATTATGAAAGGTAAGAATGGTGAATATTTCTTTGAAATTATGACTGCAACTCTGAAAGTACTTAGTTCCATCTTTTACTCACATGGGTGTGGTCACTACTCAATAGTCACTAACCCTTGCACATGTGGTGACCCACCTAGACATAACTCTAGATGAATCAGTGCACACGTGGTCATATACACAAACTGTAGATACTCACAGGTTTGTTAATCATACACACGTGTATATGTAATGATGTGATAATAACCTTGTAAAATTCCAGGAGTATAAAATTTGTAGAGTTTTGTTCTTTTTTGTAGGTGCTATGGATATGGGATAAGCTCGCATCAAGAACCCATGTGAAAATTAGGTTTGGAATCTATGCTCTCCACTCTTTACATACAAAACCCATATCTTTAGAATGCATAGCCAGCATCATGCAGTATTACAAGGATATATCTACACAGGAAATGTGTCAAATTGAAGCCATCTTTACAAATATTTGGTAGCAAAATATGTCAATGTCTGGTTAAAGCAGGTTTGACCAAGCCAACATTAACCCACCACCATTCATGACCCATACAAAGCAAGAAAGGAAAAGGAGATATTGTAACCTAGAAGCAGAACAAAACCTCATCCAGTTAGATTCAAATGTTGCCCTTTGACTAACCAAGTGGAAAGGTTAAGGACCCACATTTGCTGAAATGGCAAATAGAGTGCATGTCCATGTGGCTTACAATTTGCTTGCGTGGTGGGTTTAGGTTGGATAAGTAGGAATCCAGTGATCCACAACACAATAACATTACAATTCTTTGCCAGACAGTATGGGTATTGCATCTTTTTTGTGGCGAAAAATAACTAAGTATTTGTTAGGTAAAGAAAAAGAGACACATTAAGAAGGGTCCAGATATGCATCATTTTTCCTTTCTTAAATCCTAGTATTGTCTATGCCATTAACATAGTCACTAAATGATGAGCATCTTAAACCCTGATATCATTTATATGCAATTAACATAGTCAATTAATGATGAGAGTACAAAAGAAGAGATTTTGTTTGGTTTTTAAATTTGAATATTCTCTTTTGGTACTTGAACTACTTTAATTATATGCATCACTTTATAAGTCAAAAGATACAAGCTTACATATTGCACCCATATACACTCCATTAACATTCTCCTAATATAATGCTTTTGACTACCTCTCTTATATAATGCTGATTTGCAAAATTTGAGATGCAATTTATGTTGGCATGCGTTTTGGTGGGCCAATAAAAGAATTTAGTTCTAGGGTATCAGATTCTGATTATAGATATCATAATAGTTCAGTTAGCAGGTGTTCCATCTATGTTTTTACTGTCAACAGAATATATACAATCTATAGATATCATAATAGTTCAGTTAGCAGTTGGGGTTACGATTGAAAGCAGGAGGGATCAGAAAAACACTCTCACTATGCGGATGCAAACAATGAATTGACGGATTAATTTAACCGTTCTTATAAAAATATGCTTGAATAGGTTTTGGGAGTCAGTCGGCAACTGCTGTATTCCCTCTGCCCCTGTATATGTGTCTGCATTGTAAGTTTACGGATAAATTGATGTACAGTTTATGCATGTATTCATGCAAAAGTGTAATGAGTTGGTTTATCATGGCTTTGGGAATTGTTAAATTTTTGTTCTTACAATATTTTTTTGAAGAGAATCTAATTTTAAGTTTCTTCTTTATTGATTATTTTGATGAAGTGGAAAAGAGAAAGGAGAAAGGGAGAGAAATTGGTGGAGAGTTTCGATAAAGATTAGTCGAAGCTGATGATGATGATGATGAATGAATGAAGAAAGGAGTCTTCGAGGTTAGATTTGACCATCTTCTTTTTTCTTAAGAGGAATTTTCTCCTCTGTCGTTTTGTTTTGTTTTAATTTTATTTATTTTGTTATTGTGTTTTTGTTTTTGTTTTTATTTTTATTTTTTTCTCCTTTTTCTTTTTATCTGAATCACACACTACTGTCTTTTGCTTTTCGTCTCTCTGCATAAATAAGAAAAAAGAACAATTAAAGCATCTATTCGATTCTCAGTGCATTAATCTCTGCATCTCTGTTAGTGTTATGCAATAATTCTAAGCAAACAGTGGTGGTAGTATGGTAACTTTTCAAATTTGAAAACTTGGGGTAACAATTCTAACAAACAGTGAAAAATCTTGTGGAGATTCTGGTAAATAACATTTCAAAACCTGGATTCAAGAAACCGCGAGAAGTCTTGTGGCAATTCGGTGGCAGCACGATCGAAGCCTATCAGTTAATAACATTCAGAGTCTAGATTCAACCAACCCTGGAAAATTTTGTGAAATTTCTGGGGTAACATGTTTGGTTTTTCAATTTTCGGAACTTATCAGGAGAAATTCACTGGAAAATGTGGCTCTTGTTACTATGATGAAAATGATTTGAAAACCTTATTGTTTTGAGAGAAAGGGAGGAGAAGATTTTGCCTGCTGCTTCCATAATGCACAGTGCATGGTTCCATTTTCTTGGGTAACGTAAAAGAGAAAGTTTTTGGCAAAAATAAAAACACACTGTAAAAGACAATAAAAAAAAGGAACAGTGGTGTAAGTAGTAGTAATTGCTTAGCTAGTTGTAATAATTTGATTCGAATTCGATTCCCTCTTTTGTATTGGGAAATGCTTCCATGCACAGAACGTTCTCTTTCAATCACTACTGCTACCGAGCTATTTACTGTCTTTCTTTCTCTTCTTTTTCTGTGACTGTGAGTTTTATAATTATATTCCCCCCTACATTTACTCTTTTCGTCTGATCTGATTCTCTACTACTATGTACGTACTAATAGTCTGATGATTCTACTATGCGTATCTCTCTGCTGTTTCTACCGTACCTGAACAATCAACTGCTGTAAGTGCTCTAAGTTGAGTTGTAAATGTATGTGCAGTTCGTACCTTGACAGTATGGGTGGACTTGCATGGCTGCTACAGTGTTAGTAAATTTTATATGGGGTTACCAAATCCATATAAAACAAAATACTTTTCACCATTGGATGTACTAGATTGGATAGAACTTGATAACCCATCTAGCTGCCTTGTTAGACTTGGATGGAACTGACTAAGGCAAGATTGCTTCTGGGGTTAACAATTTACTTGCGGTGTACCAAAATTCAGATAAGATGAAAGAACCTCAAAGCATTAAATTGATATACCCCAAATAAATTGGTAACCCCGTATAGCAATTTTTGGATAATTAAGACATCACTTATTTATTTGATGACTATGTTGCATGTTTTGAACCAGTTCTTCTAGTGAGCCCGTGTTTAGCCAAACGGATTTTTTTTGTTGTAAAAGGTGATTCGGGCGCCAAAGCATAAACCATTCAAAATAATCAAACAAAAATAATCAAATGTGAAACAAAGATTTAGGAGTTGACTCTCCAATGGAACGTCGAAAAACAAAATCAAAGCTGTGGACGAGCTACAGTTTGTGGTGCTTAATGCAGTTAAGCTAGGATGTATTTTTCGCAACTGAGAAGTCCTACTGAGCCGAGTCCATGCACAGCCCTTGTTGCCTGTTGGGACTTTGCCAAACACTAGTCACAATTTAGGCCATCTCCCAGATACTGAAACACCCAAATATGAGATTTAAATTAGGTAAGATTGGATTCTCTGGTTCTCTTTTGTTCAAATGTACACTGACATGACTAACCTATGCATGATGTCCAGCTAGTTTGCAATATTTAAATTCTGTACCAAAATACTATGAAACACCCTTTTGCACTAGCAGTAAAAAACACACAATTGGCAAAGCTTAATGCATAAACAAACAATTTGACAGTGGTTTTCACTTCTTTTTTACTTTTTTTAAGTCCGTAAGAAACTTCCTAAAAGCCTCAGACCTTATAATATTTACATACCTGAGTATCAAATTGAATGAAGATTAGAGTTTTCCTTTTGGGGTTCATCTTCAGAGTTGCATGCACGTGAAAACATCCATCCAAGAAATGTATGTACAATGAGTGACGTATGTTAACTACATACAATAATAAGTTTCCCATCTTTTGATTTTCTTAATTTTGCCTTTCTTTATAGGATAGTGGTCGACTCACCTTTCTATGTGTGCCATCAACACTGCTAATAGTGAATTGTCATCCTCGATTTGCAGAGTTTTTCCACCTTTTTAACCCTTTCATGTTCAATTTGTATAGTTGAGTTTGATTGGATCAACCATGGAGAAAATGTATACTTCGCAAAGGACTATATGACTAGAGTAGGCTACTTCATTAGTTCTGAAGAAAGGGTGGGCATGTTATTGGGCGAAGATGGTTAAAATCAACTAAAATGACTGAAAATGGGCTTCGGAGTCAGCCGCCCTAAGTGTCCACGCCCATGTTGTAATCTGGCTCCACCCCTGCTCATTAGCAAAAGAAGTAGGGGAGGCTAATGGGTGTTATAGGTAGGGGTGTGCAACGGTTGGACGGTTGCGGATTAGGGGTCACCCGCAATCAAACCGTAAAAGTTGCGGTTTTGGAAAATTAAACCGTGTCCGGTCCAATCACCCGTGGTTTTTTCATCCGCGGATCAGCGGATGATACGGTCCGGTTGCGGATCAACCGCGGATTTACTCAGGAAAAAAAAAAACTAAAAAAAAAAACTTTAAGAAAGATAGACAAAGAATGCAGTGTTAATTCATTGACAACTTGGCATGTTATTCTTAGTTGTTTGATAATGAAAATTATATGGGTCTTGAAATGATTTAATTTATGTTTTATGTTCTGATCTCTTAATGTTTGGGCCATGTCATGTGACTAGAATTTTTTGTTGGCTTCAGGCTTTCAGGTATTTACATTGTGCTAACATGCTTTAGAATTAGAATCATGGTTTATATATAAAACCCAAAATTGTGGCTACACAAGCCCACATAACTAGATAGGGAAGTTAAGGCCTTTACTACCCTACGGTGCGGTTAAAACCGCGGTTCTACGAATCCAACCGCAACCAAATCTCTAAACCTTGCGGATTTGAAAACTCAACCGTGTCCGGTCCGTAGCCTCTTGCGGATTGGTTTTCACCCGCAATTTTGCGGACGGTTGCGGGTGAAAACCGCGGTTCCGGTTTTTTTGCACACCCCTAGTTATATGCCACCCCAAATTTTACAAAAACGTTTTGAATTATCCCAAATGCCCAAAAGAAAATAAATAACCAAGGTGAAAATAATGAATAACCCAAAAATAATAGACCCTTGGACCATACATATCAACTGAAACTCATCCTTTTCTCATTTTGGCTTGTGTTTTTTTTGGTTGAGCTAATTAGTGTTTGAGTCCTAAGTTTTGATATTATTTAGTGTTTGGGTCCTAAGTTTGTCCGTTGATGGGTTTGGGTCGTTTGACCGTCAATTGACCGGTCAACAGTTAAATAGTTTGACAATTTATTTACAAGAATACCATTATGTGCTTTAAGTGCTAACACCATAACCTAATCATCTTTTTATGTATCTAGATTCGCTGAACAAAACCCTAGATATGCACTCGTACTCACAGTCATTCTTAATCAAAACCTAACACACAAAATCACCACAAGATTAATCAAGTCAAAGTCTTCAATATTGATCAACGTCTTTAATCTTTCTCTGTCTCTTCTCCTCTCTGTCTAATTTAGCTGTGAGCATATACTTAGGTTCGGTGATTATGCCATGGAAAATCATATATACCGATAACTGTTTTTATAATAGAGATCATTAAAGTGCAAAAACAAGCACAACAAATGTTTTATCAGAACTTTGAAAAGGATTCAAAGTAAATAAACAAGATCATACTTTGTTTCCATTTTTCTTCCACATTTAATCTTTTCTGCAACACTTCTAGATTTTTAGTACTAATACTGTTTTTCCTGACAGATAGATTGTGGAGTGCAACATCCACACTCTCAACTTCATTATCAAGCATGTCATCTTGTTCTTCTTTATTGCTAACCATTAATGTTCCCTTTTGATGAAGTAATTTAGAAACTAATGCCCATTTACTATGATTTATCGAAAACGGCGTCAAGAACGATAATAGAGACTTAAAAATTAAGATATTAATACTTCTTACTTCTCTTAATACTCGAACCACGACTACTAAATATTTTGGTGATCCAATGGAAGTGGAATGAATTAATTACGTTTCATGTTTGTTGGTGTTGGAACTCGGTAACAAAGAGGAGAAAGTAGGATTTGATTGTAATTGTGAATTTGGGGATGATGTTGATCAAAATTGTGACGTAAATATTTAGTGTCGAATTAAAAAATTGATGCTTTTGAATATATTCAATCCCTCTTGATAATTAATCATTTGGATTCCTAATTTGTTGATGAACCATTGAATGGATTATTTGAAAGCTGCTCATTTTAGGAAGGACAGTTCAAAGGATTTGAAACTAATTACATCGGGTTGCTCTTTCTGATGGTTAATTCCCACACAGGAAATGGCAAAATGAACGGATTGACGCTAAACTGCTCATGGGTATGGTGGTCGGAAAGTGGGAGAGTTCTTTCAGAATGAGAAAATTAATCAAATTGAAACGAAATTAAGATGGACGATTTTTTTTTTAAAGGATGGAATGGCTCTGTTGTAATTAAGTGGTCAAATTATTTAACTGTTGACCAGTCGATTCACAGTCAAATGACCCAAAGCCATCAACAGACAAACTTAGGACCTAAACACTAAATGGTACCAAAATTTAAGACCCAAACACTAATTAGCTTTTTTTTTTTTCTCTCTTAATCAAAGAATTTTGTTTTAGTCTCATTTTGGGTTAGCTGCAGAATGTTTGACTGATTTAATTTAATTTATTCTGACACTTAATAATCAGGATAAATGTTGCATCTTAATTAACTAACTTTAACTAAAGTTGGGCTAAAGAAACTATACCTCCTTATAAACAAAAGTGTATAAAGGGAAAATATAAAAAAGAGAAAGATGCAAAGGATCAGAGGACGATAAAAATAGGTTTCATTTCAGGTTTTCGGATGACAATGTAAATCTAACTAAGATGAGCTTTGAAAACCATATGATATGGACTTTAGAAAATGTAGTAATTTCTCAGCTAAGTTCGTATATGGGAAGATGCATAAGTAGGTAGATACAGACAACTTTTCAGGTCCGAGAATGCAAAATATTTTCAAGAATCAACTATCTCATGTTAGAGCACTGCTCGGTCAAACTCGCATGCGTTGCTATCTCAAGCATGTTTGTCAATCTTAGTGATCAAAACTATATAGTCTTGATTTCTAGTCTACTATAGATAAGGTCTCGGACTAGGATAGAAAGTGTAGTTGAGCTCATGAACTCCATGACGATCATCATACAAGACGAAGGACTACTCAAGGAACCAGTGGATCTTCATCGACTAAAAGGTATGTGGAGACTTGAACTTATCTATCACTCAAAAGTCTATCTACTCTATCTCCTATCTTGAGACAAAAGTCGTTTTACTATATAAACTAAGAATATGCACATGTGACATTTCGAGCTGAGTATATCTCGCTTATCCATTTCTCGAAATGGGTGTTGGTAAAGTTTTCGCTTTAGCCAAGTTCATCTTTGACTAGTGACGTAAGTCATGTTATGTTTCAATCATTTTGGAAATCGCTCTGACGAAAAATAGTTTGCGAATAACAACTATATAACGCCCTCTGAGAATGTTTCAATAATTAAAATGAGAGTTTAGACTATATAACCATTGGGGGATATAAACATTGTTGTGGCAACACATATTGTATAATTCCTTAGCACTTGAACCGAAGTTTGTGAACTTTGTTGATCAAGTGGAACCGGAACGTGAGCAGAAACTCAGTCTGCGAACCCAATCCGCGAACTCAGTCCGCTAACCCAATCCGCGAACTGGTGTAGTTCTTGAACCCGAGAATTTCTACTGAAGTTGTAGCTCATGTGCAGTCCGCGAACCCAGTCCGCAAACTGACTGAAGCTCTCGAACCCGAGAATTTCTGCTGGAGTTTATAACTTCAACCGGTTAGCTTGAGTCCGCGAACTCAGTCTGTGAACTCAAGAGGTTATGTCTGAAAATGTTGATTCGTGAACTTATTCTAAATTACTAAGGAATGCTTTTGCAAACCGTGGCTTTATAGTTCATGATTAATGATTCGAGTGAATCACATCGTTTTTGATTCAATTGTGTCTCTTGTAGTACTTGAGATCTCATAGCAATTGAACAACTCTCTAACTAGTTCATTTGAGTCATTTGGACTAGTTATGGTGAAGAAGAATATGGTTGATATGAAAGTTATCATTTGGATAACCATTTGGTTGCCTAATATTGAACCAACCATTGTACACGTTTGGGTACGGTTATAAGAACTCAAAACGTCAAGTACATATGTATATGGCAAGCTAAGTTTTCGATCTAACGGTTGAGAGATATTAGCTTGTATCTAATCAGGTTTTCATCTAACGGTGAGTATTGAATGCTTTGTTACTAAGCTAACATTGATTGCAAACCCTGATTTGAAAGACTATATAAGGGAGAACTCTAGCCATTGGAAAAACTAATCCCCACACACTTTTCTTATGTGATACTAGTTTTCTCTAAGCTAGAGTCGATCTCCATTAACCCTTGAGTTTTCTCTCTAAATTCCCGTTAACGACTTAAAGACTTCATTGGTATTGTAGTTGTGTGATTTGATCTTGCTGTTTCTGTCGTACGAGTACAATTGTAATAATTGGCTCGAGATTTCTATATGCGATAGGCAAGATAAAAGTAGTCACAAACATATTCGTCTCATTGTTTGTGATTCCTCAATAATCTTCTTCGCTGCGTCGATTAAGTTTATTGTGAGGTGATTGATGAAACTGAGCTGTTCTTCGGGAATATAAGTCTAGTTTTTTCAATTGGTTCCTGTTCACCTTGATTTATCAAAAGACAGAACAAAACTCATAGGTTTATTCGTGGGAGACGAATTTATCTATTACTTGTAGACTTTTCTGTGTGACACAGATTTGTTTGCTAAAGTCTTCAAATTTGGGTCGTAGCTACTCTTGGTTGTGGGTGAGATCAACTAAGGGAATCAAGTACGTAGTATCCTGCTGGGATCATAGGCGTAGGAGCATAACTGTACCTTGGATTAGTGTGAGATTGGTTGGGGTTCAACTACAGTCCAGACCGAAGTCAATTTGGAGTAGGCTAGTGTATGTAGCGACTTAATATAGTGTATGTTTAATATGGGCTAGGTCCCGGGGTTTTCTGCATTTGCGGTTTCCTCGTTAACAAAATTCTGTTGTCTGTGTTATTTCTATTTCGCATTATATTTAGTTATATAATTGAAATAATACATGTTGTGCATTGTTCAATCAATTAGAATATCCGACCTTATTGGTTGTTGATTTAAATCGATTGACACTTGGATATTGGTATTTGGTACCATCCAAGTTATCTCTCTTTGATTAGGCTCGCGAATCATATTTACTTGAGTAAATCAAATCGAGAGATTGAGATAATAACTCCTTTAGATATTTTCTATTGATTGAGTCTTTTTGATTCTCTAGAAAATAACTCGAAGTTTTCCATACAAATTGGTAATTGAAATATTGGGTGAGGTTGTTAGACCCCCGCATTTTCAATTGGTATCAGAGCAGGAAAACATGTTAAAGACCTTACAAGTCTGTGTTTGTAGCGATCTGACTCTATGGACAAGAGTATTATCTATGATAAACGCATCACCAGAAATAAGGAATCTGTCCCGTCAAAGTCTATTAAAGGAAAAGATCCTACAATCTCAAGTATAGACGAACATTGTGTTAAAATCAGACATGCATATATTGACATGCACAATTCCGATTATCCTTCAAAAGAGTTTACTTCTCTAAATGAACGGGAAACAGCTGATGAGAGTAAGTTGATTCTAAATCTTATTAGAATCCAAGCTGATAGATTTAATCGGTTGAAGAAACATGTCAATGGTCTTCTTGATGTAATTAGAGACTGCAAAAATACTGAAGACCATTCTTCATGTATGACTCTTGAAGCAGGCCTCATAAAGGATGCTTCTGAAATAGAACGTCTCTTGAATAATGATAGGTGTCTAAAACACCTAATTTTATATCTAGTATTTATTCTTTCTTTGTTATTATCCTTGTGAATTGTATCTCTTATGTTTAGTTTTGAGTTACTAGGTGTTTGGGAGTCATTCGGAGCAAAATAAGAAGAAAGCGTCCATTTGGAGCATAAAGGGCAAAAGCCTCATTTCACGTGCAATTGCTAGTGGAGTCGTAGGCGTGGAGCTGAACCAAGGAAATGATAAGAGGCAACCAGCTGACTGGTTCACTAAGGACAGACCACAAACCGTTAAGGGGGCACCTTCCTATCCTTTAACTCCAGCACCAACAAGACTAGGTCGAATGGAGACCACAAGTTTTTTTCACTGCAAGAGTTGCACCAGTTCTAACAACTCCCTCATGCCGGCAAGCTCAGGTATGATGGGGTGCTGTCAAGATTACATGAGGGAGTTTCACAGATGAAAAGAAAAAGGTACATTCTGTAGTATGTTGGGTTAGGAAAGACGATTAACAAGAATGGAGTAACCAGGAAGTTAGACTTGATGATTGTATGCCATTGATTCACATTGATGAGCGGAGAAGATTATGTAAGAGTCTATGAGATATCAAGAAGAATGGGTTGGCCGTTAATGTGATTTTCATTTGGTAATTTGGGCAAATATTGTTGCAGAGAAGTCAACCATGAAATTGAACCTAGCACCATTGTTTTAGGTATTGAATGGATGAAATTGATATGTGATTTAGTGTTTTGAAAGAATTAGAAATGTGGGTTTATGTTTGAATGTGAATTCTGAGTAGGGAAGGAGATGGAATGGTTTAGGATCAACATTAGTTTTATATTTTGTTAACACCAGCAAATGGCACAACACCTATTCGACAAAAGGTCTGAACGAATAGTTCTTTACATCAAATTCAGCTGGGACCAGTTTTAGTCCTGTTGTAGGAAGCTGTGGTTTAGGTGGGTGTGTACTAAGAGCTATTATCAACAGTGACAGTGAAAAGAAGATAAAGGGCATCAGTTATTTCAGTTTTAGGGTCGAGTTATGGCTGAATTAAAAGCCGAGAAAGCAAGACCTGTTGTTGTTGTTCCCAGCACAGTTTGGGTCCCATTGCTTGGTCTGAGATGGCAGCTGAGCTGCAAATGGTGATGATACAATGTGAAGAGATAGTAGTGTTGTTTAGTGCTGGAAGGGAGAGTTACAATGGATTGGTGGAGTTTTCAAAGGAGCTACAGATGGTGGATTTGTGGTCTGAGTATGAAGATGATTATGGTGCTGCTTTCGAATCCAGAAGAACAAGGGTTTAGAGAAGGATTTGTTGGAATATGAGATGAATTGTTGATGATGTGAAGGGGTATTGCTGGCGGTATGCAGATATGGAATGGTGGTTGTTATAATGGCTTGGCACAGTAAATGAGTTACAACTAAGGACAAGGTGATGTGTGATATTACAGGGACATGATGGTTGTGTTACTAAGATCTGGGGTTCATGAACTTCATGAGATCAAGCTCATGGTGTTGCTGTTGTCTTGAGGGACTTGAAGCTGAGATGAATGCACTTGAAATGTTGGAATGAGGAAGAGTTGGAGCTGTTGTTATTGCTTTTTTGAATGAAGATGTGGTATTTGTGTTTGAATGGATTGAATGGAGTTGGTGTAATTACTGATGACTGACATGGGCTCGTTGCAATCGAGATATAGATTGTATTACAGGCCTGAGATAGTTTCGAAACTGCAGAAACGGAGCGAGAATGCAGTGAAAATGCTGATGCTATGTTTGAGTAATAACAGGCTGAGGACGAGGAATTGTGGAGGAGCTGGTGACATGAATCTGGGGAAGAATTATGAAGTTGTAACTTTGATTGCAGGTTAATTACAGGGAGTGTGGCAGTAGTATGGAAATGGAGAGATGTGGTTGCACAAGTCAAGGAGAGAATGAAGCTGTGCAGTCTAAGTTGGTGCTAATGGCAGGAACTGAGCAGTATGGCGATGAACTGCAGATGGGGTCAAGTGTTGTAACTGTTGTTGCTGTGCAGTTTTGGTGCGAGAACTGGTGATGATTATTTAGATGGCAATGGGAATGGAATGTTGGATGCAGAGCAGTTGTAATTGGAAGCTACAACCAATGGTTTAGGGTTCTGATTGCAAATACAGGGAAGGCCTTGTGTTGTCACTACAGGCTTGAAGATGGAATGAAAATGCAGAAATAATGCGAAAATGGAGCAGAATTGGTGCACCGGTGAGCCTAGCCTGGAATGCCGGATTTTAGAGCTTAGAGTATGGATCATAATATTTCATTGAATCGCGAAGGGGGTATGTGTTGGATACAAGAGTTGGCGGCCGGATATATGAGCTATATGGCACGCTTTTGGGTACGTTTTCGCAAGAAATGAGAAGTTGGGTTAGATGATTTTTGTGAATGTTTGAACTGCAGGGAAGGAAAGATGAGTTGCTGGAAGTACATATTTGTCTGGTGACAGTTTCTAATGGCTCAGTAGCCGGAGATAGTTTTCCGGTGACAAATTCCGGCGACCAGATTCCGGTGACGACGTCAGCAATTCCGGCGACTAGTTTTGGAACCAAAAATTCCATAGACAAATTTCTCACACATGGGCTTGGTGGACTAGTAGATGGACGTGGACTTGAAGATTATGAAGTCTTAACCTAATTTTGGGAAAGTATCCTTTTGGGGAGAAAAGCATATAAATAGAAAACTCTTTTCTAAACCTAGATATCTCCATTAGAGAGAACTCATACTTTAGGGTTCTAGGGTTTAGAAACATGATAGGTTTTCTCTTTCTTCTTGTCATGAACTCCTATGCCATGAGTAACTAAGTTTTATTATTGATTTTATGAATTAGTTTTCTCTCAATATTATCGTTTGATTTCTACTGCATATAACAATTGCATGATTGATGTATTGTAATATGATTGAATGTTTGTTTAGTTGAGTCTAGAATTGATTGAACATACATCCATATCTATAGCTATTTTAGGGTTTTCATCAAGCGATAACCTTGAATACGAGTAGCATGATATGATTATAGTTTGTAGTGATACACTCTTGTAATCATATGTAGAAATTGACCTTTGTCCGAATTGTCATGCGCAATGTATGATAGTTGCATTGATTAGCCTATTTCTGAAACTTAATGCTCTTAGGAATTGAACTTAATTAGCGCAAGGCGTTAGGTTATTCTTTAGGTAGAATTCACATACGCAGCTCTAATGTGTGTGTTGATGACTTAGGAAATTTACGGAGTATTCTTCCAATAAGGTATTCTAGGGCTATTGATGATTAGCGAGATTAAATATGAATTCTAATCATACATTCAATACTTGTTTACAATTGAAGATGAAATCCGTAATCAATATTCTCACCACCTTATTGATTTGATTTGTTTACTTTTCTTTGTTTGCTTTTATTTTATTTTAGTCTATTAAAAATCAGAAAATCCCCAGTGTTTTATATAGGAACCCGAAACATATTGACAACCTAGTCCTCTTTGTGGGAACGATCCTTTCTTTCCCTTGCTTCATTATATATTTTGAGTAGTAAGAAAGTGTAATTTATTTTTGACGCCTACGACAGCGATCAAATAAACTCTCTATTCAAGGATTCTCTAGGAAGTCTAATACATCAACTGTTTCTTCTATAATAGAAAATACTCCAGAAGAAAAAACGGAGTCCCTTCCAAGCAAGGAAACTGTGCCAGTCTCCTCTAATCAAGCAAATTCCACATCACATGGAAGGAAGAAATCTATTTACGAGAATGTTAAGATTAAACTGACTAATCACGTTTATGATCAGAAAGTGTGTCACTTTTGCGTAGCAAAAGGTTCTGCTAAACAAAAGGGAAATTCTAAGTTGAATAAAAATTCTCTTGTTCAACTTCAACGCACCTTAGACTTAATTCTCAAAGGTGTAACTGATATTCGTATGTCAAAACCTATTGGTTTTCATATGAACCCTATGTATGCTACCAGGAAGGTCAGTTCAATGAGTTCCTCAAATATTAGGAAGCAGAACAAAAGTCTTGACAAGAATCGTTTAAGGAAAGACCAAGTTGTTTTCTCTGAAAATAAAGCTTCCCATGATTTGAAGAAAATCCCAGGAGAAAGAAGAAAAGTTGATGATGTAAGGAATAACCTGAAAAAGATGATTCAAAGTTACAAAGAAATTATCGACAGGGTGTCATCCTCCTCAAGTCAAGACTCTTCTGGTAAGAAATTAAACTATGTCTCACATTTTGATGACATCGAGTTTTATGATAATGTTTCAAATCAAAAGGAGTCTCTCTCAAACTTCAGAAGGAAAAAGAAACGTGATCATAGACATAGTTCCTTAGATGATCTTCAAGCTCATAGTTGTGCTAATTAATCACAAGATTAGGAACTTGCTCATAAAAATCCTGCTGAGCAAGATGTGTAAATATCAGGTGTACTTTGGCAATTTGCATTTTTGCCTAGTTAAGCTCTACTTTTATCGTTTATAGCTAAACTAGTGTCTGCATATAATATTACCTAAAAGTATCTACGATGTCTTTTGTTGTTTTTCCTGACCTATCATCTTATTTGTGTTTTTACCTTATCGTGTGTAATGTGTTCGGATGTGTACACGGGTTGCCATCTCAAGTTCACAGTTTGAAAACCATAAAAGTCCTCATTACAAAAAAAAACCTTTAATTAGCCGACCTATTGAGTACATAATTTCACGTACACATACTCCAGGTCATTATCTGGTTATCAAGAATGTCCTCTCCTTCATCTCTCTACGGTGTTTTTGCTAAAGGATTTCTTGAGAAAGGTTTTGTGTTGAATCAAAAGGAAGGAAGAAAAAAACTCTTGTAGAAGATGATGTATCTAATGCCTCATGCTTTTACGCTTACTCACATCAAGATGTTGAGAATGAGGATATGGTCTCTGCTGAAGTGGTTCATGACTTTCTTAAATACTTTGAGAAAGCGAAAGTGCAACTTTTTGATACAATGAAAGATATTGATGTTGTTAGATGTGAGTTGAAAAAGGTTACTGCTGACCTTGGTCTCATGAAGACACATGTTAAAGAACTTCTCAACAAGGATATCTTCTCAGAAGACACAGTTGATATGAATCACAAGCTCAAAGATCTCGAAACCCGTGAAGTTATCGAACGTGAATTTTAGTTTATGATCGGGTTCTACTTAATATGTTTGAGCTTAGCATATATAGTAAATCTTCTATGTTTTCTATCTTATTTAGAAGAATAACTAGTGTTGTGGAATAGCCATTATTGTAAGTACACATAGGTATCCAATGATTTCATCTTCTTGTTTTTAGATTTATATTCTAAAGTTGTTTGGAAGATGATGGTTGCAGTATTAATCTTTGTGGTTTTATATATTGCAATATTTTGATGGGATTTGTATGTTTACGTCCGTGAACTTGATTATCCCATATTTTGTCAAAAGTAAAGTCGTTCAAGTATCGGTATGCAAATATTGATAAAGGAATAAATGGACTTTTGACAAAACACAAAAGTTAAACCTATATTGTCAATTGTTGATGTAAGATAGGTTAAAATCTTTTGTAATTCAAGGATAAAGTCTATTGTGTCACTTTGTGATGGAAAAATATAATAGGTCCTTGTTTTGTTATCCACGGTATAGAGCTTAATTGTTCCATATTATTATGTATTACCATGAAGGTTCCATCTTGTATCTTATGTTGAGCACGATACGACTAAGTCGATTTCTCATTGGCATGGTTGGTTGTTCCATAAAGATGCAAAATGTTGAGCATTAAGAACTAAATTAATCAAATTGTGTGATTATTTAGTTTGTATTCCATGAGTTCTCTCATGTTGAGTATATGCACGGTTAAGGTTGTTATTTCCTATGATAATCTTAGTCGGGGTTCCATAATCTCTTATGTTGAGCCTAAATGAACTAAATCAATCATCTTGTGTGATTATTTAGTTAGCACTCCATAGATTTTTCTCATGTCGAGTGTGGACAATTGAATTGATTACTTTGTGATTAGTTTAATTTTGTAATCCAGTTAGAGTATTTATGAGTTCTCTTGTGAATAATCTAATCGATGAATTAAGTCTCCATAAGTTTACTTGTGTTGAGCATATTTAGTCAAATTAATCATGGTTCGCTTTGGTTAATATGATTGAATATTTTGGATTCCAAATTCATACTTGTATGCAATTTTTTGAGTCTAAAGAAATCCTAATTTTCTCTTGAAATTAAGGTCGCTCTTGTTGTTCCCTTGGGAATGACATCTAATGGTGGAGAGTTCTTTTGAACTTGCGCTTAATTTCCAAATCTTTGTGGGGAGTGCGGCTGTGGAATTTTTAGGGGTTATCTTGTATCTTTATAAACTCCTTGATGAATGAATTTAGCCTCGGCTTTATGATTGCATCTAAACAAGATGATAGAACATTTACCTTTGGTCATGAAATGTCTCTTACTGAAATTTCATTAGGATCCCGTTCTTGTACCTTTGCCAATTTTATTGACAAAAAGGGTGAGAATTAATTGTAGTTCACACTACAAATACATATGGTTTTCGGATCATTATGTAAGGGGGAGTGGTTTCCATGTGAGATGGAGTATTGACTAAGGGGGAGTGAAGTATCACCATAGTATTGTTGTTGAAGTTGTGATGCAATTGGACTTTGACGCTGTGTAATAATACTATGACACTGTATAACAATGATTGAGAACCAATGATTTTCTCATTGTTATAGCTACGGATTTTCAACAACGATGATACTAAACTTACAACCTTTGGGATCATTGGACTACTTGGAAGTGACGAAGATTTCGAGTATTGTTGAAGATTAGGCATGTGGAATAGGATCTACAAAGCTTATTTATATAATTTTTGTATTCCATATGTATTAATAGTTTTGCCACTAAAATTGACAAAGGGGGAGATTGTTAGAGCACTGCTCGGTCAAACTCGCATGCGTTGATATCTCAACCATGTTTGTTAATCTTAGTGATCAAAACTATATAGTCTTGATTTCAAGTCTACTATAGCTAAGGTCTCAGACTAGGATATAAAGTGTAGTTGAGCTCAAGAACTCCATGGAGATCATCATACAAGACGAAGGACTACTCAAGGAACCAGTGGATCTTCATCGACTAAAAGGTATCTGGAGACTTGAACTTATCTATCACTCAAAAGTCTATCTACTCTATCTTTTATCTTGTGAAAAAAGTCGTTTTGCTATATAGACTAAGAATATGCACATGTGACATTTCAAGATGAGTATATCTCGCTTATCTATTTCTCAAAATGGGTGTTGGTAAAGCTTTCGCTTTAGCCAAGTTCATCTTTGCCTAGTGACGAAAGTCATGTTATGTTTCAATCATTTTGGAAATCGCTCTGACGAAAAATAGTTTGTGAATAACAACTATATAACGCCCTCTGAGAATGTTTCAATGATTGAAATGAGAGTTTAGACTATATAACCATTGGGGGATATAAACATTGTTGTGGCAACACATATATGTATAAGTCCTTAGTACTTGAACCGAATTTTGCAAACTTTGTTGATCAAGTGGAACCGGAACGTGAGCAGCAACTCAGTCCGCGAACCCAGTCCGCAAACTGGCATAGTTCTCAAACCCAAGAATTTCTGCTGAAGTTGTAGCTCATATGCAGTCCGCGAACTGACGGAAGCTCTCGAACCCGAGAATTTCTGTTGGAGTTTATAACTTCAACCGGTTAGCTTGAGTCCGCGAACTCAAGAGGTTATGTCTGAAAACATTGATTCGTGAACTTATTCTAAATTACTAAGGAATGCTTTTGTAAACTTTGGCTTTATAGTTCATGATTAGTGATTCGAGTGAATCCCATCGTTTTTGATTCAATTGTGTCTCTTGTAGTTCTTGAGATCACATAGCAATTGAACAACTCTCTAACTAGTTCATTTGGACTAGTTATGGTGAAGAAGAATATGGTTGATATGAAAGTTATCATTTGGATAACCATTTGGTTAACTAATATTTAACCAGCCATTGTACACGTTTGGGTACGGTTATATGAACTCAAAACGTCAAGTACATGTGTGTATGTCAAGCTAAGTTTTTGATCTAACGTTTGAGAGATATTAGCTTGTATCTAATCAGGTTTTCATCTAACGGTGAATATTGAATTTTTTGTTACTAAGCTAACATTGATTGCAAACCCTGATTTGAAAGACTATATAAGGGAGAACTCTAGCCATTGGAAAAACTAATCCCCACACACTTTTCTTGTGTGATACTAGTTTTCTCTAAGCTAGAGTCGATCACCATTAACCCTTGAGTTTTCTCTCTAAATTCGGGTTAACGACTTAAAGACTTCATTGGGATTGTGAAGCCAGACCGATACTACTTTTCTTGTAGTTGTGTGATCTGATCTTGCTGTTTCTATCGTACGAGTACAATTGTAATAATTGGCTTGAGATTTCTATCTCCGATAGGCAAGATAAAAGTAGTCACAAACATCTTCGTCTCATTATTTGTGATTCCTCAATAATCTTCTTCGCTGCGTCGATTAAGTTTATTGTGAGGTGATTGATGAAACTGAGCTGTTATTCGGGAATATAAGTTTGGTTTTATCAATTGGTTCTATTTGCTTAAGTAAATCAAATTGAGAGATTGAGATAATAACTCCTTGAGTATTTTCTATTGATTGAGTATATCTGTCTAGTTGATTCTCTAGAAAATAACTCGAAGTTGTCGATACAGATTGCTAATCGAAATATTGGGTGGTGTTGTTAGACCCCCGCTTTTTCAATTGGTATCAGAGCAGGCAAACACGTTAAAAACCTCACAAGTTTGTGTTTGTAGCGATCTGACTCTATGTACATATGTGCTATCTCAATAAACGTACCACCAGTCTTCGATTGATCTAATTACTTAGTTAAGATGCTCAACAACGATGCTTGCACAGTCTCCAAATCATCACATGAAGTAGGCTGGACATGATGCTATTTTAAGATGCTCAACAACTATGACTTGCTTGCGCAGCCTCCAAACCATCACATGAAGTAGGCTGGACATGATGCTATTTTAAGACGCTCAACAACGATGCTTCATACATGTTGCATATATTCGATGCATTACTTGCATAGAATGCACACGATATTTCATAAATATCGACTTTCTAAATAACTTAGTTATTTAATCCAGCATCACATGCTGCTTTCTGTGGGTCCCAAGATCCACACACTCGAGACATCAATCATGTCACAAACTGGGGGATACATACTGGGGTATTGTTTTGGCGGTTTACAATGTATAGCGCACAACGCGCCATCACAAGAACGTGTCAGGAAGTCATGGACGGTTAGTGATGATGGGATAAGTGGGCAAGACTGATCGTGTAACACTAACACATGAAACTCCACTACTCCATCACTACACTTTCTCCACTTCCCACGAGAGACGTGGGTTAGGCTCAAAGACTTGTATAAATAGGTTCTCCTTCCTATTTTCCAAAGAAGGACAAGATAGACAAAGGCAAGTGTTGATACAACCGTATTCAAACATCGAAACTGATAGCTTACATCCTGCAAGCAAGTTCATCTTTCTAATACAAGTCATATATAGCCAACACCTTCACAATATAAACACCTTCTTCGCTTCCCTCCCTAATATCAACCCCATCTCCTTCACTTTGTGACCGAAACAAGTTTGGAACGGACATTTCTTGGTTTAGTCCAGAATTGTATAGATTGATCTCTCGAATCAAAAGCACTCCCGTGCAGTGCATTTTTTTAGGGTTTAGATTCATTTCTCATCCACACACCCCAAATTACCAAAACCGGCAGAAATAGTTTTCACCCATAAATAATTGGCGACACAGCGGGAGGTTAATCTCTCGGTTGTAAAGTCAATTTATTCAATACCCAATCCCATTTTGTTGATTTCAAAATGGTTGGTCTTAGGACTCCCCCAATAATTTCAAGTTCCGGTCGAAGCTCCTCCAATGAAGATACCCCTCTTCCCAACAGTGTATCTGATGGTGTAATCGAAAAAATCCTAACATTGATCAAGTTAGCACGGGTGCATGAGATTCACACGAAGAATATGGGCCTGATCAAGGAAACAATAAATGGCATACTCGATCTCCTCATCAAGATGACATCAGATATGATCGGTTCTCCTGTCACTGAGATTTCTATATTGGGGACTGATCCTCTCAACGATCCTCCTCAAATCAACAGTTTCACCATGAACCGGAGGCTGGTGGATCAAGAAGCCACTTCTCTAGTGGAAAGTTTGTGTGATCTTTTACACCTCTCGAAGAATCAGCGAGCAGAGATGTTTGACGCAATCGACCAGATAGCCTTGGACATGCAGTTAACTCCTTTGCGTCCAGAAACTTCCAAAGAACCAAATATATCTGTGAATAACGTTATATTTACAGAAGAAGACATGATGACAGAAGAAGGTCACAACCGGGCCATGCACGTTACTGCTCGCATCAAGGATTTAGAGTTCAAGAGGGCCCTCATCGACACAGGATCTTCTTCGAATATGATTACCCTCAAGACACTCAGAACGACCAAGGTTCGCCCGAATAAGATCGTGTGGCAGCCTACCACGATGATAGACTTTGAAGGAAACCAAACCAATACGTACGGGTATGTTAGTCTGAATTTATCTGTAGGACCCGTCCAGTCTAAAGTGAAATTTGAAGTCATAGAAAAGGAGCCGGACTACCATATGATATTGGGGAGACCGTGGATTCATGACAATAAAATTTTCCCTTCAACGTATCACTAATGCTTGAAGACTATGCTGAATGAGGAAGTCGTTCGTATTCCCGCATCGTTCTCTCCTTACACGCCGATATGTGGCGTAGAGTTGTCTGAGCCGAAAGAAACTCCGCGGGAAGAATCAAGGAAAGTTCATTGCATCCCACTCCCCACATGGGAATCAATACATGAGGAGGACCGACTTGCATCATTGAAGGCTAAACCCCACGATATGTCATAACATCCTTCTTCGTCTGGTGAAGCCGCAACTCATGTTCACACTAAAAGAGAGCGAACTTTCGTGGCGAGCCGTGATCATAAGGGGAAGACCGTATACCGACGCCATTGTTAGAAATTAGCAGGGGAGACTACTTCCCAGTCTCTCCGCCCAATAAAATGCTACAACAATGAAAATCCACAGGAAGAGGTGTTGGATGCTCCACGACAGCTGCAGGACGGAACCAACTCCACGACTGACGAGCTCGAAGTAGTTAATATAGGGAATGAAGAATTCCCCAGACCTATCTCCATCAGATCGACCTTGTCCACAGATGAACGCATGGAACTTGTGCAACTTCTCAAAGAATACCAAGACATATTCGCTTGGATGTATGAAGAAATGCCCGGTTTAGATGAAAAATTAGTTACCCAGCATCTGCATGTCATACCTGGATCCAAGCCGATCAAACAGTCTCCAAGGAAATTTAGACACGAGATGGAAGATCAGATCAAGCCTGAGATACAAAAGTTTCTAGATGCTGGCTTCATTAAACCCATTCATCACCCGACCTGGTTGGCTAATGTGGTTCCAATAAAAATGAAAAATGGGCAGATCAGGTGTTGCGTAGATTTCAGAGACTTGAACAGAAGCTTCCCCAAAGATAATTTTTCTCTACCTAACATCGACATGTTGGTAGATGCAACCAGTGGGTATGGAATGTTCTCCTTCATGGATGGACATAACGGATACAACCAGATAAGAATGTACGAGCATGGCGCAAGTAAGACAACTTTTCGAACTCCGCTCGGAAATTTTTATTATACTGTAATGCCATTTGGTTTGAAGAATTCCGGTGCGACCTATCAACGCGCTATGACGACAATCTTCCACGACATGATGCATAAGCAAGTCAAAGACTACGTGGATGATATAGTAGTCAAATTGAAATCTCGGGAAGATCACACAAGAGTCCTACGACAAGTGTTCTAAAGGTGCTGTGAGTACAAATTAAAGATGAATCCATTGAAATTAGCTTTCGGTGTTTCTTCAGGTAAATTTCTGGGATTCCAAGTAACCTCTAAGGGAATTGAGGTAGACCCATCCAAGGCTCAAGCTATCCTCACGATGCCACCTCCACAGACTGTGAAGGATCTTCAAAGCTTCATGGGTAAGGTAAACTACATTCAGCGTTTCATACCAGGCTTGGCCCAGCTCGTTGCTTCATTCGCTCCCTTGCTGAAGAAGGGAGCAAACATCACCTGGACCGCACTACAACAGGAAGCATTTCAGAAGATTCAACGGATGTTGTCATCCCCAGCGGTTATGAAGTTCCATGTCTAAGGGAGACTACTGTGTCTCTACACTTCCTTCAACGATACTGCCGTATGGGCTTTTCTCGCACATGAGGATGATGAGGGAGTCGAACATCCCATATAATATTTCATTCGAGTATAGAGAGATGATGAACTCAGGTATCCCAAAGCGGAAAAAGAGTGCCTAGCCATGATTTATTCCATTCAGAAGTTCAGACATTACCTGATGTCCAACAAGGTAGTACTCATATCTAAATCCGAACCTGCGAAGTTTTTACTTTCAAAGACGGTTTTGATGGGAAGGACGGCCAAGTGGCTTCTCCAAATGTCGGATCTAGACATAATGTACACATCACCAAGAGTTATCAAAGGACAAGTCGTTGCTAATTTACTGGCAGCGTTCCCTGGAGAAGGCACTACTGCGTTACACGAGGATCTTCCCGGAGAATTTCCAGAGATCTCCATTGTCGAAGGAGAGGAGTGGCTGCTGTATTTCGATGGATCTGCCACTCCTAGAAATAGCACCGGAGGGGCAGGCGTGGTCCTAGTGTCTCTAATTGGCGAATTTTTTTCACATTCTTTCAAGTTAGACTTTCAGTGCACCAAAAACTCAGTGGAGTACGAAGCCTTTCTCATAGGACTATCAATAGCCAAGCAAGCGGGAGCCACTCGCCTAGAGATAAGAGGTAACTCTAAGTTACTATCTAGTTGATCAAATGAATGGAGTGTATGCATTCAAGGAGGCAACGCTGGCCCCATATCGATCAGAGGGGCGAAGATTATTAAACTACTTTGCAGATGCAACCATAATCCATGTTGGTCATAGCAACAACATACATGCCGATTGTTTAACCACACTGGCATCCAAATTGCAGTTTGAAGATATGGATGTGGAAAAAAGATTTGCTGGTTTTTACGGAATTGAAGAGTCGACCGTGTGGAGACTCCTTGAACCGAGCTAAATATTGAACCTCATAAAAATGTACTGCAAGAAGGGAATGCTTTAAGTTCGAGAGATCAATCTATAATACTCCGGCCTAAACCAAGAACAATGGCCATTCCAGAGTCAATCCGGTCACAAGAAAGGATTTTGATCTGTAGGAGGGAAGCTGAGAAATGCGTGAGATCAATGGTGATCTGATATTGTAGGTGTGTTGTGAATTCATCGTGAAAATACTCTAAATGATTGAAATTTGCTCAATTGAGAGTGATTTCTCTGAGTTCGTGTAGACGAAAGATTGTCTGTATGAACTTTGATGAGAAATTGCTAGACGAATGTTCGAGTGTTCGAATATTATCCTTTCAATTAGTATTTAGAGACATTTTATAATCCCGGAGTTGAAAACACCATGATCCCATGAAGTGTGAAAGTTTCTAGAATCAAAGAGTGGGGAAGTAGGAAATCGTGTTAAACCAATTACTCATCGTGCGGATACTTGGTTAATTTTCCACCCACTACTTTGCTGACTCTTCCAACTGATTGCACGACTTGCTCACATTCTCATCGTGGGTGAACACACGTGCTGTAGACCTCCAGACCAAAACCCTAGTTAATATCCCCCCATGTGACACGATTGAAATCTCATGATTGTGGAGTCAGTTGCTGACTTTATGGGACGATGAGTCCATGTAGTGCTGAGTTGAACATGATTAGCAAATGTTCTGAAACTCATGAATTTAACGTGTCTGCTGAGACGAGGTATCATTATAACCTAAGATGAGAAAACTGTGTTACCGAACTATTGAACATTGATAGTTGAACCAATATTCTTTGATCTGAGCAAATATTGCTAGTCTGAGCGAATATTGCTAATTTGAATAAAAATTGTCGGTTTGAGCGAATATTGCTAGTTTGAGCAAATATTGCTTTTTTGATGAATCGTTGGTAGAAAATCAATACAGAGTTACACAGGACCGGATACATGGGACGGTGGGTTCACCTTATATCTCCCAAATGCTCGCATGAGCAAAAATACCAAAGTCTCCCGGGACCAATTGGTGAAAGAATGATTAAATGCTAGTTTAATCACTGAAATAATGCTTGTGTGAGCGACAAATAATAAAACCTGGTATTATGGAAATATGAAGGACCGACCAAGAGGTCATGAGACCGGCTCTTGGTGGGCGTGGGACCAGTGGATGGTCGCTTGAGCAAACTTCCAATTGTTTGGAAAGAGTTTGAACCTAATATGAGCAATTGAGCAAATTAGGTAAAAATTGCTAAAACATGCAGGACCAGATGTTTGCAATCCTCATGGTCACCCTTGGTTGGTCAAGGGGATGTGCCCGTGTCACCATGGTGTCCGCACTTCAGTTCTGAGAATTTTGATATTTTCTGGTGCACGTTTGAGCAACACTCTGAGAAAATATGCAAAATCCATGGTTTTGATGAAACTGGGAAAAATACATGAGATGATGAAAATAATAAACAAAACAGGGAATTACAAGGTGTGGGACCGGTCACATCTAGGTCATGACCGACCGGTTGACAAACACGGTCCCACATGCTTTCCCAGTTTTATGTAATTTTATGTATTTTCTCTGATTTGAGGGAAATTCCATGAAACATGAGAGTTTGATGAAATTAGGGAATTTTCGTAAGATGAGAGAAATAAATTAATAATTAATAATAAAATAGGGAATGTGAGTGTGGGATCGGCAATGGCCAGCCGGCCAATGGGCGCGGGTCCCAAGCTACTCTTCCCAATTTTACCAAATTTTGATGATTTTAGAGAATTTTCATAAAATCAAAGGGATTTGTTGAAACCCAAGATATTTTGTTGAAATCAGGAAACAAAACACCAAATAATAATAAAATAATAGGCATGTGGGACCGTCTAGGACATGGCCGGCCGGCTAGATCTCGGTCCCATAAGTTTTCCCTAATTTTATAATATTTTCTATGGTTTTAGAGAAAATACATGAAATTAGGTAATTTTGGGGAAAATTCATAAAATCAAGGAATTTTCATAATTTGAGAAGAAATAATAAAATAATGGAGACATGAGGTGTGGGATCGGCCACGTCCAAGGCATGACCGCCAGCCAGTGGTCCCATGATACCTTTCCTTAATTTTATTATTTTTTGATAAAATCATGTGATTTAGATAAAAAATACATGAAATTTGGTAATTTTCATGATTTTAGGGAAAATTCATAAAATCAAGGAATTTTCATAATTTGAGAGAAATAATAAAATAATGGAGACGTGAGGTGTGGGATCGACCACTGTCAAGGCATGACCGGCCCGCTGGCGGTCCCATGACACCTTTCCCTAATTTTATTATTTTTGATAAAATCATGTGATTTAGATAATTTCTTTGAAATGAAGAAAATTTGCCCGAACGAAAGGATTTTCATGAGATTAGGAAAATAGTAAAAGTATGATAAAATATAAAATTGGGCACGGGACTGGTCACGACATGACTGGCCGGCTGGTGAGCCCGGTCCCCTGGCGCTTTTGCTAATATTTTATTATTATTATTTTTCCTTCCTATTTTGCATAGGTTCCTCGTTCGTTCATATTTTTTGAAATGCTCGTTCGTGCATTCAAAATGCTGGTCTGTGCATTATCTGATAATTACACTTGCACCATTTTTGTGTCAGGGCTTATTCGATGCTCAGATGCCTGTTTCGTTGGATATTTATCACTAACCCGTGGCATTCTGCTAGGAAGAACCACGAATTAAAGTGACGAAATATAACGAAGAATCGTAGAATATTGTTGGATATTCAGATGATTAAATATGGCTCTTAGAATATTGCTGGGTATTCGGATGATGGTTCGTAGAATATTGCTGGATATTCAGACGATTTCAGACAATTAATTTATGGCTCTATACCAGAAGGGCTTCCTGTCTAGGAGCATTAATCATCTGAGGGTTGAGAAATATGAACTTGCTGAAGTGTCATATTCCTCTTGCATATTCGGGGAAAACCTGGTTGCATCCCGAAGACGTTTTCACTCTATACTAACAAGCATGTTGTCTAGGAGCCGCCCAATCTTTCGATTCTATACAGTATGAGATGTGTCGTGGCCTTAGCTGGAAAGCTACACATCTACATCTTCTCTGAGAGACTTTCTCCATCAGAGGTGGCATGAGCTTTCATGCATGGAGAAATGGGTCTCGATATTCATCCTTTTGCCGGATCCGAAGTAATTACTGAAATTACTCAGTATTCATGAGATGTGTCGTGGCCTCATCTGAGAGACTACACATTCACATGTACTATGAGAGATAGACTTCTCAATCAGAGATTTTATGGCGTAAGCTTTCATGCTTTAACGATAGACATGAGCCTCAATACTCATCCGGTTGGTGAATTTGGAGTATAGTTTTACAATTATACCCTTTGTCGAAAATCCACTATCTACAGAAGGCTTAGAAGAGACTCTGACGGTGAGAATGAGAACAGTGAAATCAACATGGCTTTCACAACGTGAAGACATTGGGACATGTGATTGGAGAACTCCTATCATTCAAGAACTCAGCAGCTCGCTTTCTCAAGGAAAGGTCAGCCTCAAAACTCTGCAGAGATGTTTCATGCTTCATGGTATACTATATCATTGAAATCCGGATGGTTCCCTATCGAGATGTCTCGGAGATGAAGAGGAACAACTGCAGCTTAACCGCGTTCATGATGAAACTTGTGGACAAACGCTGGTGGTAATGCTCTACCGTCGTCTTCAATGCCTGGGCTATTATTGGCCAGAAATGAAAGCTCAATCTCGTTTACTCCAGAAGTCCTGCACCAATTGCCAAATGCCGCCACATCAATTGGAGGTTTTCAACGTAAATCACGTTGGAGACTGGAGAGAACCGTACATTAGCTATCTTCGCGATGGAGTAGCTCCTTTCAATCAAAGGGATGCTATCAAGATAAAACAAAAGGCTAAGCGATTTGTATTCCACAAAGGGATCATATATCGTAAAAGCTTTGGAGGAGACCTATTACGATGTCTGTCTAAGGAAGAGATTCCGACTATGCTGAAAGGAATGCATGAAGGAGAACATCAAGGGAAAAAGAAATTGTTTCTCCATATACATGAGAAATACTATTGGCCAACCATGGAGGATGATGTAGCTGCATTTTTTCAAAACTTCCATAAGTGCCAAGTTCACCGGAACCTCGTTCACGCACCTTCCACTCCTCTACACTTGATAAGTAGTCCATGACCGTTCTATAGTTGGGGACTTGACATTATTGGGAGGATTAATCCGTCATCGTCAAAGCAGCATGAGTATATCATAACTATGATGGAGTATTTTACCAAATGGGTTAAAGACATCCCTTTACGAGGAACTACAGGAGCAACGATTGCACCCTTCATTAAAGAGTACATCATTTGTCGGTTCGGTGTACCCAAGCATATTATCAACGATAATGGCACTCCCTTTGCATACAAACAAGTACGAGAGCTGCTTGAAGAATATGGGATTAAACATGTATTTTCCACCATTTACTATCCCCAAGGAAACAGACAAGCTGAGAGCACCAACAAGACACTAATCCAGATTCTCAGTCGAACGATGCATGACAATCCTAGAAACTAGCAAGAACAACTGCCTATGGCGCTGTGGGCATATCGGACGACACCTAGAAGTTCCGTTGGGGTTTCTCCATATTCACTCATTTACGGTGCGGACGTAGTCCTCCCAGCAGAAATCAGGATTCCTTCAGCTAGGATTGCAGCAGCAAGCGGGGTCCACTAGAACGAGGCTGAAGCATCTAACTCAAGAATTGCTGAGTTAGACACTCTAGATTTCTGAAGAAGCTAGGCAGAGGAGCGCGCTCAGGTGTACAGAAACAGGATCTCCAAGGCGTATGACAAGACTGTGAAGCCACGTGTTTTTAAAGCAGGAGATTTGGTCTTGAAGACAGCCAAGCACATTCATCAAGACATGTCTGCACCAAAGTTCTCTCCGAAATAGGAAGGTCCTTACGTGATTACCAAGGCTTACAGTACCGGCTACTACAAAATCATTAAGGTGGATGGAGGAAAGTTAAAAGTAGTTATTAACGGAAAGTGGATCAAGGCATACTATGCTTGATTATTGTCTCACTACTGTCCAGTGACATGAAAATGTAGGCATTTTCATTATACGTTTGAATTGTCAATTTAATCAAAAAAAAAAAAAAACGTTAATAAAATTGACAATAAGGAAGCACGTCCTAGAAGAGGCCGTCCAGCAGATTATAGTTTCTCGAAAGCATCATCTTCATCCTGGTTTGTTATCTCTCTGTCATATCCTCCAAGATTTGAACCGCTTATTCCACCTTCTTTGACTCCGCAACCAGAGCTTTCTCCTCCTCCAAGATAGCTTTTGTAGAAGGAACAACATTCACGACGATGCCATCTCGATTAACCTTGATGATATCAAGATGTTGCCGTAACCATCCCATATTGAACTCCATGGATTCACAGGTAGATACCATGTTCTCCTATTTTTCTAGGTTTGATTCAGCAACGTTGCGGATATAAATATTCTCCATCTCAGCAATCATAGGAAGAAGGCAGTTTACCGTGGTGACCAAAGCAGATGAGCAGTGCCGAACTACACTCCTGGTTGCGATGTGGCCATACTTTCTCCATACCTTTCTATACAAAGGCACAAACTCTTTCCGCACTAAGAATCCATCGACGTCTTGGTAGCTGGAAGATAATCATTTCATGTGAATATCGAATGAAAGACCCGCATTGGGGTATTCATAAGATGAGGCCCCCGGATCAGCATCTCCGAGGTCCACAGGGGCAGGCGTGTTTGAATTCGAAGGGAGAGGACTAGTCAAGTCGTCATCGTCAATAACCGTCTTGCATGTTCCCGTGGGATATCTCTGCCAAAAAAGATAGGATTATTCACTTGATCGTGAAGAACAAACAACTATTCAGAAGAGAAAAGAGAAATAGGGACGAACTGGTATGATCCTCTTGACTCGGAGAACACGAGCAAGGGATTCATCATGAGGCTCAGATGCAGGTCGTGCACGTTTAATGGAAGATCCTGGATGGTACGAAGAAGATGATCCACTGTTGCTTGATATGACGAGGAAATGAAGTCTTCTGCAAAGAAGATTTTATCACAAGAATGTAGAAAGTGGTTCAAGATCCCTACATGTACATATATGTCAATGAAATCCTAAAGGAAGACTAAGGCGGTTGCGGCGAAGCCTACCCGATATATGAGGATTCAACACCGACCAAGTCATGCTTTCTTGCAAACCCTAATCAAGGATTGGATGAGCAGCTGGATATGAGCGATTTGGCCAGCAGTGTGTAAGCGCCCACGTCGGGGGAATCCCACCTAAACACCAAAGGAGGAAGCCGGTCCCACCAAGACCCATGGTCACGCACACATGAAGGACTACCCATGATTTAATCCCTTCAGGTAGACCTCCTTCATCTTGTTTTCTTATGTTTCATATGTCACCATCTAATGCCTACCCCACAATAGTGTAACCATCATGTGATAGGCATGGGACTTAATGTTGATGGTGGATTTTAGATCAGGGCTAAAGTTGTAAAACCAATTTTTGTGCAGCCGTCCTGCAAAGGATAGGGCTATTTGATAAGTAATGAATACTTCACCGCTTTATTAATTCACCTAGAATGGAGCATGTAGTGTAGTTGTAGAATAACCTACAACTACACCCTCAATAGAATTAGTAAAAACTCAAGAAGTTCTTGATGATGAAAAACAATTTTCTTATTAATGTTCTTAATTGATTACAAAGAAATATCTAAATGGAACTAGAATAGTTACAACTTTCTCTATTCTCTTTCCTAAGATATTTTCTAACACTCACTAAAAGAACCTCTCGAATTTTCCATTTGAACTCCTATTTATAGTAAAACTTATACAGCTGTATATGAATTGCAAAGTATCGCAATTCATACTCGCAAAATTACTTCATCCTCGCAAAACTTCGTATTTCTCCGTGCTACTTCTATCATCGCATCATTTTATAACTCTTTTCTCCTTTATTTATTACGATACTCGTGAATTATTATCTTGCGATATTCAGTACCTACATCTTGCCTCTTCTCATGTCAATTCTACGAAGAAGAAATGATCGTGAGAACATAACCTTTACTTAGTCTTTTAAAATTTTGACACCTCTTTTGTAACCGTTCTTTTCTAGTTATTCCCTTATATAACTCCTTTATATTCTCTTCCTTTTCTTCTTCTTATTTCCGCAATTCTATCTTCTACTCATACTTTCTATTACTGTTTTCTCTGCAATTTTTTCTTCTGCTTATATCTTCATGAGTTCTCCAAGGTAATTTCCTTCTATCTCCGCGCGTTTCATTTGTTCTTTCTCTTTAATTTCTGTATAATTTGTTATCTGATTTTGGTTTATTTCAGCAAAATAACTCCTCAGATGAAATCTCAACTAAAGAATCCAAGCCTTAATCCACGAAGAAGAAAATCTGAGAATCAAAAGGTAGTTAAAATACTTTGCCTTCTTTCCTGAACAATATATTGTTGCCTCAGTTTTTAATCTACATTTTGATTCGCAGGTTGGCGAAAAACCAAATCCTAGTAAGAGATCTCGAATAACTAAACCCACACCATTAATTCCGATTGATGATTTCCTTCTTGAAGTTGATAAGGAATTTTCCTCTCCTCCTCGTGAAAATGCTTCTTCACACACTCCTGCCTCTACTCCATTACCTACCTTTCAATCTCCCATTAGTGTCAATTTATCAACACTTCTTCAAGATCAACCCTCACAAAATATTTCTTCAACTTCTTCTCTTGAAAAACAGTCCTCACAAAATATTTCTTCAACTTCTTCTTTCTAAAAACCTGTCTTGTCTCCAAATCCTTTGAGTGCTATTTCTCCAGACAATTTGCAGCTTGATCTTATTCCTTCAAATTCTTCTCCTCTTCCTCAGGAAATTCGAGATGGAATTTATTCAACTTTCCGAATGTAATTTGAGGTTTTGACAAATGCTGCGAAGTCTACTAATGTTCGTTCGCAATATGAGTTTTGCGAGGTTCTGAATAATTTCGTCAATCCAGACATTTCTTCTTCACGTCAATCCTTAGAAAAAGAAATTGAATTGCTTCGTCAATCTTTGAAATCTTCTCAAGCAGAATGCGAGGATCTCCGTAAATAAAATCATCATTTTCAGAATAATTCTCTCGACTGTGCGATACTTCAAAAGAAATGATGAATTGAAAGGTATGATTACTATCTTCATATTTTCCCTTTTATTTACTTATATTCTTCATATGTTTGAAACATCCATTAAAACCCATTCCCCTTTATAGAATCCATCCAAAAATGTAGAAGATTAGTACTTCACCATGAATCAGATGCAACAGAATATCGAACCAAGCATGAAAGCCTCTCAAACCAATTCTCCCATTTATCTAATCTTTACTCGTGTGCTCTTGACAACTCTGACGCTCTTTTTCAAGAGAATACTCAACTAATATATGATCGAATTTTTTTGAATGATGATATATCTCAACTTTTTCTTCCTTAACTAAAGCTAATTTGAGAATAGAAACCTTATTAGAAGAGAACAAAACCTTATCGAAGAAGAAAATGTTCGTTTTTGAATACAATGATTGTTTCTTCGCAAGAATTAAAAACTCTTGAGAATAAATGTTGCGATCAAGAAAATCTTCTTTCTCTGTTGAAAGGTGAACTTGAGGAATTAAAGAAGTCTTCAGATGCTGAAAGAAATTCTTTTGTTATTGAGAAGAATTCCCTTATTAATAAGAACATAGTCTTGAGTGCTAAGAAGAATCAACTTGAAGAAGATTATTCGTCATTAAAAAGCCTTAATGCCAAACTTGCGAAGGATAAGAATTTTCTCCTTTTTAAAGATCAAAAGCTTCAATCTCGACTTAAAGGATTAGTTGGTGATGGTTTTGATAATGCGATGAATCAGATGAAGAACTGTTGTCTATCTTTAACTCAATCTCTTACTTCGCAAAGAGAAGGTAGTCATTAAAATTTGACTGCCTCTAGTATATCTTTAAATTTCGTTATACTCGCAAATTTTATTCTTTGAACTTTGTTTTATTTGCAGAATCTGAGAACAACCTTCGTAATGCGAAAGCTGGATTAGAAGCCTCTTGTTCCGAACTTCGTAAGAAGAATGCTTTGCTTTCTACCCGCTTAATCAACTCTCGTGACCGTGCTACTCGGAGATTCAATTATCTTGCTTATTCCAAAGATATCGAAGACACCAATCATCAAAAAGCTATACTTCGTGAAAGTCATCTGAAAGCTCAAGTCTTTACGAATAACATTCTCTTATCAAGAGGCTTGCCTCCTGTGAAAATTACTCCTCTGAAGATATCTGCGATGAAGTTGCTCGTGAGCCTGATAGTGATTTCGATTATGAGAGTGATGATGAAGATATTGATGATGAGAAAGAATCTATTCCTCAAGGAGATGTTTCTGTTGCATATTCTTCCAAGGATGATATCTCGCAAAATTCGAAGGCTGCTAATGACCCTACTGATCTTAAAGATCCGGCACAGAGTGTTGATGAAGCATGATAATATTCCTTTTTCAATTTATCATTGACTCTCCTGTCTTTCTTTCTTTTGAATTCCTTCCCTTAGTTACTTGTTGGTTTTCTTTTTGCGAACAATTCTATTTTTTGAGAAGTACATCTGATATTTTGCGAAGATGATTTATCCTTTCTTTCTGATATTTTGCGAAGATAATTTAACCTTTCATTGATTAAATTTGCCCCATTTGATCATATGAAGAGAAATAATATATAACTCACAGATAAAGCTTAGTATATCCTTTTCCCCCTATTATTTCTCTTTAACTGATTAAATATTGTTTGAAGTATTAAAATATCTGCCTCAATTTATCTTACGAAGTTTCAACTTGTTACGATTGTAAGAAATCGTCCCTTTTAAGTATAAAAAGTAAAATATATGAAATATCCTTAATAAGTATACTACATATACAATACCTTTGTAGAAGTATTAAAAGTACCAAATCCATCAAATGAAGAGATATAAGAAGTATTAGAAGTATTCAATTCACCAAATGAATTATTAGAAGTACTCAATTCCCTTTTACGTATTAGAAGTACTCGATCCACCAAATGAAGAGATATAAGAAGTATTAGAAGTACTCAATTCATCAAATGAAGAAATATAAGAAGTATTAGAAGTACTCAATTCACCAACTGAAGAAATATAAGAAGTATTCGATTTGTGAATAATTATGTAACATATGACGAAGTATAATGATTATTTAACCTTCACCAAATGAAATATCCATTAAAGAAGTATAATAAATATGAGATATTCTTGAAGAATTATAAGAAGTATTCAATCTTTTGGAGAAATATTCAATATATGGAGAAGTATAAGAAGTATGCAATTCTCGTAAACTTTTACGAATATGAACTTATCTGTATTTGATTGCTATCAAAATCGCATCTTTTGTTAAGTCTTCATTAAAATTCTTCAATGATGTTGTCTTCTTTAATAGGACTTCTTGTAAAAATTCTTCAATGATATTGACAGAGCTGTCTTCTCTTCAAAACTTCTTGATGTATATTCTTGTAAAATTTCTTCAATGATATTGACGAAGTTGTCTTCTTTTCAGATCTTCATATTGTATATTCTTGTATAATTTCTTCAATGATGTTGATGCAATAAATTTCATTAATTTCTGTGGTCTTATCATGCCTTCTTAAGTAAAGGTCTTATTTTTCCACCTCTTTTGTATTAATTATTTGCGATAATATGACAAGTCTGAACATTCTTGCGAACATACAACCTCGTGACATTATCGTCTTGCGATGAAATCGCAGGACGTTCTTACACTTTCATGCAAAAACCCATTGATCTCATCTTAACTTCTTTGTATAGTATTTTAGCCTCTTCAGGAATTGTTGCGACAATATGACAGGCCTAAATATTCTTGCGAACATAAATCCCCATGACATTGCCGTCTTGCGATGAAATCGCAGGACGTCTCTACACTTTCATGTAGTGACCCATTGATCTCATCTTAACTTCTTTATTATGTTCTGCGAGTTCTTTATTCTTTTCTTTCTTTCTTTCTTTCTTTTTTTTTTTTTTTTTTGAAGGCTCGAGAACTTCATTTGTTGCACAAATATGACAAGCCTTTATGTTTTCGCAAACAAGAAGCCTCGTGACATTTGCGTCTTATAGCACTTATCAGCTCCCTAATGGAGGGTGCTGCCCTTTATCTTCCCCCTGATTGCCCCTTCAAGGAAGCGTACATCGACCATACAAGGTTAGCTCTTCCCATCCGGTTCTGCCAACAACCATCTTTTTGATCGCAACCTCTTATCCTTTTTGCCTATAGGGCTTATAGTTACGAGGTTGCACCCTATGGGGTATCTTTGGGCCAAGTGCATCATTTGCCAAGACTTGTCAAAAATGGCAGATGTGGTTCAACCTCACCCGGAACTCTTGACTCAACCGTGTACCTCGGCGCCTTGATCGTTTTCTGCACTTCTTGGGAAAGACAGTATGCCTTAGTCGCCCAACCTAAATCTTCTTACACCGCATTTTATATTGCGTAATGTCGTTAGATTAGGTGAGAATCCAAGGTGTCTAACCCGGATAGGTACCCCATTATTGGGTTGTACCCCAAAATTTTTACCATGTACTAAGGGCCCTTGGTGGTGTTCCGGTTACCCTTATCCACGTTATAGGTACCCCCTTAAATGACATACTTTAGGACTTTGCCTCTTACGAATTATAGCTTCGCGAACTAGGGTGTACGCCACAAAGGTTTTCCTGTATAAAATTTTCTGCGGCTCTCTTTCTTTTTTGGAGGCTGATCACAGATTGCGGTCTTTTATTCGCAAATTAATGAAAGTTTAATCGTAATATAAATTCTGAAATTCGTAACTTTTCCCAATTTCCTGCGAGCAAACAATATTCGTAAAAATTTTCATGAGTTTTATGGGTAATACCTTTTCAAATATAGTCTGTTCCAAGGTCTACCAAGCCTCAAACCCATGTCTCTCCCTTCTGGATCCATCAGCCGATAAGCTCCGCTTCCTACAACTTCTTTAATAAAATATGGTCCATCCCATTTTGGTGCTAATTTTCCTCCATTTTCTTTTTGATATTTAGGTGTTTCTCGCATGACCAAATCACCTGGTTTATATTCACGTTCAATGACTCTCTTGTTGTATTCTCGAGCTAATCGTTCTTGATAAATCTTCATATGGTGCAACACCTTTTCTCTTTTTTCTTCCAAATCATCCAATTCACTTAATATTACTCCCGCACTTAAATTTCTTTCCCAAGCTTCTTTCTTTGTTGTCGGAATTACAACCTCTGTAGGTTCTTGCTTCTACTCCATATGTTAGACAATAAGGAGACATTCCAGTTGCTTCTCTTCTAGTTGTATTGTATGCCCAAACTGCGCTAGGTACTTGCTCGCACCACCCTTTGAGATGTCCTTCTAATTTCTTTTTGATTGTATCTGCGATTTTTTTATTTGTTGCTTCAGCTTGTCCATTAGCTTGTGGATATAACGGGGTTGACTTCCCACATTTTATTCTAAAAGCACTGAGTAACATCTCTATATTCTGCCCCTCAAATTGTTTTCCATTATCGGATACTAGTTGTCTTTGGAACCCCGTACCTGCAAATGAGGTTCTCAAATATAAACGTAAAAACATCTTTATCACGAATATCTTGTCTTGCTTTTACTTCTGCGAGCTTCGTGAAATAATCTGTTGCAACTATCAAGTATCGTCTTTGTCCAGATCCAGGTATAAATGGTCCAACAATATCCAACCCCATTTACCAAAAGGCCAGCAGACTTGTTGAAGAAGTTAATGTGGCCCCTGGTGCATGAATTCTTTTACCATGTCGTTGGCATTCCTTGCATCTTAAATGCGAACAATTTTGCGTCTGTATGCATATAAGGCCATAATATCCTTGTATCTTTGCTCTATATGCTAGAGATCTTCCCCCACTATGATTTCCAGCATCTCCTCCATGTAACATCTTCAATATCTTTTCTCCTTCTTCGCGAGTTAAGCACCTGAGAGATGGTCCATTGAAAGATTTTCTATATAAAATTCCTTCTCGCAACTCATAGTTTGTTGCACGACTCTTTAATTTATGTGCTTCTAGTCTGTTCTGGATATTTCTCCTGTTGCGAGGTATGCATGAATTTCTTTTCTCCAATCTGCGATGTTGTTTGATAACTCTCTTTCTACTTCCATCGCAATAGCTTCTTCAATTTCTTTCTCTTTGTCCACTTTGATGGGTGTTGAATTGTTTGTATTTGGATATTTCTTGTATTTGGATTTGTCATCATGCTTGGAATAAATGCAAAAGCATCTGCGAGACGGTTATATTTTCTTGATATATGTCTCCATTTTAATTTTGGTATCTTCGAGATAATTCTTCAACGAGTTTCTTGTATTTCTTCAAAGAAGATTCATTTGTGGTATATTCCCCTTTAATTTGACAAATCACTAATTGCGAATCACTGTTATCCTTATACTTTCAAGCTTCTTTTCTATTGCGATCTTTAATGCATGCACTACAGACTTCGTACTCTGTTTCATTGTTCGTGGATGCAAATTCTAGTCTGAATGAGAATGTTGTTCTTTCTCCTTCGGTGAAATCAACACGACTCAATTCCATTTCCCTCACTATTGGATGATCCATCCACTATAATTTCCCATCTATCGGCTCTCATTAACAAGTCTTTTGGATTTCCAAATTCTTCTTCAACATCCATCATTTCCTCTCTTTGCTTTATCTTCTTCCAAAGGAAATTCTGCCAAAAAATCTCTGACGACTTGTGATTTTTGCGATGACAACACTTCGTATTTTATCTTGTAATGGTTTACTTGTGCATTCCACCTTTCTATTCTTCCGACCTTTTTGTGTTCTTCATGACTGATTCAATTGGGACTTTGGTTACCACTTTTATTACATGTGCTTGAAAGTATATTCGTAACTTGAATGATGCATAAACCAGGGCTAAGATTAACTTCTCCATTTTAGAATAATTCTTTTCTGCTGCATTAAAGGTTTTACTAATGTAGTAAATGGTCCTTTATACTCCTGCGTCTGCTCGCAATGAACGCACTTAGAGCATATGGAGTTGTTGCGAGGTATACCAATAATTCTTCGTTTTTCTCTGGTTTCTGTAGTATAGATGTATTTGCGAGGTATTCTTTGATTTCTTGAAAAGCTTTTTCACATTCATCAGTCCATTTGAATTTTGCTCCCTTCTTAAGTATGTTGAAAAAATGCTTGCACTTATCTGACATTCGCGAAATGAATCTTCCAAGTGAAGCCAAGAGTCCATTTAGCTTTTGTACTTCTTTTACTGTTGCAGGTGTTGGCATGTCACGAACTGCTTGGACCTTTTCTGGATCAACTTGTATTCCCTCCTTTGATACTATGTATCCCAAGAACTTTCCAGATGAACCCCAATAATACATTTCTCAGGATTTAATTTGATATTGAATTTTCTCATTTGCTCAAATATTTCCTTCAAATCTTGCACATGGTCTTTAGCTTCCTTGCTTTTTATCAACATATCATCTACATATACCTCTAAAGTTTTATGTATCCACTTCGCGAACACTTTTTCAACCATACGTTGATATGTAGCACCCGCATTCCGCAATCCAAATGGCATCTTCACATAACAATACAAACCCCTTGGAGCAAAAAAGGCAGTATGTTCTTGATCTTCTTCTGCGAGTGATATTTGATTATACCCTTTATATCCATCAAGTGAAGTGACTCTATCATGACCTGCAGCTGATTCCACCATTTGTGGTATATCTGGTAATGGAAAACCGTCTTTGGGACATGCCTTGTTTAGATCAGTGAAATCTATGCAAATTCTTATTCCTTTATTCTTTTTCGGAACAATGACCATATTCGCAATCCATTCTGGATATTTTGCTTCCCTTATGATCCCTGCATCCAACATCTTTTGTAATTCTTCTTCTATCTGTACATGATAATTTTGTGATATCTTCCTTATTCTTTGTTTGAATGGTCTTACATTTTTATCTATGTTCAATCTATGACACGCCACTGATGGATCAATTCCTGGTATCTCATCTACACTTCTGCGAAGATATCTTTGTATTCTCGCAAAAGATCAGTAGTCCTTTTTTTCTTCTTCTTCATCCATCTTAGTTCCAATTCGTAAGAATAAAGGCTCCTCTTTACTTCCAATATTTATTTCTTTAGTAGGTTCAGCTGCAACATAGCTTGGACTTTGCTCCCCCCATAGGTGTTGGCTCTTTGATTATTTTTGCTTTGGTTCCCCTTCTTTTTTCTGGAATTTCATTTGGTATACCTCTCCTTCCTTTGCTCTTATTGTATACACTCGAATTCTTCTTCTTTTCTTGTTTCCTTCGCAAGTTTCCTCTGAAGTTGTTTCTTTCTTGCTCTTCCTCCGCATTGTGTTACTTCAATTTGATAACAAAATTTTGCACTATCAAGATCTCCTTTAATTTCTTGTATTCCATTTGGTGTAGGAAATTTGATTTTCTGATGTAATGTTGAAGCAACAGCTTTGATCGCATGAATCCACGGCCTTCCTATCAACATGTTATATGGAGATTCCATATCTATCACACACAAGATTACATGTGTTTCGATTTCTCCTAGTAATATTCGCAGCACGATTTCTCCTTTAGATTTTGTTGTAGATTTTCCTAATCCATGAATAAGACACTTTGAATTTATGATTTCTTCATCTTTAATTCCCATCCCCTTAAGTGCATGATAGAATATAATATTAACAGAACTCCTGTATCAACCAAAATTCGGTTTAATTTCCATTTTTCTTGACTTTCTTATCTTCTAGCATGATTGGAAATGTGATCACCAATGGTGAAGTGTGGTTCAAGTCTTCATTTGGAATTTCTGCTACTGAAAATGTGATTTTCTGCTTTTCCCATTCTTCTAAAATTGTTATCTTTTCTTCCTCCATGATCTTTCTTCCTCTACAATCTCGCTTGTATATTTTTCCCTTCATATTACTATGAAATTCATCAATCATTGTCTCTGTGATCATATTACATTCTTCTTTTTTGTAACCTCCATCTACTAACTTCATTTGATCTTCAAATTTTCCACAATTCCCTCAAATTTAGGCTACTACAATTCTCAAGTCCCCTGTTTCTAGCGCCAATTATGTAGTTGCAGAATAACCTACAACTACACCCTCAATAGAATTAGTAAAAACTCAAGAAGTTCTTGATGATGAATAACAATTTTCTTATTAATGTTCTTAATTGATTACAAAGAAATATCTAAATGGAACTAGAATAGTTACAACTTTCTCTATTCTCTTTCCTAAGATATTTTCTAACACTCACTAAAAGAACCTCTCGAATTTTACATTTGAACTCCTATTTATAGTAAAACTTATACAGTTGTATATGAATTGCGAAGTATCGCAATTCATACTAAAAATTACTTCATCCTCGCAAAACTTCGTATTTCTCCGTGCTACTTCTATCATCGCATCATTTTATAACTCTTTTCTCCTTTATTTATTACGATACTCGTGAATTATTATCTTGCGATATTCAGTACCTACATGTAGCAACAATCCCCAAGTATTCTGTGAATTCTAGCATTATTAATTAATGCATAAACCTTGTATTAACTGTGTTGTTCTCAACAGATTTCTCATTGTTGGCGCGGCATGATGAATGATTATTACTCTCAGTAGAGTAACATGAATATCCAAGTATCAACAATGAGGCTTGCACGAAATTCATGTACATGCTACACCATTCTCTAACAAAGATAATCGTCTCTCGGTGTGTTATACTAGCCCGATTGAGCATGTTTGAACCAGGACTGTCCACATCAGTCTCAGAGATGATCACGACCATCCAAGTTCACCATCATGATTGGACAGCTTAGATCGGATCCATAACCCTCAGGAAGGTATTGGAATATTCACCACCGACCCAATATGGGCCCCACATGGTCGGCCTCCCCAAAAGGAAAGCGTGTCTTACCAATTCTGTTAGAGCATAGCTCGGTTGAACCCACTAGCATTGGTATGTCAAGTTAGTTTCCAAAATTCATTCTTGATTTAGCATACTAAGGATAGTTTCAGACTAGATTAGGTCTATGAAGTTGAATCGAAGCTATCCTTAAAGGATAAAGATTGAAGATTGAAGACTACAAGAAGACATCAAAAAGTACTTCATCAACAAAGGTATGTGATTGATTTCATTTGGATTCGTGTTCAATTCTACCTTTCTAATATATCGAGATAAATGCTCACTCTATGGAACATTTCCAATGACGGTAAATGTACATTTATGTATATATACTTGAAGTTATTTGATTCATGACCTTGGTGACAATAACCTTTATCCATATAAAGGATATCATGTTATATTGAATGATCTTGCGAATTCAACGAGCCAAGAATCACTCAATTATGAGTTATAACGATGAAGTTATGAGTGATTTAAGTTCATTAGTAGGAAATGTTCCATGGGCCTTTGATTCCGCGAACTTGGGCCCAATACGTGACTAAAAGGGATTTTTGATCATGTTGGTGATGTTTCTTTATCTAGGCAAGTTAGGTATTGCTCCAAACATCTTTGATTACCATATTAAAGTGTTTGTGATTCTTTCCTAAGTTAAAATGTGATTTATGCACATAAATACAATATTTGCTAATTAATTATTTTGGCAAGAGTTGTAACTTAGGAAAGACTCCCAAAATTAGGAGAGTCTTGAAAAAGGAAAATAACTTTGCTTAGTTTTCAAGCTATGTTTCACTATAAATATTGAGTTCGTGAGTTTACAAGTTTTTCACCCCTTTGGAAAAATTGGCGTAAGCTCTGCAGGTTGTTTTCCACTTCTTCGGTTCTTCGTGAACAAGAGTGAGATAAAAGTCTTTGTATTGGGGATCACAAAGCCAAGTTGAATCCATTCTTTGTGATTGATTATACAACTTGTAATCTAGGATTTTCACCTCTTTTCAATTCTAAGGTTTTCTCTTCTGATATAAAACCATTCAAGATTTGTTGATCATAAACCCTAGGTTTTGATAGATTTCAGTTTCCGATCGTATACCAACACTTGTTAGTCGAAATCGAAGACTAGAAAGAAAAACTTTTATTGAGGCATCTCGTAAAAATCCTTGAGAAGTTTTAAACAAGATATCTCTAGATTTATCTAGTTGTTCTTGTTGTAGAATTATTAGGGTTTTCTTAACTTGGAATTTGATCTTTGGAATCACCCAAGTTCACTTACGAAAATCAGGTTCACGGACTTCTTGTGAGTACGCATACTGATTGTAAGTTAAAACCCTAATATACAAGATTTCAAAAACCTTGATTTATATCTAAAGGGAAATCAAACCGGTGTTTTGTGAAAACAAAATATTGAATAGTATCAATCGTATTTTTGTATCTTCTAAAGAGAACCTTAGGTTCTGCTAGAAGATTTGCCTGAAGAGTTCCTAAATAGAATCAGTGTTCTGCTAGGAGTTCTATAAGAATACAACTGAAGAAGATATTACATCTAGTCCGAATAGGTAGTAGGAAATTGGTGTAACATCTTATAATCAGTGTGTATTTATTCTGGACTAGGTCCCGGGGTTTTTCTGCATTTGCGGTTTCCTCGTTAACAAAATTCTGGTATCTGTGTTATTTTATTTTCCGCATTATATTGTTTATCTTTATAATTGAAATAATACAGGTTATACGTTAATCAATCATAGTTGTTAAATCCGACCTTGGTTGTTGGATAAGACTTGATTGATCCTGAACAATTGATTTTGTTATTTTCACATTGTTAGACCAGTCCGGACTAACCCTATTTCAAGTGGACACTGTGTTGAAATATTCATTTAGTGATTGTTGCTTAAAGAGGTTTATACACAGTGGATATTTAATAGTTTGTGATTAAAGCCAAAGACTTTGTTTCAAGAGTTTCACACTAAAATCAAGTTTACGGACTTGTTTCTGTTTAACTTTGATTGTGTTGAAATAGAGATATTAAACTCTTTGATATACTTTACTTTTGATTGAGTCTGACTGTCTAGTTGATTCTCTAGAAAGTGTATTGGAGTAAGTCCTCTCAAATTTCCAAATGAATTATTGGGTGTGCTTGTTAGACCTCCGCTTTTTCAATTGGTATCAGAGCGGGCAAACACGATAAGACCTCATAAGTCTGTGTTTAAAGCAATCTGATTGTTATGGACAGAGGTGCTATCTCTATAAACGTACCACCAATCTTCATTGGCACAAACTATTTATGGTGGAAAATTGCTATGCGTTCCTTTATTCAATCGCGAAATTTTCAATCATGGGTTCGTATTGTTAATGGCTATGATCCTTCATCAGTCACAGTAGACGGTGTAACTGTTGCAAAGGATGTTGGTGAATATAGTGATCTTGAGATTCTTGATGCAAAGCAAAATTCTGACGGATTAAATGTTATCATCCATGCTATTACCCAAGATCTTCAGCACCACGTTACTACGCGTAATAAGTCTAAAGATGCTTGGGATATCTTAGAAACCATATTCGAAGGGAATGTCGCAGAAAAAGAAGCAAGGCTTCAAAATTTAGCTTCTGACTGGGAAAACCTTCGCATGTATGATGATGAAACCTTTGATGAGTTTAACCAAAGACTTTCTCAAATAGTTAACGCCTCATTTTTATTAGGAAGAACTATTCCAGAGAAAGTTATTGTGTGAAAAATTCTCAGGTCTCTACCGCCAAGATACGAGTCTAAGAAACATGCCATTGAAGAAGCAAACGATCTTTCTACACTCTCCAGAAATACTCTTGTTGGAAAGTTAAAGATCTTTGATAATGAACACGCATCTAAAAAGGAGGTGATTTCTTTTAAAGCTACAAATAATTCTGAATCCTCTAAGGATAAATCTGGTTCGCCACATACTAAGGATGCTATTCCACGACAATTTAAAAAACTCTTGAGAGACAGGAAAAAGATTTTTTCTAAAGTTACAACAGCTCCTAATGATGATGTACAATGCTATAACTATCGTGGTTTCAGGAATTTTTCTTCAGTATTTCCTATCTAGAGTCGTAGACAATCAGCATATACAGCAGCTTTGCCTACTCTTGATGATGGACATGAATATTATAATCCCCAGGAGTACGCAGGCAAGGTTGCATTATCTTCTGGAAATTCTTTCGGATACCGATTCTGATTCCGACGAAGAAGTATTCTATGAAGATCTAGTTGCTAATAATCTTTTTAAGGAATGTCATAAGAAACTCTCGGAAGCTGAAATCACCATTTTTAGTGAGAAAGTTAAATATGACAGATAGTCGGAATAAAGACTTGCAAGATCAAATTAATTCTAGTGGTGCAAGAGATTATCTCAACGAAATACGAAAACTTAAAGAAGAAATTGCCGAAGGTCGAGATCGTGAAATTATTCTTCAAGCAAAGCTAGATAACTTGGAAAACATTGAGATGAACTTGTTATTTGATTCAGAATGAGAAGATATCAAAGTTCAATGTGAATCATCCAAGAATGATCTAGTTATTGCGCTTGAGAAGGTCAAAAGTTTGGAAGAAGAAAACTCGAGCTTAAAAGAGAGTTTGTCTAGAAATAAAAGCTCAGATAATTAACCTCGATATTGGGAGCATGTAGAATTCATCGTGATACATGAGGATTGGGCTATGAAGGAATAGACGCTCCTATTATTTGCAAAGAGGTAAAATTTGTCAAAGCTAAAGATTCTTCCCAACCAAAACCTTCCACGGTTGACAAAAATAAAGTATCTCCATCAACTGCTGATAATGAAAAGAGGAATTCTTGTCAAGTTCCAAAGCAAGAACATACACATTCAGGTAACACTAAACATAACTTTTTCCATTCAACTAAACGTTGTTTTTATTGTGGAAAACCAGGTCACTTGCAAAGGAATTGTAGATTTCTTAAACGAGATAAATCCAGATCTAATTCTGTTAAGAAGACAAGATCTGATGTTCCAAACTGGAGAAAAACTGAGTCCCATAATATCAGTTCTTCTAGTATTCCCCCCAAAGAAGTTTCATAACTAAATTGGGGAGAAAAATAAATACGATGCTCCAAAAGTTACTCAGAAATGGGTACCAAAGAAAATAAATAAAGCAACAAGTACTATTAAGAAGGATATCCCATACAAGAGTTTGACAAGGGATAACATCTTAAAAAGGTATGAAATAGTTATTAAAAGTTTCAAGGGAGTTGTTAAATTCCTAGAGTCCATACATGATTTCGTTTCAAATACCTGCGATGAGCAAGATTTTGTTCACCTCAACACAACCTAATTGTGTTGAAAGTGCATCCTCATCAAGAAGCCCTTGTAAATACGGTGAGGATTGCAAAATAATTGGGGCGCACAAATTATGTTGGTAAACTTTTTCTTTAGCCAAGTTCATCTTTTCCTAGTGACGAAAGTCATGTTATGTTTCAATCACTTTGGAAATTGCTATGACGAAAACTAGTTTGTGAATAACAACTATATGACGTCCTCTGATAAAGTTTCAATGATTGAAATTAGAGTTTAGACTATATAACCATTGGGGGATAAAAACATTGTTATGGAAACACATATATGTATAAGTCCTTAGCACTTGAACCGAAGTTTGCAAACTTTGTTGATCAAGTAAATCGGAACGTGAGCTGACAACTCAGTCTGCGAACTCAGTCCGCGAACTGGCGTAGTTCTCGAACCTGAGAATTTATGCTGGAGTTAAAGCTCAGGTTCAGTCTGCGAACTGACGGAGGTTCTCGTACCTGAGAATTTCTGCTGGAGTTTGTGAATTCCAACCGGTTAACTTGAGTCCGCGAACTCAAGAAGGTTATGTCTAAAAACGATGTTCGTGAACTTATCTAAATTATCTAAGGAATGCTTTTGCAAACCGTGGCTTTATAGTTCATGAATCGATTCGAGTGAATCACATCGTTTTCGGTTCAATTGTGTCTTGTGTAGTACATGAGATCTCATAGCAATTGAACAACTCTCTAACTAGTTCATTTGAGTCATTTGAACTAGTTATGGTGAAGAAGAATAAGGATGATATGAAAGTGCTCATACCACGCGTATGATTCGTAATTACCTAACTTGATTTGTGATTGAAATTATTAAGGTTAGAAGCAATAATCAAATCCATTGGATGTTGGTTTTTATTGTCAAAAAAACTTTTTCATACACTTTTGGTAACCATGCTTGGTGTAAATCCTTGTGGAAAAGGTTACTCTTCCTTCTAAGAATATCAACTCTTGTTTATACAAGTTTGTGTCTTAGAAAAGATGATAACAATACTTGATCTTTATGATTACATATTGTGTATTGTTACCATGAGATATTTCTAATTTCTAAGTAACACAATCTCATGAGAGACTTTCAATGATTGGTTCTTGAATTGTATCTCCTTGTAGGATTTCTAAAATCCAATATATAAATACTTATCCCTAGAGAAAGATCACTCTTGTTGTTCTTTGGGGAATGACATTTTATATGGGAGATTTCCTTAATGAACTTGTGCTTAATTGTTATATCTTTGAGGAGAGAAGCGGTTGTGGAACATGTAGGGGTTAACTTGTATCTTAATAAACTCCTTGTTGAAGTCACTAAGTTTTGACTCTGTGATATCGTCTAAACAAAGTTGATATGTTTTTCTTTTGGTCATGAAGTGTCATTGTGGAAATTTCATGAGGATCCCACTAGTTTTCGTACCTTTTCCAATTTATATTGACAAAAAGGTGGAGAATTAATGTGTGTAGTTCATACTACAAATACATATGGTTTACGGATCATTATGTAAGGGGCGTGGATTTCATGTTGAGATGGAGTATTGACTAAGGGGGAGTGATACATATCATCGTAGTATTATTGTCAAAGTTGTAATATAATGAAACTTTGATGCTGTGTAATAATACTATGATGGATCTTCAACAAGTACAGGATGAACACACGTAGAGTTGAAGAACCAAGGAAATCAAGAATTTCGTTTTTCCTTTTAACAAGTTCAAACCATATATAAAAGGGTTTTGTCACTAAAATTGACAAAGGGGGAGATTGTTAGATCATAGATCGGTTGAACCCACTAGCGTTGGTATGTCAAGTTAGTTTCCAAAATGCATTCTTGATTTAGCATACTAAAGATAGTTTCGGACTAGATTAGGTCTATGAAGTTGAATCGAAGCTATCCTTAAAGGATGAAGATTGAAGTCTACAAGAAGACATCAACAAGTACTTCATCAACAAAGGTATGTGATTGATTTCATTTGGATTTTTGTTCAATTCTACCTTTCTAATCTATCGAGATAAATGCTCACTCTATGGAACATTTCCAATGACGGTAAATGTACATTTATGTATATATACTTGAGGTTATTTGATTCATGACCTTGGTGACAATAACCTTTATCCATATAAAGGATCTCATGTTATAGTGAATGAGATTGCGAATTCAAAGAGCCAAGAATCACTCAATTCCGAGTTATAACGATGAAGTTATGTGTGATTTAAGTTCATTAGTAGGAAATGTTCCATGGGCCTTTGAGTCCTCGAACTTGGGCCCAGTACGTGACTAAAAGGGATTTTTGATCATGTTGGTGATCTTTCTTTATCTAGGCAAGTTAGTTATTGCTCCAAACATCTTTGATTATCATATTAAAGTGTTTGTGATTCTTTCCTAAGTTAAAATGTGATTTATGCACATAAATACAATATTTGTTAATTAATTATTTTGGCAAGAGTTGTAACTTAGGAAAGACTCCCAAAATTAGGAGAGTCTTGAAAAAGGAAAATAGCTTTGCTTAGTTTTCAAGCTATGTTTCACTATAAATATTGAGTTCGTGAGTTTACAAGTTTTTCATCCCCTTTGGAAAAATTGGCGTAAGCTCTGCAGGTTGTTTTCCACGTCTTCTGTTTTTCGTGAACAAGAGTGAGATAAAAGTCTTTGTATTGGGGATCACAAAGCCAAGTTGAATCTAGTCTTCGTGATTGATTATAAAACTTGTAATCTAGGTTTTTCACCTCTTATCTATTCTAAGATTTTCTCTTATGATATAAAACCATTCAAGAGTTGTTGATCATAAACCCTAGGTTTTGATAGATTTCAGTTTCCGATCGTATACCAACACTTGTTAGTCGAAATCAGAGAATAGAAAGAAAAACTTCTATTGAGGCATCTCGTAAAAATCCTTGAGAAGTTTTAAACAAGATATCTCTAGATTTATCTAGTTGTTCTTGTTGTAGAATTATTAAAGGTTTTATTAACTTGGAAATTAATCTATGGAATCACCCAAGTTCACTTACGAAAATCAGGTTCACGGACTTCTTGTGAGTACGCATACTGATTGTAAGTTAAAACCCTAATATACAAGATTTCCCAAACCTTGATTTATATCTAAAGTGAAATCAAACCGGTGTTTTATGCAAACAAAATATTGAATCGTATCAATCGTGTTGTTGTATCTTCTAAAGAGAAACTTGGGTTCTGTTAGAAGATTTTCCTGAAGAGTTCCTAAAGAGAATCAATGTTTTTCTAGGAGTTATATAAGAATACAGCTGAAGAAGGTATTACATATAGTCTGAATAGGTAGTAGGAAATTGGTGTAACAACTTATAATCAGTGTGTGTTTATTCTGGACTAGGTCCCGAGGTTTTTCCGCATTTGCGGTTTCATCGTTAACAAAATTTTGGTGTATGTGTTATTTCATTTTCCGCACTATATTGTTTATCTTTATAATTAAAATATTATAGGTTATACGTTAATCAATCATAGTTGTTAAATCCGACCTTGGTTGTTGGATAAGACTTGATTGATCTTGAACAATTGATTTTGTTATTTTCACATTGTTAGACCAGACCGAACTAACCCTATTTCAAGTGGACACTGTATTGAAATATTCCTTTAGTGATTGTTGCTTAAAGAGGTTTATACACGGTGGATATTGAATAGGTTGTGATTAAAACAAAAGACTTCGTTTCAAGAGTTTCACACTAAAATCAAGTTTACGAACTTGTTTCTGTTTAACTTTGATTGTATTGAAATAGAGATATTAAACTCTTTAATATACTTTACTCTAGATTGAGTCTAAATGTCTAGTTAATTCTCTAGAAAGTGTATTGGAGTAAGTCCTCTCAGATTTCCAAACAAATTGTTGGGTGTGGTTGTTAGACCCCCGCTTTTTCAAATTCGTCCAGCCGAAGCAACACGGATGTGAAACCCTAAATTAGGATTTGCGACACATTACATGTGTCGCAAAAATAGTCTCAACCATCCATCTTTGCAGGCATAGATGGAGGGTGTAGATGTAGATTCAAAGGGCCCAGAGCATGTCAACACAAACACCGTGGGCCCGCTTACATGCATGACCGATCGGTCAAGACCAACTATAGTTGGTCATTCCAGTTCGTGCGCCCAAACAAGGCATGACGCACAGCCGGTGAAACCCTAATTAGGGTTTGAACAATCGTGAGCGTCCATTTTCACCTAATCGAATGAAGGGTCTAGGAGTCGATAAAGCGGGTCCAGTGAGTATCAACGTGATCACAGTGGGCCTATCTATCTCCACACCTAATCGTCCAAGGCATATCATGCCTGATTTCCTCGATTCGCATGCCCAAACTAGGCATGGCCACACCTCCCAATTGCAAAACTAATCTCGACCACTCAACTTTTCCGGACAAATTGAGTGGCTTAGATCACGTTTCTATGTGATATTAAGGTATGGATGTGTACACCAGCCCACAGTCTGTATACCAGACTAATCATCCAAGACCGACCAAGCTTAGTCGTCTCGAAACGCGCCCCCGAAGTAGGCATGACGCGCGGCTTTTGCGGCACCTAATTTATGTCGCAAATTGATCTCGACCACTCAACTTCACCGGAAAAATTGAGTGGCCTAGATCACACTTTCACGGGAAAATGAGGTATGGGCGCCTACACCATCATGTCATCTACACGCATGCATGATCGACCTGGAAAAAATCGTGTCCCAATCTTGGATTCGACCAAGATGAAGAGTGATGCTTGCACACCTCTTCATAAACCCTAATTCCACTAATGGTCGCAGATGAGTGTCTCAAAGATCATCTTGTCCGTTCAACTTCACCTGCTTGGTTATACAACCCTAGTCAGGAGTTAACTGGTCAATAAGGTGTCGCGGTGATTATCATCCGCCACTCAACCACACCATGTGGTTGGCCAAGAGAGGACTTGCTTACGAATCTTCCAAACCATCACATGAACTCAACAACGATGCTTCATACATGCTGAATATATTCGACGCATTACCTGCATAGAATGCACACGATATTTCATAAATATCGACTTCCTAAATAACTTAGTTGTTTAATACAACATCACATGTTGCTTTCTATGGGTCCCATGATCCACACACTCGAGACATCAATCATGTCACAAACTGGGGATACATATTGGGGTATTGGTCAGGCGGTTTACAGCGTGCAACGCACAAAGCGCCATCATTATTTGTGATTCCTCAATAATCTTCTTCGCTGCGTCAATTAAGTTTATTGTGAGGTGATTGATGAAACTGAGCTGTTCTTCGGGAATATAAGTTTGGTTTTATCAATTGGTTCTATTTGCTTGAGTAAATCAAATTGAGAGATTGAGATAATAACTCCTTGAGTATTTTCTATTGATTGAGTCTATCTGTCTAGATGATTCTCTAGAAAATAACTCGGAGTTGTCGATACAGATTGATAATCGAAATATTGGATGGTGTTGTTAGACCCCCGCTTTTTAAATTGGTATCATAGCAGGCAAACACGTTAAAGACCTCACAAGTTTGTGTTTGTAGTGATCTGACTCTATGGACAGATGTGCTATCTCAATAAATGTACCACCATTCTTCGATTGCTCTAATTACTTAGTTAAGATGCTCAATAGCAATGCTTGCGCAGCCTCCAAACCATCACATGAAGTAGGCTGGACATGATGCTATTTTAAGATGCTCAACAACTATGACTTGCTTATGCAGCCTCCAAACCATCACATGAAGTAGGCTGGACATGATGCTATTTTAAGACGCTCAACAACGATGCTTCATACATGCTGAATATATTCGATGCATTACTTGCATAGAATGCACACGATATTTCATAAATATCGCTTTCTAAATAACTTAGTTATTTAATCCAGCATCACATGCTGTTTTTTGTGGGTCCCATGATCCACACACTCGAGAAATCAATCATGTCACAAACTGGGGGATACATACTGGGGTATTGTTCTGGTGGTTTACAATGTACAGCGCACAACGCTCCATCACAAGAACGTGTCAGGAAGTCATGGACGGTTAGTGATGATGGGAGAAGTGGGCAAGACTGATCGTGTAACACTAACACATGAAACTCCACTACTCCATCACTACACTTTCTCCACTTCCTACGAGAGACGTGGGTTAGGCTCAAAGACTTGTATAAATAGGTTCTCCTTCCTATTTTCCAAAGAAGGACAAGATAGACAAAGGCAAGTGTTGATACAACCATATTCAAACATCGGAACTGATAGCTTACATCCTGCAAGCTAGTTCATCTTTCTAATACAAGTCATATATAGCCAACACCTTCACAATCTCAACACCTTCTTCTCTTCCCTCCCTAAGATCAACCCCATCTCCTTCACTTTGTGACCGAAACAAGTCTGGAACGACCATTTCTTGGTTTAGGCCAGAATTGTATAGATTGATCTCTCGAATCAAAAGCACTCCCGTGCAGTGCATTTGTTTAGGGTTTAGATTCATTTCTTATCCACACACCCCAAATTACCAAAACCGGCAGAAATAGTTTTCACCCATAAACACCAATCATATGATATGTTACTCCCCCTTAGTTTGTGCTTTTCCTCATTCGTTAGATAAACGTTCAAGCACTATTGTCCTCTTCCCTAGTGACACCAATCAACATAAAATTGATACCAGCATCACCTGTTTACTCCATATATTTCTCCCCCTTTTTTTCACAAAAATGACAAAAAAAACGAAAAAATAAAGGACAACACGAAAAGGATCTTACAAATCTCAAAATAGACTTGCAACCTGTTGAGTCAAGCACGCGGGTTCCACATACCATTTTTTGATAACCAATATCAAAACCGAAACTACAAGTAATTACGTTTTGATATGTTATCATGGAAATAATTGCCAGAAAAAAAATTTCCAACTAGTTTAGCAAACCAAAAATCAACTAAGCATGTTAGTTCCTTTGCTAAACCGATTATATAAATACAACCGCTTCATTCGATAAGACCAAAACAAAGATAAACTCCATTTTTCTCATCAGGTTCAAATTATCCATATTACTTAGACCTTTAGATTTTAAACAAGCCAAATACTAGGTTAGTTAACTAGTATTTCCTTGTTTAGGCATTCGTCTAGACTTTAATATCCGAAACCTCCACTTTGATAAGTCTAACTAAGATCAGAATTAACTTAGCATAGCTTATCCAGAATCAAATTGGACTAAACAACTTATCCTATTATCATATTCATTCGTTAAGCCATAAATAATTCATACAAACCAATAAATCAACTTGCATAATTATTCACCTCAACCGGAAAGCAATTGAAACAACATATATATGAAAGTTCCACTATTTCACCAAAATTTTATAAGCCTAAACAATTGATACTACAAAATAAAGCAAAATAACAATTGTTTTACTTAACTGGAAGCAATTGAATTAACATAGACATTAAAGCACCGCAATTGCACCAAATTTTGTAAGCCTAAACTATTGATATCACACAACAAAGCAAGATAACAAAAGTTTTACTTAACCAGAAATAATTGAATCACACAAACATCCACACATACATAATGGAATAAACACATCAATTGTACCGATAATTTATTTTAAGCAAAAGCAAAAGCAATATATATATATATCAAATAAAAATAGGATTTTATTAAAACAGGAAAACAATTAACTAACAAGATTGTTACCTCAATTTCACATCCAACTTCTCCAAATATGATCGCATCGTTTTCTTCTTCCGGGAGAATTGATATCGAAATACCATTATGTTGTCATCCTTATGCAAAAACAAAAGAATAACAACAACCAACCTTTACCAGAGAAAGGTTGAAAATCGGTTTTAATAATTGCAAGCAAAAGTTGAAAACCGTCGAAACACATATGCTTTTATGCTAAACCAAAACCGATTCAACGTATTGTGACTTTTCCACAAATTATTTCTACAGGAACCCCTCATGATCCTTTGATAAAGCCTACCAACATGGGATAGAACTTAATCCTGATAAATCAAAAAGTCACCCAAACCATAAGGGTTCACAACATATTATGAGATCGAATATCAAGGTAATAAAACCGAAATCAAACATCCCGTAAACATACATAGCAAATAAATAAAGCATTAAAGTACCGGATATGTAAATCAAAAACTATCACAAGAAAATTTATAAATCAAATAACTTTATTCATAATAGTTTTTATTCAATAGACTTATACAATCAATAAAAGAAATCAAAAATTGATGTCTATTTTTCTATCTCAATTCTCGTGAAGATTGCTTTCAAAAACTGGATTCAAGTTCTTATGAGCACTCCCTTTTTCAGTAGATGAATTGTTCATTTCAATCAATTGGGAACGAAGATTATCTAAAACTTGTTTTGAATCCTTTATCATCAATTCATGATATCTAATGCAACCTTCACAAATTATCATGAAGAGAAACAAAGAGTATCTGTTTTGTTAGAGAATCTTGAGAATTATCATGAAGAAAAACATCATGAATTTCAGTTAAGGCTGATGCACATAGTGTTAAATCATCAAGAGACATTTTTTCTTTAGTTGCGTTCTCCATTGAAATCCAGTAAATCTTTTTTCAGACAAAATAAAGATATAAAGGTTTTGGAGAATATCAACAAATAATTTGGTTTTAGGAAACCGAAACTATATTTACCAAGAATAGAAGGATATCTATTATTTTACACTAACAAAATCTCTTGCCCGAGTTTATGCTTCCTTACACACAAAATATTGGGAAACAAGTGAGGATGCATATTTCAACACAATCATCAGGTGTTGAGGTGAGAATTATTCCCACCATTCTTAGAAAAAACATCCTTAGGACGATTTATTAGCCCGGTGAACTGTGTTTCCTTCTGTTCTTCCTCTCTCTTGTATTTTGAAAGTTTTCAATCACTTTTTGAGAGACAAATAATTTCCCAGTCTTCCTTATCCCTTTTCGAAGGGCTTGGATGAGTTTGATTTCATAAAGGATTGTAGCGAGATCATTTTCTTCACATGAAGAACTTATTATGCCATCAGAAAAACTAGTTTCCGATTCTCTTGGTATTTCACCCAATTTTTCTGGTTCAGATTTTTCTATACATGATTGATTCGAAAGGGATTTCAATCGATTTTTAAGATCTAGGATTAACCTTTCACTTTGCTTAATTTCTGACTCAAGTTTTTCTAGAAGTTGATTATACTTACTGAAAACATCACAATTAGAGTTGGAAAGAAGTGCATTACAATTAGATATTTCTTCATTGGATTCTTCCTTCGGAATATCATAAAGGATGAAGATATATGCCTTGTTGCACTTCTGAGTTCTTCTGCTGGGACACTGTTTTGCCATATGTCCGAATCCTCGGCACTTGAAGCATTGTAATTCATCGTTGTCCTTTTTATGGCAAACCGAAACTGTATCTGGAACATGTTTTTCAATAGATAAGATGTTCTTAATTCGTTGCGCTAAAAGCATAATAGTTGAGTCAAGCTCTTTTTTAACATGAACCTTGTTCTTCTGGCAACGTTTCTCAGTTTGATTCTTCATCAGAATTTCTTTATCAAAGATCTTTAACTTTCCTACAAGAGAGCTTCGAGAAAGTGTATAAAGATCGTTTCCTTCTATTATAGCATGTTTCTTAGACTCATATTTGGATGTTAACGATCTGAGAATTTTGCATTTTTTTTTTTTTCAGGTATAACCTTTCCAAGGAAAAAAGATGCATTAACAATCTCAGAAAGTTTAGAGTTAAACTCCTCAAAGGTGTCGTTATCATCCATCTTGAGATGTTCAGATTCACTTGAAAGGGAAAGAAGTCTAGCTTCCTTTTCAGAATCATCTCCTTCGAATACAGTCTCAAGAGTATCCCATGCTTCTTTAGAAGTCCTGCAAGCCAGCACATGATGTAAAAGCTCATGGCTAACTGCATGTATGATGGCGTTCAAACCAACAGAATTATGCATTGCACGAATTCTTTCTTCATGAGTGTATTCCTCTAAGCGTTTAAACTCTATTTTCGAATAATCCATCGGTTGTTGATATCTGTCTTCGATTAATAGCCAAATATTAAAATCTCGGGATTGAAGAAAGGCTTTCATAGAAGATTTCCATAACGGATAGTTAGTCCCATCAAATCTAGGTGGTACATTAACTGAATCATGCAGTAGATTCATTTCTTATAGGATGGATCATACCAAACACATATTGTTAGATATTTTCGTGTTTGCCTACTCTGATACCAATTGAAAAGGCGAGGGTACCCAAATATAGCTCAAGAAATTACTTTTCCTTCCTATAAGTCCTTTCCCCGAAAGTGATTGTCTATGGACTGATTCGAGACAATACAACAAATCGGTTCACACTTTATGTGATCATCTATGGATATGAGATCGAGACAATACAACAACAAAGTGTTTTTACTTGATACAAAGGTTCGGACTTAACCAAACACAATAGGATTCAGGTATCAAGTAAATAGGAATTAAAGTTTGTGCAATTTACTTTAATTATAATAAAACAATCATAATGCGGAAATATAAAGTAAATGACACATCAAGATTTTGTTAACGAGGAAACCACAAATGCAGAAAAACTCGGGATCTAGTCCAGAATTGAATACTCTCAAGATTAAGCCGCTATACAAAATAATACCAACTTCGTATAGTTGAGACCAAGCAAGTAAAACAATAGTTCACCTAGTTCCATCTATATTCCCATGCCTCCAATCTGTAAACAAGTCACGTACTTGGACCAATTCATTTGGTTCGTATTCCAAACAGTAAAGGAACAACAAATCTGTTTGGTATCAACTCTCTTCAACCAAGTGATATGAGTTGCCCAAAGGTTCCCTTATTTATCTTAACATAAAATCCTTTGCCATGTTCCAAGATCTATCTTATGTTCAATCACCCAAAGGAAATCATTAAGATTAAGCCAAACAATACCTTTAATACCAAGGAAATGTATTGATGCCGATCTTCCTCAATTAATCAATCCAATCTACCACAAGGATAAACCGATTATTAATTGGATCCTCTTTTTCCCAAACAAGTATTGTGCACACCAGAGATTATAAACACCAAGTAAGAAATCTTCTATCTCTTATTCGTCTTCAAATCTTCTTAGATCTTTAATAAACACCTACACACAACTACTTGAATCTCTTGTGATCAATCACACACAGAACGGAGTATGTTAATATAGTAAAACATCTATAAAATAATAGGCTTGGGACCACCCAAATCCTATTATTTTAAAGAGATATTACTTAATCGATAAAATAATAATTTATTATTTTATAAAAAAAATCATTTTATTGTGGAAATAATAACCAAATTATTCATCATCGACAACTTCGGTAGAAGGCAGCCGAGCGACAAGCTGGGTGCCTACACCTTTTTGAATAACAATACCTAGCCTATGAAAGAGAGAATTACCTATCTTAGAATTGGCATCATGACTAATATATTAATAATAACTAAGGCTTGTTGCTCGGTTACCAACTAAGGCTTTGTACGATTCTCAGAAGAGAATATTAATTATTTTTTTTATATAATTTATATTTATTTAAAAACTATTTCAATTTAAGGAATAATTCTAAATTTAAAAAAATTCTTTGAAGAAAACGAGAATTTCCATATTAAAAAAATAAAAATAAAGTATCATAAGATAAATACCGAAATAGGTTTTTAAAAATGGAAAATATAGAAAAAGATAAAAAAACATTAACGAAAATATTTTTAGAATAGCATGCATTTGTTTTTAAAGTAATAAATCTTATTAATTTACAAGAAAAAATATTTTTATACACAATTTTTTTGTATTTAACATACAATCTACAATTCAATTTAGTCACAAACAATACAAGTTTCTAAATCACTAGGATGTCTTCTCCTCTCAAAGGTGTATGAAAATTATTTTTTATTTTCTAATGGAATTATTATTTTATATAATATTAGGGACCTATTAATGTTTAAGGGGAACTTTTGAAATGTATTATATTATTATTTTATCGAATTTATTATTTTAGCACTAAGGTCCCGAGTCGGGACAGGAAAATCTTATTATTATAGCGAGACTATTATATTATCGAGTATTATTTAAAAAACAATTTACTGTAATAGATTATCACAAGATCATCTTTAGATCTAACAACAGTCTAAAGATCCATGTCGAAACCTTGAACTAGTTTGAGTGAATCTTATATTAGAAGAGAAGATTCTCAAGCATAAACAAACTAGGTGCAATCAAAGTTCAACCACCGTTAGTCAATCAAATCAATACGAAAACTAAAGATAAACCGCAATATCTAGTTTCCCACCAACGGGTCGCGCTAGAGCTTCTCAATCCCAAAGAAGAATTTAAACTGAGCGACCGTGAGAGATTTCACCTATTTAGATTACTCTCCTCTCCGATAGGCGGCTTCACCAGTAACAAAGACAAAAGAGGAAGTCTATTGTTACGCGGGATTAGTTTGCTAGAAATGCAAACTCAAAGTATTTATAGACAAGGAAGTTTGGACACCAAGGAATTTCCAAAACCGAAAATATTCTCAAGATATTTTTCATTACTACACCAAATTCGGTTTTCATAATTCCTGTGAATGCACTGTCCAAAAATACGATCGAAATCTCCTTGGAAAATCTTTAATTTGTAAATGCACATTACTAATTCTTATTTTCCATATATAATTAAAAACCCATAATTAAAAAGATTCTTAACTTATTTAAATTCGATCTTGGGATTTACTTCCTTCTTATCCTTTAAGGAATATCTTTGAACAATATAGAATAAGAATTAATGCACCGTGTTCAAAGTGTGTCGACATATTACTCTTGCAAGTCCTTTTACATACTTACTCACTTGAAACCGATTTACCACACTTCCAAACAAGTGTAGAATTGGTTCATCTGACTTTCAAGAACTATGTGATTGATCAAGTAACACTCAATCACAAACCATGGGTTTAACGGTTCTACCAAAACAAGTTTCGGTTCTGCATCCATGTGAGTACTGTGTATAGTTACACTAGCTTACCATAATTCGGCTGAGTAGGTACTAGGATCGATTACCCAAATATATTTGGTATCTAACTTGTATGCACTGCACACGTCCATAGGATCGGTCCCCCCATCCCATAAATGTGTTGCACATGTTCATAAGATCGGTTCCCCTATCTTCCATAAACCTTGTTGCACCTTATACCAGGATCGGTTCCCCTTGTGATGCACTACACCTCTTACTAGGATCGGTTCTCCTTCTCCTAATAATTAGTCAGACACTCACAAACTCGATCATACCCCAGGTGATTACTTAAGATCAATTTCACTAATAAAAGTCATACCAATACATAAGTCAGGCCTCATGTGAATAGTTTTACCAAGAAAACAAACAAGTCATGACCGGTTATACTAATCACACATATTGGTCGTTCATAAGATATGCAATGAAGAACAACCCAAATAACGCCTGGCGATTTCCTTTTCGGTTCACAACACATATCATGAACTTACTTCCTTAAAACACATGTAAACATTGTTACCTAGGATGAAATCCTTACCTCATACCCATACATAATCACAATAGCATTCATACGATTATGTCGATGTCTTATATACAAAGTTTAATGGTTAAGCAAGAAACTTCATATTGTATTCCTTAATACTATGTCTATATAGAGTGTTCATACTTCGCAGTTTTATGTTTTCAATATGCACGACTTGAAAGATACGTTAGGTAATGAAACAGTTCAATTCAAATATCACTAACCTCAAGTGAAAGGATGATGTTGTGGTTGTAGCTCCATTCTTCTTCACTTCTTCGAGTCTTCGCAATACTTGTAATGTCTCACCCTAATACTTTCAAGCTAACCTATATGAAGTTGACTCTAGTACATTTAAATCAAGCGACTCTTAAATGATTTTTGGTTTACTAAAATATGACAACCAAACTTGACATTCCAACGCTTGGTGGGTTCAACCGGGCAATGCTCTAACACTGTGTAATAATACTATGATAATGTATAACAATGATCGAGAGCTTTTGTTTTCTCATTGTTATGGCTACGGGACTTCAACAACTATGATGTTGAACTGAACATCTTTGGAATCATGGGAGTACTTGGAAAAGACGAAGTTTTCAAGTAATATTGAAGCACCAAGGAGATCAAGCATGTGGACGAGAAGCTACAAAGTTTTATCTATTTTGTAATCTATATGTATTGATAGTTTTGTCACCAAAATTGATAAAGGGGGAGATTGTTAGAGCATTGCTCGGTCGAACTCGCATGCGTTTCTATCTCAAGCATGTTTGTCAATATTAGTGATCAAAACTATACGTCTTGATTTCTAGTTTACTTATGACTAAGTCTCGGTCTAGGATAGTTAAGTATAGTTGAGCTCCAGACTCCATGGCGATTATCTTATAAAGACGAAGAGCTACTCAAGGAACCTATGTAACTTCATCCGATCAAAAAGGTATGTGGATACTTAAAATTATCTAGCACTCAAAAGTCTATCTATCTCCTACTCTTGAGACAACAGTCGTATAAGTATGATAGTTTTCATACATGCACATTTGCTATTTCGAGCCGAGTTTACTCGCCTATCATTTTATCGAAATATGTGTTGGTAAGCTTTTTATTTAACCATCCTTCATATTTATCCGTGATGAAAGTCATGATGATGTTTCAATCTTGAAAATAACTTTGATGACGATAGTCGATTCTTTATGTCTAACGACTATTATAACAGTATAGAAGAATGTTTCAATGATTGAAATGTAGAGTTGAGATTATGTAACCACCTATGGATATAAGCATATATAGTGTGTTCGCATATTAGTGTATAAATCCATGTACTGGAAACCAAGTGCATGCATATGTGTGCATGCGGTATTGGTGAAGGAGACAGGTTGGGTACGTGTACTGGCGGAAGTTCACGTCCGTGAATTTCTATTGAGTTTGGAGTTTACGAACTTACAAACCAGTCACCTTAGGTACGCGTACCCGTACACGTACCCACTGAAGTTTTTAACCAAAAATTTATGCTGGATTTTCAAACCCGATTCCGGTAAAGCTTGAGTACACGTACCCGTACCCGTACGCGTACCTAAGCTGGTTATATTTCTCAAATCGGTTGTTCATGAACTTAAAAAATAAATCAATAAGGAATGCAATCTTTGCAAACCATGGCTATATTGTTCATAAATTGATTCGAGTGAATCAAACCGATTTTATTTCAATTGTGTCTATGTATAAAGATCTAAGCAATTGAACAACTCTTGAACTAGTTCTTATGAGTCATTTGAGCTAGTGATGTAGAAGATGAATATGGTTGATATGAAAGTGCTCATATGGCTAACCATTAGTTAACTATTCATGAACCAACTAAATGTACACGTTTAGGTACGGTTACTCAAACCTAAATTAAATACATTTCATTTGTGTGTGTGATAAACTAAGTTTCGATCTAACGGTTGAAAGATATTAGCTTGGATAAATCAGGTTTTTCATCTAACGATGAATATTGAATGCTTTGTTACCAAGGTAACTTAGATTGCAAACCATGATTTGAAAACTATATAAGGGAGACGTCTAGCAACTGGAAAAAAAGTAATCCCCACACCTTCTGTGTGATAGTAGTTGGTTTTTCTAGACTCGATTCTCCTTTAATTGTAGGTTTCTTCTCGAGACCCTATCGATTAACGACTTAAAGAATTCATTGGGATTGTGAAGCCAGACGAAACTACTTCTCTTATAGTTGAGCAATCTGATCTTGTCATTTTATATCGTACGAGTTCAATTGAATAATTGGCTTGAGATTATATCTCTGATAGGGCAAGATAAAAATAAATCACAAACATTTTCGTCTCATCGTTTGTGATTCCACAATATCTAGTTTTGCTACCATACGATTTAGATTATTGTGAGGTGATCAATAATTTTAGGCTTTTCTTCGGGAATATAAGTCCGAGTTATTGATTGGTTCCTGTTCACCTTGATTTTATCAAAATATGGAACGAAACTCTTAGGTTTATCTGTGGGAGACAGATTTATCTATTATCGTAGACTTTTCTGTGTGATACAGATTTGTTTATTAAAGTCTTCGACTTTGGGTCATAGCAACTCTTGGTTATGGGAGAGATAAGCTAAGGGAATCAAGTGCGTAGAATCCTGCTGGGATCAGAGACTAAGGAACGCAATTGTACCTTGAATCAGTGTGATATTGATTAGGGTTTAACTATAGTCCAGACCGAAGTTAGTTTGTAGTAGGCTAGTGTCTATAATGGCTTAATATAGTGTGGTGTTCAATATGGACTAGGTCCTAGGGTTTTTCTGCATTTGCGGTTTCCTCGTTAACAATTTTTTGGTGTCAGTGTTATTTCTATTCCGCATTATATTTTGTTATATAACTGAAATATCACAGGTTGTGCGTTATATCGATCAATTGTGAAATCCAACCTTTGGTAGTTGATTGGAAACTGATTGATCCTTGGATATTAGTTTTTGATACCATTCAAGTTTATATCTCTTGTATTTGATAAAGACTCGCATATTTCTATTTGCTTGAGTATAAAACAAATCGATAGATAGAGATATTAACTCCTTGATATACTTTTTATCAAGATTGAGTATGACTATTTAGTTGATTTTCTTAAAAGTATATTAGAGTTAGTCCATACAAATTTCTAATCAAAATATTGGGTGAGGTTGTTAGACCCCCGCTTTTTCAACAAGGTTGATATCAAAGTGTTCATATGGTTAACTTTGGTTAACTATTGTTAAGCCAACAAGGTTTACATGTTTAGGTACGGTTACCTATATCTAAATGAAGTCACTTTTCATCTTTGTGTAACAATCTAAGTTCGATCTAACAATTGAAAGATATTATCTTGAGTCTAATCCGGTTTTCATCTAACGGTGAATATTCAATGCTTTGTTACAAAGGTAACATTGATTGCGAACCCTGATTTGAAGACTATATAAGGGAGAACTCTAGTAACTGGGAAACCTAATCCCCATACCTCATGTGTGATACCAGTTACGACTAGAGTCGATTCTCCTTTAACCTAGGTTTTTCCTAAAACCATTATGGGTGAATGACTTAAAGACTTCATTGGGATTGTGAAGCCAGACCCAACTATTTTCTCTGTAGTTGTGTGTTATGATATTGCTTTGTTCTATCGTACTAAGTATTATATTCTCTAAGATTTGCTCGAGATTTAATCTCCAACAGGCAAGATAAAAAATAGTCACAAACATCTTCGTCTCATCATTTGTGATTCCACAATATTTTGTTTTGCTACCATACGATTAAGATTATTGTGAGATGATTGATATTACTAGGTTTTTCTTCGAGAATATAAGTCAGGTGTATCAATTAGTTCATGTTCACCTTGATTTATCAAAAGAAGGAACAAAACTCATAGGTATTTCTGTGGGAGGCAGATTTATCTATTCAATAGAATTTTCTGTGTGAGAAAAAAATTGTTTATCAAGTCTTCGACTTTGGTTCGTAGAAACTCTTAGTTGTGGGTGAGATCATCTAAGGGAATCAAGTGCGTAGAGTCCATATGGGAATCAGAGGCGTAAGAAACGTTACTTTACCTTGATCAGTGTGGGATTGGTCAGGGATCAACTACATTCCAGTACGAAGTTAACTTGTTATAGGCTAGTGTTTGTAGCGGCTTAATACAATGTGGTGTTCAAATCTGGACTAGGTCCGGGGTTTTTCTGTATTTGCAGTTTCCTCGTTAACAAAATTTCTAGTGTCTGTGTTATTTATTTTCCGCATTATATTTTTATATTATTAAAATATCACAGGTTGTGCGTAGTTCAATCAATTAGATAATCCAACCTTTGGTTGTTGATATAAATTGATTGGCACTTGAACATTGGTCTTTGGTACCGTTCAAGTTGTTTCTCATAATAATCAGGCTCACAGATTCTATCCATTTGATTTGATGATTACATTGAGAAACAGAGATACAACTCTTGGATATATTTTCATTGATTCAGTCTGATTGTCTAGTTGATTCTCTTGGAATTATATTGGAGTTTGTCCATACAGATTTCCTAAACGACATATTGGGTGTGGTTGTTAGACCCCCGCTTTTTCATTCATATTTCTCTTTATGATGTTTGAAACATTCCCAGGTGATATGATTATTTGTATGGGCAATTTTTCAATTTGATCCACAAATTAATTCATAGAACTAATATTGTTTAGGACCTTTGAACATCTAATTGTTAAATCATATTTCAATTTTTTTCAAAAGACATGCTTGACTCAAAACTTCCTCTTTGTAACTATACTGTAAGTCTTATGACATAGTCTTAATAGATATAATGATGGTATAGTGAGTAAAATAGAATGATTTAGTCTACACATACCTAATACAGAAGTTCTCCAAATATCTTCGTCGATCTTCAGTCTTCAAGGGTGATCTATGATACTCAACTACAATTCTAACCTAGTCCGAGACTTGACTTAGTAGACTAGAAATCAGGATATAATATTGATCATCTAACATTGACAACAAGCTTGAGATAACAACACTTGTGGGTTGAACCAAGTAATACTCTAACTGAATCATCTCAAGACCATTAGCAATTCATCAGTTTAACTAAACCATTATCCAACAATCTTCATCATGATCCCTAGTTCTCAAAAACCCTAAAATAATCCCACAAATCTTTTATTTCTCACTCTATAATAAAACATTAATCCAGATCTTCAAATCAGACAAACCTATTCTTTATTTTTTTCTTATCTGTCACCAATCAGATCCTGATATTTATTTATTTTTCACTTGTTTCCACTGTTGTTTTTATTTATTTATTAGGTTTTTATATTATTTTTTTCCCTCTAGGGGTTTTCCTTCAAAGTTGATTGCGATTACGAAAGGGGAAATTTTTGAAGTCCCAATTTCACATTTCTAAGGAAAGACATGTAACCCAATTGAAGTGTTATACATTTGATGCAGATGAAAAGATAACCCAATGGTCGCATATTTTGGAATTCTCGAAGCAAGTTAAATATCCATGGGTACTAATTGAAGATCTGAATATAATCCTCGACCAGGTAGAAAAAAAAGGTGGCAATAATACAAGCTCAAGCATCAAAGCTTTTGTAACACAAATAATAGACTTTCTAGGATTACAAGATGCGGTCTACGAAGGCGCCCCATTCACATGGTCAAACAACAGAAGTGGAAAGGCTAATATATGCGAGAGAGTTGACAGAGCTTTAATATCATATCAATGAATTCATATATTCCATAAAACTAAGGTAAGCCACCTAACAAGAGTTGGCTCTGACCATAATCCGATACTTTTCGATACCAACCCGAAATAAAAATATTAATCAAACCTTTTAGATGCCTCAGGGATCTCTCACCCCACACTATCAACGATTCTGGAGGCGTCTTGGAACCTTTATTCCTCAAATTCTTCTTCTAGAAACTATGTTCAAACCCGAAATCCCTTTCCTCTGATCTAGCCCAATGAAATTCAGACGTCTTCGGTAACATTCATATAAATATCAAAAATATTAACATCAAAATAGATAAGATTCATAAATTCGGAAACATATCGTCCAAAATAGATGTTCTAAAAAACCTTCAAGCTGAACTGGGTGAATGGTGCGAAATGAAAAATGATTACTATCACCTACTCTCAAGGGATATATTTTTTTAGAGAATATGATCAAAATATGGAATACTTCCATGCTTCTGCATAAAATAGGAAGAGAATCAATGATATCTTCTTAGAGAACCATCTGGTCTCTGGATCTCGGATCAAGATAAAATCAATTCCCTCTTAATCATTCATTTCACCTAAATAGGAACTTACCAAACGAATAACTACAATGTTGACCTTTCAGAAATTATCTAGCCCTGCATCTCAGATTCAGAAAATTTAGCCTTAACCCAAACTCCATCAAAAGAAGAAATTTGGTCAACTATTTCTAACATGAATCCTTGGGGGGATCCAGGCCCAGATGGTTTCCATCCGGGTTTTTTCAAAGCTAATTTGGATATATTAGGGCCGAATATAATAAAGGCTACACAAGATTTCTTTAAAACATAGATCATGGAAAATATTTTAACCACTCGTTCATTACTCTCATCCAAAAAATATCAACTCCACTAACCCCGGTAGATTTTAGACCTACCATCCTCAGCAATACAATTTATAAACTCATATAAAATCCTAGCCAACAGTTTAAAACCCATTTTAAATAGATTGATATCCTCAAATCAATCTGCCTTTTTATCAGGGAGGAAAATTACAGACAATATTATCATAGCTCATGAACTAATTCATTTGATGAAGAGTGAAGACCTTCAAAAAATAAAAAGGGTTTCTGAGCTCTCATGATCGATCTATCAAAATCCTTCGATAGAGTGGAGTGGCCTTTTATTAAAAAAATCCTTGTATCCTCTTTTGGATTTAGCGATGGCAGGGTAAACCTCATTTCTCAATGAATTTCCACCACTTCCTTTTCAATCCTTCTTAATGGATCCCCAGGGCCAAAGTTCCCCAACTCAAGGATTTTAAGACATGGTGACCCGCTATCTCCATATTTATTTCTAATTTGCATGGATATTCTTTCAAGACTTCTCGAAAAGGATACAAAAGACAACAAGATATCATGAATTAAAATAAAGTAGATGACCGCTGCCACGGTGGGACGACCGACCGAAAAAATTGATACAAAACTAAATTTTGCATTTGCAATTTAATTAATTCTGCAACAATAGCACGGAGTCGGACTTGTAAATCCGTAAAGTGAAATTACTGCTGCAGCAGTGGAGGGCCGACAGAAGTACCCTATTGACATTTATAAATGCCCGTATCATTCTATTTTACGCAGGAAATGGCCGACCAATTATCGTGTGTGTCCTTCATGTTCTTTTAATATATTTGCCATCAAAAGATAAAAGAAAACTATCGCTGTTGAATTTAATGGTGGAAAATTAATAAAAGTTTCAAACCAATAGCTTAAGATGTCATGCTTCAGGTGTATTTAGCATGAATACCACTCATCCTCTACAACACCAAGTAAAAGAGCCAATCATTGGTCTTGGAAATGATAAAAAATAATAAAACATTGTGAGAGATAATAAATTTTGCATTAGAGAAGGTAAAGTTTGCACTTTTATGAAGAAAAATTCAAAAAATCTATGAACATTTGCTTTCTCCAATGCAAAATACATTATCTCTTATTATTTTTTATCATTTCCAATGCCAATGATTGGCTCTTATCTTGTGTATGGGTGCACAAGATAACAAAACCCATTTTTAATATGCAATGAAAAAAAAGTAAAAGGTCTGAGGGAAACAGTAATAAAAAAATAGAATCGTGTCAGTTTAAAACAAAGAAGAAAGGTATTATATCTTTACTATTCTTTAGACGCATGACAAGAACGTGGCATGCGCCTTAACTCCACCTCTTGATCATAATAAAGCCTTAGTTTGTTTGTTTTTTCTCTAAAAAAGATACAACCGTGAGTTTCACGTTCTAATTTTTTTTCACTCACATAAACAAATCTAACTCAATCTGCTATTATAGGAATACAAATTAGAGGTACAACAACAACATATTTCGCACAATCTCAATCGATATCGGTTATGTGAATAAATCGATCTAAACCGATGGATTTAATGGATTATTCGTTTAACTTTGAACTATGAAATGGTGCGGGGGTTGCAAGATTGGTAGAAAACTTTCAACTAAATTATGGCCTAATGGATAGGGATACGGTTTGTAGGAATTATTGGTTAGTCTAGTTACTGGATATTCCAGTCCTAGAAAACTTTTACTGGCACCAGATTATTTACTCTCTAGTCCAAAAACTTTGTGGAGTTTATAAAGTGTGTTTTCTAAATGCCTAAAACACCCTTCCAGATCTAATTAGTATGTAGTAACATATGTAGTATCAATACATAACATACTACATATTGGTATGTAGTATCAATGCATAACATAATACATAACATACTAGTATTATTACATATGTTACTAGTATGTAGCAACATATGTAGTATCAATACATATGTAGTATTAATACATAACATAACACATATTGGTATGTAGTGATGCTTATGGAGAGCATAAAAGAGGGTTTTTACATAGTACAATATGTTAGGGTTAGCAGAGTAATTTTACTCTTTTCAAACCTTTTTTGGACTAACGAGTAAATAATTTTTCCCGCTAGACTAGCCATTAACCCATGTCGGGTTTAGTGGACTAAAGTTCCCATACGGTTTTGGTTCAACCCGTTACTTCGTCTCCTTCACCCGAGATTTAATCCAAAATTTATGCATATTTTCTTTGCATCTCTGCTTTTTAAAAATTTGAATTTCTTACTTGTGTGTATGATTGAATTGGATTAGCCAAATAAATTTGATTCATCTTACTTTTGAGATGGATTTGGTATTCTAGTGAGTAATAATTAGGATACTGTCGAAGAAGATTGGAATTGGGGGTAATCTGTAAATAAGTTCAAAATTAAAATTAGAGTTGTTGTTTCTCTTTGAAGCAATGATACTGGTGGTGTTGGTTTCTTGAATTGAAGGAATGATAGAGGTGGTGATGTATCTGTGATTGTGTTCTACGTGGTAAATATGGACGAACGACTCATTGATAATGATGTGTGGTAATTAGGTTAGGGTTTTATAATGGTTTGTGTATGATGATTAGGTGGTGCTGCTAGTTACGAAGGAGGTGGTGATGAAGAAATAGCGTAGCGGAGATGGTGGTGAAGGAATTATAGAGAAATCGAGAGGAGGAGGAAGAAGAAGAAAAAGGGAGGAAAAATAAAAAATTTGGAGGTGGCCGGGATTCGACTCCACGACCTCTAATTATATTCCGTTTTTTTGTTTTTTTCATTTCACATAAATGTCCTCAACTTTATTAATTGTTTACGTTTGTTTAATGATGGAAAAAAGAATCAAGGAGGAGCAGTGAAGTCCTTTCATCGTTGAACCAAATCCCATTTTTTTGTGAAATTGGAAAAAAAAGTCACGTCCCATATTGACATAAAGTCACCATATATGGAGTCCTCCCTCACTTCGCTCGGTCGGCCTAATAAACATGCCCCTACTACATCCCACATCTTCTTCGCCGATGACTTTTTCTGTTTACCAAAGCAGACCAAGGAGAAGCACAAAATTTATTGGATATATTATCTAAGTTCCGAGAAATAACGAGGCAGATAGTGAACCTGCAGAAATCAAGTATCTACTTTAGCCCTAAAATGCATCCCAAACACATAAAAATTATCGCAAAATTCTTAAAGTTATGTTGATAACCAAAAAAGACATATACCTCGGAACACCTTTATTCTTTGATAGAAATAGAAAATAAAATTTCGAACCACATTTCCAAAGATATTGTAATACCTTACAAGGTTGGAATGCGAATCTATTATCTCAAGCGGGCAGGACAATCCTAATTCAATCAATTCTCCAAGCTTAGTTGACATATCAGATGGAAATATTAGCTCTTCCTAAAGAGACGTTAGATAAATTAGACAAAATTCAAAGGAATATTTGGTGGGAAAAGATAAGTCTAAAGGGAGAGGTGGGTATATAAAGACGTGGTTAGGCATGTGTAAACCAAAATCTCAGGGAGGATTGGGAATTAAAAAATCCCCATAATTTCAATAATTTCCTTCTAACGAAGCTAGGAAGCAGAGTAATAACAGAAAAAGATCAATTGTGGGTGAAGCTGCTAGAAGAAAAATATTACCATGATTCAAACCCTTTCGAACCAACGAGAAACTATAAGATCTCTTAGATGTGGACAAGCATCCAAAAAGGTCTCAATATTATAAGAGGAAATTGTGTCCGGCAAGTGAAAAAGGGCGAAGATTTGGGAAGACAACTGAATTCCTAATACAGACAGAATAAATAAACCAAGCGACAAATTAGACCCTCTACCGCAAAGAGTTCAAGAGCTTCTAAATACGGAAGGGTCTTGGGACACTGGGAAAATATATGATTTATTCTCGCCAGAAATAAAGGAAAAAATCTTAGCTATTACTCCGAATAAGGAGAACAATCAGTTGTAAACATCATAGATTTGGGAATTTCACGGCTAAAAATATAACTGAAACGCGGATTAGATAATATTCACGGATGCTTCGTTCAAAAAGGAGAACTTATCCATGGGATATGCTTTCATCCTGTATTCGGTCGACCAAGAAGATTTTATACATTTATCAGCAGGCTCAGATTGGGTATCTTTGGCTTTGCCCGCAGAAGCAAAAGCTCTTATAAAGGCGCTCTCTTGGATAAAAGACAATCTTCTTTCATTTTCATTGTTACAGATTGTAAAATGCTAGCGGATTCTATCAACAAAAAATGATTTAATATTTCTTGGACATCAGAGAATACTATAGAAGAAATTTTGCATTATCTAGAAAAATTACCACAGGCTAAGGTAACATTCATTAACAAGGTTCACAATGCAGCTGCAGACTCAATAACTGAAGAAGCAAAGATCAGAAGACTACAACACATGTCAAAGCCTTTGCAACAAGTGAAAAAAGGAAGCATTAATTCTAATGTTTTTGATAAAAATAAAATTGTAGACCTGATGTATTATATTGCTTAGTTTATATACTATTCTTTTCTATAAAAATAAAAAAAGAGGCGAGACATGAGTCATCCTACCAGAGTATGGAATCCTAATTAAAAAATTTGTTTCATCATAAAATTTGATGAAACCAATTTTGAAAATTGGGATTTTTGTATCAATTTTAAAAAAATTGGGGTTTTTGTATCAATTTTGTTTAAAATAGAATTTTAATGGATCCCAACATTTGAATGGGTTTTTGTACCACAAGTTTGGTCAATTTGAGTTTTTATGACTAGTTCTGAATTTTAAATAATATTCGAACTATATATAATTCATATATTGGGGCACGATACTTTAATTTTTCGGTGGTTGCCAACATGTGTCGACAATGTTCTACCACTCCTATTCGTAGGATTGTAACCAAGTTCGGCTTCCCTGGATCCATCTCCACTCATTTGATAGTATTATTTGTCTAACTTCGAGAGTTTAAGTTATAATTTCTAGGCTATAACTCTATCTCCCACCTGAAAGTGAAACCTTGATTTGAGATTGTCCCATTTTATTTATGGTAACGAAAACAATAAGTAGGATTAGAGCTGTCAACGGGGCAAGCTAGGGTCAACCCGGCCCTAGCTTGTGAACCCGTTGACAAGCTAGGGTCAACCCTAGCCCTAGTGCTATTCATCAACAAGCCCAAAATCCCAACCCTAGCTTGTCCGCGGGTTGGCTTGTAGGGTTCACGGGTTGGCTTGTTAGTTATCATAACAACCAAAAAAAATGTTGAAAGTTAAAAAAAAAAAATGTTTAAAATTACGCGTTAGGGAGGATTGAACCTAGCTCAAACTAGGTGTTCACTTAGCATAACAACCACTTTGGACTACAAATGAACACGTTTCTATTAGATAAAATCTTTAAAATAGGTAACTAACAAGCCAACCCGTGAACCCGCGGGTTGACCCTAGCTTGGCTTGTTTTCTACTAGGGTTAGATATGCCAACCCTAACCCGGCTTGTTTAGACAACAAGCCAAGCCGGGCCGGGTTGAAACAAGCCAAGCTAGGTCCAACCCGCGGGCCGGGTTAGGAATTGACAGCTCTAAGTAGGATCGCTATAAAGTAAAGTGGGTTACTCTTATCAATATATTTTCATGAATGTTTGAGGTACCTTATTGTTTTAGAAGAATAAGACTATTAATTTACAAAAAATGATAAACGCACCACGAGCTGAAATCCACGTATCCCGACAGACTCAGTGAGGTGGGATCCACACGAAACTCACCCTCATGCTAAACTATTGGGTTAGGAGGGATCCATCCCACTATATTTATCGGGGACTATCTTGGGATTCAGCCCGCAATGAGTGTAGTAGTACCGATTAATTTATTTAGAAAGAAAATCTAGTTATAAGTATGTTTGTGTTAGAATATATACACCGAGATGATTATCGTGGTGGTCAACCTCAAGATGAAATGTTCAATACTCAAGATTCAATCTAGCTATTGGAAGATCAACAAAGATCAAGCTATGCAGGAGATCAACGGAGATATATTCAAGTTTCAAGATTAGAGATTAGAAAATCTTGTGTAAGTTAGATAGTTTACTAGATAAATTAAATATCTAGATAATTTCCTATTATTCATATATTCTAGTTAATTAGGATATATTCCATAAAATAATATTATATCTTAGTTATTCTTGTATTCACTCTATAAATATAGAGTTTTAATGTAATTGTCATAATCCCAGCTACATCAAAACTGATGATCAATAATAATTCACCATTATGGGTTTCTCCGCGGACGTAGGTCGATAATGTAGCGCCCCTAAGCTAGCAGTTGACTAATCCAAGAGATTAACTAAATAAGAGGCACTAAAACTAAAACATTTACTTAAACAATGAATTAAGAAATCTTCTACAAAACTTAACCCAAAACTAGCCCCGCTCAGAAATATATACATACAAGAACTCCTCTCAAATGATACATATACAATAATTATTTTGTTAGCAAATAGAATATACAACATAATATACATAGCAAAAATAATCTAACAAGCGGAGTCAACTTCTCGGAACTTTCGCTGCGAAACTCTGATCTGTCTCTGAAACTAAAAGTGGGAAAGGGTGAGCACATCATCCCTAAAAGGGGTGCCCAGCAGGAATAACATTTAACTCTAATGTAATCATAAACAAGAGTTGGAAAACAATACATGTTTTCCCAAAGATTAAAAAATGACCAAGTCACTGAAATAAACAAACATGTATATGGACAAACTCCTTCTTCAAACAATGTACTAATATGGTTGTGCAATCCCGAACTCGCTGATCCACACTTAATCGTACCTATGGATATCGACAATCCGAACTCGCAACTGCCGACTAATATATCATATAAAATCTCTAGGTATAAATGTGAAGGAGCGTATCCTATATACCACAGGTGGAAATTCTTATTTCCCATAACAATTCATGACGACAATAAAACATTACACGTCCTTTCCAAACCATGGAAAGATTAACAGAATTAACAGAATAATCGTAATGCAATTTAAACAAAGCATGGAATGCACAACTAGACAATGCATGAGTTTATAAAACAAAGACTTTCTGTTTATAAGTGAAAATAGCTTCTGCCGATTTCGGTAAATTCGGTAGGTGAGTGAGAAACTGGTTTAAACCCTAAACAAATGTGCTGCACATTGAGCACTTTTAGGTTCGAGAGATCAATCTGTACAAGTCCGGCCTAAACCAAGAAATGGTCGTTCCATACTTGCTTCTGTCATAAAGAGGAAGAGAATGGGTTGGTTTTTGGGAGGGAAGGAAGGAGAGTGTGAGACCAGAATAGTCTATTCTGGAAGAGCAATTGGGTTTCTACAACTTGTTTTCAAAAAAGTACCAGAGCTCACGAGGGGAGCTAGCAGGTAAGTATTCTGAGTGTTCTCTTGTCCGAATGAACTTGTTTTTTGGAATGGAAATAGGTGAGACCTATTTATACAAATTGTGGTAGAAACATACTCTGGTCTCATTAAGGAGTGAGGAGTAAATGGGAGGAGGTGGTAACCGTATGCATGGATTTGATGTCTCATAAAGTGGCTAACGCATGAAATTGATTTTCATGAAACTGTTAACGTTATGGAATTGATGTCCATAAAGTTTGTTAACTCACGGCTTTATGTCCCATGAACATTTCCCACATAACTCCCATATTTACTAGGCGCATCACCCTTATGACACTTCCTTATGAGGGGCGTAGTGTACGCCACACGTTGTAGACCACCAAACCAATACCCAAAGAGAATCCCCCTATTTGTGTTGATGTCTCGAATGTTTTTAGAAAACATGTAAAACGTTGTTGTGGCTTGGCTAGTTGATCTTGGGGAACTTTCTAGCTAGGTGAACTTCGACGGTCGAGATATTACATCTTGAGAGGAGGAGAAACAGTTAATCGTTTCACGCCTTTGTTTTGGTAGCCGTGTAGTGAGGTCCAACAGGGTGGCACAGCCAGGGTGTGTTTAGACTTGGTGTGAGGAGCCAAGGGTTTTCCATGGGCGCATGGCGTGACTAGATAGGACTAGGTGCGCGACCAAGCTATGGTTTCGGGTCTAAGGTCGTGAGGGGACTTTTAGACGGCCAGGATTTGCTCCTGGGATTGAAGGGCAACCGTTGATGAGAGCCTGGCTTCAATTTGGTATCCGCATGGGGAAGGCCAGTATGGTGGCGCGGCTTGAGGGGCCATGGCGAGGTATGGTGCGGCTAGCTTGGCTAGGTATGTGACCAAGCTAGGGCTAAAGTCATGAGGATACTTTTTACGGCCAGGATTTGCTCTTGCGATTGAAGGGCAACCGTGGATGGGCGCTTGGCTTCAATTTGGTAGCCGCATGGGGAAGGCCAGTATGGTGGCGTTGCATGAGGGTCCATGGCGAGGAATGGCGCGGCTAGCTTGGCTAGGTACGTGACCAAGCTATGGCTAAAGTGATGAGGAGACTTTTTACGGCCAGGTTTTGCTCCTGGGATTGAAGGGCAACCGTGGATGGGCGTCTGGCTTCAATTTGGTAGCCACATAGGGAATTCCAGTATGGTGGCGCATCATGAGGGGGCATGGCGAGGCATGTCACGGTAGCTTGGCTAGGTGCATGACCAAGCTTGGGCTAAAGTCATGAGGAGAATTTATACGACAATGATTTTCTCCTGGGATTGAAGGGCAACCATTGATGGGCGCCTGGCTTCAATTTGGTTTAGAAACCATAATTGGTTCCCTTCACTAGAACCACTATAGAATTATAGTACGGAGTCGGATTTTGATGGTCCGCCCCTCAAATCAACCGGAAAATAATTTCATATCTCCTTACGTTGGGAGATTTAGGTTTTGAACTCGTTCGGGAGGGAAAAACATCCTGAAAGAAAAACTCAGGAAGATTTCATGAGGGACGGTGGCATGGCCAGGCTATAATGGCATGACTTGGCGTAGCATGGCATGCTTTGGTGTGGTTTGGCATATGGGGACAAAGGTTTTACATGAGTGCATGGTGTGGCTAGGGCTAAGGAATGGCGTGACTAGCTCATGCTAGGTGTGTCTGGCATGATTTTCCATTGGCACACGAGACGTGGCTAGCATGGCTAGGGCCATGGCACGGTGCGGATAGCTTGGGCTAGGCGTGGCTGGCATGATTCTCCATTGGCACGCGGGGTGCGGCTAGCATGGTTGGCATGCTTTGGCGCGGTAGGGTGTGGCTGGCATGATTTTCCATTGGCACACGAGATACGGATAGCATAGCTAGGGCCATGGCACGGTGCGATTGGAATGGCACGACTAGCTTGGGCTAGGCGTGGCTGGTATAATTTTCCATTGGAACGCGGGGTGCAGCTAGCATGGTTGGCATGCTTTGGCGCGATAGGGTGTGGCTGGTATGATTTTCCATTGGCACACGAAATGCGGCTAGCATAGCTAGGGCCATGGCACAGTGAGATTGGCATGACGCGGCTAGCTTGGGCTAGGCGTGTCTGGCATGATTCTCCATTGGCACGCAGGGTGCGTCTAGCATGGTTGGCATGCTTTGGCGCGGTAGGGTGTGGCTGTCATGATTTGTCATTGGCACACGAGATGCGGCTAGCATAGCTAGGGCCATGGCATGGTGCGATTGGCATGGCGCGGCTAGCTTGGGTTAGGCGTGGCTGGCATGATTTGCCATTGGCACGCGGGGGAATTAGGGTTTGGTTTGCCGTAACCATAATTTGAAAAAATATACCCTGGTAATTATTAGGGATATATTAATAGCTTTTATTAATGCGCCTAGTAAATGCTTATTTTAAATGTCTGCTAGGGTTTAGCGTTTTACGATTTTAACCCTAAACTAAAGACCACCATCAACATTAAGTCCCCTGCTTAGCTCGGAACATGTGCCTTGTTGTGGGGTAAGCATATGATGGTAACAGATAACGTAAATCATTGCAAAGATGGTCAGGATAGCCCGATTAACCTTTTAAGTGGTAGGGCGAGTTTTGTTTTTCCATGTTGGTGGACACGGCAAAGGGGACGCGGTCTCGAAAGGTGGAGCAGGTGGGTAGCTTTGAAAGGGCCGAGAGGAGGCGTGGTCTTGGCCACGGCAATGGTATGGTGGAGAATGCAGTGGTGGCTAGGCGTGGTGAGGCCACGACAAAATGGAGTGATGGCTTGGCCTGGGCCGTGGAAAGGTGAGGCGCGGTTTGGATCATGGCAATGAGAGGCGCGGTTTGGAACATGGCAAGGCGAGGCGCGGTCTAGCACGATGCGGCTTTAGCAGGAAGGGGAGCCACATAAATGGCATGGGCGTTCTTCGGCGCGGGACCGGTTTCATATTTTCCATTCTTGGCTCAAAATAGGAAATCCTCTCTTCGCTCGAACTCCCACATATCATGTCCATATAAAAGGAGGACCAGCTTCCCCTCTTTACACTTATCTATTCTTCCCAGCTGCGTAACAATAGTAGAGAGGAGCAGATGAGCAAACCCTAGTTATGTCTTCAAACACTTTTCCTTTGATTTTCCCTCTCCCTTTTTTTGTTGTTGGTGTAAACCCTAGGTGTAGGCGCTCCTTTTCATGACCCTGTAGAAAATTAGCGTGAATCCTAGGTATTTTTGCCCTAGCTTGTCATGGCACATAGGCATGAACACCATAGTAGCCTTGACGGCCCCTTCTCACTGTGCAAAGCAGGTGCGTGACGGTGATTTCCATGTCCCTTCATGAAAACCTAGTTTTTTAGGGTTTGCTCTTTGTTTTGGTCGTTGGACGCATCTATCTGGCAGGGAGTGAGTCTCCTGGTTGCGTGTAGTCGTGATGTAGAGTATGCCAGCCCCATTATTAATTAAAATATTTTTACAATAGACCTTGGAACCAATTGACTTGTGCCCAGAGTGGCTCCCTTGCGTCTAGTAATAATGATTCCTGCATACTTTGTGTAATAATTCCTGCTCCTCTTGTTCCTTTGTAGTTATCGTAGCGGTGAAAGACACCGTAAGATAATTTCGTTAAGATGTCAACTGTTTCTGAGGTACCGAAAGATGTGAGTAATTCCAAGCCAAACATAGACGACGAGTTCTTCACAACATCATCCACGTCTAAGAGGAACCATCCTCAATACATGCCAATCGTCTTGACCGGTTCGGAGAGTGAAGGAGAAAATCGATTGGCTCGACCAGAAGGCGTAATTAGGTTTTGCCTTCAGAGGGAAAAATATTATGCCTCTCCTATCGAATTTAAAATCCCTGCAAGTCCGCTGTGCTCCTTTGAAAAATGGGTACAATTCATGATGGATCAGGAAACTGTAAAGACCAATTTGACCAGGGCGCAGATTGTCGTGTTGTTGCGGCTTCTGCAGTGCTTTAGATTAGGAAAGACATTCCAGGGTTGGTTGCTTTTGTTTCCATATGGTGCTCGGACACTCATACGGCCGTATGCAGATAGGGTGAGATGACCATTTCTTTGGAAAGTGTGGCTGTACTGCTGAACCTTCCCGTGGTTGGAAATCTTGATGTTAATTTGTATGCTGATGAAGAAGAAATGCATGCCGCTCTAGTTTCGAAATCAAAGGGGTTCGTTCTGAAAGAGAATGAGACGAAGTTCTTCTATGACTGGTGGGTGTGCCAGTGGTTTCCTGACGCGTTAGAGCCAAACCAGAAGAATAGTACGCTTCACGTTGCGGCATTCTTGGCCCTTTGGCTATCCAGAGATATTTTTGATGACTGCTCGGGCAAGAAAGAAATAATACATGGACTTATCAAGTTTGCCATAAAATTGGAAAAAGGTGTCGTTCTTCCCCTTAGTGGTTTGTTTTTTGGTTCCCTATATGCACACCTGGACTAGCTGGTTTCGGACATGCGCGCCTCGAATGGTCATATGAAGGTGAATTCGTACGTTCATGCCGCCTTTCTCCAGGCATGGTTGTGGGAGCATTTCGCGAAGTATGCACCGAAACCGTTGGACATACTTCCTGAGCCCTGGGGCGGCTCTAGAATACTGCGTTGGTCGAACAGGTGCCGAAAAACCAGTCCGAAATTGATTAAGTTTCTTGACAACTCGTATGCGGTTAATTTTCGTCCATGGGCTTTGGTGCATGCGTCCATGACTCAGGTTAATACCTTCGCTCCAGTTTCGAACATGTCTTTGTCTTTTGATGATGAGGGTTTGAGCATTGGAGAGATGGTGTTCATGCTCAGCTATACACCTGGTCACGTGCCATATTTTATCCGAGGGGCTTGCAAAGCGATTTCTTATAAGATTGATAGGGCTGCTCAACATATGACCAAGGGGTCCCACTTGATTTCCAGCTGGTTGTTCAAGAAACTCTATTGTCGACTATTCTTGATGTTAGTGTTCTTGTTCCGGGTAAAAGTCTGTCATTTCTCGGGGAGCGGAGTCCATCAAAGACCTCCAAATATAACGCGTTTTGGCAGGATGAATTCCTTGTTATCCAGGAATTTGTGAGGTCTGTGGTGAAGATTACATGTGGTAGGCCTTCCGTCGAGGTTTTATCGAAACATCCGTTGTTGAGGGATATCTCTTCGACCAAAAAAAAATATGTTGGTCCAGACATGGACAGTCCCCAAGTGAAGGAGCGAAGATCTAAGAATCGTGCAGGTGGTTTCCAGTTGGATCCCACGGCTTTGCCGTCTTTTAGTTCATCCAATATGTGGGTATGTGTGGTTCTCTTCTCGACTTAGCTTGGATCGTTTATATTCCCTTCCCCCTTTTATCTGTTTATTTCATATTTTTTTTGAGAAGGCATCTTTGTATTTTCGTCCAGGGTTTCAGCAGCACAAACGCCTTTGCCAGACTTGCAAGCAGCCAGAAAACATCGCTTTTCGAGACAGAGGATTGCGAGGGCGAGCCTATCCATGGTGATAAAGAATCTGAGAAGGATGAAAGTTCCGAGTCTGGTGGTGGTGCGAGCAATTCTTCCGATAGCAGTGTTGAATCTTCGTCTGGTCAATCTAAAACTGAATCGGTGAGTCCCCTCCATTTTTTTTTTGCAGCAAACTAAATCTTGATTTTTTTTTAGGAGGAAATGGCTCTTGAGGATGATCTTGAAGGGGAAGACCACCAGAGAGAAGACGTAAACATGTTTCCTACTGCGGAAACTGCACCAGCCAGCAATTTGAACATGAAGATTTATTATCTTGAGAGCGCCGCCTCGACTCAGGTGGAGGAGGGCGCTTCGAGGGGTGAAATTGTAGTTAGGGATCTCCTGCCAGTTATTGGTTCAGTTGCAGGCGCCATCTTTGACCCTCCATACTTGGTCCCTTTCCCAGGCCATGTGCTAATTGGAGGCATCAGCGTGCCGGCTAGATATGTGACGTTATACACCAAGATCTGGGAGAACTATGGTCATATCTCCACGACTAAGAAGATCACCAGTCGACATGCGTTGGTCAAGCGTGTGGAGGAGGCCTTGTATTCGATTGATGAGATGTGCAACGTGACTGGTTATACGGTTTCTGTGGATGTAATCTCGAGCTGGAAGTTCCATCATGACATGTGCATAGGCTTTGAATCCAACATTCCTTGGTTAGTTTAAGGTCTCTCTGCTGCTGAAAGGTTGCTGGGCGAAACAGTCGAAGGTCCATCCGCGGATACGGTGAAGAAGCATGAAGAAGAATTCAAAAAATTACGCCGGCGATTGAAATTGAAAAGGGCAACCCTCCAGAGCACAAAGGAGGCCTTCTCCAAGAGGAGCAAGCCGTTGTTGGAAAACTTTCATTGAATGTATATCTATCTTCTGGACCTCTTACCTTTAGGTTTTTTTTTTTGAAAGGCAAAAGAGACTCCGGGCTTTTGATTTTCTGGTTTTCTGGGGTTGATGGACAAAATTTACCTTGACAATTTTGATTATATATTTTTGGATAAATGTTTTAGAATTGAAACGGCTATGAATGAAAGTGATGCACACATCCCAAGTAGTCCATGGAATCGTGTGTTGGTAGATGACACAGGATGAAATATGGTTATAGGTTTTATCAAACTTGAAAAATCAGACCACGTATTTTTCCAGAATAAGACTTACTCGGTTTTTCAGGTCTTCTGATGAAAATAAAATTTCTGGGCGAAGGACCAAGTTTTTCGAAAAACATGGTTGAGGGAAGTCCCCAGTGTTCCGAATCGTTGCTGAGTTTTCTAATGACCGAGCCATCAATCCCTGGGCGGACCGTTTTTCTTCTAACCATTGGGGAGTCCCCAGCCATCCCTTGTTGTGTCATGACTGATAATCGAGTCGTCGAGTGACTGAGTCGGAGTGAGTGTCCTTCTCCTACCATCTTGACGCCTAGGTCGAAGAACGAGATTGGCAGTCGAAAATTGACATTGTAACCGATAGATCAATCCTCCTGCCGTGGTCTCTAATTGTTTATAGGTGAAAATATCTTCTACCAATTTCGGTAAATTCGGTAGGTGAGTGAGAAACTGGTTTAAACCCTAAACAAATGTGCTGCATGTTGAGCACTTTTAGGTTTAAGAGATCAATCTGTACAAGTCCTACCTAAACCAAGAAATGGTCATTCCAGACTTGCTTCGGTCATAAAGAGGAGGAGAACAGGTTGGTTTTAGGGAGGGAAGCAAGGAGAGTGTGAGACCAGAATAGTCTATTCTGGAAGAGCAATTGGGTTTCTATAATTTGTTTTCAGAAAAGTACCAGAGCGCACGAGGGGAGCTAGCAAGTAAGTATTCTGAGTGTTCTCTTGTCCGAATGAACTTGTTTTTTGGAATGGAAATAGGTGAGACCTATTTATACAAGTTGTAGTATAAATGTACTCTGGTCTCATTAAGGAGTGAGGAGTAAATGGGAGGAGGTGGTAACCGTATGCATGGATTTGATGTCTCATAAAGTGGCTAACACATGAAATTGATTTTCATGAAACTGTTAACGTTATGGAATTGATGTCCATAAAGTTTGTTAACTCACGGCTTTATGTCCCATGAACGTTTCCCACATAACTCCCATATTTACTAGGCGCATCACCCTTATGACACTTCCTTATGAGGGGCGTAGTGTACGCCGCACGTTGTATACCACCAAACCAATACCCAAAGAGAATCCCCATGTTTTTGTTGATGTCTCGAATGTTTTTGGAAAACATGTAAACCGTTGTTGAGGCTTGGAAAGTTGAGCTTGGGGAACTTGCTAGACAGGTGACTTTCGACGGTCGAGATGTTGCATCTTGAGAGGAGGGGAAACCGTTGATCGTTGCACGCCTTTGTTTTGGTAGCCGTGTAGCGAGGTCCAATAGGGTGGCATGATCAGGGTGTGTTTAGACTTGGCGTGAGGAGCCAAGGGTTTTCCATGGGCGCATGGCGTGACTAGCCTGTACTAGGTGTGCGACCAAGCTATGGTTTCGGGTCTAAGGTCGTGAGGGGACTTTTAGACGGACGGGATTTGCTCCTGGGATTGAAGGGAAACCGTTGATGGGCGTCTGGCTTCAATTTGGTAGCCGCATGGGGAAGGCCAATATGGTGGCGCGGAATGAGGGGCCATGGCGAGGCTAGCTTGGCTAGGTACGTGACCAATCTAGGGCTAACATCATGAGAAGACTTTTTACGGACATGATTTGCGCCTGGGATTGAAGGGCAACCGTGGATGGGCGTCTTGCTTCAATTTGGTAGCCGCATGGGGAAGGCCAGTATGGTGGCGCGGCATGGCGCGGCTAGCTTGGCTAGGTACGTGACCAAGCTAGGGATAAAGTCATGAGGAGACTTTATACAACCAGGATTTGCTCCTGGGATTGAAAGTCCACCGTTGATGGGCGCCTAGCTTCAATTTTGTTTAGAAACCCTAATTGGTTCCCTTCACTAGTACCGTTACATAATTGTAGTAAGAACTCAGATTTTGATGGTCCGCCCCTCAAATAAACCGGAAAAGAATTTCTTATCTCCTTACGTGAGGAGATTTAGGTTTTGAAATCGTTAGGGAGGGCAAAACATCCTGAAAGCAAAACTCAGGAAGATTTCATGAGGGACGGTGGCATGGCCAGGATATCATGGCATGCCTTGGAGAAGCATGGTATGCTTTGATGTGGATTTGCATATGGGGCCAAAGGTTTTCCATGAGTGCATGGCATGGCTAGGGCTAGGTGTGGTAATTTGCATGGCACACGCTAGCATGGCTAAGGCCATCAGGATTGGCAGGTGTTGGGCTAGGCGTGTCTGGCATGATTCTCCATTGGAATGCAGGGTGTGGCTAGCATGGTTGGCATGCTTTGGCGTGGTAGGGTATGACTGGCATGATTTTCCATTGGCACACAAAATGCGGCTAGCATATCTAGGGCCATGGCACGGTGCGGTTGGCATGGCACGGCTAGCTTGGGCTAGGAGTGGCTGGCATAATTTTCCATTGGCACGCGGGGTGCGGCTAGCATGGTTGGCATGCTTTGGCGCGGTAGGTTGTGGCTGGCATGATTATCCATTGGCACACGAGATGCGGCTAGCATAGCTAGGGCCATGACATGGTGCGATTGGCATGACGCGGCTAGCTTAGGCTTGGCGTGGCTGGCATGATTCTCCATTGGCACGCGGGGTGCGGCTAGCATGGTTGGCATGCTTTGGCGCGGTAGGTTGTGGCTGGAATGATTTTCCATTGGCACACGAGATGCGGCTAGCATAGCTATGTCCATGGCACGGTGCGATTGGCATGGCGCGGCTAGCTTGGGCTAGGCGTGGCTGGCATGATTTTCCATTGGCACTCGGGGGAATTCGGGTTTGGTTTGCCGTAACCCTAATTTGAAAAAATATACCCTGGTAATTATTAGGGACATATTAATAGCTTTTATTAATGCGCCTAGTAAATGCTTGTTTTAAATGTCTGCTAGGGTTTAGCGTTTTACGATTTTAACCCTAAACTAAAGACCACCATCAACACTTTCGTAAAAAGAAACAACAATGATTACAACCGAGTCAAATGCATTCCCACCTCTTTTGATGACAAGCCACGCCTACCTCGAGATCCACGATCCACTGGTTCGTCCGTTGAATCGAACGTTGTTAATAATGAACTGTTAATCACACAAGAACTCTAAGATTCTAGCCAAAATGACTCACACAAGAATTATACAAATCTAACTAATAGTCCTAAGCCCATTTACGTTTCTATACCCTTTTATTATCTATCTTTAGCCCATCTAAGGTTTAATAATTCAGTTAGGTTGTTTCTATAATTCACTAAATAAGTCTAGCTAACAACTACAACTTTGTAGAAGAAGCCAATGGCTAAATCAGACCATAAGGGTCCAATACATCAAAATATGAAAACTATAAGCCCAAGCCCACTAAAGAACCCCACTACACAAGGCCTAGCCTAACAGGTTCACTAACGGTCAAATGGTTCAACTAACAGTCAACGTCCAGTCAAAAATCAAAGTCCAGGGTAAATGGTCAAGGTCAAGTCAACTCAGGTCAAGATCTGTAACTCAGCGAGTTAACACCGATTCAACTCAGTCATACAACTGAGTCAGTTAAACAAGTTAGTCAGACATCTGACTAAGATGACTAATAGGTCTAATTCCATTACAACTTCAATTCCTACAACACATCTTTCTTCTTTATCATTTAAACTTCAATTCATTCATTCAAACAAACTTTGAATTTCAAATACAATTAAGAACTCTTATTACCTGCAACTGCAGTAACTACAAGCCTTCTCTGAGACTGACAGTTGATTCTACAATCATCACTATCAATTACTTCTTTAGAGATTCTTCCCTGCAACACATTCATCTAAACCCAAATACATTTAAGAGTTAGTCACAATATCCTCAGTTGTAGTTTAAGACAAAACTTATCTATCACTGTAACATCATTACTCATATCCAGTCTCCAGTATAATTAGCTCATACATATAACTTCATCTCATGCAATATTTTTGCAATTCCATTCAACAAAAATTGAATCTGTTGCTCCACCAGAATCACAAATACACCACCATCCAGTCACATACTCTAAATACTTCTTGGCCCTGAGATTTTAACAACATCCCATCCATGCTCAAACTCAATTTTAACACCTCTGCAATCCTAATTCATTACCACCTGAAGCTCAACTCCACTTTTCCACTAAACCATACATTCACAACAACAACAACAACAACAATCATAACACCATATCCATCACAATCCATTCAACAGATCAATCACTAACACCACTGACTTATCATACAATTCCTATAGAATCATTCTTGATCAGTTCCTCTAATAATCCAACTCAAGTAATCATGTAACAGTTCACCACCATCTATAATACTAACTTATCACAATCAAAGACTCAAATCCATAACCACCATCTCCAGTTATTCCCTGCCTCAGTTAATAGTTCACTACAATAGTTTCTCCTCCAGTTCCATACACATACATCTATCTCAAATATAAGACCAAATACTCAACTCATAAACTCAACAACTCAAAATTAAATTCCGAAGTTCCAAATCAACTTACCATTTTCACCTGAGTCTTGAATCAACACCAAAACCCATCTATTACTTCCATAATCATCGTCTTCTCCATTTTGAATCATTAGCATCAGCATGTCCCAAAAACCCCAATTCTCATCACTGAAACCCTAATTATAATTTGGGAAAGAACACATAAGCCCTAACTGTCTTCACTCTCTAATTCAAACCCAAAATATCAATTAACTCTTTAATTAATCAAACCCATCTTCTAATTCCGTCTATATCTTCTTAATTCTTACTCAAACCGAATTCAAACACAACATGCAGAAACCCTAACCCCTGAATTCTTCACTGTATCAACATCACTCTCATCTCTTCATTAACGACAACAACATCTTCTAGTTCATTTGTTCTAATTCACCGATGGACTCTTTTTCAAACCATCTATCAAAATCATCACACAACTTTTACAGAGAAGGGACAGAGGAGCAGGATAAGAAAAGAGAAACGAGAAGAAGAAATAAGAAAGAAGAAGATAAGAATTCTTCTCGATTTGGTCTTGATAAGTTTAGCCAAAATTGCTAATGGAACCTGTCCAAATGATAAGGGCAGCCAGGAGGTTTATGTCAAAATGGTTAATTTGTCCTTCATACAGAACTGATAATATCTTCTTCATCCGATATCCGAATGACGTGTTCGAGTAGTCTATTATGCACAACATTTCGAGAGAAATTCAATGATACTAATTTCGAACCTAGATCGTTGTTATATTAATTTATATTAATTAATGTTCGATATTAACTAATCGAGATATTATTGGCTAATTCGTCACTTGAATAGTCTAATAGCGTTGACGAGATTGAGGGTCCTTACATTCTCCCCACCTTATTCATTTTCGTCCTCGAAAATCAAACCATCCTTCTGGTCTTCAAAAACTCCCCACCTTATAGAATAATCCTATCTCTTATCTAAGCGCAAACAACAAGAAACAAAGCACAAACATATATGGCTTTCTACAACTAAAATTTGTAGCGCTAGGTTGAACTATGCTGATTTTAAGTTCTATCCAAGAGGGAAGTCTTAAGTTTCCTACACTAATTTCTATTTTATAACATATTTGTCTCTAACTTCAAGGAATAATCTTACAAATCTTTCTAAGGTTGAAACTATAGGTTCTCTAAAAGAACTAATTCATCCTTTTATGATCGGTCATCTCTGAATGCAGTTGTCTTGTCAAGGTTGGCCAATCCCAACAATGCCTTCCTACGAACAGAGAAAACACAACCTTCACTATTATCCAGTGCTAGATTTATTTATTAAGATTAATTAGTCTCTAAACTTTTATCTTAACTGGTGTAATTCTGAAAATTTTACTTCGTAAAATATTTGAATATAAATAGTTCACATCTTTTTAATTTCTAAATAGAAGAACTTTTAATAGAATCATCTTTTTAAGCAATTTAGTGATATGAAATTTTATGTATTTATTTATTTTACCAATATAAGTAATCTCAATCCGATGTTACTTCAATTTAGAATATCGGATGCTTTTAACTTCACTATAATATTATATATAATTTTTTCAAATTCATGTGCTACTTAAGAATAACTTAATGTTATCACCATTGTGCAAATGCTATTTTCAATATATCTATTTGTTTATTTCATTATGTGACTTGATATAAATGAATAACTACTGACCATTTTTCATACCCGTTTGGTATTAATATTTTATTACTATTATTACATTTTTTTCTTGTTTCTTAGACCGATACAAGTTAAATCGTAATTAGTCATAGTGAGAAGTTTAAATTTATTATTAATACTAGATTTGATTTGATCTATCTTTATTTCCTTAAATTTATTCTAGTGCTAAGTAATCCTTAGGGTTTATTATTAATAAAAATTACCTTAAGTTTTATTATTAATAAAAACTGCATCCTTCTAATATGGTACTAACATATAATTATTATCCAAATAATATTTACAATAACTCTAAATTTTATAATAATTAGTATTAGACAATATTATAATTTGCTTATTTTATCGAAAATTATTGTCTTAATTATACTATCATTTTCATTATTGCTTTATCAAATTTTCTTATTTGATTACTAGCATAACTAAAATACAGCCAAAATAATTATTTAATAATAATACTTAGTTTAATTTTATTTAGCGCTCATCTTGTAAATATAATTTTACTTTCATGAAAATATTAATATAACAGATCTTATTTCTTCAGATTGAATGCGTATACTATGTCTTGTTAAATATTGGCGTTGGTAATTTAATATGATTTAAACTTTGTGTCTGCATAAAAATTTAATATGTCTTAATAGTATTTAGACTTTGGTATTAATAATAAGTATTTTATTCATAGGAAAATTTATTCTCCTTTAAGTCTAATTTTGTACTAAGCATTCAAATATTATAAAATGTGAATAATTTAGTGATTTAGTGAATCATTTATTGAACTATAGATAATCAAAGTATAAGATCGTTAACAAGTTTAGTCTTTATTCTGGGCTTTATATGACCTCACGTTCTTTTAATCCTACTTAATATGTCTTATTTATCTATCTGGTTTAAATTCAAAACATATAATTCTAATTTGTTGTTAATTGACTTTGCAAAACTTAACCGTAAATAAGCACCAATAATTTTTCCATGGTTATTTAATCTTAATCATTGTTTTATCACTATATATTTGTAAATGAGATTTTAATTTAAGTTATGCTCAACATATTACTATTTTAAATTCTAACAGTTTAAGTTCGTCACACTAGTTTTCCATTTTAAAAGATTATTGAATTTTTTTTATTTGAATTCTAGTATTACACTAAACATCTGAATACTATTATTAGTTTCATTTTAAAAAAAAATCACTAGATCATTTATTAGATTAATTTTTTTTTTCATTATATGGTTATTAACAAGTTGAGTCTTTTAATTATATACATTATATCTTCACCTTTTACGTCTAACGCCTAATAAGTATTATTTTAACTGTCTAATTTAAACACAAAACTTACTTTTCTAATTTGTCATTAGTTTAATTTACAAAATTTAATCGTAGAACTGTGTTATTAATTTTCTATAACTATTTATTCATAATTTATTATTTTTATCGTTATATATCTTTATTAAAAATTTAGTTAAGTTTATTATGCTCTTAATTTATAAACGCTAACATTACTTTATTAAAATTATTATTACTATTATTTTCATTTATAATTACTATTATAATACTTTTATTATTAACATTAATGGTTAAACTATCATTCTGACTACTCTTATAAATATTATGGAGTCTCAAAAATATTATTAACGTTTATGTAATTATAATTGTTAATTTTATGCTCAAGTCAAGATGCTCAATAAGTTTCTATGTAGTTTTTCAAGATTATCCATAATACTAATCTTACTATTTTTTTAATATTAAATTATTTACGTGTTCATACTTTTTAGATTAATTATTCTCAAATCCTTATTAGCTAAAGTTATTGGTGTACCCTACAATTTGTATTTCATTATTACACACAACCAAACAAACGAATCAATCAATCAAACAATTCATTTAATTATCAATAGCTTTTAGTAATTAAGATTTATCTCACAACCCAACCCAGTTCTAAACTAATCTAGTTCACTAACTGGCACTGGCTATTCCTATTAATTCCCATGTAAGATCTAATAGTGAGCTATGATACCAACTTTGTAGCGCCCCCTAAGCTAGCAGCTGACTAATCCAAGAGATTAACTAAATAAGAGGCACTAAAACTAAAACATTTACTTAAACAATGAATTAAGAAATCTGCTACAAAACTTAACCCAAAACTAGCCCCGCTCAGAAATATATACATACAAGAACTCCTCTCAAATGATACATATACAATAATCATTTTGTTAGCAAATAGAATATACAACATAATATACATAGCAAAAATAATCTAACAAGCGGAGTCAACTTCTCGGAACTTTCGCTGCGAAACTCTGATCTGTCTCTGAAACTAAAAGTGGGAAAGGGTGAGCACATCATCCCTAAAAGGGATGCCCAGCAGGAATAACATTTAACTTTAAAGTAATCATAAACAAGAGTTGGAAAACAATACATGTTTTCCCAAAGATTAAAAAGTGACCAAGTCACTGAAATAAACAAACATGTATATGGAAAAACTCCTTCTTCAAACAATGTACTAATATGGTTGTGCAATCCCAAACTCGTTGATCCACACCTAATCGTACCTATGGATATCGACAATCCGAACTCGCAACTGCCGACCAATATATCATATAAAATCTCTAGGTATAAATATGAAGGAGCGTATCCTATATACCACAGGTGGAAATTCTTATTTCCCATAACAATTCATGACGACAACAAAACATTACACGTCCTTTACAAACCATGGAAAGATTAACAGAATAATCGTAATGCAATTTAAACAAAGCATGGAATGCACAACTAGACACTGCATGAGTTTATAAAACAAAGTCTTTCGTAAAAGAAACAACAATGATTACAACCGAGTCAAATGCATTCCCACCTCTTTTGATGACAAGCCACGCCTACCTCGAGATCCACGATCCAATGGTTCGTCCGTTGAATCGAACGTTGTTAATAATGAACTGTTAATCACACAAGAACTTTAAGATTCTAGCCAAAATGGCTCACACAAGAATTATACAAATCTAACTAATAGTCATAAGCCCATTTACGTTTCTATACCCTTTTATTAGAACCGTATTTTGGGGACCATGCAAAATTTGGGGGGACCTTTGTGTCACTGTTGGGTAGGGCACCCCTTATCACTATTTTGTTTAATACCTAAACTGCCCTTGTGATTATTGAAATGATTAAGTAAAAACTAATTAGTGAGATAAAATTAAAACATGGGTTATTAAAAAGAAAAAATAGAATTTTTTCTTAGTAATGTTATAGAAGAAGAAGGAGAAAACTATGAAAAAAAAAACATTTTTTCACTTTCACTAGGTTTGGGAATTCAAGTGATGAAAGCTCATCCGATTCTTCATCTTCATCATCTCCAAGAGTATTTGTTAATCCCCACAATGATCCGGATATGAGTGATTTCTTAGATGGTGAATATAGGAAGAGTATTTGGGTTTGCATGTATGGTCTAAAATTAGATAATGTTAGTTGAATTTCTTCAAATTTCCAATACGAATGTTAATTTTTGAAGTAGTTCGGTTACCTTATGTGAAGAACATGTAACTGAACCAATCTGAAAGTGAAGTTCGATTAGTTTATCCAAACACGCCGGTAACCGAACTATGTTCCAGAGTAATGTTCGGTTGTTTCGCAACCAATATTAAGCAACCGAACTTTAGGCTAAATAAGATTCATCTTTGTGTACAAAGTTCGGTTTGGTCGCAATCAATAACAAACCGAACTTTACGTAAAAAAATATTCAAGTAATTGTACTAAGTTCGGTTGGTTTGGAACCAACAACAAACCGAACTCTACGTAAAAAAAAAATTGAAGTTATTGTACTAAGTTCGGTTGGTTTGCAACCAACAACAAACCGAACTTTACGTTAAAAATAGAGGTAACTTAATGCACAAAGTTCGGTTGTTTCGCAGACTGCACAAAAACCACCTATCTAACCGAACTATACATAACATAAGAGTTGATTAAGTATAATAAGTTTGGTTGTTTCGCAAAGGTGATTCCAACAGCCTAACTAACCGAACTAATAAAAAAAAATTAAATGAACAGTTCCAGTGTTATATTTGGTTACCTAGATAAAATTACATGTAACCGAACTGTGTACTTTTTATTTGTTCGGTTACATGTAGTGTTGCTTTTAAACCGAACCAATAGTTCGGTTACCGCGATAAAATTATCTTGTTACCGAACTTTATTGTGAATGCAATTGATGTTGTTCCATTTATTGCATATTGAGTGCCAACCAATACCATTGGATGAACAACCTTCTCCAGTTGGTATGTTGTTTGAAGATACATCCCATCACTATGTCAATGATTTGGTATTTGACTTACCTATTGATGCGAAGAATTGGGCTAGAGAGCATGCCAAGAGAGCCATGTGCGTATTAGTTTTGAATGGAAAAGAAAGCAAAATTCGTTTTGAAATGGTTTGTGAGAGAAGTTGGGATCCGGATGCTAGTCACAAGAGGAAGGATTATGTGTATATAGGAAAGACGACGAGGAAGAACACCGCGTGCTCAAAGAAAATTAAATGTCCATTCAAGCTAGTATTTTGTAAGTGCAAAGAAAAGAAAGGATGGGTTCTATGTATGGATAAGGTGGTAGGTCATCACAACCACGCTCGTCCGAAGGATCTTGAAGGACACGCAATGGCCGCAAGGCTCACTCCTCAAGAAATGGAGAAAGTAGCTAAATATAGGAGAATGAGAATTTCACCATCTGGTATTCTTCGCTTATTAAAAGATGATAACAATGCAAACGTATCATCTTTGTATACCATTTACAATGAAATTAAGACAATTAAAAGGAATGAATGGAAGGATAGAAAAGTCATGCAACAATTATTTTTGTTGGCTCAAGAGAAAGGCTACGCGGTTCAAAAGAAGGTGGGGCTGAAATAAGAAATAACTCATCTCTTCATTGCTCATCCGAAGAGTGTTCAACTGGCTCAATTCTTCCATGAAGTTCTTATAATGGATTGCACTTACAAGACAAACAAATACGAGATTCCATTGTTGAACATTGTTGGTCGAACGCTACCAAGTCACCGTTTACGGTTGCTTTTTGTTTTCTAAAGGACGAGCTAGAACCAAGTTACACTTGGGCACTAGAACAAGTAAAGGCGATCTACCGATATGATGATATCCCCGGGGTTATAGTCATGGACAATGAAGTAGCATTGATGAACGTAATAGAGAGAGTCTTCCCATTGGCACATAATATGCTTTGTACATTTCATATATGGTGCAATGTGATGAATAGGTGCAAGCATCAACTTTGTCCACCTAAGAGTAAAGCAATGGAAGAGATTAGTAAGCTACCGAAAGATGAACAAGCGGATGCAAAAGATGATTTCGATAAACAACACACCATAAATCACACTCAATGGGTTGCTTTCTCCGGGGAATGGGAGGCATTGACTTGGTCTCTCACCGAAGAAGAATATAATGAAAATCTTGCCGAACTTATTGAACATTGGTCTAACCCCTAATATCTAGAGGATATTGTAACGTATGTGGTGAATCAATGGTTGGAACCGCACAAAGAGCGCTTCGTTTATGCTTTTACAAACCTTCATAAACACTTTGGGAATCAAGCAAAAAGTTTGGTAGAATCGGCTCACCACCGGTTGAAGAAAAATCTGTTTGGATGTGTCGATAATTTTGTGGTGGTGTTTAACGCTATGGAGGTTTACTTCAACCGCGAGTTTGATAGAATTAAAGAGAAGTTTCAAAAAAGCCGCATCATGAAGTACAAAAAGATTGTAGACAAAGGTGGTAACATTAAGAAAATGGAGGAGCTTTGGTTTTTCAAGGGACTACACTATAATGTTTCACATGCTTGCATTAAAAGGTTAATGGTTGAGGTGTATTTGATCGACATATGGGGAACCAAGCCGGACGAGGTGTGTGTTTGCAACATGATGAAGTCTACGGGTATCCCTTGTTGCCACATGATATCTAAGTATGAACATGGAGTAATCCCTTTAAGCGATATAGATCCACATTGGCAACACTTAAGTTTTATTCATCCTCCAAAGGGCAATGTCGAAGAAGAGTTTGGTGACAATGAAATGGGAATAATTGTTATCGAGAGGTACCGTAACATGAACTAACTCGAAAGGCAAATATTTTGGGATGACATGCGCCCAATCGTTCCTCAGACTTCGTAGAATGTGCAAGAACCGAATAAATGCAAGGGCAAAGGGAGGCCAAGAACCAAAAAAACAAAAAAAAAACAAGTTAGATACTATGCAAAGGTGTTGGGTAAGAGGATTAATGAAATGACCCCTTTTACTAGAGATCCTTCGGGGCATGAGCATGCCGCCGTGAAGTACCAAGAAGCTTCTAAGAAAAAGGTTAGGAATATAATTGAAAAGGGCGAGACAAGTGAACGGGATATGAAGAAAAAAAGACCAATGTTACAATCTCAACCTACTCCAATTGATGATACATCACCTCTTGCTGAAAAAAGGTTCCTCGAAGAGCTACCCACTTGCATTAGAGATTATGTGATATCCACCAATGACGTACCTCCGGATGGAAATTGCGGTTTCCACATTGTCGTACAACAACTAGGTCCTTTCACTCAAGGTGCCAAGCTATATAATGGTAATAAAATCACTTATGTCCGTCAAAGGTTGTTGATGAAGCTAAGGGAAAAACCGGAATTCTACAAGACAATATTGTATGATGGTGATGATAGTGTGAATATGCAGTTTGTTAGGTATCAAAGCCGTCTCCACGGGGGAAATCCAATCACAAGAGATCACTGGATGAGCATGCCGATATGTGGGCACTTAATCGCCGACGCTTTCAATTGCGTGGTGCATTGTTTCTCAAAAGGTGGTAGTTTCCCGTACACTCCAAAAACAACCATATGTGTTGAGCAACTTAGACATATGAGAGTGTAGATTGCATACATTAACACCAACCATTTTATAGGCCTCCGTTTAGAATACAATTGTCCTTTGCCTCCAATTTTCACCTACTCTTATTGGAACGAGTATAACCCCGACACAATGTTGGGTTGGTGCGTTATGTATGAACATAACATGGAGATGTGGAAATCAATGAAGGAATCGGAAAAAATTATGCATGAAGGTTTTATTTCCCTTGCGGATGATTGAATGTACCTTTAGTTAGACTAAGTATGCTTTGTGAATGAACATAAGAATGTTTTTTGGTATTTTGGTCTTTATTTAGGGTCATTTGGTATTTCTTTTTATGTTGGTTCCAATGCAATAAATCGAAGTTCGGTTCCGAAATAACATTAAATGATATTACCGAACTATTACATGATATAAGTTTGGTTTGGAAATAAAAATAAAAGACATTTCCGAAATGAAATTACAAAAGACTTAATAACCAAAATGCATTGTGAAGAAGTCTCTAAGGATGCGGAAATGATCTTCGTATTTGAAATCATTAACTTTCCATCGCCGCCATTCATTCTTTGACATCAAAACAATTTCCTCGTATGTTTCACCCCTAAGTCGATTCCTCGCAACGATACGATACAATAGCAAAAATTCCACAACTCTTTCTCGAATCTTTTCAAATCGAAGGAACAAAGGTAGTTGCTCTAGGTTATGAGGGTTACCCGTGTCATCGCAGAATTTCTCATGAATTTTCTCCCAAAAAATATTACTCATAATACCATTGACTCTTCCTTCTTCACCCCTCTTTGGATAGCATAGTACGAAGTTTCTACAAATTGAAAGATCTTCTTCTAGAGTAAATTTATGAGTAGGAGCTGCCATGTTAATGAAAGGATATAACAAAATATGAACCATGAGACACATATTTATACCATTTGGTAGAATAACGGAAATAAATATGGTCGTTACTTGAGTCAGATCAAGTACGATGTCTGGTCAAACATACAGTTCGGTTAGTTAAATTTTGAGATATAACCGAACTGATAACTATGAAACAAATCTGAAATTCCAGAGTAATGTTCGGTTACCTATTACGATTGTGCAGGTAACCGAACATAACTAAAAAAAATTAACCACAAGGTTCGGTTACTTAAATATGTTTTGCAGGAAACCGAAATTATTAGTTCGGTTATCTGAAATTTTATACTGTGAAACCGAATACGACTCTGATGTTTTCAAAGTGTTGGGTTCGGTTCTATATGTAAATACTAATCATACCGAACTGAGATGCATCGAAGTTCGATTACGTACGAAAATTTCGTAGATAACCGAACATCAAAGTTCGGTTAGTTCTTGAAACATACTACGTAACAGAATTTGACTCTAAAGCTACCAAATTATAACACAAGTTAACCACATAAGAAATTATGAAATTCATTTACTAATCCACATAACTAATTGTTGGAACCATACGAACATAAGAAAATAAACTACCAAATCCGCAATAAAGAAGTCTTCCAAACATAAGAAAAATACCAAATCCGCAATACAAAAGTTGTTCCCAACATAAAAAACCAAAGTACTAATTGTTCCAATCACTCATTCACGACGAACACTATGTGAGACTTTTCTACTCTTGCGTTTAGGTGCTTTAGCTCCTCCTTCGTCACTAGGAGTGTCATCTCCACTGCTTTGTTGTTCAACCATCCTACTTGAACATTCTCCTTGTCGACGACCCCTTTTCACCTGCATGGTATGGCTTTGATCAACGGTGTTGGGTGAAAAAACATTAGTGCATTGGTTGTAGAGGTCATGATGTTCATGAGTGCTCATCGGCTCCCCACTCCGGATTTTTGCCATCATTTTCTTCAAAAATTTAGCACTTGACTTCACCTTTTTTCAATGAAAATCAGCAAAACAATTATATCTCACATACATATGTGTTAACATTATGAAAAGGAAAAATAAGAGTACATATGTTACCGCCGTATTCCATAAGATCAAGGCCTCATCACCACAGGTAGGGGTATTCTTCAACATTTTCTGAGCCTCTTTCTCCACTGCCTTCGATTTTGCTTTGTCAGCACGGGCTTGTTGCTGTCTGTTTATTACCTGGGGATGAGAAAAAATTTCATACCATTCCAGATATCCCTCTTCAGCAGCATTTGACTCATCATAACAATCTTCTAGATCTGCAGTTGGAATAAGATAATTCTCATAGTTGTTCCAATGGTCCACTGATGGAGCAGGGTCGTATTTAGGTGAAAAATTCTTTTTGGTCTTCTTAGTTCCCTTCTTCTTCACCTTAAACTTGAATTTTTTCCTCTTGTAGTACATTTTGGACACAAGCTAATTGTCTCAATACTCTTCGAGGATTATACATTGTACAACCGCCCGGATAATGCAATGGTCCATTATAAGACGAAATTTCTGAGAAATCAACAGGCTCAACATCTTCCTCTTCTTAATATGATTGAAGCTTGTATGGATGGAAAACAACATCTTCAACCGTTGTATTATCCAATGTCTCTCTTAACCTCAACAACTTGTTTTTCTTACCCTTCTCCTGTGAGTCCAAAAATTCATATTTACCAGCGGTAGACTTATCATAAGGCCAAGGAGCGTGAGCATAAGATAATTTCAGTTTAGGGAAGGGATCGTACACCCAAACTTATAAGAAGAAACCACAAAAATTAGTTTCATAAGTCAATATATTTTGAAACACACAAAGAAGAATTTAACTGGGTACCTGAACAAGGGTGTATAAGACTCCAAAATATAAACTCTTAAGCCTCGAATCTTTTCTGAGCTCCGCTTGAACGAATGATAAAACTGCAATTCCCCAACAGTAGTCATTCACCTGATCAAGGGGGTCCAATAGCTGGAGGTAATGGGCATTTACAATGTGACCTGAAGTGTCGGGGAAGAAAATGGTTCCTAGTTGATACAACAAATAATTTGTGACATGGTGCTTAATCTTTTCATCTGTCATTACCAACTTTCCTTTAGCAACCAAATTTTTCGTCCCTCCAAACTCCTCAAACAAGACTTTCAACTTGATCTTTTTCAAATTCTTCTTGTACGACCGGTCTGGGTTTAACTCATTATACTCATCCTCTTCATCGGGCTCTTTTGCAGCTCGTCTAAACTCATATTGTGCCTTTGAATCGCTCCATCCTAAACACCTTTCCACCAACTTTTCTAGAAGTTCATAACTCATGGAGGGATCGTACTCAGTTCGAACACTTGTTCCCGTAATTGGTAGGCCTGTGATTCTCTTGCAATCATCCGGAGTTATTTCCATCTCGCCAAACGGTAGATGAAAGGTATCCGTCTCTGGATAAAGCCTCTCTGAAAATGCAAAAACCGTGACAACATCAAATTTTCGGTGCACATGTTCTATCGCTTTCCATAGTACACAATCAAATACTTCCAACCGGACCTCTTCACACTCATTCTCTATATTCCATTTCTTGTTCTTTTGATGTTTCAAAACACGAACATCATTATTATGATCCTATAAATACAACAACATATCTTATATACTAATATATACAAAAAAATGACAAAGTAATATTGATGTATAAGATTCAATACCTTTGTCGGAAAGATCTTGGAAGCCCATGAGTTTTTGTAACCAATCAATACCTCCCCTCCATCTTTAGGAGTATCATAAGTTGGGTTATTTGGCGGCAAACACAAAGTGTCATAAGGAATGTATGCATATCTAGCACAAGGCTTTTTAGGCGTCTTTTTAGGTTTTCTTACCATTTCTAATTGTTCCTCTTCCTCTTCATCCGAGTCCTCCTATGATTCGTCATCTTCATTATCTCCATCCTTATCTCCATCTTCTTCACTGTCATCATTTCCATCTCCTTGTTCATCTCCATCTCCCTTATCTCCATCCTCATTTCCTCCTTGTTCAGCTTGATTATATTCTCCAGTACCCATCTCTTCCACAATATATTCATGTACTTGTTGGATTACATTGTCAACATTATCTCTATTGACATCATCTCGGATGAATACACCAGGTAATGAGCCACCACCATGCTTCAAATTTTGGGTTCCACGCTTGTTGAAACCTAAGTGCAGTTTTCCTCTAGGAGTGGGAATCCTCAGTTCTTCCAGAGAAGGTTGTTTTGATTTTGTTACTCTGCCCCTAATCAAGAAAACAAAAGAAATTATCTTTGTGCTCCAGTGTGTAGTTCGGTTAGCCAACAATTACTGCGAAGAAACAGAACTTCTTATTATAAGAAATTAGCAAAGAGTTTGGTTACAATATAATTTTCATAAATGTTGCGAATCAACCGAACAAACTAACATAAGTTCGGTTAACTGAGACATCAAAATAGGGAGAAAAATGGGAAAGTTCGGTTACATTGAAATTTTGTATTTGAAAAAAAATGGTCATGGTTCGTTTAACAGATAGTTTTTAAAATTGTTGCGAACCAACCGAACACACTACAAATGTTCGGTTAACAGAGATATCAAAATAGGGAGAAAACTAAAACTGTTCGGTTGCATTGGACAACTTTTTTTTTTTTTGCAAAATGGGTAGAGTTCGGTTACTATATGGTTTTCAAATTAATGTGTGAAACAACCGAACACCCTAAATAAAGTTCGGTTAACTGAGACATCAAAATAGGGAGAAAAATAACAAAGTTCGGTTACAAGACCAATTATTTAATTTGAAAAAAATTGGTCATGGTTCGGTAAGCAGATAGTTTTTAAAATGGTTGCGAACCAACTGAACACACTCCAAATAGTTCGGTTAACTGAGAATTCAAAATAGGGAGAAAACTAAGACTGTTCGGTTGCATTGGTCAATGTTTTTCTTTTTTGTAAAATGAATAGAGTTAGGTTACTATATGGTTTTCATAAAAAAGTGCGAAGTAACCGAACTTTGAGTTCGATTACATAACCTAAATTCCTATTCAACCGAACTGTTCTTCGTGTTCTTCTTATCAGGAAGTTCGGTTAACTAACTAGGGTTATTGTGAAAGAACTACTAACCGAACAATCAACTGAAACTTCCATTGTAACCCTTATTTGATGATTTATATTCAATTGAACAAAACAAAATCAAATTAAAAGTAACGGGTTTGCTTGAAAATACCTGCGTATCTTTCCCATTTCAGTTTCAGGGACGATTATCTCTTCACCGTCCGGTTCCACTTCTTTGTGAATCTCCAATGAAGTGGCCTGATTCGCTAGATGTCCTAATGGCGGACCTTTTCCTGGGAGTCTTTTAGTTTGATTTCGAAGAACCATTCTTATATTCGATTGAGTAATCGACGATTAATCGATGATAACGATGTTGAGAAGAAGGAAAAGAAGAAGAAGAGAAGACTCAAAGAAGAAGAAGGAGGTAGGGTCTGATTTTTTATTTTTGTTAATAGGTTATATTAGGTTAATCTAAAAAGGTTATATATTAGGTTAATCTAAAACCGTTTAAGTGATAATCTTAATTATGGTTTGGGGGAAAATTAGTAATGTCCACGTTTTAAGACACCCCTTATAAATGTAGGGTAGTGTGCCTTTAAAAAACAAAGGTCCCCCCAAATTTTGCATGGTCCCCAAAATACGGTTCTTTTATTATCTATCTTTAGCCCATCTAAGGTTTAGTAATTCAGTTAGGTTGTTTCTCTAGTCCACTAAATAAGTCTAGTTAACAACTACAACTTTGTAGAAGAAGTCAATGGCTAAATTAGACCATAAGGGTCCAATACATCAAAGTATGAAAACTAAACCTAAGCCCAAGCCCACTACACAAGGCCTGGCCTAACAAGTTCACTAACGGTCAAATGGTTCAACTAATAGTCAACGTCCAGTCAAAAGTCAAAGTCCAGGGTAAATGGTCAAGGTCAAGTCAACTGAGTCAACTCAGGTCAAGATCTGTAACTCAGTGAGTTAACACCGATTCAACTCAGTCAGACAACTGAGTCAGTTAAACAAGTTAGTCATACATCTGACTAAGATGACTAATAGGTCTAATTCCATTACAACTTTAATTCCTACAACGTATCTTTCTTCTTTATCATTTAAACTTCAATTCATTCATTCAAACAAACTTTGAATTTCAAATACAATTAAGAACTCTTATTACCTGCAACTGCAGTAGCTGCAAGCCTTCCCTGAGACTGACCATTGATTCTACAATCATCACTATCATCTTTAGAGATTCTTCCCTGCAACACATTCATCTTAACCCAAATACATTTAAGAGTCACTCACAATATCCTCAGTTGCAGTTTAACACAAAACTTATCTATCACTGTAACATCATTACTCACATCCAGTCTCCAATATAATCATCTCACACACATAACTTCATCTCATGCAACATTTCTGCAATTCCATTCAACACAAATTGAATCTGTTGCTCCACCAGAATCACAAATACACCACCATCCAGTCACATACTCTAAATACTTCTTGGCCCTGATATTTTAACTGCATCCCATCCATGCTCAAACTCAATTTTAACACCTCTACAATCCTAATTCATTACCACCTGAAGCTCAACTCCACTTTTCCACTAAACCATACATTCACAACAACAACAACAACAAATCATTACACCATATCCATCACAATCCATTCAACAGATCAATCACCAACACCACTGACTTATCATACAATTCCTATAGAATCATTCTTGCTCAGTTCCTCTAATAATCCAACTCAAGTAATCATGTAACAGTTCACCATCATCTATAATACTAACTTATTACAATCAAAGACTCAATTCCATAACCACCATCTCCAACTCTTCGCTGCCTCAGTTAACAGTTCACTACAATAGTTCCTCCTCCAGTTCCATATACATACATCTATCTCAAATCTAAGACCAATTACTCAAATCATAAACTCAACAACTCAAAGATAAATTCCGAAGTTCCAAATCAACTTACCATTTTCTCCCGAGTCTTGAATCAACACCAAAACCCATCTATTACTTCCATAATCATCGTCTTCTCCATCTTGAATCATTAGCATCAGCATGTCCCAGAAACCCCAATTCTCATCACTGAAACCCTAATTATAATTTGGGAAAGAACACATAAACCCTAACTGTCTTCACTCTCTAATTCAAACCCAAAACATCAATTAACTTTTTAATTAATCAAACCCATCTTCTAATTCCGTCTATATCATCTTAATTCTTACTCAAACTGAATTCAAACACAATATGCAGAAACCCTAACCCCTGAATTCTTCACTGAATCAACATCACTCTCATCTGTTCATCAACGACAACAACATCTTCTAGTTCATTTTTTCTAATTCACCGATGGCTCTTTTTCAAACCATCTCTCGAAATCATCACACAACTTTAACAGAGAATGGACAGAGGAGCAGGAGAAGAAAAGAGAAACGAGAAGAAGATAAGAATTCTTCTCGATTTGGTCTTGATAAGGCCAGCCAAAATTTCTAACGGCACCTGTCCAAATGATAAGGGCAGCCAGGCGGTTTATGTCAAAATGGTTAATTTGTCCTTCATACATTACTGATAATATATTCTTCATCCGATATCCGAATGACGTGTTCGAGTAGTCTATTCCGTACAACATTTCGAGAGAAATTCAATGATACTAATTTCAAACCTAGATCGTTGTTAGATTAATTTATATTAATTAACGTTCGATATTAACTAATCGAGATATTATTGGCTAATTCGTCACTTGACTAGTCTAATAGCGTTGACGAGCTTGAGGGTCCTTACAGATAATGACCGAACCAAGTTAAAATATTTGTTTCATTTCATATCTTTTCGATCCGTGATTCCTCGATACTCATAATTTATTATGGTATCAGAGCGGAGAGATCCACTCAACCTGTTTCCGCATATCATTTTCATCGATTTTATTCGGGCTAATCTTTAATAGTAGTCTGTTTTCTTTATAGATTAGTGATTATTTAAGGAAAAAAAACTCATCAGAGTTATCATCAAGTAACTCTTCCTTAAAATTCATTCTTTCGATTTGTTTTACATCAAAGAATGTTTCTCTGTCAACCGTTGGCTTATAACCCAAATTCTTAGATTACGAAAAGTTATCACTTTGAGTTTGTGTTTTGTTTTCCGGTCAACTGATTCCATGTTTATTACGAGTCAAAAAAATATTAGCTATATGCTAGATTTTTTTTTTCACTCTCGATTCCATTTCTTTTGGCACCGCGATTCATCAAATATTGTGGTTTCATGTCAACAATAGTACTCACTGTATATGTTTATGATGTTCTCGTTTAACCATAGAGATCGTCGTTCTTTTCACCATATAGTTCACAAATGGAGTTGTGCTCGTTAAATCAGTGTTCAAGTTGAACACTTCAATTTTTTTCATGTCCAACTTGCAGGGGATGTTAGAATATATACACCGAGATGAATATCGAGGTGGTTAAGCTCAAGATGAAATGGTCAAGTCTCAAGATTCAATCTAACTATTGGAAGATCGACAAAGATCAAGCAATGCAGAAGATCAATGGAGATATTTTCAAGTTTCCAAGATTAAAGATTTGAAAATCTTGTGTAAGGTAGTTTTCTAGATTAGTTAAATATCTAGCTAATTTCCTATTATTCATATATTCTAGTTAATTATGATATATTCTAGAGAATAATATTATATCTTAGTTATTCTTGTATTCACTCTATAAATATGGAATTTTAATGTAATTGTCATCATCCCAGAGACATCAAAACTGGTGATCAATAATATTTAACCCTTACGGGTTTTTCTGTGGATGTAAGTTGATAATGACCGAACCATGTTAAAATATCTGACTCATTTCATATCTTTTCGATCTGTGATCACTCGATACTCATAATTTATTAGTTTAATCTAGTTGATTACATATTGCTAAAAAAAAATGTTAAATTAAGCTACAATTGACTATGCCGGTTTGAACAACTTATCCTATATGAACTTTGCCTTTTAATTTTAACATGCAACCTTTATTTTCAGAAACCGTTTTAATCGGCGATAGAATTCAAACAAAACAAAATGAACGACAAGAAAGATGAATAAATCGTTTTGAAATTGCTTGAAAAATGGTAAGTAGGAGAATGAAAACCGGCATAGTCAAAGGGTTGGTTTCCCGTATCATACTTCCATGGAGAGCAATTTCCAGGTATCCCCTAACCAATTTCACGGTAGCCTTTAAATCCGGCTTCCTAAATAGTTAAGTTAAGCCCGGTTCAATTATAGTCTTTAACCTTCTCAAGCCCATTCCAGTTTCAGAGAGGTGGTATTTTGATTCAAGAAGGTAGTGAAGAAGTTCCCTCATGCATCTTTCATGATTTCATTTGTTAAGTCGAAAACTTCAACATTTTGTTTATTTATAGTACATTAATTCATCTCGTAGCTAAGGTGCCTTAGTACATAAAAACAAACAAAAGGAGTTACTACTTAAATAAAATCCTAAGGATCCATTGATTCGACTAGGGGAACTTATAAGATCCCTCTAAATTCTTTGTCGTCATCATCATTGCATTACAATCATCATTATAAGCCAATAATCATAGGCATCAGCATCATGAATCAGTTAGATTGTTCACTGCTGTAATTGATTGAGTTTTTGCGCGCGGCTGCTAAAACAGTCTTGTCCGCTACAATGAAGTAAGCAGCTCCGGCAGCTGCACAAAGATTAAGCACACAAACTATCAATTGGTATGAAATACATTGATATCTAGATTATGCAGTTAATAGTAATTAAATTGAGATAAAAAAAATAAGACGTTAACTAACCAGTGGAGATGATGAGAGCTTGAGCAGTTGGATTGAGATTAGCCCTTGCCCATGGCAACATCCTCACACTCGCAATCTATATGAACAACAACAAAAAAATGTCATATGCAAGAGCATCCACAATGGAGATCAAATATGTGCATTCTATCAGTATGTATGTTGATAACGAAGAGAAAGTTATTTGGGAAATGATATGGATACTTACGGTGGGAATGGCGGAAGCGATACCAGCAAGAACGGCAGCTTTAGCACCAGCAATGACACCCTGTTGGGAGCATTGCTTAGCCATGGCAAGTCTGTTTTCAAATGAAGCTAACCCATTAATCTCAAGTGGTGATTGAGCTATGTTTTTCTCCATTTTTGCAAAGATAAGCTATAAAATGTAGTTGATCTGATTCGAGAGAGAGTGGGAGAAAGTGTGTGAGTTATATTAGCAGATTGAAGAAAATGTAGTTTGAAGAAGTATGAAGCTGAGAGTAGGTTATTTATAATACTTTTGTGGTGGTGGTGGTGGGTGGAAAATGTACAAAAGAGTTTGATGGTTTCCAACAGCCAAAGGAATTCTAAATATCAGACAAAGAGACAGAGCAGGTTGTTTTTATAATTTGGTTACTGTTACAGTCGGTTGATTCTATTGTCACTGTTCCCATAATGCCCCTGGTTTTGAAAACAAACCACTCTTAATGTTGTTTATCCAATTTTATTTTATTTATTTTCAAAAGATTATGTATTTTTTTATTATTTTTTTGAATTGTTCAATATGTGTTTTATGTAGAAATAAAATTGCGCGCAAAAAATGTGATTCCTAAAGGAATGAGTTCAAGTTTCCTTGTTATTCTTTCTAATGCTCAAGGTACAAAATGATTTCTTCACATTATAATTGGTCTAACTGTCTACGCAAGTTTCTCATTTACAGATTTTAATTATAACTACACTTATAATATAATTTTATTTAGATTAAAGGTTTTTTAAATCTCAAATTTCCGTATTTTTAAATTTTTGTTCCAAATAGGTTATTTTTGGACGAATGTCAACAAATAAGTTGTTTATATGACTTTATACGAAAATACCATAGAGATGTTGGAGTCATTTGAGTTTATTATTTTCCCCGCAAACCCCCGAAAATATTTATTGAAATTTCTCATTTAATCAACAATCAAAATAATCTTTTTAACTAGGTAGTATCATATTTGAAGATTTGGTTAGATATGATGAGATGTTTTGAAAGTCACTTCACTTTTCTTTAACCGAATCTATTTGCTGAAGGGTATTTTTGGTAAGACAACATTTGCTTTTCTCATTAGTGAAACGCAACATGAAATGAGGAGGACAGCAATTATCAAGTGTACCTATCTATCAACAACCTGATAACATAAACCGTGGGTACAACGCGGACGCGGCGACAACACCTGACACGAGGCCAATATTACATATTTTAACCGTGGACGTCGGACGCTACACGATTGCAACCCAGGTGGGTACCTAGATCAAGTAAGTGTCATCACCTTTTCGAAATCACCAAGTTATCCACTATTAGAACCCACTTGATGATGACACATTGGATTCAACCCAAAGGTTGAGATTCGATGATAACCTGTACGAAGCAGAGATGTAACATGGGAGAGTTCAGTGCGTGTAGGCAGCAGGTACAGTACACAGAGTCCAATGGATTTCTCCAACACTAGGGGTTTTGAGTGTTGCGGCCAATGGTTTAGGATGTACCTTTTTTGAGTTGATTAAAGTTTTAAATGTACATTTTCAGCTTAAGTAATCAACAAGTACTACTATTATGGATAATCAAGAGCATTAGCGTATAAAATATGCTCCTTGAAATTAGGATTTGCAAATAGTTTAGTGTATTTGTTGTACGTGTATTAGTGATTTGAGATCTATAATGTTGTACTTAATTAGCTAGATACTAGTGTATTATGAATGCTAACACGTGAGGTTCAATGAATCTATTGTAGGTTAATCAATACATAGGGTTATATCATTTGGAGTTGTCATTGTTACAGTGGTTCGCCAGTGGTCTGAATCTTCCATCTGACCGATTGGAGTAGCTATAATGCAATCAAATTAAAATACCAATGGAGAAGGGACGACTGAACCTTTGGAGAACTTCATTTGCACTTCCATGCCTTCCTACGTAGTTCTTTTTTTATTTATTTTTCATTTTATAATTGCTTAACTTCAATCAAATAACAAAATTAATATGTCATTTTCATTCAATAAGTACTTAACTTAAATCAAATAATGGAATTAATATGTCACATGAACACTTTTCAGAGCGCCGGCTATGAGACGTGAACTCTCATTCAAATTAAAAGAGTTTGACCGAAATGATCAAATTAACTAGGTGCAATTATGGGATGAGAACAGATTCACTATCGCCTAAGTTCATCTATGTGTGACAGTGTGAGTGAAAGTGGAAATTGAGAGGTTGAAGATCAATTGTTTGGAGAAAAATAATTGCTTGAGTGGTTGATTATCTGCCTCTCAAGCAAGTTTTTAGTTTCTTAATATATTTAAAACTCTTTGAATGCGGGTTCATTCAAGTTTTTGGTGTGACTCTTTTCTTTTTCTGTCTCCCTTCCTTTTTTTATTTCCATAAAAGAGGCATGCCTCAATTTTTCATTAATAATTCCGATTTGAGATTGGAATCGTTACAGAGATTAAAAAAGATCGCCATACAATCACAGTAGTTTAAATTTCGGAAAATAGGTCATTTGTCCAAAAAAAAATAAAACACGGTTCAAATAGACGAGTAAAAAAATTTATGGGTGAAATGGACAAAAAAAAAATAGCAAGGATGAAACTGGTTTCATCCTGGCTTAAACTTAAAAAATAGCAAGGATGAAACTGGATGCATCCTGTGTAAAATAAAAATAAGATAAAATATTTGAAAATGGTCGATGAAACTAGTTACATCCTGCCTATTTTTAAATTTTTGTCCATTTAAACAGTATCTAAATCTAACTGTCCATTTCACCCAGAAAATTTTGAATTTGGTCTTTTTAACCAATTTTGTGTTTAAATTTCTCCCTAATTCATGACTTTCACTCCAACCCTTACAATCATTACAATCGAAATAGACTTCCAATGTGGTAACTCCACCTCAAATGGCCAAATCTGTTTCATAATGATACAGACTTGCATCACTGCACAAAACAGTGCTGGGATCTCTAAAAGATCTAGATCCAACCAGGTTTTTTCAATAATTTGTAAAACAAAGTAGCCTAAAATACCAGGAGGCCAAGTCTGTTTCTCCACAAAACAAAATTGCATCACTACCAAAAGCAGTGATGGGATCTTTGAATGATCCAACCATTTTTTTATCCATACGGTAACTTAATCTAAAGTAACATAAACAACAAAGGTAACAGAAGTCTTCTGAATCAGTCAGAATCAATTGTAACAGGTCTGAATCGTCTTGGGAGTCTTGGTATCATTCGTAGCTGTATTTGATGAAGGTGATGATGATTTTGATCTTGATGATTTTGCTGCTGTGGATGTAGTTGAATCTGTTGTTGAAGATTTTTTTCCTTGTGAAAAGGACTAAACCCCTACTGTATTTTTCATTTTCATAACAAACTCCACCTGATTTCAAAATCAAACAAAACCCTGGAAAAGAAACGATTACTGGATCGAAAACTGAAAATAAAAAACAGAAGGAAACTTAAGAAAATAAGATGTAGAGGATTATAGAAGAACAAGGAAAGATTGTTGTCGATTTGGACCTGCTCAGATCTGCTCCTTTGGAGCATATCTGAGCAGATGGGGTTTTCAATCGCTAGAGAATTTTTTGTTTTTCAGGAGAGAGAGTTTTTTTTTTCCAAAAGGAAGATTTTACTTTTGTATAGTTCTTTTGTACTCCCCAATTTTTCAACCAGTCATTTTCTTTAATGTTTAAAAAAAACAATAATAATTAAAGCTACTGATGTTCAACCTCCCGGGTCATGATTTTTTTCCAAGCGACCGAACATCGATTGCCTAGCGTGTTAAAGTAGCTCATTCGCGATCGTAGAAATACTCTTTCACCTAGTATCTCATCGGATTTTGTTTTCGAAGACATTGCTCTTAGAGAATGTGCACAAAATTAGACTCTTTTAGCATAATATAGTAACATCCTCTAAGTTAAGCTATCTCGTAAACTATAGCACAAGCTCAGGGTGTCTGTTAGTTAACAAAAAAATATTTGTTCATTAGCTCAGTTCCCTACTTATCACTTTCATATCCTCTTTGTTCATTAGCTCAGTTCCCTACTAATCACTTTCATATCCTCATCAGCCTTCATGGAAGATGCAAGATTTTCGAGCGTCAAATTAGGGAAGTGTGGAACTGCATGGTTGGTCACTGAAGATGTCAATGGGCTATTAAATTTTAGCCCATTATTCATGTTTCTCTTAGAAATGAGATTTCTAAAATACTTTGTATGCAGATTCATGTGCGAACAACCGCATCACTTCTGATGAATATGAACTTCAATTTGCCAAACTTATGATGGTTCTGAGATTATCCAAACTGCTAATGGTGGATGTATGCAGATAGCTAGAGCTGGACTCAGTTAAATCTATACCTAGTTCTTCTTTTTATTTGTTAATATCTTGCTAGTTCTACAAGCATCTAGCAATCTGTTATTTGTTTATAGATTTACTAGAGAAATGTTTAATTACATTTGTCTGTTTTGATTTTTTTTTTTTTAAGGATCTCTCATCTGGGAGAGTAACTTTGAAAGGACCTCACTGTAATGGACTTTATCCCCTACATTTTCTTCATCAACAAATAAGTCTACACCTTCTACCACAACAACACCTACTTTTTCCAAGTCGTTTCTGTAGATGTATGACACAAGATATTGGCTCATTCATCATGATTTCTAACTTGGCAGAAGTCATAAAATTCCTTTCTTTATATACACTAGGAATAAGCCTCATGAGTTACTTCACTTGGATTTATGGGACCATAATCTAGTTTTACTTAATTCTGGATTTAGGTATTATGTCAATGTTATTGATGAGTTTTCAAAATTCTGTTGGATAATCCCATTGTATGAAAAGTATGATTTCTAAAGTATTTTTAAAATTCAATAGTCAAATTGAGAATCTCTTGCAACTCAAAATTGATGTTATTAGAACTAATGGAGGAGGGGAATTTCTGAATAATGAGTTAGCTTCTTTCTTATCTGATAAAGGTATCATTTATGAAGTATCTTGTCGTCACACTCCTGGGAATAATGGAGTTGTTGAGTCCAAGTATAAACACCTAGTTGATGTATACATAACTTATCTTATTCAATCAGGTCTTGGATTTGTGGATGCAAACTATCCTGATTATGTGTGTAAATTACACAAGTCCCTCTATGTCCTGAAACATGTATCTAGAGCATGGTATGAGAAATTTCCAAATATTATTTGTTCAGAAAGTTAACACTAAGATTATAAGTATTCTAGTATATGTTGATGACATACTTATCACAGGCAACAACGGATCTTACTGCAGTGACCTCATTTCTCAGTTTGATACTCATTTTCCTTTGAAAGATTTAGATGCTCTACGTTAATTCTTGGGACTTGAAGTAAAAAGAAATGCTAATGGATTGTTTCTTGCATAAACAAATAATGATATAAACCTTTTAGAGAAAACTGGCATGTCTGGTGCTAAGGATTGTACTTCTCTAGTGCATGTTAGCTGCAAGATGGGTGCTAGTGATGGTGAACTTCTGTCAGATCCAACTTCATACGGATTCTTAGTTAGTGTTTTTCAATACCTAATTTGAACAAAGCCTGAAATTAGCTATGCTGTGAGTTAATTTTGTCAGCATATGCAATCTTCTACCACTTTTCACTGTATTGCATCTAAAATAATCTTAAGATACATAAAGGGAATAATTGACTATAACATCTTGTTTAGCAAAGGTCTGATTGAAGTCCATGTGTTTATTGATACTGTTTGGGCTGGTGAACTATATACAAGGCGTAGCACAGGTGATACTGCATATTTTTTTGGGTCCAATACAGTTTCTTGGTCTAGCACGAGACATGAAACTGTTGCCAGAAGCTCAACATAAGCAAAATATAGTGGTCTTACTCAATCTATAGTAATGGTAGTATGGCTATGTCAAATGCTAAAGGAATTTCAGATATTATTACCCATTAATCCAACTACCTAGTGTGACAACATCAATGTTATATCACTTTATTCGAACCGTATGTTTCACATTAGCATGAGGATATGGTTGTTGATTTTTACTTTGGCAGAGAATTGGTTCAAAACAAATATTTGTAGGATCATTATATTTTTACATTGTTTCAAGTTACAGATATCTTTAGAAAGGGTTTAGCAAGTCCAAGATTCATATATCTTAGAGACAAGTTGAAGGTTTCTTCTGTAAAGCTCCTTATACTTGAGTGGGGATAATAGCATTTACACTGCATCAGTGTCATTGTCATTACGGCATGTACCACTCCATTTAATCCTGCTATTAATAGCTTATCGTAACATTACTATATTGGTCATTTATGTTAGTCACGTATTGGTTATGTCAGTTGTGTCTGTTATTTCTAGAGTATACATCATTTGTGTTTTTTGTTTGTTTGTAATCAAGAAATTTGATCAATCAATTGCGGATTTGTAAGGAAATTATGAAATGAAATATTTCTATTAAACCTTTAGATAAATTCATTTGCACTTCCATGCCCTTTTCATGTAACTGTGTAGCCCAACATGGAAGGTTCCATTATCCATTAATAACTAGTGATATAATAGTAATTATGTTGTGAGTGTGAGATACGCAACACGTGTCTCTCTGGAGATGGTCGATTTTAGGTTTGAGAGTTTGAGGCTAATAATTGTGTAAGAGAGATATTTTCTACTCATGATTAATGAACTAATTATTGCAATTGTATTCTCTGAACCAAACCTTCTTCCTTTTTCCTTCATCCTCTTCTTCTCTAATCATCTCATTTCTTCTTCAATTCTTCTCTCTTCTTCCATGTCCTCTTTGATTCGTCTATGTTCCTTCCCTAATTTCCGGATCTTGATAGAAAATTGTACTAAGTATAGTACATTTGGTACCAGAGTTGTTCTTTTTTTCAATCATGAGGGTTCTAATAACTTTACAATCAAAGAATTATCTGGTTTTCACAGATAAAATCAATAGAGATTTATCAATCAAGATATGAGATAATAAAGATGAGTCAACAATTAGATGAGCACTCAACCAGTATGTAATAGTTAAAGAGAAGTTTACAAGCCTATCAAGAACATACGAATCAAGTTGTTTTCTAACCAAATGGCAGAACTAGCTCAAGCTTTTAGATTTACGCAACACTACAATAAAGATCTAGGAATTTTGGGTACGCCTAGATTTACATCAATAGGCAGTAATAACCAATTTGGTCATACATTCACAGGAGGAACATCTTATACTCAACAACAATATGCTCAAAAACTTGATTTTCCAAGGTTTGATGGAGAAAATATGCGTCGACGAGTGTAGAAGAGTGAAAGGTAGTTCAGATCCACAACACAGATGAGAACCAAAAGGTCGGTGTTTCTTCCATCTATTTCGAAGGTAAGGATGATAAATGGTTTCTTAGCTTTCAAATTGGAAAGTTTTCCTATTATGAGTGTTGATAGTGGATTTTCGGCAAGGGCTAAAATTGTAAAATAATGATATTGCATGTTTCTGGCCCGACTTCAGGAATGTATGTGACAATTCTTATTTTATGATCCGTGAACCATTTCACAATCTCTGTCTGAGCGAACGTTCCTCTCAGAGATATGATGAATATGTTTCTCGAAAGGCCTCTCAGTTGAGCTTTCGATGCTTCACACATTTCATCATCACCTCTACATAGAATCAAAATGATTGGGCGGCTCCTAGACATATTGCATGCTAGTATAGAGCCTAACGCTTTCAGGACGTCACGCTATTCATTGTTCCCTGACTATACACCCTCTAAGAATGAGTATGATGCTTCAATTATCTCATATCTCAATTCTGCATATAGGTTAATTCTAGCGTGTCATTCATCAACTGAATTCCTAGAAAATAATCTATTTTATCTCATTACTCTATTTCATGGATGATCCTCAGCTGGATTCCATGGATTAGTAATAGATACTCAACTCATTACTCCGTTTCATGAATTATTCTCAGCTAAATTTCATGAATTAGTAATAAATACTCAAATAATTTTTATTACTCCGTTTCATGAATTATTCTCGGCTGAATTTCATGAATTAGTAATAAATATTCACCGATCGGGCATTTGGGCCACTACCGAGTAAACCCCGAGAAAATGGTGCGAGTGTACTGAGCAATAATGCACAAACGAGCATCCAAATGCATGAACGAGCATTAAAAAATATGGACGAACGAGGAACCTATGCAAAATAGGAAGAAAAATAATATTAAATAAAATAAACAAGAGACGTGGGATCGGGCCCAACGGCCGGCCTGTCATGCCCCGTGGCCGGCCCCCCTCTTCCGTTATTTTATTTTATTTTAACTTATTTTATTATTTTCCTTGTTTGAGCAAACTCCTTCGTTTGAGCAAAACTCCTAGTTTCTCCATATTTTCCTTGAAACGATGAAAAAATAGTAAAAACAGGGAAAGGTGTCACGAGACTGGGACACCTATCTGGACGGCCACGCCATATTCATGACCGGTCACATACCTTACGATTCCTTATTTTCTCATATTATTATTTCCTTCATCTCATGAAACTCCTTCATTTGAGCAAAAACCCTAGTTTTTCAATATTTTCTCATATATTGCTCAGACCATGTAAAAGTCAAATGGTCACATGACCGACTTGGCTTCTCACGTCAAAAATTAAGATATTATTATTTTAATATTCTCAAAATATTGGTCGCACGAGAAAAGTTCTACTTTCTCATTCGAGCAAAATTGAGAGTTTTAGTCAATATCAAACTCTTCTGAAAATCCAAAATATTGCTCAAACGTGCACCAAAAAATACCAAAACTCTCAAGACTGGGAAACGGACACTATAGTGACATGGGAATGCCACCTTGACCGACCAAGGTCGGCCCTTAGGCTTGCAAGGAGTCGGTCCCACACTCTTTCATAATTTTGACCTGATTAGCTCTCAATAGTTCATATTGGGCCCAAACTCTTTCCAACCAACTTGAAATTTGCTCAATCGACCACCATATGGTCCCACGACCGCCAAGGGCAGGTCCCATGACCCCTTGGCCGGTCCTCATCTCTCCATAATTAGGTTTTATCACCTAACGCTCAGATGAGCACTATTTTAATAATGATTAAACCAGCATTTAATCATCCTTTCACCAACTGGTCAACAAAAGACGTTGGTGCATGCTCACTCGATAACCTGGGTGCTATATGGTAGGCCATCATCGCATGTAGCCGGTCCCTCCTTCACTCACAGATTGATTTTTAGTAAGTCATCAATTGATCAAAATTAGGGTTTCGAAATGAATGCTCTGAAAATCATAATTCTGAGCAAGTTTAAACACTAATATTTTATGTTAATCCAGTAATCAACATCTCAAATTAATTATATAATATTCTGTCCATCTACCAATATTTTAATTAATATTTTATTTGGTCATGCTACCAATAATTCATCAAACGAGCAATATTTGCTCAGACGAGGAATATTGATATAACTATCAATATTCAATAATTCATCAAATGAGCAATATTTTCTCAGATGAGGAATATTGATTCAACTATCAATATTCAATAATCCATCAAACGAGCAATATTTGCCCAGAAAAGGAGTATTGATTCAACCATCAATTTTTAATAATTTATCAAATGAACAATATTTGCTCAAACCAGAAATACTTATTTGACTATCAATATTCAGTAATTTTACTCAGACGAGCAATATTTGCTCAGAGTATTAATATTGATTCAACTATCAATATTTAACAATTCATCATACGAGCAATATTTGCTCAGACTATTAATATTTATTATGTTAATTCAATTATCAACATCATTTATTCGAGAACTATACGTCCCAGCAGACATGTTCAATTCATGAATCTTAGAGCATTCGGAAATCATGCTCGACTGAACAATACTTAGACTTATCGTCTAATCAAGTGAACGACTGACTAATCAAATACACGTCTTGCAGACTCCACATTCGTGAGACATTAATCACGTCACATGGGGGATATTAATTATGGTTTTGATCTGGCGGCTTACAGCATGTGTGTTCACCTATGATGAGAAATGTGAGTAAGTCATGCAAGTAGTTGAGGAAGTTAGCAAAGTAGTGGGTGGAAAGTCAACCAAGTCTCTGCATGACCTGGAACTGGTTAGACCATGATTTCCCACTCTTTCACTCGATCAACCGTCACACTTACTGGATATCAATATGTCTACATTCTAGCAATATAAATAAGTTTCTGAATCCATGATTGAAGACAAGCTTGGTCGAACAGACAATATCCATTGTCTAACCAAGAATCATCGTGTGAGCAACAAACTCTCTCAATTGAGCATAATTCATACTTATTCGAACCCAGTAGTTCATTTGCATAAACCTACAACACATTCACAATCCTTGATCACCATTTAACTCACATATCTCTCAGCTTCCCTCCTACAGATCAACCCTCTACCCTCTTTGTGACTGAATTGACTCTGGAATGGCCATTTCTTGGTTTATGCTAGAGTCCTACAGATTGATCTCTCGAACTCAAAGCACTCCCATGCAGTGCATCTGTTTAAGGTTCAGCAGTTTTCTTAGTTGAGGAGTCTCCGTCCGCACGATTGTCTCTCCACTTCCTAAAAAACCAACAAATCGTTTTTTCCCATCAACAGAGAGATTTAGTAGATGGTATTTGTGCTAGATTTTAAAATCCATTAGATGATAATTATGTGGGTAGTTTTAACAAATTATGTCAAGTTACTATTGTAGAAGAATATTTTGAACAACTTCAATCTCTTAAGGATCTTATGTTGAGTAATAATCCTCACTTCACTGAACATTATTTTATAATGAGTTTCATAAGTGGTTAAAAGGTTAAGATTAGAAATTCAATGTTGATGTTTCACCCCTCTACACTATTACAAGCCTTTTCTCTATCCAGAATGCCGGAGCACAAGTGTGAGTTACAAGCTAAACCTATAAAGCCATACCAAAGATATTTTACCAATTCATTTTCCAACAATAGGCCATACCAATCTTCAACACCTCAATTCTCTCCAAAACCCATTCAAAACACCACTATAACTTCTACATAATTTACACCAAAGTCTGGAAATACCACTCCAAAATCCATCCCACCAATACCCAGAGGTTAACACAAGAATAAATGAGGCTAAGGAGAAAAATGGGTCTATGTTACAATTGTAATAAAAAATACACACCAGGGCACATCTGCAAGAGACAACAACTATTCATGGTGCAAGCAGAACAACATGAATCTTCTGAGGAGGTGGAGAAAGAATTTTATGAGGAAGTTTTTGAATCACCAGTGGAATACGACATGGAGATATCTTTCCATTTCCTCACTGGTGATGTAAGTGGAGATACTATTAGGATTTCGAGAATTATTAAGAAACTGAAGATATTTATATAGATACATGAAACACACGTAGCTTTATTGATTGTGCAATGGTCAAAGCTTTGAAGTGCAATTTAAAACCCATAACTCTAATGTTGGTCACTATGGATAATGGAGATAAGACTGTAAGTAGTTGAATTTTTTCTCAACTCCAATGGACAATGAAAGGCTACAACTTCTTGGAAGATTTGAGAATGCTACCTTTGGGAGGGTGTGATATGGTGCTTGGAAGGTGATGTGATGTTTAACCTCTCCAAGTTATGTATTTCATTCCATTACATGGGAAAGAAAACTTTTCAACAGGGGACCTCAGATAAGGTGTCACTGAAAATGATGATCTACAATGCTTTTAGTAACTTCGTATCTAATACTTCTCGCAGACTCATGGGCCAAATATCTTCAACATCACCCACTGAAACCCCACCTACAATACTTACACCAATATCATCACTTTTAGATCAAGATGTGTTTAATGAACTAAAGCAATTACCACCAACCATAAGTTTAGATCACACAATTCCCTTAAAGCCTAACTCATAACTAATCAATCTCATACCATATAAATTCCCATATATATATATATATATATATAAGGGAGTTGTAGACAAATTGGTTAAAGAAATATTACAAGATGGAATCATACAACCCAGTCACAGTCATTCTGCTTCACCAATTTTGTTAGTCAAAAAGAAGGTTAACTAATGGAGGTTTCGTATGGATTATAGAATACTTAATGATGTTACTATCAATGATAAATTTCTAATCCACATTATTGATGAGCTAATAGATGAACTTCATGAGTCCATAATATTTTTCCCAGATTTATCTCAGAGCTGGATATCACTAGATTAGAGTGTATGGACCAGATGTGCACAAGACTGCATTCAGAGCTTACCAGGGACACTATGAGTTTAAGTTAATTCCCTTTGGACTCACTAATGCTTCAGCTATATTTCAAGCCTTAATGAATGAAGTTTTCCAACCTTACTTAAGGAAACTTGTTCTGGTATATTTTTTTTTGATGATATCCTAGTGAAAAAGCGGGGGTCTAACAACACCACCCAATATTTCGATTAGCAATCTGTATGGACAACTCCGAGTTGTTTTCTAGAGAATCAACAAGACTCGATCAATAGAAAATATCTCAAGGAGTTATTATCTCAATCTTTTGATTTGATTTACTCAAGTAAATAGGATTCGCGAGTCTAATCAAAGAGAGATAACTTGGATGGTACCAAAGACCAATATCCAAGTGTCAATCAATTTAAATCAACAACCAAAATGCTCGGATATTTTAATTGATTGAACAACGCACAACTTGTATTATTTCAATTATATAACAAAATATAATGCGGAAAAGAAATAACACAGACACCAGAATTTTGTTAACGAGGAAACCGCAAATGCAGAAAAACCCCGGAACCTAGTCCAGATTAATGATTAAGCCGCTACATACACTAGCCTCCTACAAGCTAACTTCGGTCTGGACTGTAGTTGAACCCCAACCAATCTCACACTGATCCAAGGTACAATAATGCTCATATGCCTCTGATCCCAGCAGGATACTGTGCACTTGATTCCCTTAGCTGATATCACCCATAACCAAGAGTTGCTACGACCCAAAGTCGAAGACTTTAATAAACAAATCTGTCTCACACAGAAAAGTCTACAGGTAATAGATAAATTCGTCTCCCACGAATAAACCTACAAGTTTTGTTCCGTATTTTGATAAATCAAGGTGAACAGGAACCAATTGATAAAACCAGACTTATATTCCCGAAGAATATCTCAGTTTCATCAATCACCTCACAATAAACTTAATTGACGCAGGGAAGAAGATTATTGAGGAATCACAAACAATGAGACGAAGATGTTTGTGACTACTTTTATCTTGCCTATCAGAGATAGAAATATCAAGCCAATTATTACAATTGTACTCGTACGGTAGAAAGAGCAAGATCAGATCACACAACTATAAGAAAAGTAGTATCGGTATGGCTTCACAATCCCAATGAAGTCTTTAAGTCGTTAACCCGAATTTAGAGAGAAAACTCAAGGGTTAATGGAGATCGACTCTATCTTAGAGAAAACTAGTATCACACAAGAAAGGTGTGTAGGTATTTGTTTTTTCAATAGCTAGAGTTCTCCTTATATAGTCTTTCAAATCAGGCTTTGCAATCAATGTTAGCTTGCTAACAAAGCATTCAATATTAACCGTTAGATGAAAACCTGATTAGATACAAGCTAATATCTCTCAACCGTTAGATCGAAAACTTAGCTTGCCATACACACATCTACTTGACGATTTGGGTTTGTGTAACCATACCCAAACGTGTACAATGGTTGGTTCAATATTAGTCAACCAAATGGTTAGCCAAATGATAACTTTCATATCAACCATATTCTTCTTCACCATAACTAGTCCAAATGACTCAAATGAACTAGTTAGAGAGTTGTTCAATTGCTATGAGATCGCAAGTATTACAAGAGACACAATTGAATCAAAAACGATGTGATTCACTCGAATCATTAATCATGAACTATAAATCCACGGTTTGCAAAAGCATTCCTTAGTAATTTAGAATAAGTTCACGAACAACATTTTCAGACATAACCTCTTGAGTTCACGGGCTCAAGCTAACATGTTGAAGTTATAAACTCCACCATAAATTCTCGGGTTCGAGAGCTTCCGTCAGTTCTCGAACTGCACATGAGCTACAACTTCAACATAAATTCTCGGGTTCGAGAACTACGCCAGTTCGCGGACTGGATTCGCGGACTGAGTTGTTGCTCACGTTCCGGTTCCACTTGATCAAAAAAGTTCACAAACTTCGGTTCAAGTGCTAAGGACTTATACATATATGTGTTGCCACAAAAATGTTTATATCCCCCAATGGTTATATAGTCTAAACTCTCATTTCAATCATTGAAACATTCTCAGAAGGAGTTATATAGTTGTTATTCACAAACTATTTTTCGTCAGAGCGATTTCCAAAATGATTGAAACATAACATGACTTTCGTCACTAGGCAAAGATGAACTTGGGTTAAGAGAAAGCTTTACCAACACCCATTTCGAGAAATAGATAAGAAAGATATACTCAGCTCGAAATGTCACATGTGCATATTCTTAGTCTATATAGATAAACGACTTTTGTCTCAAGATAGGAGATAAAGTAGATAGAGTTTTGAGTGATAGATAAGTTCAAGTCTCCACATACTTTTTAGTCGATGAAGATCCATTGGTTCCTTGAGTAGTCCTTTGTCTTGTATGATGATCTCCATGGAGTTCTTGAGCTCAACTACACTTTCTATCCTAGTCCGAGACTTTTTCTATAGTAGACTAGAAATCAAAACTATATAGTTTTAATTACTAAGATTGATAAACATGCTTGAGATAACAACGCATGCGAGTTTGACCGAGCAGTGCTCTAACAATCTCCCCCTTTGTCAATTTTAGTGGCAAAACTATTATTACATATGGAATACAAAAAATATATAAATAAACTTTGTAGCTCATATTCCACATGCCTAATCTTCAACAATACTCGAAATCTTTGTCACTTCCAAGTAGTCCAATGATCCCAAAGGTTGTAAGTTTAGTATCATCGTTGTTGAAAATCCGTAGCTATAACAATGGGAAAAGCATCGGTTTTCAATCATTGTTACACAGTGTCATAGTATTATTACACAGCGTCAAAGTCCAATTGTATCACAACTTCAAAAACAATACTATGGTGATACTTCACTCCCCCTTAGTCAATACTCCATCTCACATGAAAACCACTCCCCCTTACATAATGATCCGAAAACCATATGTATTTGTAGTGTGAACTACAATTAATTCTCCCCCTTTTTGTCAATAAAATTGGCAAAGGTACAAGAACGGGATCCTAATGAAATTTCCGCAAGAGATTTTTCATGACCAAAGGTAAATGTTCTATCATCTTATTTAGATGCAATCATAAAGCCGAGGCTAAATGCATTCATCAAGGAGTTCATAAAGATACAAGGTAACCCCTACAAAATTCCACAGCCGCACTCCCCACAAAGATTTAGCAATTAAGCGCAAGTTCAAAAGAACTCTCCCCCATAAGATGTCATTCCCAAGGGAACAACAAGAGCGACCTTAATTTCAAGAGAAAAGAAGGATTTCTTTAGACTCAAAAAATTACATACAAGTATGAATTTGGAATCTAACAAAAAATATTCAATCATATTAACCAAGGTGAACCAAGATTAATTTGACTAAATATTCTCAACACAAGTAAACTTATGGAGACTTAAATACAAAATTAAACTAATCACAAAAGTAATCAATTTAATTGGTCACACTCAACATGAGAAAAATCTATGGAGTGCTAACTAAATAATCACACAAAATGATTGATTTAGTTCATTTGGGCTCAACATAAGAGATTATGGAACCCCGACTAAGATTATCATAGGAAATGACAACCTTAACCGTACATGTACTCAACATGAGAGAACTCATGGAATACAAACTAAATAACCACACAAGTTGATTAATTTAATTCTTAATGCTCAACATATAGCATCTCATGGAACAACCAACTATGCCAATAAGAAATTGACTTAGTCGTATCGTGCTCAACATAAGATACATAATGGAGCCTTCACGGTAATACATAATAATATGGAACAATTAAGCTCTATACCGCGGATTACAACAACAAGGATTTATTCTATCACAATGTGACATAATAGACTTAATCCTTGAATCATAAAAGATTTTGACCTATCTTACATCAATAATTGACAATATAGGCTTAACTTTTGCGTTTTGCCAAAAGTCCATTCATTCCTTTATCAATATTTGCATACCAATACGTGAACGACTTTACTTTTGACAAAAATATGGGACAATCAAGTTCACGGACGTAAAAACACATATCCCATCAAAATATTGCAATATAAAAAACCATAAAGATTAATACTGCAACCATCATCTTCCAAACAAGTTTAGAATTTAAACCAATAAATCTAAAAACAAGAAGATGAAATCATTGGATATAGCTATGTGTAATCACAATCATGGCTATTCCAAAACACTAGTTATTCTTTTAAATAGAACAAAAAACATAGAAGATTTACTAGGCATAATAAGCTCAAATATATAGTAGAACCAAATCACAAACTAAAGTTCACATTTGACAGTTTCATGGGTTTCGAGATCCTGGAGCTTGTGATTCACGTCAACTGCTTCTTCCGAGAATATATCCTTGTTGAGAAGTTCTTTAACATGTGTTTTCATGAGACCAAGGTCATTAGTAACCTTTTCCAACTCACTTCTGACCACACTAATATCTCTTATTGTATCAACAAGTTGCAGTTTTGTTTTCTCGAAGTACTTTAGAAAGTCATGAACCACTTCAGTAGACACCGTATCCTCATTCTCAATATCTTGATGTGAGTAGGCATAAAAATATGAGGCATTAGGTGCACCATCTTCTACAAGAGTTATTTTCTTCCTTCCTTTCAATTCTACACTAAAACCTTTCTTAAGAAATCCCTTATCAAAAACACCAGAGAAAGATGAAGAAGAGGACATCCTTGATAACCCAGATATGACCTAGAGTATGCGAGCGTGAACTTATATAACTCAATAGGTCGGTTATTTAAAGGTTTTGTTGAAGGAGGGATTTTTAGGGTTTTCAAACTGTACATTCAATATAGTAACCCGTGTACTTATCCGAACACAGTACACCCCAATAAAATAATTAACACTAAAACAATACAAGATAAATACTTTTAGGCAATATTGTCTGCTAATACTAGTTTAGCTATAAACGACAAGAGTAGAGATTAACTAGGAAAAATGCAAATTGCCAAAGTACACCTGATTTTCACACATCTTGCTCAGCAGGATTTTTATGAGCAAGTTCCCATCCTTGTGATTAATTAGCACAAGTATGAGCTTTGAGCTCATATAAGGGGTTGTGTCTAATACCAAGTCTCTTTTTTCTTCTGAATTTTGAGAGAGACTCATTTTGTTTTGAGAAATTATCATAAAACTTACTATCATCAAAATATGAGACGTAGTTTGAATTCTTACGAGAAGAGTCTTGACTTGAGGAGGATGACAACCTGTCAACAATTTCTTTATACCCTTGAATCATCTTTATCAGGTTGTTTCTCGTATCATCAATTTTTCTCCTTTCTTCTGGAATTCTCTTTAAATCAAGGAAAGTGTTATTTTCAGGGAAAAAAACTTGATCCTTCCTTAGACGATTCTTGTCAATACTTTTGTTCTACTTCCTAATATTTGAGAAAATCATTGAACTGATCTTCCTGGTAGCTTACACATGGTTCATATGAAAACCAATAGGCTTCGACATACGAATGTCAGTTACACCTTTGAGAATTAGGTCTAAGGTGCGTTGAAGTTGAACAATAGAATTTTTATTCAACTTAGAGTTTCCTTTCAGTTTAACAGAACCCTTTGCTTCGCAAAAGTGACATACTTTCTGATCACATACGTGATTAGTTAGTTCAATCTTAACATTCTCGTCATGAGATTTCTTCCTTCCATGTGATGTGAGATTTCCTTGATCAGAGGAGACTGACACATTTTCCTTGCTTGGAAGGGACTCCGTTTTTTCTTCTGGAGCATTTACTATCGTAACAGATATAGTTGATGTATTAGACTGCCTAGAGTATCCTTGAATAGAGAGTTTATTCAGGCGACGTTCTATTTCAAAAGCATAATTTATATATGAGTCTTGCTTCAAGAGTCATACATGAAGAAAAGTCTTCAATATTTTCTTTGATTTTGCAGTCTCTAATTACACCAAGAAGACCATTGAAATGTTTCTTCAACCGATTAAATCTATCAGCTTGGATTCTAATAAGATTTAGAACCAACTTACTCTCTTCAGATGTTTCCCATTCATTTAGAGAAGTAGACTCTTTTGAAGGGCAATCGAAATAGTACATGTCAATATCTGCATGTCTGATTTTAACACAGTGTTCGTTTATACTTGAGATTGTAGAATATTTCTCTTTAATAGACTTAGACATGACAGATTCTTTATTTCTGGTAATGCATTTATCAGAGATACTACTCTTGTCCATAGAGTCAGATCGCTACAAACACAGACTTGTAAGGTCTTAAACGTGTTTGCCTGCTTTGATACCAATTGAAAAAGCGGGGGTCTAACAACACCACCTAATATTTCGATTAGCAATCTGTATGGACAACTCCAAGTTGTTTTCTAGAGAATCAACAAGTCTCAATCAATAGAAAATATCTCAAGGATTTATTATCTCAATCTCTCGATTTGATTTACTCAAGCAAATAGGATTGGCGAGTCTAATCAAAGAGAGATAAATTGGATGGTACCAAAAACCAATATCCAAGTGTCAATCAATTTAAATCAACAACCAAAATGGTCGGATATTCTAATTGATTGAACAACACACAACCTGTATTATTTCAATTATATAACAAAATATAATGCGGAAAAGAAATAACACATACACCATAATTTTGTTAACGAGGAAACCGCAAATGCAGAAAAACCCCGGGACCTAGTACAGATTAAACATACACTGTATTAAGCCGCTACATACACTAGCCTACTACAAGATAACTTCGGTCTGGACTGTAGTTGAACCCCAACCAATCTTACACTGATCCAAGGTACAATTATGCTCATACGCCTCTGATCCCAGCAAGATACTGCGTACTTGATTCCCTTAGCTGATCTCACCCACAACCAAGAGTTGCTACGACCCAAATTCGTAGACTTTAATAAACAAATCTGTCTCACACAGAAAAGTCTATAGGTAATAGATAAATTCGTCTCCCACGAATAAACCTACAAGTTTTGTTCCGTATTTTGATAAATCAAGGTGAACAGGAACCAATTGATAAAAAACCAGACTTATATTCCCGAAAAACATCTCAGTTTCATCAATCACCTCATAATAAACTTAATCGACGCAGCGAAGAAGATTATTGGGGAATCACAAACAATGAGACGAAGATGTTTGTGACTACTTTTATCTTGCCTATCGGAGATAGAAATCTCAAGATAATTATTACAGTTGTACTCGTACAATAGAAATAGCAAGATCAGATCACACAACTATATGAAAAGTAGTATCGGTTTGGCTTCACAATCCCAATGAATTCTTTAAGTCATTAACCCGAATTTAGAGAGAAAACTCAAGGGTTAATGGAGATCGACTCTAGATTAGAGAAAACTAGTATCACACAAGAAAGGTGTGCGGGGATTAGTTTTTCCAATGGCTAGAGTTCTCCTTATATAGTCTTTCAAATTAGGGTTTGCAATCAATGTTATCTTGCTAAAAAAGTATTCAATATTCACCGTTAGATGAAAACCTGATTAGATACAAGCTAATATCTCTCAACCGTTAGATCGAAAATTTAGCTTGCCATACATACATGTACTTGACGTTTTGTGTTTGTGTAACCGTACCCAAACGTGTACAATGGTTGGTTCAATATTAGTCAACAAAATGGTTATCCAAATGATAACTTTCATATCAACCATATTCTTCTTCACTATAACTAGTCCAAATGACTCAAATGAACTAGTTAGAGAGTTGTTCAATCACTATGAGATCTCAAGTATTACAAGAGACACAATTGAATCAAAAACGATGTGATTCACTCGAATCATTAATCATGAACTATAAAGCCACGGTTTGCAAAAGCATTCCTTAGTAATTTAGAATAAGTTCACGAACAACGTTTTCAGACATAACCTATTGAGTTCGCGGGCTCAAGCTAACAGGTTGAAGTTATAAACTCCATCATAAATTATCGGGTTCGAGAGCTTCCGTCAGTTCGCGGACTGCACATGAGCTACAACATCGGCAGAAATTCTCAGGTTCGAGAACTATGTCAGTTCGCGAACTGAGTTGCTGCTCACGTTCCGGCTCCACTTGATCAACAAAGTTCGCAAACTTCGGTTTAAGTGCTAAGGACTTATACATATATGTGTTGCCACAACAATGTTTATATCCCCCAATGGTTATATAGTCTAAACTCTCATTTCAATCATTGAAACATTCTCAGAAGGTGTTATATAGTTGTTATTCACAAACTATTTTTCGTCAGAGCGATTTCCAAAATGATTGAAACATAACATGACCTTCGTCACTAGGCAAATATGAACTTGTCTTAAGAGAAAGCTTTACCAACACCCATTTCTAGAAATAGATAAGAAATATATACTCAGCTTGAAATGTCACATGTGCATATTCTTAGTCTATATAGATAAACGACTTTTGTCTCAAGATAGGAGATAGAGTAGATAGACTTTTGAGTGATAGATAAGTTCAAGTCTCCACATACCTTTTAGTCGATGAAGATCCACTGGTTCCTTGAGTAGTCCTTCGTCTTGTATGATTATCGCCATGGAGTTCTTGAGCTCACCTACACTTTTTATCCTAGTCGGAGACTTTAGATATAGTAAACTAGAAATCAAGACTATATAGTTTTGATCACTAAGATTGACAAACATGCTTGAGATAGCAACGCATGCGAGTTTGACCGAGCAGTGCTATGACACCTAGTCTATAGCTCCTCAATGCAAGAACATCTGGAACATCTTGAAATTATTTTTTCTCTATTAATGAGACACCAATTATACGCTAAAATATCAAAGTTTTGCTTTGTACAAACAAAATTATAGTACTTAGCCATATTGTGGAAACAAATGGAGTAGTTGTAGATCCTAGCAAGATTACAAGTATGAAGAATTTGCCACTACCAACTAACATTAGAGATCTGATTGGATTTTTTAGTCTCATATGATACTACATGAAGTTTTTCTAAGCATATGGATCAATCTACAGACCACTCATCAATCTTTTGAAGAGAAACTCATTTTTGTGGACAGATGAAGCAAGTAAATCCTTTGAAAAACTTAAGCTTACCATGATCAATACTCCATAGTTAGCTTTACTATACTTTTCAAGGCAATTTACTATGGAGATTGATGCAAGTAATGCTTGTATTGGAGCTGTCTTAACTCAAGAAGGTAGGTTCATTGTTTTTTATAGCAAACCATTAGGACCTAGAGCAATATCTCTATCTACTTATAAAAAGAAGTTGTTAGCTGTAGTAATTGCAGTTACAAAGTGGAGCACTACTTACAAGGTGGGAAATTCATCATACAAACAGACCATCAAAGCATCAAGTACTTTATACAACATAAAATCATTACATTACTCTAACAAAGTTGGTTGATAAAATTGCTAGGTTTTGATTATGAAATCAAGTACAAGAAGGGGATAGAGAATGTTTTTGCATATGCTTTATCCAGAAGTTAGTTACAATATCATGACACCATCAAAATCGACATGGAAACAACAATTATGGGGGTCACTCAGGAATTCAAGCCACTTATATGAGGATTATAATCTACTTTTATTGCCCAGGTATGAAGAAGGATGTATTGTCTTTTGTCTCTTTCCATGATGTGTGTCAAAGAAATAAGAGTAACCACCAATTTCCTAGAGGTTTTTTCCATCAATTGCATGTTCCATAATAAGCTTGGCAGCATATCACTATGGATTTTATTGGAAGCCTACCTATGAGTGAAAGGAAGAGTATCATTTTGGTGGTGGTGGATAGACTGAATAAGTACAATCACTTTATATATCCCTATACAAAAGCTACTATGGATAAAGTTTTCTTGAATCAAGTATTTAAGCTACATGGATTTCCTGCTTCCATTATGTCTGATAGAGACAAAGTGCTCACTAGTAATTTCTGGCAGGATGTATCCAGAGCTTTGAGTGTCAGTTTAAATTTGAGTATAACTTACCACCCGCAAATTTATGGGAAAACAGAGAGGGTAAATGCTTACTTGGGGAATTATTTGAGGTGTGTTACATGTTATCAACCTAAGAAAATTTAAAGAAATGAATTGGTCAAGCTCATTTTTCTTCACCAGCTTTACCTATAATTGATCATGAAGAAAAAATTATCATGCAACCTGAGAGCATCTTGGAGTCTAGAGAAGTTACTAGGAATGGGAGGGAAGTGACACAGTTACTTATCCAATGGAACAATTCATCTCCAGAGGATGATACATGGGAAGAAAAGACTAATATCGTATTTCAATTTCCTAAGTTCATGGAAACACACTTATTTTCCTTGATCCTTGAGTAAAGGGATAATTTTTAAGGGTGGTACAATGTCATGTATCCGTGTAGCGCAATATGGAGGATTCCCTTATCAATCAATAACTAGTGATGTAGTAGTAATTTTGTTGTGAGTGTGGGATACGCAACACGTATCTCTCTGGAGATAGTCTATTTTAGGTTTGAGAGTGTGATGATATTAATTGTGTAAGAGAGATATTTTCTACTCATGATTAATGAACTAATTTTTGCGGTTGTGTTCTCTGATCCAGACCTTATTTCTTCATCCCCTCCTTCTCTAATTCATCTCGCTTCTTCTTCAATTCTTCTTTGTCATCTCTAATTTTTTTATGTTCCTTCTCTAATTTTCGGACCTTGATAGAAAATTGTACTAAGTATAGTACAACCTTCCTACAAAGTTTTTTTTTCCATTCATAATTACTTAAATTAAATCATGTCACAAGAACACTCTTAAGAGCAAGGGCTATGGGACGAGAACTGTCATTCAAATCGAAAAAAGTTTGACCGAAAATGATCCAATTGGATGGGAACTGTCCTCTTTCACCCAAACCCATCCATTGAGTGAAAGTGGAGATTAAGAGGCTCAAGATCAGTTGTTTAGAAGAAACAAACTGCTTGAGCGGCTGATCATCTGCCTCTCAAGCATATTTTCAGTTTTGTAATATATTTAAAACTCTTTTAACACGGGCCCATACAGGTTTTTGTACTGAGTTTTCTTTCTTTTCTTGGATTTTTCTTCTTCTTCAATTTTCTCCCTTTTTGGTTGGGTACAATCCTTTGGCTTCCAAATTTTCAATGAATCCTTTTCTTGATGTCCAAATAAAAATATAGAACTGTTGATGTTCAAGGTCCTAATTTTTTTATAGAACTGTTGATGTTCAAGGTCCTAATTTTTTTTTTCAAGCGGCTGAATATCAGCTGCTTAGTGTGTTAAAGTAGCTCTGTCCCGTTCATAAAAATATTTTTTCACTTAGTCTGTTATTGGATTCTGTATCCGTTATTGATTCAAAAAATCTATACACAATTAAGATAATATAGTAACCTCCTCTAAGTTAAGCTATCTCGTAGGCTGTACGGCCTGTACCACAAGCTCAGCGTATCCGTTAGTCAGAAAAAAAGAATCTTTGTTTATTAACTAAATCCCCTGCTTATCACTTTCATATCCTCATCAGCCTTCAGGAAAAAAAATCAAGATTTCCCAGCAGGAAATTGGGGAAGTGGGGAACTACGTGGTTGGTCACTTAAGATGGCATTGGGCTATAAAGTTTAGCCCATTAGTCCTGCTGGTCTTGGAAATGAGATTTGGACCCATTAGCTTCCCGTTAGGCACATTAAGATTTAAGCAAAGCAAAAATGTGTTGCTTTCATCTAGATTGAGATCAACAATTTAACTCAAGTGCTTATTCATTCAAACGATAATAAATGAACAATTAATTGGGGATATGGGAATTAATTGGGGGATATGAATTACTTCCCCCAACCCATGGTATGTGTTAAGGGGTTATTTTTGGTTATGAAAATACTAAAATACCCTTTCCACAAAATTAAAATCAAAAACTTAAAATCAAAAAACAAAATCATATCCCCCATTTCCATCTCCACTTCTTATTAATCTTATTTAGGGGTAGAGCTTTGAAACCTAAATATTCCCCATTCCCTTTAAAATTCTAAACTCTCCCCACTCTACATCAAATTCTCTTCTCTTCACTTTGGAAACAATTTTTATTTTATTCGGAAGTGATGAAGATCATCTTTGAAAGTGATGATGACCATGCCGGAATTGATTCTCGAGCATGCCGGTATCATGTTCGGCATATGGTCTTCATCAATTCCGGCATGGTTTTCATCACTTCCTTTTGAATATTTTTCGGTTTTAATCACTTCATTTTGTAGATGGTCGGTTGATATGAAGACCATGCCGGTATTGCTTTCCAAGCATAGCATGTTGCTTTATTTTCTATGCCGGAAAACAATACCGGCATGGTCTTCATATCAACCGACCATGCCGGAAGTGGAGTGACTAAAACCGAAAAATTCAAAACGAAGTGATGAAGACCATGCGATGAAGACCATTGATGAAGACCATATCTTGGAACATGATACCTGGATGCTGAGAATTTCCTATCAATGCCGGTATTCAAGTGAAAAAAAAAATGAACATTACGGATACTTTTCATCCTGTTCCGGCATAGAAATTTAACCAAAATACTATGCCGGAACATGATATCGGCATGCTCGATAATTTCTTGTCAATGCCGGTAGTCAAGTGAAGAAAAAAATCAACATTCTAGGTACTTTTCATCTTGTTCCGGCATAGAAATGTAAGCAAAATACTACGCCCCCCCGAACCCCCCCTGGATAGTGGCAAACAATTTTTGAAAATTTCCGACAAATGCCGGCATGGTTTTTTGGTTGAATACCATGCCGTCATCGAGCTTTTTCAACTGCAACAATGGTGAATTCAAAGGAAACAAATCAAATTTTCAACCTCTTAACAGCAATTCTCTCATCACAATCATCTTCCATTTTCAAAAAAAAAAATTCCACTTATTTTTTTTTCCTCTCCTTCTACTCCTCACTCACACAAATTAAAATCAAAACACACACTAAACTATTCCCCAAATACTTAAGCATATACTAATTATTATTAACTACTAAACATGATTAGTGAGGGCTAGATTAGGAATTAAAAAAAAATTACATAGGGGGTCACCCAGAATTGCTATTGGGACACCGTTTTTGTCCTGTAGCTATATCCCCCAATTAGTTTCCATATCCCCAATTAATTCTTCTAATAAATCAAGTTTTTTTGTTTTAGAATAATTGTGGAATTTTCAACGGAAATGGTCATTTGTCCAAATATTTTTAAAACATGGTTCAAATTGACGAGTAAAAATTTTTATGGGTGAAATAGACACAAAAAAAAAATAGCAAGGATGAAATCAGTTTCATCCTGGCTTAAACTTAAAAAATAGCGAGGATGAAACTGGATACATCCTATGTAAATTAAAAATATGAAAAAATATTTGAAAATGGATAGGATGAAACTGGTTACATCCTGTCTATTTTTATATTTTTGTCCATTTAAACAATATCAAAATTTAGATATCTTTTTCACCCAGGAATTATTGATTTTGGTCTTTTTAACTAATTTTATGAATTTTCAACTATTCACACACTAAGTAACATCAATAAGTCTACTGCCTATTATTTGAATTATGAGGCCCATTACTGTTCTCTAATACGAAAGTAGTCAGAGCTCTTAAACCAGCCTATCCAAATAACAATCCCTGTTTAAGTGTATATCAGTCAAAAGGATAGATAAGCAATCAAGTTTTGGAGTAATTTTGAATGATATACACTTGAGTAACTTTTCTAAAAATTTACTAATTATTTGATTTTCTGAAATGAATTATGAATCCCATTACAATAAAATGAATGGAAGCATCTGAGCAAAACATAATTACCTAAAAGTGCCTAACCGAGAGATCAAATACAATGGATAATACGCACCTAATAAACTTGATGATTTAACTTTGCAGAAAAAAAACACTTTTACTTTTGAAAAAAGATGGAGAATTTGAGGAGTTGATTAAGTTTGGTAGAATTAGTTAGGGAAAGAGTAGGAGAAAACTTTGAATGCCATTGTTGCCTAACACGCCATTTCAACCATGTCCCTTATGGTCATCAAAGTTAATTCTTATGCTTTTCCTTTGCACATAGACTAGACTAGAACATATTACATATTTACTTCCTTTTGGGCACATAGACTAGACCAGAACATATAAACTTCCTTTTGGAATGGTTTGCTTTCGTTACGACCTTCGAATATCGATTAGTGTTGGAGCCAGGATTTCATTTCAGTGTGATTAAATTTAAAATATCAATCAAAAATTTACTTCTCTGACCCCACAAAGAATAAAATAAAGATATCTATGTTACAAAATACTTTGACAACAAGAGAAGTACTCTAGTTTGCCCACTGGTCTCTACTATCTACCTCCTGTTTTAAAGCCAAAGTTGGACTCAAGAAAAAAACTGTTAATTTGTAAAGCGTTGGCACCAAAAAGAAAAAGTCTTTTATGATTGAAAATAGCTTGGTCATTAGTCGGCATCGTTTAGATTAGAAAAGTCGATAAACCCATGCATCTTACCTTAGGCTGATCTGATGGGAGTGCGGAGGTACATTGAACGAGTTAGGCTACGTACTTACCTCATGAAGGGCACGTGAAAGATTAGTGATGATTTATATATTCCAGAGCTAAAGATAGCTTTATATTAAGGCGGTGGGATTGCAAAATCCTTAACTTAGACAATAACTTTGGTCATATTCTAACACCAGTGTCTTTTCAGCATAATTGATTCCGGATTTCCAATATTGAATAAAAGAGCTTGCAATTGAGCATATTCGAGCAGGAATCCTGAGACAAATTATCTCCTATGATATTGTTGTCGTATTGCTTATTCGGATCTTTCCACTCGGTTTTTGCAAACATCTAATTTCATATCGTAGTTTGTTTTTTTTTTTCACTATTGAGTTTCAGAGTAGAGGTGTAAAACACTATTGAGTTTCACTATTGAGTTTTACAGAGTGTTTTTTTCATCCTCTTTACAAAAAGACATGCATGTGTAACACCGAAAAAACAAAACAGACCATCTAATTGATCTCTACCTACTCCATGTCGTTTGCCCTTTCTTTAAATGCTACTGCGGCCACTTTAAATTTGCTGTGTCAAGACTCTGTTTCTAAAACTACTTAATTAATTAAGTTTCGTGTTAATTAAAAGTAATGGAATTAAGAAAAAACTTTTTTTAGATGTCAGTGACTCATTTTTGATGAGTGAGTGTAAATGTCATCAGATTGTATTATCCAAGGTAGAACGAAAACAGTAGTATTGTTGGACATTAAAAGACATGCATACGTGTGTGTTTAGTTAACTACCTTTCACTAAGTGCACAAAAACCATCTAATTGATCTCTACCTACTCCATGTCGACTTGCCCTTACGCGGCCATTTGCCAATACAAGCTTAAATTTGCTGTGTCAAGACTCCAGTAGCTGCAAAAGAGCAAAGAAATGTGGCTAGGAAACTTGGAAGTTTGAGCTCAAGTAATATATTTATACTACTTAATTAATTAAGTTTCGTGTTAAATGAAAAAAAATGAAAAGTAATGGAATTAAGAAAAAAAGATGTCAGTGACTTTCATATGTAGCAGTAGATGATGAGTGAGTGGGGAAGAGGTAAAGAAAAGGAACTTCGCGCGTGCCTTCTGAAAGGAGCTGACGATTTCTGTGTAAAAAGCTTCAAGGCCCATTACTACAGAAAATCTTTTCTCACAATGACTATACTACCCTTACTTTCTTGGGTTGACCATGAAAATTAAATAAAGAAAAACGCTTTTGAAATGTGGCTTAATTTTTAATTTTTTGGTATTAATTTTTAATTTTTAATCTTCCTTTTTCTTTTTTTTTTTCTTTTTTTTTTGTCAAAGAAAAACTTTTAAAAGATTAGCCGGAAATTGTTGGGTGAAAGTTTACATCAGGCAGAACCAATATAGTGAATCTCGAACCCCGACTGAGTACCAACACAATTTTACTCGGTAAGATTGCGGAATTTTTATTATTAAATTCATATTTGCAAATATATTTACTTATAATTTTTTTATAAAAGTAAAAAGAAAATCGAATTTTTTAGGGTTGGATTTTGATTTTATTATTAAATTTCTATATATTAAACTTGTCTCGACAAGATTTCGGTAGAATCTAATGACAGTGGTTATTTATCTAGTTCTTAGATGAAATGTATCTCTTGGATGTATGATGAAAATAATTGTATTATTATTCTGAAAAAATAATGCGTAAATAAACAATTTACATATTAAGAGATTTAAAAACCTTTTGGTAGATAGTTTAATTGCCGAGTCTGAAAGCTATTTTAGAAAAAATTATAGTTTTACGGTCAGTTTGATACTGCGTGTCAAAAGAAGTAAAATGTAAATTCTTTTAAAAATGTTTTTTATGTGCATTAGAAAATGCAAAAAAAAAAATTTATTTTTATTTCGCAGATTGTGGGATTATATAAACTATAAAGATGTTATCATCGTAATATTTATACTTAATTGTATTTATTATTCAACTACTGTGAGGTTAATTATATCCTACAATGCTCAGAATATTTAAACTCAAAATATCTAAGTTGAAATTTGATTTTAGAAAAAGCACAGCTATTAACTTCGTAATTTAACGAAAACAAATATACTTCTTTATTATTTGTTAATTTAAAATTAATATCTCTATTAAAGTTTTTTTTCCCGTATATATATTGTATTTCGATGCCAAAATGACAACCAGGGGAGGAGGTGAGGGGGAAGAAGCAATAATCTTATCCTTGGTTAAAAAAAATGGAATTGTGATGATAACAAATGAAATAAGTATTAAAGGATCAAAAATCTGAAAAGAAAAAAGACTTATATTATTATATACTTTTTTTTAATTATTAAATATCATCATTGAGTAGAAGCCATTATTGTCATCACATGAAATCTCAATTGAAAAAAATATTTCAAAACAATTATGGCTTCATCAGAGAAAATAAAAATATTGCTAATAATCATGATCTTCACTAAAGAAAAGATATTGAAATCTATTTTTCTTTCTTTTTATACATAATGTTGAACCATTTATTGTCATCATGAGATATCTTTTTGTATTTCTCAAAAAATCTCTCTTTTTATTCTTTTACAATGTATACATTTTGAGAGGATTGCAGGCTTACATACTTATTAAAAAAAAAAGTAATGCATGTGCCCGCAGTAAAATAAGACGCTCTTAAGAGCTGCAGAATATGACGAGTGTCTGGCTAGTTCAGATGATGATGCGCACAACTAGAGTTAATGGTGTCTCTGCAAAGAGGCAACTTAAATTCACAAGTGCATTCCGAGTGATCTAGCACCTCCGTCTGACTAAACCTGCCCGACTTAAATGTAAATGCATGATCTCTGAGTATACATATAATAAACAAAAACAATTACCCGGACCCAAACCAAACTCTCCTGAAATGGTCACTTCGCATTAGATATTTTTCTGGCAAGTTTGGTTTCGTGTAGAACACATCGTTCTTAGAAAAACCGACTTAGAACATTTTCTATGGGAATGAATTAACCCATGAGTTTGTTGAGCCAGGTGGATGGCCAAACTAGGTTTTCCACTATGGTAAAGCAATGAGCGTTAGACCAATAGGCGAGCGATCCAGGTAAAAATGCTGGAGTTCGTAGACCGGATGCTGGCGTCACAGGAAAAATCGCGTGCGTCAGAATGTACAACGTGGCGTCACACGCTATGTCGCCGGCGTTTTTTCTTCTAACGCCAACGGGCAGTTTTTTAAATTTTGAAATTCACTTTTTATCTCTATAAATTACCACCATCTTCAAACAATTCACTCACACCAAAATTCACTTGAATTTTCTCTTCTAAAATGGCTGAAAATACGATCACACTTTTTTGCGATGCAAAACTTGAAGCTGATGTTTGTAAGATATGTGGGAGTTTTAAAAAGATTGAAAATTGTAAAAGGGAAGTGGAAGTTTTAGAATTTGCTCTAAGAAAAAGTTCTGTTAAAAGGCAAAGAAGAGCTCCAGTTCTAAAAGTTAACAACCAAAAATTCAAAAACAAAGGTGAAACTGTCAAAGAGCGCGTTGAATGAAAAATACGTCAAATGAAGATAAACAGGAGGTCAAAACTTGTACTTGATTTTTATTAAAGTTTTTATTATTGCACAAAGTTTATATCTTGTAAAAGAATTGGCAGTAATATCAATGAATGAAAATGTTTATATTTTAAAATAGATTTCCACTTCAAATTAGGTGAAATTTATTACAATTTAAACTTGCAAATAACATCAAACTACATTTTAATAAACCACAACAAAAACATCAAACTACATCAAATCCAGCGACATTCTCTCTGTATAGTTCATAGCATTCAAAATGCTTAAACTCTCTTCCGCTTTCTTCAGTAAACTTGGTCTGAGCGATGATTTTCTGTAAATCATAGAAAAAAATAATTTTAGATATTTATAATGCAGTTGATCAGTGAGGAAAAAGGGAAGATACTCACCAGTTCTTCGTTGGATAATCCAGAATAGCTATGGTGAACCATCCACAAAACTTCCGTATAATGTTTGACTTCATTAGTGATGAATGCAATTCTTAGTTCTAGGCTCTTAGTATTTCTTATGCTTTTGTTCCGCGATGCAACAAAATGTCCCAATATTCTTTCCCAGAAATGGTCAATGTTCATCGGTCTCATCAAACGATGTATCCAATATCGAACAAGAGTAACATCTTCTTCCATTGTAAAGACCGAAAGCGGCATTCGAGTGCAGTAATGATGTTCTTGAGATGGACCACCTTTTAGAATTCTAAAACACGCTTCGTAACGAAAAGGTTTGCCCTGAGCTTCCTCCCAATTATCAAGAGCTGTTTGGATGACTTCATCTTCAGTTACACCAATGAACTTTTCTCGATCAATTTCCATTACCAGAGCAACAAATGGCTGGACTGTAAGCCTAATAGATTGAAAACGAGCACGCACTCGACGCGCATCTCGGTTTCCTGGGTTTCCCGTCAGTGAGACGAACATTGAGAAAACGTTCTCCCAAAAATAAGTGTCTTGATGAAAGCCCATACCAGTTATTATCCTATGAAAAAAATATGCTTTGCATATAGTTATATCCTCTTCTTTAGTAAATTTGGGAGATGGGAGGAAAGAAATTTATAGGTCGAGAAAAAAAAATGTAGCCGTTGGAACTTAGCCGTTGGCGTTTGAAGTAACAACGCCCGCGACATTTCTTTGGGCGTCCATTTGAATTACCATAGAATTTGGCGTTTGGAGTAAAACCGCCCGTTTGAATTACCAATGCCCATTTTCTTGTTATAAATACGACACACTAGGGGTGCCTCTCAACCAAACCAACAGATTTCTTTCTCAAAATCCACCATGTCTAAAGGCAAAGCGAAGCAAATATTTTGTGTCGAAGCAAAAGAGGTTTGTCCATTATGTTTCATGGATAACCACAGTCTTATGCAATGTCCCTGGATGTATTCAAAGTGTCTGCGGGAAGGTTGTTCACGTATCAGAATGGTGATTGAATCACAACCGAAAAAACTCAGGTATTTGCAATGTCAAGATCCCAACTGTCCAGAGGAACCACACATGATGGATGATGCTATGAAGATTAAAAAAGAAGAAGAAGAAAAGATTGCAATAATCTGCAAAAATTTCAAACTTAAAGCCAAATTGAAGAAGGAGCTATTACACTGCAAGCATTGTGGATATGGAGATCATGAATACAAACATTGTCCATAGAGAATCAGTGCATGCTCAAAGCCCGATTGCAAGACTTTTATGCATTTGCGGACGTCTTCTGAAGAAGACACATATGGAAGGCATTTCTGGGAATATCCCAGGTGTTTTTTGGTGGAGTGGGCTAATTGAAGTTGTATGACAAATCGATTCTCTATGGTATTATATTATTTAATTTGTTGTTTATTTTGTGTTATTACGATTAAACATTGCACCATCAATTTCATAAATAAAAACATATTGCATTGAACAACCACACCATACATGAGAATAAGAGAAATACATCAAATTAAACCAACTACTACATAGGCGGTGTCAGTTCTTGGCGGGTGGTGGAATTCCTAGGGCGATGTAGGGATCATATTTGATGAGCACCCTAGAAACAAGCATGAAATTCAAACTGACGATCGCGGTGAGATGATGGACACATCGCTAGAGTTCTAGGTTCCACTTCATGTTCGGCTTCACCGTTGAGCTTATTTTTGTGATTCTCCATTAGTTGAGCGATGAACTCCGATACATTACAACTAATTACACTAAAACGATGCGTCAATCCCTGATATTCACACATATTAATGTTCATCATTTCAACAGCGAACATTTCAAAAACTTTCTGCCACAACATCGATTATGATACATTCCTACCGGTAGCAATATCAGCGGCAACATCTTTTGTTTGAAATACGTAGGCTCTGCAAATAGCTAAATCATCTTCTTTAGTGAATCTAACAGAACGAACTTTGGGAGACATTTTTGTAGATGATTTGAGAGGGAAGAATGTGTATAATGTGTGAATTTAGAGTTGAAATGAGGAGTATTTATAGATTTCAGAAAATATAGCCGTTGGATCAAAGAGTTCTGGAGCCGTTCAGATTGAGATATTGGCGTCATAGTTAATGACGCTTGCGCTATTTATTCTGACGCGCGCTGGAAATAATAGCGCATACGTTATTTGTTCTGACGCCAGCGTTTATATAAATAATACCCGTCTTTACCACAGACGCACGCTGGATGTTCCGACTCAATGTTCAAACCATTAGATTTGTTCATTTGAACATCCATTTTTCATGTTTGTTCATTCCATAATGGGAGCAAAATGAACAAATTCTAAGTTTGTTCATTCCACGGTAAATGCTATTACACAGTTAGAGTTACTTGAGACTTGTAGTTCCGATAGATATATGAATCCAGACGACTATTGGACTATTTCCAACAGTGGACATTCGTTTACGGCCTAGTGTAAAGTGCATATGACCTACTTAAAAGATGCTGAGCCTACTTGGGTATATATATGGTAGACAGAAGACACTGAGTCAGACGAGTCTTAACACAACTGTGTGCCTCCTTTCTAATAAGACTTGGACAATGACAAAACATACAAACCTTGTCTCTACCTTTGTTTTCTCGTTTAGACCCACCTCTTGAACAAGAATATTTAAAGATGCCCCAAACAAATAACAAACAAACAAATGCATCATCGAATGGTACAAATTAGGGTATATATTTTCTCATTATTCATTATTATTGAATTAGAGAACTTTACCAGGACTTAACATGTAGCGGATCCTCTTGAAAGAGAACGTAACGCGGATACAAGTGGTGCATGGCTGTCGTCAGCTCTTGCCGTAAGTTGTTGGGTTAAATCATGCAATTAGCACAACTCTTGGTTTTTTTTTTTTTTTTGAACACGATCAGTGTGAGAACTGAACCCGCAATCTATAGGTTGGGCTAATACCAATTGCCAGTTTGCCACCATTGAGTTTGAAGCCTTGAACAGACTGCCAATGGCAAGTCGACGGAAGGTGACCATGACATCAAGTTATCATGCTCATTAATCAGTAAAATAGATACTTGTGGTGCAATGGTAAAGTCGGTTGATGATACTGATGATACCAACGAACTGAGTTCGGAATTATCAGTATCTAAATCTTATTGAGTGATTAAAAGAACTGTAATTATTAATAAACACTAAAATGAACTCTAATAATTAGTCATATATTAAACTCTAAAAAAAATACAAGAAATCATTAATTATCTTCTATAATTACACTTCAACTAAAAGTAATCAAAATGCTGTTGATGATTAGGAATTTGATAAGTATCTTCCCTTTCTTTCTTACTCAACTTCTTTGGCAATGAAGTAGCGGCAGTAATAATCTTCTTCTTATTCATCATCGCCATCTTGATCTTTTGTTGATCTCTAGGAACTTCAGGAGGCTTAACTGATCTAATCAAAGCCCAATTCACACCTTTAAAAAACTCATGTCTTTTAATCTCCAGTGCCCCTTTTAAACTCCCTATCCTTTTCTTTGGATTTTTCACTAACAACTTGCTAATCAAATCTTGAACTTTAATCATCTCTTCTAAATCTCTACTACTACTAACATTTATCCCTGGAAATGTTAATGGTTTTTTAAGTATATTAACTAATGTCTTCTCATTAGTCTCACCTTTAAATGGCGTTTTACCATATAACATTTCATATAGAAACACTCCAAACGTCCACCAATCTACTGCACTTCCATGTCCTAATCCTGATATCACTTCTGGAGCTAAGTACTCGTGTGTACCAACAAACGATTTCGATCTTGCGTTTATCGGTTCGGCCACAAATTCTTTATCAAACTCTCCATTCCCACATGCCTGAGCATCACCAGTGTTACCATTATCATCTTCATTGTCTTCTTTATCATCGTTTGTTGTGGCTACCTTTTTCTTGTTAGAAGAAGCTGAGAAACAAGACAGGACAGGCTGCATGGGAGTGCTACCACATGTATTTACGCAGTTCGCAATCGCTTCAACGCTTGGTTTTGATGATTGTACGAGTTTTGGAACCACTTCACATTTTAACGAAAGATCGAAATCTGAAAGCATTATATGACCTTCATCTCGTACTAAAACATTTTCTGGCTTAAGATCACGATAAACGATTCCCATCATATGTAAATATTCCAGAGCTAGAAGTGTCTCCGCCGCGTAAAACCTGTAATAATTTCCATAAACACACATTAAGTATGAAAAAGATAAAGCTATGTAGAAAACGAAGAGCGAATGACTATATACATTAATACATATATAGTTTGATGAACTTACTTGGCAGATGCAACACTGAAACGTTTCCCAGGTTGGCGTTGTCGAACGGAATGCAAGTCACCACCAGGACAGAACTCCATAACCAGACAAGAATAATGAGAAACCTCAAAGTTTGCGTAAAGGGTAGGAAGAAAAGGATGATCAAGCATACATAAAATCTCCTTCTCCATTTCAGCTCTTTGTAACTTATTTCTAAAAGCTAAAGCTTCTTTATCAACAACTTTCATGGCATATAAACAATCGGCCGCCGGGTTATTCCGAAGCTGACAAACATAAACATTACCGATATCACCACTACCTACACGACGAACAAGTCGGAAATGATCTAAACCTAGTTGACCATTCTGTTGTAATCCTCTAAGTTTCTTCATAGCTTCCCAAGCAACTTGATTTGCTTTATGTGGTTTGTGTATGTTGTTGTAGTCACCAAATGAAGTAGAAGATACCGAAACGGAACTCCGGCTGCCGAAACTCATGTTACTACCTATCCAACTGTGACCTGATTCCGGTACCGTGATTGATGAGCAGCTACTAGTTTCATGGTCTGATTCATCTTTGTGTTTGATTCCCATGGCTGTGAAAACATGAAATAATGATATTAGTTCTCTTCTTTTTTGTGTTCTTGGTTTCTCTTAGGCTTAAATGTGAAATATATGTGTGTGTATAGATAGTGTGGATGAGAGTTTATATATAGAGAGTGAGTGGCGGAAATAATGAGTCATATAATTAATTAATTAAGAGATAAACTAAAATAAGATTATTAAGAAAACCATTAAATTAATTAAATGAAGTGCCCATGATGATCTTTAAAGAGAATGTTAGTGGGGGCCCAATGTGTATTGAGATATTGCTTTCAGGAATTTTAGGTTTTCAGGGTGACTAAAATGCCCCTTGAGAGTTTCTTTTCAGTCAAACTTAATGATGGTACAGTAGTACCTTCTTGGTATTTAAAATCTCTAAGTATTCTTTAATCAAGTGCATCACTGCTGCAGGTACCAAATTATATGGGATTATCAAATTTATACAAAGCAAAAGAATCCCACCACCGGGTACACTGAATTAATAACCCCGTAGGATTTGGTAGTCTTATAGCACCGAAAGTGGCATGCCGTGAACGAAAATGAGGGAAAAAGAAAATTCTAGTGTTTAAAAGCAAACAGAAAGCAAATTTGGGTAATACAACTTGAAAGTAAATTAGAAATAAACATGTGAAATTTTCACCTATATTTGGTTCTGATTATGTGTTCGGCCATGAATGAAGATAGGAGGGTAAAAAAACCTCACTTCTAAAAGCAAGCAGAGAGTAAATTCAGATAAGACACTTTGAAAGTAAATAATGCACAAATAAACATGTGAAATTTGCCTATACTTGGTTATGCCACTGCTTTTTTCAGAATGACTTCGGAGATGAGTGATTCTATGTCTTACTAAGTTGTTGATGACCTGCTTATAATCTTTTGCAAAGTAATGTCTATGTGAGCATTTAGCACATAGGTTTAGCTTCATTCCCAAACTGAAGTGTCCCAAAACAGTTAAAACTCACTGAAAATTCAACTTTTTATTGTCTTAAAATTTTAGTCCTAAGAATATATAAAAACAACAATATAGGTCCAAAGAGGTGCTCATCTAGATGATCGAGTCAATAAGTTATTTCCTAAATTATATAAGCTAGGTAAGCTGCGCTTGAAACCACACAAAGAATGAGGCCACAAAACTCAAAATTTTCAAATGATAGGAAAAGGACATCATGTAAAACTGATGGTATAAATGGGTTAAAATGAAAAAACAAACTTGCAAGGAACCCCTAATAAAATAACAGATTTATAAGGGACCAAAAACAATTTGATATTTTGTTATTTATAAATTTTCTACTTAACAAAGGGGCCTCTAAAAAAAATTGGCTTTAAGCCTCCAAAAACGCAGGACCGGCCCTGATTATATGTTGGTAGAACAAGAATATGGGGCAAAGACAAAAGCAATTCAAAAAGAAAAAAAACAGTACGAAAGAAATAGAAATGCAGTTATCAAGATTGCAGCAGGAGATCCGTGACTCATTAAATTTTTCCTCCACCACCACCACCACCATAGCAAATCATCATTCAAAAGATTGAACCACTTCCATTTATACTTGTTCTATTATGACATACTTATTATTCATGTGAACATATCCCCATAGGAATGGGACCAAGATCTTTGCAGTTACCAACCTGTATTTGGGTCCGACTTTTAAGCATTTGCACCATTAAAAAACAAAGATTTCAAAGTAGTAGTAATTAGGAAAAGCTTGCAATATCCAGACAACCAAGGCCATAGCCCCGTAGGTTCGTTCTCACGGCTCGATCATTTTCACGTTAACGAGGCGTACGCGAATCTTGACCGCCTTTAAAGTGGATTCGGGACCATCTAGCCATCTTTATCGCCTACGTATTTGAAAATCGGCTCAAATGAAGATCATAATCAACTCAGAGCATCTCTAATGGTGTTAACGCCTTAAACAGACCTTCGCTTAACAATTAACATTCAATTTCCAAACTATAAAAGTTTAGATGGTAAAACATGTTAGAAGATGTTATGGACACCCCTACAGAGTCTCAGACACTGATTCCCTAGAGATACACCAAATCAAACTAAGGGACCCATAAAAATGAAACGATTGACCGATCACATCATCCGTACGTACCGAGCACTATGGAGATCATGGCCACCTAAAAGCACACTGCATCCAGCATTGCAGGTGCAGACTTTAACACAGAGCATGGTTCAAAGTTTGCACTGGCTTCCCCGGACAAGGAAAACTGTAACATTTATCTTTATACTCATGTAGATATTGAAGAACAGAAAGTATGGGAGAATTGGAAGTGGGCAAAAGATCATACAGAATCCATTCCCACTTCCACCAAGAACATTTGGATTATTCAGACAGAGAAGAAAAACATCCATTGATATTATTTATATACCGACTTTCCTTCTTTATGCTTTTCTTAACTTTTGCCTGCAAGATCCTTTATACTTCTCCCTTTTGGTTGCAATTTCAGGAACCAGAACCCAGCAAAAAATTGCAGTGTTTTTTTTTTTTTGCAGAGAAAAACAAATATTTTGGAAAACCCAATATCCCATTACTCTTTGCTCAGAGATACTTCTTCCTCCATTAATGCATATCTCAATTATCCATCAACCCATTTTACTGTCAGATATCTTCTCCTTTCATGAAAGTATACTCACCAGTAGTCCAATCCAAATTTCCTAACTTTTTCATACAAGTGTTACAGTTTTTCCTTTTCATTTTTTACAGTGGTTATAAACTGTAAAAATGAGTAAAATTCAGTAGTACTCTTAGAATGCCTAGTCTTAATCATGTTCACGGATCTCATATGCATTGTTTCTAGCTTTCTTAAATCAACTACCTATCCACCAATTTTTGTCAGATTTTTCAGCAATGTCACAAATGTCAGTAATATCCCTAGAGTGCCCAAGTGTGATCGTGTTTGTGGTTTTTGCATTCATTGTACCTTCTATACTAGCATTTCAGTATGAGTTGAACTTAGAACACCAAAATGTTGGTAAAAGAATGATAATTTTTTATTTGAATGGGAGTATAAACATGGCCAAAGAAAGCATGGCGAAATAACATGTTGGTAAAAGAATGTTATTTCATCTCTTGACTGATATGTTGCATTTGACTGCAGTATAAACATGGCGAAAGAAAGCAGTAATGAAATAACAAAGAATCCAATTTAAAATAGAAAAAGAAAACAAGGATAGCATCTCATTAGATTAAAGTTGAAATTGTAGAATCATATCCCAGACTGCTACTTACACGGCTTCAATTATAAAGCAGACAAAAGATGGCCAAACTGACACCCCCACAACAAAAACACCTAAGAATGGTGTACTTGAAACGAATGCAATATGAAAACCATGAACTTGGTCACAAATTTATAGGAGTTTTATCCACAGCATCAATCAAGTTACTGAATTTCAGTATTCCTGTTCATAATGTACCGGAAGTATTGCGGCATATCAATATGGGTAGCTCTAAAGAGATGGGCCCACAGCATTTATATTATATATGTTATTATTGGTAAGATTTATAGATCTTTTTATTCGTAATGGGCTGTGATCTTGTGTCTGTGGTTGTTGTTGGGGAGCATGAAAAAAATAAACTAACAGAGTTTGGATTTAGGAAAAGGTAAACGTGAAAATCACATGAGAGGCAAAGAAACGATACAGTCCATAAGAAAACAAGACAGGAATACAATTAAAAACCAAACATGAAACCTAACTCTAATAATGTTCACCAGATTTAGGACACTCAACTATGTTTTGCAGAGTTACACCATATGTTGAAGTGCATTTACCATGACGGGAAAGTAGCCATTCTTCATTACTGAAGGCATGTTGTAAAAAAGAAAAAAAAAAAAAAAAAAAACATGCAACAGAGATTAGGTCGGGTGAATATGGTTTCTTGCATTTCAAGAAGACCATAAGCTAATCCAGTTTGTCGTCTAGGTAAGCTTTGCTATTTTTAATCATGTAAAATTGGAAATGTAGAAGATGCTCTTCATATGCATTTGGGGTCTACTTCAGTTCTACCTCAGGTTAAGAGTTGTCTAATAGGTTACGGACATTTAGAAGTGACTGAAAGATGTTGTCTAATGTAATCAAAAGATGGACAGTGTTTAGTTGACTAAAAGATCGATATGAAATGCCTTTCATTTATTTCCTCCAATCATATAGCCTTTAGCTTAAAGTAATCCAACAAAACTAGATGCATTATTTCTTTGTCATGTCCAAAACATAACCAGGGCTAACTAGTAGACAGACCCAAACCATATAGTACCTGGAAGTTCAAAGTGTGTATTCTGCTCCAATCATACCTGCAAGCTTCAATTTGGTGCATACAATTCAGTATCATTTAAACTACGAGAGCATATCTAGTGGTAACATGGGGACCAATTGAACCCGAACATAGCATGAGGTAAATTATTGGAAACCTATTGGCGATATTGCTAACACATGAGATTTGTTGTTGTCTATATGAGATGCCAACTAGAACTAACTTTGTTCTCGCTATATTCTCAGCTGAAGTGGACCCTGCTGTTTTTTAGATGATTAGTACGTGTCCATAGTAGGATACCACAGGTTAGAGAGTTATGACCACAAATCCCCTGGTAGTGAACAGTATAGATTTGTTTTTCTATGACTGAGTTTCTAATGTGAAGCTATTCTTCAGATGAATATAATGCAGATCTACGGGTGCAAATTAACTAGCTTTTGGGTGCTCAACTACTAAACAATGTGACACCTGCTTGGACTGAACCATATTACTATCCAAGTCATATCAGTATTAATATCTATTTGCAAAAAGAGAATACACCGCAAATCTAGAACCTCCCCCTTAAATCTCTGGAGCGGCAAAAACAGCTATACATATAAGTATCATGTTTAAAAGTGGAGCATATAGAAAAGATGGCTTACAAAATTGATTCCACACAATATAAAGAGAAGAAACTTTTGCACATCACACAGCTAAATCTAGCTGACTAGCTGAAATTTAATCGCGCGTAAACTAATTTCGAGCACTAATTGGCGCGTAATTTGCATTAAGTAGGATCCAGTGATACTAATTGGCGCGTAATGTGCCTTTGTCTCTTTCGAGCACTAATTGGCGCGTAATTTGCAGTAAACTAATTTCGAGCACTAATTACCAAACAAAGCTTAACGTCCCTATGATACTACCAATGACAGTTACAAAAGAAGAATGAACAAACGCACAGCATATTCTTTTAGGTTATAGCATAGGATGCACCTAAAACCGAAGCTTCTTAATGTTGGCCACTCCAAAAGATCTATTATTCTGTCTTTCCTTTGCTCAGTATCAACTAGGAATCGATTATCTATGGTTGTTCACTAATTTTAAAATATACTACTCAATCAACTAAGACAAACTTCAAAGTTTCTCAGAGGTTTTCACAAACCCAGTGATTAGCAAGATCAACAGTAGTTCTCAAGATAAATTCTACTTCAACAAGGCAATAAGTAATTTTCACATAATTTACAGTGGTCATTGTAGTCATACAGTTTTGGAAGCATCTGCAAAATACAACCAAAGACAAAAAAAGAGGAAATGAGGTTTATAATGACCAGCAACTATGGTACTTACACAGAGAGTGATGCAGGATCCAGCGATGAAGCTGTACAATTAAGATCTTCTGCTCCGGCTACCAATACCAGAAGGACTTCTAACACCAACTGACTCTACTGGAGGATATAAGTCTCTCTGCCCCATAGCTGCATTGCCTCGGAGACCATGGCTAGGAGAACCACGTGGAGAACTCATCATACTTGAATCACTGCCTCTGGTAGATTCAATCTCCAAGGCCTTGGCTTCCTCTGTTAGCATCTTCAACTGTTTTCCAAAAATGAAAGGTGGTCATGTCTATGAAAAAATCAAAAGAGACAAGGGCACAGCAGTAAGTAGGATCCAGGACGAAAAGAAACATCAATGTAGTATAATTCATCTGCCCACTGACATATATTTCTCATATTATCATATAAATTGCAATTTTCAGCCTATGGTTACTGGGAGTGGGATCATCCCAAGGAAAAATCGAATTCCAATAAGCTGTAAAAAAAGGGACAAAGTTCAGTACCCGAATCTCATTTTCTCTTAAACGGTCCTGAAGTGCACTTATCGAAGGGCTTAAACTGTGAAACCAGAAGGAGAGAAAGAATAACTGTTAACACTTATCAACTACATAAGAGATTTGTGCAAGTGCTCATTTAGTTCTAACCAATATTCCATCAACTTGCACATGGAGGTTTGATATGTTGAGGTATGATGGATGAACGCAAGGGGGTGTACTTTCCCGTCCCTACAAGAAGTGAAACCAAAGAAGTAAATAAAACAATGAAGTATAATATCAAGAACTAGATGTAACCATCCTCCTTTATTATACAAATGAGAAATACCAAACACAGAAGTATGTAAAGTTAAATTTGTTTACTGCATATTCTGTAAAACGGCTTGCTTATATGCTGCTTTCTCTTCTTCATATAATACGCGTTGCAAGTCAGTAAATGATGTCAAAGGTGATTCGAGCTTTAACAATGCTGATGTGGGTAGAACTAATAGAGGAACCTCCTTCCTAACATACTCTGCACCACTGTAAACCAGTTCACCACATTAAAAACAATTTTAAAAGTTGGGAGATAAAAAGAGAAGCGCCAACAAAAGAATCTGCTTTTCAGAGAAATTAATTTATTGGCTCGAAACTTTTAGGCAGAGGAGACTTGCAGTGGTGATTAATAAAATAGCCAGATTTTGCTAGGAACTTATACTTTGTAATAAACTGCAAGGAGAGTAGAAGACAGGTGCAACCAGATTTAAAGCAGCCACCAAATCCATGAAACGGATCAATATCAAGTGTTACACCACAAAAACGAGAAGAAGTACAACTACTTCCATAAAGCTAATCTGTGCTAACCAGAATTGAGTGTGTGATAGCCAATATCGATGGGACGAAAAAGAACAATAAAAACATTTTGGGAGTACACGGACATTTCAAGTTTTCAACCATAACAACAAAGTAAACATTAATTGCTTGTTGCAAGAACATGGGGCAACAATTCCGTTATGTATCCATTCAGCAAAGAACAAGCCACCCCCTAAAGAGCCTATTTCTAGATTAGATAGCTCAACACCGTGTATGGGTGAGTCAATAGCACATACACCACAAGGAGCTACATCTGAACTAAATAGATTATCAGGCATAGCCATAATTGTAGTAATGGATTTTATTCAACTATAAACCAAGGAAACAAGGTTAAACAAAAGGTAGCCAACATTGAATTGTGAATATATGTTGATGTGCATAATTCCAAATACCTCAATTCCATAGTTGAACGGTGCAGTGCCTCTTGCATACTTTCATTAATATCCATAGGATCTAAATCAACGATGGCATCTTGTAATTCGTCCATCTGATGGCTTCCTCCTCCCATTTTATCTCTCCCTGGATGATCCGCATGAGCGAAAAATCCCTCCAAGTTTGGAGCTTTACCCGAAGCCTAACCAGTGAAAACATTTACTCTATGTGAAGGCTGAACAGGTGATTGGAACAGGTCTAAGATGAAAGTAAATAACATCAGCTCCTAAACATTAGTCCTGGTTATAAAGCTAACCAGACGAATAACGCCTTCCTATGCAGAATTACAGGAATACCATGGGAAACTGTTCATACTCACGAAAAAAAAATGTTGTACGTCAAAAAATAATACCTTAGTTGTTCCTGAACTTGCTGTGTCGCGCTCAGATATTTCTGGCCTTCCAGAGGCAGATCTTGGTAACACATTTTCTGAAGTACTCAAAGATGATTCAACTTCTATTACTGGAGTGCTATTGACAGGGACTAGAGAAACTGGTCCTGCCATATATTTCTGCTTCCCATCTAAAGATTGGAACGCGATAACCTGGATTCTTCCAGTCTGATTGCCCCAAAACGTAGAAAAGTTATGACCGCGTTGTAATAAGCATAACAACAAAGTGTTATATTTTGATTGATACCTTTTGTGCATCCTCATTGAAACAAGAGAAAATCAGTCCAATGAACCCAGTATCTAGCATTTGATACATGCCCTGCGTTCGAACATCTGCAGATAGAAATTTCAGAAATAAAATAAGGATGCAAGAAAATACTAACTAGTACTCGAGTAGTCGGAAATCAGTACTTATGACTTACCAACATGAGATGGTAGAACTGTGATATGCGGGTGAGAATGGTACCAACCAATTACTCTTGTAGTCCTTCCGGTCGTCAATGTCATTCTGTACTGTATAATTAAGTTCAACATCCAAAGATCCCCTTGCACATTTTCAGTTTCCAAATTAACAAAACAGAATTTTCATTTCTTTTTTCCACAAGTCAACTAATAATAGCTATAGAATATGATACACCAAAGGATATTTCAGCTTGAGCTGATGCTGCTGCCAACTGCTCCGGATTTGTCTCCACTCGATCCTTGCGACGATCAGACCTTGTCTGAGGTGCTGCTCCCCAAATCAATGCAGTGGCATTCCCATTCTTTGAGTACTGAAGAGGATGATCAAACAAATACAGAATAAGAATTCCAGAAATGCAATTCAGACCCACTCACTGAAACACTAAACTAAGTAAAATACAAACCCACTTCACAAAATAAACGAGTCCGTCTCCATTGAATTCATACACAAATTACTAATAAATCACAGAAGGAAATACCCAAATTTCTGATGAATGTCCTACATTACCCTAAGTTCAAGATACACTTAGAATCTACCCATGAACTCACTGATTCAGTTCCAGGATTGCATCAAGTACCACCTACCTATTACAGAACTGCATGTGGCATAATTCACTCTCAATGCAATTCTAAGCAGATTCCTATAATTTGAACCCTAATTTGAGCTTCAACACTACCCTTTAGAATATAACCTAGCTGAACAAGAATAACCCATCTTACCTAAATTCAATTAAGCTCCTCACACGCCCAATACAATAATCAAAACCCATTTCTGAAATTTCTCAATACTACTACTAACAGAATCTGAAACTAATGAGTTTGGATGAAAAGGAAGAATAGCGAAATTGTTTTTTTTTTTTTTTTTTTTTTTGTACTTACATGAATATCTCCAAGAAGAAGACCCATGATCTCTTCTGTTTCTGTAGACAATGCATGAGTTAGGCATGTTAACCATACATCCTCGCACATCTTCACACCTGTTAATGCCATTTTTTCCTTCTTCTTCGTCTCTGCTAGAAAAGGAAGAAAGCTTGTGGAAAAATTTGGCGTTGGTCCGCTGGATCTTAGACCTTTTTCTTCTTTCTTATTAGTACTGTGATACGTTGCTACCGATGTTAGTTAGATTATGAAATTTATCGGGACCGCCGGATCCTGAACTTTTTCTTCTTAACGTGCTTGTTTGGATATAAAATTATTTGTCGAGAAGTAGAAGTCAGAAACAAAATTATTTTGCTTCACAAAAAGTCGACTTTTCTACTTCTAGAAGTTATTCTGAAATTCTACACCCAAACTGACTTCTTGCTATTTGACTTCTAGAAGTCAAAAAATTACTTCTGGATGTGTATCCAAACGCCCTGTTACCAAATTCATTTTTGAGAAGTCGAAAAGTAGCTTATGAGTGTGTACATCCAAACACCCTTATAGCGCTTTTGGATGCACATCCAGAAGTAGCTTTTTGACTTCTGGAAGTCAAAAAGCAAAAAGTCAGTTTATGTGTGCAATTTCAGAATGACTTCTAGAAGAAAAAAAAATCGATATTTTGTGAAGCAAAATATCTGAACTTCAGAAGTCAGAAGCAGAATTGTATCCAAACACGCTATTAGTACTATTATAAGATGCTACCGATGTTAGATTATTGCGTGTTTGGATACCAGAAGCATAAGTCATGAGTAAACTATTTTGTTTTAGATAAAGTGTTGTTTGGATACATATCAAGAAGTTGTTTTTTGACTTCTGAAAGCAAAAAAGTCAAAAATAAGTTTGGTTGCACAATTTCAAAATGATTTCTGGAAGTTAAAAGGTCAACTTTTTGTGAAGTATTTCTGCTCTAGCATCCAAGCGCGCTTTACTTGTTTGCTTCTAGAAATCGTTTTAAAATTTTATATCCAAACTGACTTCTTGTTTTTTTGACTAACTTCTGAATGTGCATCCAAACACGCAATTAATGAAATTTATCAGGACTTGTGTAGAATTTTGGGCGCCTGCTCGTCGCCCAAAATTGTTCGCTCACTTTTTTTCCCTCTCCACCATCTAAGGGAAAGGGCAATTTCTATGGGGATCGTCTCTTTTAGTTTTTAGGTCAGCCAGGTGGACAAGTAAAGATGGATTCCATGAGAAAAGTTATTGGAGGGTAGAAGAAGAAGCTCGCGGATGGATTAACGCAAGCATTATGGATTGGGCTGCTGGCGATGTGAGAAGACTCGCTAGCGTTAGACTCCAAGCCATGGGTGTTGGATGGTCAATCGCGAGCGGTTGAATAAGAATCGCCAACGAGTAAAAACCCAACGTCTCTATTCTCAACGGCTACAACTCCTAAACACAATAAATACCCCTATTTTCAACCATTTTCACTCATATTACTCCACTATTTTCTTCCTAATTTTTCTATTCAAAATTTTATAATTTTTTATTTATAATTCTTAGTATAAATTAAGGATCAAAATGAAGGCTATCATAAACAATATGAAGGGAAAAAGAAATCAAAAAGATGAAAGAGTATCAGCGCCTGCTACAAATTATACTCAAAATCGTGATGCTGAATTTGCTTCGCTGAATATAGTTGTTGGCCAAGACTTAATTCCAGGTCATGTGTCAGGGTATCAAGATCGGTCTGCATATTATAGAATAAAAGACGGATACAAAAACTGAATTCCTGTTTATCTAGCTCTATCCCCTCCAGTTTGTGAAAGAGTTTATCCCTAGTGTCGATTTTATTATGTAAATCACAAAAAGAACATCAACGTTATTGTTCAAAAATTGATAGAAAGTTGGTGGTCGACAACGCACACTTTCCATTTCATGGACTTCGAAATCGGTGAGTTTATTCATCTCAAGTTAATTATTATTTTTTGACAATAGTTCATTAAACCTAAACAATTAACTAGATGATATCATTATTGTTATAGGAATTACACTCTTTGATTTTTATATCATTTGTGGAATACCAAGTGGTGTAGGAGTCCATGTACCATATAACCAAAACGAAGAGATGCTAAATCATATAGTTGAAAGGACGGGCTTCCATTGTTTTTAGCATCAAATGTACGAGAAGATCATAAAGAGTTGAAATGAGGTGGAATGCATTGTTCAGTGTTGACGGCTTTCCTACTATCCAAGACATGCTCAACTAATGAATCTGAATATAATGAACTTGGAAGAGTGTTTTTGTTATGGTTATTATGTCAAACGTTTTTTCCTAACTCAACCAGTGTTTCTCACGTCAGTTGGCTTGAAGGGTCACAAAATATTCAAAGTGCACCATATCATGATTGGGGATCTGCAATTTTAGAAGAAATGTATCACGGCTTCGATGCAACATCCATAGGTGTAACCAACTTCACTGGTTTCTAGGACATCATAGAGGTAAATATCTAAATTTTGCTTTTTAATTTGAGTATTGTTTGAAGAAAAAAACATGGTTACAATACTAAATTATGATATTTTTTACCAGTATTAGTGGTGTACCTACTTCCATGTTAATAAACTAGTTCTTAAATACAAAATTCTAGAATTCCAATAATGGAAACGTACTACAAGAATAACTGAGATAAGGACACTAGTGACTATGGAATGCTTCTTATTTTTGTTCAAAGATGTCAAAAAATGATACAACACGCACAAAATATCGTTGTTAATCCTTACTACAGTTTTACTAAGTTCGGAGATCCTGACATACAAGTTATTCTTGATTATTCACTACGAAGAGTTGTCTTTTTCACTCGGAAATGAACAAAGGTGTTTGGTATTTGTGAGAAAGACTACTTTCCCAGTTACAGAGTACTTTTGCAAGGGCAGTTGACCCTTAAAAACATATGCAAGTGTCTGCATCATATTTTAATAGCTTGCGAAAGACGCCATGGGAGAGGTTTGAATTAAACGTTCAAATAAATATTATTGACGCACAGTATATCAGATGGTACTAAAGAATTGTGAAGCCAGAAATTGGTGTTCTCAACATGCACATTTGGGGGTTTGATTTGCCTGGATTAAATCGTATAGGTCGTGATAAGTTAATCATTCCTAGCCAGTCGCCTTTAGAAGAACCATGCCTTAGGACTTACTCCACAAATGGATGTTCTTCATCATTTTCATCGAATATGCTTGAAATACATTGGGAGTTGCCAAGTATAACTTCACAAGGCCAGCCAACCATGATCCCAATAGTTTCAACAGCTCTGGAACGTACTCATCCTAATGACAATATGGACGCCAATAAAGATCAATTGAAGACAGATATTAACAATTTGGTATTGAAAAAAAAAACAAATCGTGGCTTTGCACTTGTAGGCAGTTCAGAAATGGCAGACCAATACCATGTTTGGATTTAGTCGACCTGTAAATCCTAATGGCTGTGAAAAATCTAGCAATTCATCATGGCGCAAGAATGTGGGAAAAACACAGTGCCAGAAACTGAACCACAAACTGTGCATGTTTCCCAAACTCAAGTATTTCAACCAGATGCTAGATGTTTTTCTGCATCATTCCCCACATGGAACCAGAATGAAGGTTATTATCCCGCTGCACCACAAGCAACCTATTTTACGTTTATACCAACCACCGCTTCTGGTTTACAACCACCCATGTATGCTTTTCAGCATCAAGGAGATGTAAGGAAATTAACGAATTTGTTGGCAAGTGGAAATATTCCGGGTCTTGGAAAATGCAATCAAGGTGAAGAAGGCAATGATGAATGACACTAGAAGACTTGTAACTTTTGTTTCTGCTACTAATGTAATTCTTATTTTAGTTAGTGAATAGTATTGCTTTATGTTTAAATCGAATGACATATATTTTAAATTGCGTTACATTCACTTTTAGTTAGAAACAACCATTCAATATACTAACTCAATTGACCACCCAAAAGGCTTGTAATGACCACTCAATTGACATCTTCGTTGAGATGTACTTGGTGGAACAACATCCAACATAAAGGGGTTGAATTTGTTCAACACCTTAAGGATTTTTAAACAACCTTCGAAATTGAATACTATCATTTTCCATTTTTTCCTTTTCTCTAAATTTATCCTGACCAACTCAGTATCAATTTCACCATTTAGTCTTAGTTGATTGACTTGCATGGTTAAAAAACTAAATTCACTTACTTTTTTCTTAATTTTCTCAAAACGAGATTGTAGGTCACTTATAGCACGACAACTTGGGTTACAAGTATCAATGCAGAACAAATACCCTGCCAGAAATTCACACCAAGTGTTTGTGCTCCATCAAACTAAGTTTGTAATATATAGTTTCTGCAAATAGCTAAATCTTGTTTTTGAGTATATTGAGCTCGACGAACTAACAAGGGTCGAGACATCTTTCAACAAATTATATTGAAATTGAAAGAAATTTTGTGTGATATTTGAGGTGTGAAGAAGGTGTAATGTGATATGATGCGAGAAATAAGTTTCTATAGGAATTCAAAGAGAGTCGTTGGATGGTTCCGGTGAGCGTTGGAATATTGATCGTGTGTCCTAGTAATAAGTGCATAATTCATATGATTTTAGTGTCCATTCCATACTTGCTTAAGCTATTATTCTCGCATATTTTCGTATCATTACTCTTGTTTTCTCTTGTTTGACTCTAATAGGTGAATCATCCAAAAAGAAGATACAAAGTTCTGAAAATAGCTTGGAAAAGAAGTATTCTAAGTATCCAAGCGCCCAAGTCCAAGAGAAGTGGAAGAAAAGCGACGAAAATGAGCAAAACGCTCATAATCAAGATAATGTCCAATGACCGATCTTAACTCATTACAATTAAGTATTTCTCATCACCATATTGAAGAGAATTGAAAGATAAAAATAATGCAAAAAGAATGAGGTCATTCTGTGTTCGGATGAAGAAGTTGTGGCCAAAATAGTTTCCATTGAAAACCGAAGATAGTGCAATCCGAGAACTGGTCTTGCGGACGGGGTTCACAGACCTATTTCCGAAAATATCTGCTGAAATTTGAAGTTTACGGACTGAGTTCACGAACTTAGCGAATGGGAAACGTGTATTCACACATTGGAAGACCTAAGGGCACGTTTGGATTCGTTATTTCGGGTAGGGTTCCTAAACCTAACTAAATACTTGGAGACCAAGCAATGTAAACCTATAAAAAGGTATTAGGTTATGTAAAGAGAATCAATAAATCATATCGTCTCATATCACAAGTTCTACATCAAAACCTAGGGTTTACCCCTTTAGGGGGAAACCACCATGATTCATCTTCTTTGTAATATGAGTAGCTAAATATTTTGTTGATTAAGAATGAATTCAATGTTCTAAGCATGAAGCTTTATTAATAATACAAATCTATTGAGAGTTTTTATCATCATCGTTTGTCTTTACCATATCTAGGGTTTATGAATGATTCTTAGATTGATTTGGGATACATACTAGATTAGTCTATTGATTGTTCTATTTCTAGTAGAAGTTATGAGATAAGTAATCGTCGATTAACTCTCTACACAAGTGGAAATCGCGAGCCCTTGCAGAGGATTCTGCGGAGCAATCATGTGTGAAGATAACACCAGCAAGTAAACCTTGATCTAAGAGTTTAACTACTGGGATTTAACCTAATTCACAAAGCTTAAGTCGTTCGATTGGATTACACCATGAGTGATCTACTACTTGGTGGTCCGTCGGATAGAATCTGGTAGTCGAGAACTTTCGTATCCAGTGATTGAAGGAGTTTTGGGGATAACACTGATCTAGATGTTATTCTACGGTTGGTGATGAATGGTTCTTACAAACAATAGATAAGTGTTCTAACCATGTTAACGCTTGGTAACGGCGAAGGATTCCTTGATCATCTCTTTTCTTTATTGTCTTTATTTATATTTTTCTTACAACCAAAACCCCCCTTTGTTATTTACTTTGTTTTGCTGATCAAATAACATATCAAATACACATCTCTCTGTGGGAACGATCTCTTACTACCGCTATATTACCAGTTAATTAGTGGGAAATATATTTATTAATTTGTTGCATTAACGACACGCATCACCTAGCTAGGTTCAGATGCCAGCGGTTAAAGTTTCACCCAACTTTGGAAGTGTAGCCGCATGGTTTAATATCTAGCGCGTGGATCTCATACGACTGCAGTGGGCAAACCAATAATTTAACCCATTTTTGCATCCATTTTATGGTTTGTTTACCACATAGTGGAAGAAAAATAGCAAATCTAAGATTTTCCCATCTCCTATGAATTGCTCTAAATCCTAATTTTGGGCGATGGAGCACCTTGGTGTAGGGGCCAATACAGTATGGGGTTGTTGGGTCGCCGGGAATCGGCAATCGGGAACCGGGAAAAAAAATACATCCACAAATTGACCCTCTCACATAACCAAGCTAAAAATGGGACCCATGATAATTCCTGGAAGGCAGGTTCCATATGATTGTGAGACTGTGGAGGTCTCGGTTTTTGCAATGTAATTTACGATTCGTATAGATTGGTTATTTTCAAAATCTATCATAGAAAGGGCTATGGAATGAGTGTTTTTAAACTCGTTCGCTTCCAAAATAAATGAGGTGCTGAGTGAAAAAGCGACATGTTGACCGTGGGAGAGCAAATTAAGAAACTAACAAGATGATGTTCAGTCGCTTGAAAAGAAAAATTCTCTCTGTGTGGATGGACATATGCCTCTCAAGTATATCTTTTTGTTTTTAAATAATAAAATCCAACTTTCCGTCCCGCGTCCATGAGTTTTAAATTAATAAAATTCTGAAAATATGCTTGTGAGACAAATATTTAGCCCGCTCAAGGTGTTCTTTTCCAAGTGGTTGAAGATCATCCTCTTAGTCTCCGCTGTCAAGCACTCTTTCACTTGAAGGAGTCTATAAAAGACTTTGATTGATGGGATGAGTGTTTTTCGGTATTTTATGAGAACACTCCTTCATATTGAATGAGCGCTCACATTCCATCGCCCTTGCTCTTAGTACCCATGTATTATTTAGTTTAATAAGTGCTTGTTAAATCAAAGTCGCTCCCATAATGTTTTTAAAAAATTAGAAAATAAGATATACTTACTACTCAGTTTTACACAATAAATGTTTTAAATGCTTCTGAATAGTGTGTGGCACCAGGGCCGACCCTCTTGTAGAAACAAACAATGCCTCGCTTGAGGCCACAAGCTAAAGGAGGCCACAAATATATTTTTTCTTTTTACTTTTGATAATAGTATAAGATCTGAATTTGTCATCCTTAAAAGGCCACCACGTTCTGAAACTGAAAGCAGGTTATTAAATCCAAAAGGAAAGTGAAAAAGGAAACGAGAACTATTCTATCCTTCTAGGGTTCATAAATCCCATGTATCATGTAAGTATGCTATTATTTCTTTAAGACAATTGATTAATTATTATTTTTGTTTCTTTTGCAATTGTATTTCTTTAATTCTTTTGATTATTCTCTTTGTGTATCCTTTTTATTTTTTCCCTTTCGGTAAACCCTAGTATGATTTGTGGTTATGGGTTTTGAATTTTGGAGTCTGATTTGGTTAATACACGAAGTTAGAATGTATTTGAACTATTATGATAATAATGGTAAACAATTGAAAGCTTTGTTGTGTATATGTCAATATACTTAATCAATTGAAAGCTTGATTTGTGTATAATGTAATCATTTGAAAGATTTTAATGTAATAGAGTTATTATGACAATTGATTACAAATTATAGTATATCGATTAGGGGTGGGACTTGGGTTGGTTGGGCGGGTTATAAGGCTTGGACGAGGCATACCCGAGCTAGGAATTCTTTGCCCATATTTCCCATCGAACCCGTGGAACCCATTGAGGTGTTGCCCAAGTCCGCCCAAGTTATGTTCCTCGGGTTGGCCCAAGTTCCACTAGACATACAAGTTTTTTAATGTGATAATAATAAATTTAGTAATAATAAGATTTAATTGCTCCATTTATTTTAAATTTCCAAAGAAATAAAGATTATTTACAATAATATAAACTCTTTTCATATCAAATGATTAATGAGATATATATAATTTATATTTTCATTAATATATTTGAAGAAAAAATCTAAAATTTCTCTAAATAGATGATTTACTAATTATAAAAAATGTCTTATATATAGTTCTTCGGGTTGGGCGGGTTGTTTGGGTTAGAAATATTTGTGCCCATGCTTGCCCAAATTTAACTCGGGTTCATAAAATTTATGCCCAAGCTTGCCCAAAGTTTTGAAATACGTTGCCCATGTCCGGCCAACGTTCGGGTTGGGCATGGGTTGGGTGGGTTGACCCAACCCAAGTCCCACCCCTAATATCGATCATTACGTTGTCAATATCAAGCTTTGTGTATACTGTAATTAATTAGACTCCTTTTTATTAGTTCATTGCTATACTTCCTGCTATAGTCCCTTCTCATGTACCTACTCGAGTTCCTAGCAAACCACTTTCAAGTATGGTGTTTTTAAACCCAAATAAGGCAATAACAAGTCTATAATAACAGTTTACATGTAAGCTCTTAGATTATTTAATCTATTGATAGCAAACACAACGTTGACGTTTGTTACAATTTGTTGTAGCCCATTATCCATAATCCATGCCCCTTAAATTTTTAAATATGGAGCCAATTTTGTAGCTTCTAGTGTGTATACTGTAATATGCTATTACATTTTAGATTTGTTATATTATTAGTGACATCTTGTGTGTGCCTAAGATTCTTGATGATATTTGTAAATTTGTGATATTATTGATTCTCCCTTGGTTTTTCTCTACATCTAACAAGTTAAGAATTGAAAGAAATTATCAGTCGCAATTAGGAAGCATGAACCAGGTAACAAAAGGCTGAAAAGGAAGCAAAGGCTCGATGATTTAGAGAAGTCGCAATCGGAAGATATAATTTAGTATTTCAAACCCTCTCCAGCAACAAATATTGAGAGTGCGGTCGAGAAAAAGAATTCTACTATTAACAGAAGCGACTACGACATAGATGATAACGATACCACAAGAGTTGATGATGATTTTGCTGACAACGAGCCTAATACAATCGAAAATAATGAATTTGATAATGAGTGTCAAACTTTAAATATTTTTGATCAAGGAAATTGGAATATTATTGATCAACCTTTTAGAGATAAGTTGGTGAGAAGGGTTCCTGTAAGAATTTCAAATCATAAGTATCCAAGGGGTAAAAACAACAGGCGTTTCGCTAACAACTATTATACTGCGAACTGTTGTCAACATGGAGAAGTATGATAAAAGTTGGCTAGTGTACTGAGTGACCAAAGATAAAGTTTACTATTTTGTTGCAAGTTGTTCAATCTGTTAGAAAAAACGTTTTTAAAAATTTAATTAAAAATGCATGAACCATGTTTTGATCCCAAGACCTTATGCTCCCTAGATGTTTTTTCATGTGAATGAATAAAACATTAGTCCCATATAGACTAAAACATTTAGAGTTTTAGACTTAAATAACATTGGTTTAGCCTTAAGGGCATGGCCCTTTGGGTCTTTAGACCTTTGTGTATGGGGAAAGCCCTAGACTATGGCAAGGTTGCCTAAACCTTATTGCATTTCTTATTGCCTTTCCCGTTCGCGCGGTGCTTCGCACAGAAGCACGCACGCTCGCTCGATCAGCTCGGCTCGGCGCGGCGAGGGCGTGGGCGTGGGCGTGGGTGTATCCGACTCATCCTTTCTTTTTACTGAAATTTACCACACGCTTCTCCCACACATGTAAAGAATTTTATTCTTTGCCTTCTCGGTTTTGGATATCCGACAGCCTCGAGAAGCATCTTCTTTCACGCGTGTCACACGGTTTTCTTGACACCTGTACACATTGTTTTCCTCGAGAAGAATCTCGCAAATTTTGAATGCGTGTGCACTGTTCTTTTAACGCGATTTTTACCTTACTTTTGCAACGTTCGAGATGCGTGAATCACGGACAGTCTGTCGTGCTTTGGATTCTCTTCCAACGTTCGAACATTTTCTTGCTATAAATACGAGTTGTAAACTTCATTTGTAAACCATACCTTTCAGAACTCTTCTCTTCTGAAATTCTTCTTCTTTTCTTATGCTTTCAGAAACAATTTCTTTTTAAGTTTACAGAAACATAAAATCGAGTTCTTATCTTAAACAAGTTGTAGTTTACAGAAACATAATTTTGTATAACTACTTCTTTGTTTACATAAATTAGTTTACAGAAACTTTGTTTAACAGAATTTAGTTTACAGAAACATCATAGTTTACAGAAGCATAAATTAGTTTTTATATTTATCTGAAACTGGTTGTAGTTTCGATTTGTGTTTTTGTTTTTCATTTTTGCTGCCAAGTTCTAAGGGTTCTCTCTGTGTATGCTACACATAGAGGAGAACTAATAGTAGTTGTATCCTGGAGGTAATTTGTTAATTGCTATAGCATCTCAGAGGAGTAGCAGGCAATATTACCTTTAGCTCAGCGTATCTCATACGTGCCTCTACTAAGTTTATTGAGTTATTTGTTACTACTATCAGTGTAATCTAAGTATTATTTCCCTTTTGAATTCGATTATTGTAATTAATTCCAACAATCTAAAGGTAATAACGTGCCTTATTGTAATATTGTAATATTCGTTGTTGTAAGAACATGGGAAAGAATAATGTAGAAAAACCACCAAAGTTCAGTGGTAAGGACTTTAAGAGATGGCAGTCTAAAATGCTATTCTTCCTAAATGACCAAAGGTTAGATGGATATGCTTTAGAAAAACCCTCGAGAAAACTTCATCGCCGTGGTAATGAAGATAAATTGGACAGGTGGAATAGGAAGAATTATTTGTGCAAGAATCATATTCTTAACTGTCTTGATGACTCCTTGTATGACTTCTATAATGCAAAAGAAGATTTTAATGCTTTTGATTTATGGGAAGCTCTAGAAGAAAAATATCATCTTTGAAGTTTGGAAGTAAGAAGTTCTTGATGGCTAAGTTCTTAGAATACAACATGACTGAAGAAAAGCCTGTGGTAGAACAGTTCGTCGAACTTCAACTCCTCATCAGCGAGATTCTTGCTGAAGGCATGACTTTTGATGAAGCTCTACAAGTATCGGCTGTGATTGAAAATCTTCCACCCTCATGGAGCGAATACAAGAGGAGGCTGCGACACAAGACTCGTGAAATCACCATGGTGGAGCTTGGCAAAAAGATCCAGGTTGAGGAGCTTATGTGCAGCAAGGACAAGAGCATGATGCTGAGCAAAAACATTTCCAACAAAGCTCATGTTTTGGACGATAAAGCTGCTTCAAAGAAAACTCCTGGAGAATCCAGCAAAATGGGTAATAGACGTAACAGACGTCGAAAACCCAGAGGTAACAATTTTAAGCCTAGGGGTGGTGTCACTAAGCACACCATCAAAGGCGACTGTTTTAATTGTGGTAAACCTGGACATATGGATAAAGACTGTAAGGCCCCTAAAAGGATCAAATATGATCCAAAACAGAAAAAATAAGGCAAACATAGTAGAGGACTCTGGATATTTCACTGGCATGGTGTCTGAAGTCGACCTTGTCTCTAGTATGACTAATGTGAGAGACTGGTGGCTTGATTCTGGAGCCACCAAGCATGTCTGTAAATTCAGAAATGCTTTCTCCTCCTATGCCATAGTAGGAGATGATGAGAAACTGTTCATGAGAAACTCTTCCACCGCGAAAGTGGTGGGTAAAGGCAATGTCGAACTGAAGTTAACTTCAGGAAAAACTCTCGCATTGAATGACGTATTTTACGTCCCAGACATATGCAAAAACCTTATCTCAGAAACCATCTTACTAGGAAAAGGTTTTAAGATTGTTGCTGAATCTAATACTGTTGTTATTTCTAAGCATGGTGAATTCGTAGGAAAAGGTTATGTTACCGATAACATGATTAAGCTTAGTGTATCTGATTTGAAATTGAATGTTAATGCATCTTCTTCTGCTTATGTTTGTGACTTTTCACATGTTTGGCATGATATACTTGGACATGTTAATCTCAAATCTCTAGAAAGACTTGCTAATTTAGGTTGCATACCAAAAATAAACTTTGATAAAAATCAAAGATGTGAAATCTGTGTTGAATCTAAATATACAAGAAAACCGTTTAATAAAAGGATTGAACGTAAAACAGTTCCTTTGGAACTAATACACTCGGATTTAGGAGATTTGAAATCAACACCAACAAGAGGTGGTAGAAAATGGTACATCACTTTTATAGATGATTACTCACGATCTTTGTCAAGTTCATCTTCTTAGAAGTAAAGATGAAGCCTTAGAGGCTTTCAAGTTTTATAAACTTGAAGTAGAAAACCAAAAAGGAGTTAAAATTAAAACTCTTAGGTCAGACCGTGGCGGTGAGTATGTGATACCCATAGGTGAGTTTTGTAAACATAATGGAATCATTCATGAAACAACTGCACCATATTCACCAGAATCGAATGGTGTAGCTGAAAGAAAAAATAGAACACTCATAGATATGGTAAATGCTATGTTGACAAGTTCAGGGTTATCTTCGAACTTGTGGGGGGAAGCTATCCTCTCTGCTTGCTATATTTTGAACCGAGTTCCATTTAAAAAATCTGATAAAACTCCTTATGAATTGTGGAATGGTAAACAACCTTCCTATGCATACTTTAAAGTGTGGGGGTGTTTGGACAAGGTGGCCATTCCTCTTCCCAAGAAAACTAAAATAGGACCTAAAACAGTCGATTGTGTTTTCTTAGGGTATCTTGAGCATACAATTGCATACAGGTTCATGGTCATCAGTTCTGACCATAATAACATTGGTCAGAACACCATATTGGAATCTAGAGATGTTGTGTTTTATGAACACATATTTCCTTTAAGGTCTGGACCTCGGAAAAGGGTCCATGATGACCTCCCGGATGTTCCATCGACTAGTCAAACTCCAACTTTGGAGTATGAGACTGAACCAAGAAGAAGTAAGAGGGTTAGAACTGAAACAAGTTTTGGCCCAGATTTTTTGACTCTTACGGTAGAGTCTGAACCCCAAACCTACAAGGAAGCTATGACTTCTCCAGAAGCTCCTTTCTGGGAAGAAGATTCATTAAATGAATGGGAGTCCATTCAGCAAAACGAAACTTGGGAGCTTGTAGACTTGCCTCCTGGAAGTAAATCCATAGGTTTCAAATGGGTGTTCAAAAGGAAACTTAGAACAGATGGAACTATAGATAAATATAAAGCTAGGTTGGTAGCTAAAGGCTATAGACAACAGGAAGGATTAGATTTCTTCGATACTTATTCACCAGTCTTTAGAATCACCTCGATTTGGATGTTGATTGTTATAGCTTCAATTTATGATTTGCATATACATCAGATGGATGTTAAAACTGCATTTTTATATGGTGATTTGAATGAAGAAATTTATATGGACCAACCTGAAGGCTTTATTGTAAAAGGTTGTGAAAACAAAGTTTGCAAGTTGAACAAATCTCTGTACGGTATAAAACAAGCACCTAAACAGTGGCATGAAAAATTTGATCATGTTATGATAACTAATGGCTTCAAGGTTAATGAATCTGATAAATGTGTTTACATTAAATCTGTGAATGATTCACATGTTATTGTATGCCTATATGTTGATGATATGCTCATATTAGGCTGTAACCTTGATATTATTAATACCATTAAAAGCATGCTTAGAGATAATTTTGACATGAAAGACTTAGGCCCTACTGATGTAATCTTAGGGATGAAAATCAGAAAGATGTCTGATGGATATAGTCTTAGTCAATCTCATTATGCTGAAACCGTACTAAAGAGATTTAATTATGAAAATGCTAAACCTGCATCTACTCCTTTTGATCCCACTTGTAAATTGAAAAAGAACAAGGGTAAGGGTATTGATCAACTTGAGTATTCTCGCATTATTGGTTGTCTTATGTATTTGATGAACCGTACAAGACCTGATATTGCTTACTCTGTGAGTAGATTAAGCAGGTATACTTGCAACCCAGGGCAGGATCACTGGAATGCTCTCTTCAGAGTTTTACGTTACCTGAGAGGGACCTCAAACTATTGCTTAAGTTTTGGGAAGTATCCTGCTGTACTGGAAGGGTATTGTGATGCCAACTGGATATCAGACTCAGAAGAGTGCAAGTCTACTAGTGGGTACATCTTCTTACTTGGAGGTGCGTGTGTCTCATGGAAGTCTACCAAACAGACATGTATAGCTAAATCCACTATGGAGTCTGAATTTATAGCCTTGGAAAAAGCTGGAGAGGAAGCTGAATGGATACGATGTTTCAAGGGAGGAATTCCACTCAGCCCAAGCCTGTGTCTTCAATCGCAATCCATCGACAGTAAAGCTGCTCTTGGTTGCGCAAAGAACAATGTATACAACGGGAAGTCTATACATATACGAAGAAGACACAAGACGGTGAAACAACTACTCTCTACTGGTATTATCTCGATAGACTTTGTAAAATCCAAAGATAATCTGGCAGATCCTTTGACGAAAGGCTTAACCAGAGAGGAAGTTAAATTTACATCGAGGGGGATGGGACTTAAGCTCATTGAATAAATCACCATGAAGGATACTCAACCTTGTGATTGGATTTCCAAGATCAAGGTTCAATGAGACAACTAATTTATGGTGATATTGGGAAAGCACTATCTTTGTCCCTCCCTATGGTGTAATCGTGTGATAGTCTTTGCTGCAAAATAAAGGATGATCTTTTGCGATCTTAATGGGTACCATGGCTTTGATTAAAGCGGGGTGTGGCAGGACACTCTTTATGGACTCACCTTTGTGGATGTTGGAAGTGGGGCCGCTTCCTATGAGAATTTGAGCTGATTCTCTAGAGACATTCATTAAGTCCGGGATTTTAGCCCACGGCCAAAATGGGCACAACCGCAAGAGCTTGGAAGCTGTTTTCATCGGTTGAGGCATCAAGTGTGGATGTTATTTCTGAATTGCATTCTTTGTTGGCGGTTCAAGACATTGCGTTCACCGTATCAACAAGCATTTCAGGTAACCTCTCACTAAGTTAAGGTTCAATCTTTGGGACACCTTAGCCTATATTGTTGCCTTATGTTTTCTCGTGTTTTATCGACATGTTTTATTATTCATGTGGGGGATTGTTAGAAAAAATGTTTTTAAAAATTTAATTAAAAATGCATGAACCATGTTTTGATCCCAAGACCTTATGCTCCCTAGATGTTTTTTCATGTGAATGAATAAAACATTAGTCCCATATAGACTAAAACATTTAGAGTTTTAGACTTAAATAGCATTGATTTAGCCTTAAGGGCATGGCCCTTTGGGTCTTTAGACCTTTGTGTATGGGGAAAGCCCTAGACTATGGCAAGGTTGCCTAAACCTTATTGCATTTCTTATTGCCTTTCCCGTTCGCGCGGTGCTTCGCACAGAAGCACGCACGCTCGCTCGCTCGCTCGGCGCGGCGCGGCGCGGGCGAGGGCGTGGGCGTGGGCGTGGGTGTGGGTGTATCCGACTCATCCTTTCTTTTTACTGAAATTTACCACACGCTTCTCCCACACATGTAAAGAATTTTATTCTTTGCCTTCTCGGTTTTGGATATCCGACAGCCTCGAGAAGCATCTTCTTTCACGCGTGTCACACGGTTTTCTTGACACCTGTACACACTGTTTTCCTCGAGAAGAATCTCGCAAATTTTGAATGCGTGTGCACTTTTCTTTTAACGCGATTTTTACCTTACTTTTGCAACGTTCGAGATGCGTGAATCACGGACAGTCTGTCGTGCTTTGGATTCTCTTCCAACGTTCGAACATTTTCTTGCTATAAATACGAGTTGTAAACTTCATTTGTAAACCATACCTTTCAGAACTCTTCTCTTCTGAAATTCTTCTTCTTTTCTTATGCTTTCAGAAACAATTTCTTTTTAAGTTTACAGAAACATAAAATCGAGTTCTTATCTTAAACAAGTTGTAGTTTACAGAAACATAATTTTGTATAACTACTTCTTTGTTTACAGAAATTAGTTTACAGAAATTTTGTTTAACATAATTTAGTTTACAGAAACATCATAGTTTACAGAAACATAAATTAGTTTTTATATTTATTTGAAACTGGTTGTGGTTTGATTTGTGTTTTTGTTTTTCATTTTCGCTGCCAAGTTCTAAGGGTTCTCTCTGTGTATGCTACACATAGAGGAGAACTAACAGTAGTTGTATCCTGGAGGTAATTTGTTAATTGCTATAGCATCTCAGAGGAGTAGCAGGCAATATTACCTTTAGCTCAGCGTATCTCATACGTGCCTCTACTAAGTTTATTGAGTTATTTGTTACTACTATCAGTGTAATCTAAGTATTATTTCTCATTTGAATTCGATTATTGTAATTAATTCCAACACAATCTTCACAGAGTAACAAATTAGTTAGCTAGTGATGGTGTTCAAGATTGGGAAACTTAAGTGAGAATATTCAGCGTCATGAAACTCAAACCGATCACTAGAATTTTTTGAATAGTTGAACTGAATAGGCGACGAGGTTGAAAATAACTCAATTAATAAAGTATTCAAGAGAAAATTAATAAAGAAAGGGAGCATTAGAAGAAAATGTTACAACGAATATTTAGCCTTGTAAGACAACTTGCTAAAAGAAATTTAACATTTCGTTGAGATAATGAAGAGATTGGTCAAGAAAGCAATGGGATTTTTTAGGGAATTAAACGGGCAGCAGAATTTGATGAAGGGATGAAAATGCACCTTCATTGTATACAAAATAAAGAAATCCGTTATCAGTACCTTAGTCACGAGATTCAAAATGAGTTGATATTGATGTTAGCCGCTGAGACGAAAAACATTATTATTAAGAAAATACAGGAAGCAAAATACTATTCGGTTATACTAGATTGTACTCCTGATCTAAGTCATGAAGAGCAAATGACTCTTGTTATTAGGTGTGTGGATACTTCTACAACACCAGTAAAAGTGGAAGAGTTCTTTATAGGATTCTTAAAGGTGGACGACACGACTGATAAAGGTCTTTTTGAAGAAGAATTAATTGGGGATATGGGAATTAATTGGGGATATAAATTACTTCCCCCAACCCATGGTGTGTGCTAAGGGGTGACTTTTGGTTATGAATATACTAAAATACCCTTCCCTCAAAATAAAAAAAAAACTTAAAATCAAAAAACAAAATCATATCCCCCATTTCCATCTCCACTTCTTCCCTCAAAATAAAAATTAAAAACTTAAAATCAAAAATCTAAATCATATCCCTCATTTCCATCTCCACTTCTTATTAATCTTATTTAGGGATAGTGTTTTGAAACCCAAATATTCTCAATTCCCTTTCAAATTCTAAACTCTCCCCACTCTATATCAAATTCTCTTCACCTCACTTTGGAAACGAATTTTTTTTTTTATTCGGAAGTGATGAAGATCATGCTGAAAGTGATGATGACCATGCCGGGATTGATGAAGACCATGCGTCTGGGTTAGTTCCCAGCATATGGTCTTTATCAATTCGGCATGGTCTTCATCACTTCCATTTTGAATTTTTCCGGCTTTAAAAAGCTTGGTACCGATGGTTAGTTGATATGAAGACCATGCCGGTATTTTTTCCCAAGATAGTTTTCATATTTATTTCCTATGCGAGAAAAACAATACCGGCATGGTCTTCATATCAACTCGACCATGCCGGCACCAAGCTTTTTAAAGCCAGAAAAATTCAAAATGGAAGTGAGGAATACCATGCCTTTAATTGATGAAGACCATATGACGGAACACGGATCGGCATGCCCGATAATTTCCTATCAATGCCGTAGTCAAGTGAAAAAAAAATCAACATTCGGATACTTTTCATTCTATTCCGATAGGTATTTAAGCAAAATACTATCTGCAGGAGCAATCTTAAAATGCACGCTCGAAAAAACTATTACCATGCCGGTACCTGTTCAAAACCAGAAAAAAATCAACATTCGGAAGATCAAAACCAGGAAAAAAATCGTAATGAAACCCTCCCGGATAGTGGCAAACAATTTATGAACATTTCCAACAATTGCCGGCATGAGTTTTTGGTTGAATACCATGTCGGCACCAAGCTTTTTCAGCTGCAACAATGGTGGATTCAAAGAAAAAAAATCAATTTTTCAACCTCTTATTATCAGTAATTCTCTCATCACAATCATCTTCCCATTTTCAAAAAAAGAAATTCCTCTCAAATATTTTTTTCCCTGCTCTCACCCAAAACACAAATAAAAATACACACTAATTTATCCCCAAAATACTTAACATTTTACTAATTATACTTAATCACTAATCCTAATTAGTGAGGGCTAGATTAGGAATTAAAAAAAAATACATAGGGGTCACCCAGAATTGCTATTGGGACACCTATTTTGTCCCGTAGCTATATCCCCCAATTAATTCCCATATCCCCAATTAATTCTTCTTTTTGAAGTGCTTATGGATACTTTGAGTAATCTTCATCTTGATATTGACAACATTAGGGGACATGGATATGACAACGGTTCTAATATGAAAGGAATAAGTAAAGGTGTACAAAATAGGATGATCCAAATAAATTATAGAGCATTTTATTCTCCATGTGGTTGTCATAGTCTCAACCTTACTATTAGTGATAAGGTCAAGCTCGATGGTGGTCCATTTTTTGCTGTAATCCAAAGTATTTATGTGATGTTTTCGGCTTCTCCAAAGCGGCGAGAGGATTATCAAGATCATGTTAGTGGTTTAGAAAATATCACACTGAAAAAATAATCAGATACAAGATGGGAGAGTCGAGTAACAAGTGTTAAAGCAGTACGGTGTCAAGCCCCAGAAATACGAAATGCTTTGGTTTATTTGACAGAGTATTGTGAAGGTGAAGTTAGGCATAGGGATGCACATGGTTCTGTTCGGTATGGTTATTGGCATAAAAAAATCTAAACCGAACTACTCAGTTTTCCAGTTTTGAAAACCAATGCAACCATTTAGCTTTTTCGGTTCCGTTCGGTTAGGTTTTGACTCGATTTGGTAAAAAACCATTTGGTTATGGTTAACCGGCAATACAATTATCATCCTATTTCTAAGATGTGTATTATAAATGTATTCAATCTACTTTATCTTGCTGCAAATAAAAAATACAACGAATCAGAAATTGATTCAATCAATTTCATGTATATGTTCTCTAGAGCCTGATTTCATGTTGCCGTATATAAAAAATACAACAAATCTAAAATGGATTCAATAAATGTTATGTCTTTGTTCTCCAATGGACACTGATTTCATGATGCAAGTAAAAATACATCTAGTTATCTTCCCATTTGCATGATACAAATCTGCAATATAAAATAAAAACCCACAAAGAAAATCATGACTTCAAAAGTCAGTATTAAGAAAAACAATACATCTAGATTCTAGTCTTCTTCCCTCTCTCTGTACTAAAACTCAAACAGAACTAAACAACAAGAACAAGAAGAATCAAATAGAAATTATAGAGAAGTAACAAATCTAAACCTTACCTGAATCAAATTGAAACCCCAAATTCTTTATAAAAAACGATCCAATTTCTCTAGAATGGTTAGGGTTTCAGTTGAGATTCAATTGAAATCAGTTGATAGTAATGATCAATATATATTCATATCGAAATCTAATTAAAACCCTAAATACCATCCTACAAAACCCATATTTAATTGTAGACCAAAATCCATCAGTGCTTGGGTAAAGAGGTTTTCATTTATTCAATTCCTTTTGAAGAATGATTACATTGATTAGTGATGGATGAGCTTGAGAAGAACTGGGAATGATAGTTTGCTAATGTGAGGGATGAGAAGATACGACTAAATCTCGAGATCTGGTAAGAGGTAGAAGAAAAGTAGGAGGAGGAGAAGAAAACAAGAAGAATCGAGGAAGAACATAAACTAGACTTATCACCTTAAATCAACAGCTAACGTTACCTTACTGCTAATTAACCTAAAGTCTACGGCTATGATTAGTTTATAAAATCTATAAATATGCAAAGTTATTAGGAGTCGGTTTTTTCGGTTTGGTTTTGGGTGAAAACTGAAACTGAAACCACTAGTGTCGGTTTTAGGAAACTGACAACCGTGGTTATATTGGGCTAATATGGTTTCGATTTGGTTCGGTGTAAAATGATCAGTTTTGGTTACAATCCACGGTTTAGATTCGGTTTTGTGCAGCCCTAGTCAGGCATGCGACTGAGAATATAATTAAACAAAACATGGAAAATTTTGAATTCTTGCTTAGTATGGTTATTTGGCATAATATTTTATCAACTGTGAATAAGGTTAGTAAACTACTACAAACTGAAGATATTGATATTAATTGTGCTATTCAACAATTAAAGGGATTCTTTTCCTATCTTGATACATACCGAAAAGATGGATTTCAACAAGGGGTTGCTGAAACTGAAATTCTTACTACTAAAATGGCATTCAACCCTGTTAGAGCATTGCTCGGTCAAACTCGCATGCGTTGCTATCTCAAGCATGTTTGTCAATATTAGTGATCAAAACTATAAAGACTTTGATTTCTAGTCTACTATATCTAAGGTCTCGTACTAGGATAGAAAGTGTAGTTGAGCTCAAGAACTCCATGGCGATCATCATACAAGACGAAGGACTACTCAAGGAACCAGTGGATCTTCATCGACTAAAAGGTATGTAGAAACTTGAACTTATCTATCACTCGAAAGTCTATCTATTCTGTTAGAGCATTGCTCGGTCGAACTCGCATGCGCTTCTATCTCAAGCATGTTTGTCAATGTTAGTGATCAAAACTATAAAGTCTTGATTTCTAGTCTATTATAGCTAAGGTCTCGGACTAGGATAGAAAGTGCAGTTGATCTCAAGAACTCCATGGCGATCATCATACAAGACGAATGACTACTCAAGGAACCTTTAGTTGCAGGAAATCCTACACTACACCCTTGCTAAGATATCACAATAATCAACTCATACTTAAAGATTAAAAACGACTCTTTATCATTTAATTCTCAGAGAAGTTTACAAAATTGGAAGAAATCAAGAACACAACTATTCTCTCAATGTTTCTCTCTCCTCAAAACTTTCTCAACTCTAAAAAATACATCCTCCACTCTCTGAACATACCGGGTCTCTATATATAGGGTAGATACATAATGGATGACAGCTAAGCTGTCCTTTACTTTCGGATTTGATTTGCGATCTTATCGCTATAGCTATGATATGAAATCTCTCAAGCATTGTAACCGTCGCAGATAAATCATGATCTTCTCATGTTTTATCAATCGTCAGCTATTATGTCATTCCATAACCTACTATGTGACACTCGCAAAGTGTTGTTGATGAACTCGCGGTATTCTCGCAGAAGTGTTGTTTATTTCACGGAAATATCGTTGTAGCAATATTCTGATCCTACAGAACCAGTGGATCTTCATCGACTAAAAGGTATGTGGAGACTTGAACTTATCTATCACTCAAAAGTCTATCTACTTTATCTCTTATCTTGAGACAAAAGTCTTATTACTATATAGACTAAGATTATACACATGTGATATTTCGAGCTGAGTATATCTCTCTTATCTATTTCTCGAAATATGTGTTGGTAAAGCTTTCACTTTAGCCAAGTTTATCTTTACCTAGTGACGAAAGTCATGTTATGTTTCAATCATTTTGGAAATCGCTCTGACGAAAAATAGTTTGTGAATAACAACTATATAATGCCCTCTGAGAATGTTTCAATGATTGAAATGAGAGTTTAGACAATATAACCATTGGAGGATATAAACATTGTTGTGGTAACACATATATATATGTATAAGTCCTTATTGCTTGAATCTAAGTTTGCGAACTTTGTTTATCAAGTGAAACCGGAACGTGAGCTGTTAACTCAGTCCGCGAACTGGCGTAGTTTTCAAACCCGAGAATTTCTGCTGGAGTTGTAGCTCAGTTTCAGTCCACGACCTCAGTCCGCGAACTGACGAAATTTCTCGACCCGAGAATTTCAGCTGGTGTTTGTAAACTCCAACCGGTTAAATTGAGTCCGCGAACCCTGTCCACGAACTTGAGTATGTTATATCTAAAAACGATGTTTGTGAACTTATCTTAAAAAAAATAAGGAATGCTATTGCAAACTGTGGCTTCATAGTTCATGAATCGATTCGAGTGAATCACATCATTTTTGCTTCAATTGTGTCTTGTGTAGTATATGGGATTTCATAGCAATTGAACAACTCTCTAACTAGTTCATTTGAGTCATTTGGACTAGTTATGGTGAAGAAGAATATGGTTGATATGAAAGTTATCATTTGGCTAACCATTTGGTTAACTAGTGTTGAACCAACTAGTGTACAAGTTTGGGTACGGTTTTCACAAGCCTACAAACGTGCAGTACATGTGTGTATAAAAAGCTATGTTTTCGATCTAACATTTGATAAATATTAGCTTGTATCTAATCAGGTTTTCATCTAACGGTGAATATTGAATGCTTTGTTACTAAGCTAACATTGATTGCAAATCCTGATTTGAAAGACTATATAAGGGAGAACTCTAGCAACTGGAAACCTAATGACCACACATTCTGTGTGATACTAGTTTGCTAAGTTAGATTCAATTCTCCTTTAACCTTTGATTTTCTTCTTTTAAAACTAGGTTAACGACTTAAAGACTTCACTGGGATTGTGAAGCCAGACCGATACTACTTTTATCGTAGTTGTGTGATCTGATCGTGCATCTTCTATCGTATGAGTACAATTGTAATAATTGGCTTGAGATTTCTATCTCCGATAGGCAAGATATAAAAGTAGTCACAAACGCTTTGTCTCATCGTTTGTGATTCCTCAATAATATTCTTCGCTGCATCGATTAAGTTTGTTGTGAGGTAATTGATAAAGCTGAGTTGTTCTTCGGGAATATAAGTCTGGTTTTATCAATTGGTTCTTGTTCACCTTGATTTATCAAAAGACGGAACAAAACTCATAGGTTTATTCGTGGGAGACGAATTTATCTATCCTTATAGACTTTTCTGTGTGAGACAGATTTGTTTATTAAAGTCTTCGACTTTGGGTCGTAAAAACTCTTGGTTGTGGGTGAGATCAACTAAGGGAATCAAGAGCAAAATATCCTGCTGGGTTCGTAGGCTTAGGAGCATAATTTTACTTTGGATCAGTGTGATATTGGTTGGGGTTCCACTATAGTTAGCTTGGAGTAAGCTAGTGTCTGTAGCGGTTTAATACATTGTTTGTTTAAGATGGAGGAAACTGAAGTTGAGACTCGAGCCTGTGTTGGTTTGCATCTTCCTTTGTTGTGATCGCCGGTGATGGAATTAGTCTGTGGTTGAGTTAGACAATGAAGCAAACTCAGGTGATGGACTGTTTGCTGGCAGAGTTTTTTATTGGAGTTCAACAACGATGATGATTAATGGAAAGAATGCAGATGTGATTCGATGGTGATGCTGAGGTATTCGAGTTATGTAAAGGCAGTGAAAGGCTAGATGAAATCAAGTCTGTGATGAGACAACAATGAAGTTGAGTTTAGCTTGCTGCAATACTCGGTAGTTGATGGTAAATATCGGTGATAGGAGTTGCTGCCATCTATCGATAGAAATAGAATGGAGCTGTATCGGTTTTGGGTATTTCCAGTGAACGGGTTTCTGCATCATTGATCGAAGTTGATTGGATATGGGGAGCGAGCAAGATGTGTTGGTGTTGCTGCAGTTGATGAACGATGATGAAGAGGATTCGACTCTGTGGGTCTGAACAAGCGATGACGATGAAGAAGAACTGTACAGACTGTTTATGGAAGTTGTTGTTAATGGCTTTTGACGAAGAACTGTATTTTGCAGCCATTCATGGCAGAGATCGAGACTGATAAATATTGGGAATGATCGGTTACTGCTGTTGGATAGTGAGTGATACGCTGAAGTTGGTGGATCTCGAGTCTATATAGTTTTCTGAGAATCAATAACGACAAAAAAAATTGATGATGGTCATTCGCAGTGATGACATGGAAGTGTTGGAGCTCGTGATACTTCCGGCGAAGTAACTGTTAATTCAGTGAGATTGGTGATGCCATGGATCGATAAAAGGAGCTGTTTATGGTGCTAGGCAGAGATAGAAGATGGTCGAGACTGTGGAGTATGAGAACACGAGTTCGAGTTTCCGTGGAGAATAAACCACGGTATGAGTGAATTTGAATTTAAGAGGAGTTGCGGATGAGAAGTTTCAGGCATAAAACTATTTAGAAAAGAGCAAAAGTTCCAGGAGAACTTATGTCTAGGAAGTCCTAGCCGTGATGAGAGAAGAATTCCGAGTGAAAATCCAGCAGAAATTATCGTTGGTGATGTTTCTATCCGAGGGAAATTTGGGAACTATGCCTGTCAATTCCAGGAAACTGACAGGCCAATGGCAGTTGAAGTTTGATAATGGGCTGGGATTATTCAGGGCTACTCGTGGCCCATTGGCTGTGTGTGTTTACTCCACACGAATTTGGCTTGATTTTGCGAATTTGGCTAGTATTTGGCAACCATTTTGCACGGGATTCGATGTACGGGCACAACTACAATTGGGATACCTATATAAGAGAACTTCTAATATTTTTGGGAAATCAATCTTTTAATCTTTAGTCAAGTTTTGGAGAGAAGAACACAAGGGAGAAAAGCTAGGGTTTTGGAGCGTTCTTCATTACCGTAACTATTTCTTTTCCATATTATTATATGAAACTCATGGGTTTTATTAGTACCATGAGTAGCTAAACTTCTTAGTGAATAGGGATGAATTCTAAGTTCTAGACATGATTTGAGTTATTATATAAATCTATTTTGAAGTTCTTCACATGATTATTGATTGTTTATATTAATTAGAATATTTATGATTAATTGATAGATTGTTTAGGTGGACAACTAAATTACTTTGTTGATTCAATCAAATGCTATTATTGAGTTAGGAGATAAGTAATAGTCGAATAATTCATACAAAAGTAGAGAACACAAGAACTTGCAGAGGGATTCTGTGTAGTGATTGTGTGTATAAACAACACTAGAGAGTGGACCTTGAGCTAAGAGTCTAACTACTAGGATCAATCTATAATTCACAAAAGATAAAGTATTCGGAGAAATTACACCTTGAGTGAGCTACTACTAGGTGGTTTAGACGAATATAATCTGGTATTGGAGAGCTTTCGTACTCAATGATATAAGGAATTTAGGGGATAGCACTGAGCTAGATATTATTCCACGGTTGGTAATAATCTATGATTAATAGTATTAATGGATGAATATAATAAATTGATGACGGTTTAGTAACGAAGAAGGATTCCATGATCATATTTCCCTCCATTGCTTGCAACTTAATTATTTTTAATTGCTTTTATTTTATTTTGAATCTAAACAAAAATCCCCCCATTGTGACACTTTTGACAACTAAACTCCCTGCTCTTCGTGGGAACAATCCTTACTTACATTATATTACCAGTTAATTGTGTGGAAATAAGTAATTTAATTTGAGTGCACCTATGACACGCATCAAGTTTTGGCGCCATTTTCGGGGAGAAATCGGTAGCTTTAGTTGTTTTTATTTATTTATTTTTGTTTTTAGATTTTGTTTTTAGTTTTTAACTTTGTTTTCTAGATTTTTGTTTTTGGTACTTAATCTCTGGCATCGAAGGATTGGGATTACCCGAGGTGTGGAATTCAAACTCGCAAGGGAACGGTACTACAAGCACGTCCAAAGTTGCAAGAAGAACGTTCTACATCAACAATGGTAGGCGGTAACAATAATCCACCACCACCTCCACCTCCAGAGAGAAAGTTAGGAGAGTTGACATCTTCATGCTTAGATTCGCAACCACTATGCATTACAATCACTAACCCAGTGAAGCTGAAGTCGAATCTACTTCATAATATCCCAAAGTTCAAGGGACATCCTGGTGAAGATCCGAACCGTCATCTTAAAGTATTTCAACACAAGATGACAAGTCTAAGATAAAGAGTCCAAGACAGAGATATGGCTATGATACAAGCTTTCCTGTCCTCATTGACAGACTTTGAAGAAGAATGGTTGTATTGTCTTCCTCCGGGGAGTGTTACAACATGGAATGACATGAAAAAACTATTTCTGGAGAAATATTTTCCTGCTTCAAAAGCGGCATCCGTTCGTAAGGAGACTAGTGTCATCCTACAGATGTATGTGGAGTCTTTATATGAATATTGGGAGAGGTATATGAAGTTATTGGCAAGCTTCCCACACCAAAATATATCCTCAACACTTATTATTCAATACTTCTATGAAGGATTACTTCCAAAATAGAGAAATTTGATTGATGCATCAGCCGGTGGTTTACTCACTGAGAAGACAATCTCGCAAGCAACTAGTCTGATTGAGAGTATGGCCTCAAATGCACAACAATTTTATACAAGACATGACTCAAATGCCAGAAGGGTTAGCGAGATGGGGGAGTCTCCTAATACAGAGCACCAGTTAAGTACAATTGAGAAGGAGATTCATTGCGTAGCTTCTGTAGTAGCTCCATCATATGAAGAAGAGGCCGAGGATAATGCTTTATTCCCTAATCAGATGCCAAGGTATGATCCCTATTCTAATACTTATAATCCAGGTTGGAAGGATTATCCGAATTTCAGCTATATAAATCAGCAAGCTGCAGCTCCTAATCCTTACGGGAGACAAAGTGGTTTTCAACAACCACAGTTCCGACCACATCCTTCACCTCAGCCTCAACAACAAACTCAAACTTCTAGGTTATATGAGATGATGAAGATTATGATGCAGAAGCAAGATACAAATGCTCAAGAACAGAAAGCAAACTCTCAACGTCAAGATGCAATTTTGTAAAAACAAGATATGGCTATAAAAGACTTGCAACTTCAAATGGGACAATTGGCTAAAGACATGAATGAAATAAAAGAACAGAATTCGGAAAAGTTGCCATCACAGCCTTTTGTGAATACAAGAGCGAACGTAAATGTTGTAACTCTAAGAAGTGGGAAAAAAAAGGAAGAGCCAAAGCAACAATAAGTGGTTAATAAAAATATCGAAAAGAAAGTAGAGGAGGAAACCATCCCAAAGGAAAATCCAACCTCAACTGACCAACCTGAGGACACGGTTCCCACCTTTACCACACCACCTCCTTTCCCTAGTCGTTTTTCCAAATCAAAGAAGCAATCTCAAGACAAGGAGATCATGGATATTTTCAACAAGATACAAATCAACATCCCATTTATTGATGCCATCAGAACCGTACCCAGGTATGCTAAGGTTTTGAAGGATTTATGTACAAGGAAGGATAGGTTGATTTCTAATGAAATTACTCAGGTAGGAGAAACTGCAACATCTATGATATTGAAGAAGATGCCTGCAAAGTGTGAAGATCCTGGGGGTTTCACCGTGCCAATAACTATTGGTACCAAGAGGTTTGAGCGTGCTTTGCTTGATTTGGGAGAATCCATAAGTGTTATGTAAGTCGATGTTTATGATTCTTTGAATCTTGGACCTTTGAAAGAGGCTAAGATTAATATTTAATTGGCAAACAAGTCCAATATATATCCAAAGGGAGTCGTGGAGGATGTGTTAGTTCAAGTGAATCAGTTAATCTTTCCGTTTGATTTTTACATTGTGGATATGCATAATGGAGATAATTGTTCATCTACTTCGTTACTTCTTGGGATACCGTTTATGAAAAATGCAAAGACAAAGATTGATGTAGACAATGGTACACTCACTATGGAGTTTGACAAAGAGGTTATACGCTTCAATATTTTTGAAGCTATGCGTTATCCAAGTGATATCCATTCCGTATTTTCTGTTGATGTTATTGGTTCGTTGGCACAACAGATGTTTGATTTGAACAAAGAAGATGAACTTGAATCTGTGCTACAAAATATCATTTATTTGGACATCCATGGCATTCCTAACTTGGACTTTGATATTACCAAGGAGTTTGTTGAGAAATGTGGTGCTCTAACAGCATCACAAGAATTTAAAACAGGTAATATTTCATATATCTCTTTACCTATTACTGATGAAGTTCCTTTACCTTATATTGTGCAGGAACCTAAATTAGAGATGAAACCTCTACCTAATCACTTAAAGTATGCTTACTTGGGTTATGGGGAAGAGATTCCAGTCATTATTGCAAAGAATCTCACAGCAATACAAGAAGAACGCCTTCTTCGGGTTCTGAAAGAGCACAAAACGGCTATTGGTTGGAAAATTGCTGATATCAAAGGCATTAGTCCATCCACGTGCATGCATAGAATCCTAATGTAAGATGATGCCAAGACAGTATGTGATGCTCAGCGTATGCTTAACCCACCAATGATGGAGGTCGTGAAGAAAGAGATCCTCAAATTACTAAGTGTGGGGGTGATTTACCCAATTTCTGAAAGCAAATGGGTTAGTCCGGTGCAAGTCGTGCCTAAGAAATCAGGTGTCACTGTTGTTAAAAATCAAGATGATGAAATCATTCCTACAAGAGTTCAAACAGGATGGCGAGTGTGCATAGACTACAGAAAGCTCAATTCGGCTACCCGCAAGGATCACTTTCCTTTAATTTTCATTGATCAGATGTTAGAGAGGTTAGCGGGACATTCTTATTATTGATTTTTGGATGGTTATTCGGGCTACAATAAAATTGTTATTGCACCAGAGGATCAAGAGAATACAACTTTTACTTGTCCTTTTGGTACATTTGCATTATAGAAGAATGACATTTGGTCTTTGCAATGCGCCTGCCACTTTTCAAAGATGTATGGTTAGTATATTTTTGGATTACGTGGAAAATATCATTGAGGTATTTATGGACGACTTTAGTGTTTATGGCGATTCATTTGATATTTGCTTAAATAATCTTGAACTTGTGCTTAAAAGATGCATAGACACTAATCTTGTTCTAAATTGGGAGAAATGTCATTTTATGGTAGACCATGGAATTGTACTTGGCCACATCATTTCCTCTCAAGGGATCGAAGTGGACAAGGAAAATATAGACTTGATTAGGAACTTACAATGCCCCACTTCGGTGAGGGAAATTAGCTCGTTTCTTGGTCATGCAAGTTTTTATAGGAGGTTTATCAAAGATTTCTCCAAAATCTCAATGCCGATGTGCAAATTGTTGCAAAAGGAGGTTACATTTAACTTCGACCAGGAGTTCAAGGATGCCTTTAATAAATTGAAGGAATTGTTGACTACTGCACCAATTATTAAGTCACCTGATTGGAGTTTGTCGTTCAAGTTAATGTATGATGCAAGTGATTATGCAGTCGGAGCTGTTTTGGGTCAAAAAGTAGACAAGAGGTCGCATGTGATTTATTATGCATCAAGGACCCTAAATGATGCTCAAATCAACTATTCTACTACTGAGAAAGAGTTGCTGGCTATAGTATTTGCATTGGAAAAATTTAGAGATTATTTGGTGGGTGCCAATGTGATTGTATATTCTGATCATGCAGCACTACGGTACCTATTGAAAAAGAATGATAAGAAATCAGAGATAAGAAAGGTGTTGAGAATACAGTTGCTGATCATCTTAGTAGATTTGTTGTCTCCGAAGAAGAACTTCCCTTACAGGATCATTTTCCAGACGAACAATTTTCTCAATTGAAGATTCAACACCTTTGTACACTGATATAGTGAACTATTTGGTTACAAGGCAAGTACCTAGTACAATGTCTACTTTTCAAAAGCTAAAGCTTAAGAAGATAACCAAGCAGTATGTGTGGGATGAGCCCTACTTGTGGAAATATGGTGCTGATCAAATTATCCGCAGGTGCGTACCAAACTATGAATTTCAGTCAATTCTATCTTTTTGTCATTCTTATGCTTGTGGTGGTCACTTTGGTGCAAAACTTACCGCTCTCAAAGTTTTTGAGAGTGGCTTTTATTGGCCAACCCTATTCGAGGATGCATATGCTTTTTGCAAATCTTGTGATAGATGTCAATGAACGGGAAACCTAGGTGCTCGAAATCAAATGCCACTCAATCCTATTCTTACTGTCGAGATATTTTATGTGTGGGCATTGATTTTATGGGTCCTTTTGTTAATTCGAATGGAAAATTTTATATACTTCTTGGTGTGGATTATGTTTCAAAATGGGTGGAAGCTAAATCCACCCCTATTAATAATTCTCAAGTTGTTTGTGAGTTTGTGAAGGAATATATTTTCTCTAGACATGGTACATCGAGAGTAGTTATCAGTGATGGAGGCTCGCACTTCAAGAAATCCTTCCATGCTCTTCTCAAGAAGTACAAAATTACACACAAGATTGGTACGCCGTATCACCCACAAACTAGTGGGAAAGCTGAAATTTTAAATCATGAGATTAAGTCCATCCTAGAGAAAGCTGTTAATACTACACAGAAGGGTTGGAGTTATAGACTGAACGATGCACTTTGGGCGTATAGAACAACATATAAGACACCGATTGGTATGTCTGCATATCGGTTGGTTTATGGAAAAGCTTGTCATCTCCCAGTTGAACTTGAGCATAAGGCTTATTGGGAGATAAAGATGTGCAACATGGAGTATGATAAAGCGGGGAAACATATGTAACTACAAATTAATGAGCTAGAGGAGATACGTAATGATGCTTACGAGAGTTCTCGTATATATAAGGAAAAGACTAAGCTTTTCCATGACAAGATGATTTCTCGGAAGAATTTTGTTGTGGGACAGAAAGTTCTTTTATTTCATTCACATCTTAAGTTATGTCCTGGTAAGATAAGGTCCAAATGGATTGGACAATATGTTGTTACTAATGTTTATTCTCATGGTGCAGTTGATATCACTAGTCTTAGAGATGGGACTACTTCTAAGGTCAACGGCCATAGATTGAATCCATATTATGAAAACATCGCTTATGTGAATGTGGATGAGATAGAGCTTAAAGTTTTACTCCTTCTGGAGGAGTAGCATAAGGAGAATGCCAAGTCGGGCTGACGACTTCAAACCAAGCGCTAAATGGGAGGAAACCCATAGGTTTTGTATATTAAACTCTTTTATTTTTTTGTTTTTACTATTTTTATATCATATTTGCATCCCCATGTTTAATTTCATTGAGTCCGTAATCTATTTTAGAAGAAAATTATGACGAATACCTTTTTATCAGAAAAATTCAGACTGCACGTAGTTCCGTTCAGAGACCATAACTGTCAGAACATTTATTTAAACACTGTTAACTTTTTATACTTTGTAGAAAACACGTATATGAACAACTTTTGTGAAATGGAGTTTTTCCAAATTCCTTACCAATTTGCACAGTTTTTGTGTTTTATCTGTTGTTAAGCCAGAATTCAGAACTTTCGGTTTTACACATTGAGAACAATGTGAAGTTTAAGTATGGGGGAGTATTTTGCATATAGATTTTTCAAAATTTTGCATAAAAAATATTCAACTTGTAGAGATATTAGAGTCACTAGCATACTTCTAGGTATGTTTACATAGAGATTCTGACCGACATAACTGAACTTGGAAGTGTTAGGGAACTACATTCGGATTTCTTACGAATTGGAGTGTTAAATAATGGATTTAATCATGCCGGTGATGCAAATTAGGAGCATGGAGAAATGCATTATTAGAGTTGCTGATCAATCATTAGTGGAGACTACCCATTTTCATATCAACCAAGGCACCAGACCAAATTTTCTTTGTAGCTGACTAAAGAGCTTTCTTTTGAGTGTGTGTCACCGTACGCCAATTCCGGGTAGAATGGTGAGCTACCCAACTTCACACCATTTTTAGCACTATTTTTGATCTCTTGAGTGCTAATTTTGTCAATCATGAAGGTGACGTCTATAGATGAAAACCACTTTCTTGTAGTTTGATTTTCAGTTAGCACCATTCTCTCTCTCGCCAACAACAGGTCCATAGAAACACATCATCATCAACAAGGGAGCGACATCAAAATCTACAAGGAAATTTGAAGACGTTTGAGGTTTACAAGCAACAATTCAAGGAAGAGCAAATTTCATATCCAAGTAAAGCAACATACAATGAGCATATTTTTATATACATGTTGAAGACTTACACATAAGGAGCAGAATTTTACAACTATTGAAGACTTATTTACAAGAGTGAAGAAAATCAAAATATGAGAATTATTGAAGTTTATGATATGAAGGCATTACAAGTTGTGAAGATCAAAGTGGTAACGTACTTATTTCATGGTCATGTTAATTTTATTTCATATTTGTTTTAGTTGCTATCTCTTAAATAAATAATAAAAAAAAAACTAAAAAGAAAACGAAAAACAAAAAGAAAAAGAAAAAATATACAAAGAGATTTGCATTTAGGTTGTTATTTGTTCAATAAGGCCATGTGGAAGAAAAATATATAAAGAAGTTTCAAGCAACAAGGAAATTGAGGAAAAGAGTACAAATTGTCGAAGTTTTACGAAGTTCAAGAGTTTATCAATAGTTGAAGACCGAAGACCAAAAAGATGAAGCAGACGAGCCGAAGGAAGACGTTTCTATTGGATGCTGTGAGAGTGGTGCTTTCATCATTGCAATCGGATGTGAAGGTGGTAAGTACTCTCACCCTTGCTATAGTGGTTGATTTCCTTTCTTAGAGATCATCAGAAAAATATTTTTGTTTTCCACGATTTTGTGGAGTCTCCAGAAATAATTCGGAAGGTTACCTTCCCACCATTCAACGTGTGTAGGATTCTCTCTTCATTCCCACCTACACACATGTGAGACCCATAAAAAATCCGTCTTATTGAGTGCAATTATCATAAAATCCTTTTAAGTGAGGCAGAAGTCGAGGCGAAATGCTTATTGATCGCTCTCAAACACGCGTTTCTCTCATTATGGTGTGGTTATTTCTCACTCAAGATTAAAGAATGAATATGTTCTTTGGTATTTCTAACTTCTTATTACTAGCATGCAGAAACTCTATGTCCTCATAGCTCTTTGGATGCTTGGGAAGCTGGAACGCTTTGAAGTTGGAGTAGGTTTTGTGGGAATACCTCTCGTAAGCCCTCACGAGACTATAACTCGTCCACTAGGGACACCTAGAGGTTTAAAGGCATGTTATTCATGCTAAGAGTAACCGTATCCTCAGCGACATGGAGTTGCTGTATTTTAGATAGTTTTCTCTAGGACTAGCAAAATCCAAGTGTGGGGGAATTTGTTAAGTGCATATTTTTCTTATATTTAGTGTCAAATCCATGCTAGTAATTGCTTAGTTTCTTGCAAAATTATTGTATATTACGTTTGTCTTTCTTTATTTGTGTTTTGCTAGGTGAATCATCCAAAAGAAGCGAATTGGCACTTAATTATGCAATAAAAGAAGTTATCCAAAAGCGGAGAAAGGCCAAAGACCCAAGTGGAGCTCGTTCATATCTAGGTGTGTTTGCTATCATCTTGTAGAGGATGAAAACACGAAGGCAACGACGAAAGAATGGAGTTATTCCGATGTCGTATGAAGATTTTATGGGCATTTGAAGCAAGCAAAGTTGCAAAATTATTTGCGCACAAAATTTATAAGAGGCGTCCATTCTGCTAAGGGGCACACTTTTTCAAAGGAAGTGCTAAAGGAAGTCAGGTATTTTACTTGAGGGGAAGCCATAATTTGACTTATAATGGCACCGTACATTCAGTTCAGGGCACCTCATATTCTTATTATTATTATCACAACGAGTTCAGGGAGTTGAAGATGGAGGAAACTGAAGTTGAGACTCGATCCTGTGTTGGTTTGCAGCTTCCTTTGTTGTGATCTCCGGTGATGGAATTGGTCTGTGGTTGAGTTAGACAATGAAGCAAACTCAGGTGATGGACTATTTGCTGATGGAGTTGCTGTTGGATTTCAACAACGATGATGATTAATGGAAAGAATGCATCTGTGATTCGATGGTGATGCTGAGGTATTCGAGTTATGTAAAGGCAGTGAAAGACGAGATGAAATCAAGTATGTGATGAGACAACAATGGAGTTGAGTTTAGCTTGTTGCAATACTCGGTAGTTGATGGTAAATATCGGTGATAGGAGTTGCTTCCATCTATCGATAGAAATAGAATGGAGCTGTATCGGTTTTGGGTATTTCTAGTGAACGGGTTTCTGCATCATTGATCGGAGTTGATTGGATATGGGAGCGAGCAAGATATGTGTAGTTGCAGGAAATCCTACAACACACCCTTTATCAAATCTTGATAACAATTCTTAGATCTAAATATAAAAATGGTGATAAAAGTACTAAAATTATAAATAAACACCAAAATTTTTACGTGGTTCGATCAATGTGATCTACATCCACGGATCTTCACTATAATAATTTGTAACTACATCAATTTATATTTACAATCTCCATTAATGGAGTTCTTGGAAGAATTCTAGATCTAGTTTCTGGGGAATAAGATGATAAAGAAATTACATTTTCTCTCTCTGAAAATCTCTCTCTGCAAAAGAACTTTCTCTCTCTTCCTAAAATTATCCCCCCTTTCTCTCTCCTGCTCTCTTCTTTATATAGGCAGTTACATAGTGGATGACAGCTCATGACAGCTCATTTACAGCTAAGCTTTCCCTTAATTTCGGATCTAAGTTCTGCGGTAGTATCTTTCGCAAGCTTTCTTCATTTCTCTCGAACTCCGCTTCATTTCTATCAAGTTTCTCCATGTCTCGCAGGATTTTTCCTTCTTGCTAAATTTCTTGCGAACTATCACTTTATTCTTGCGAGTAATGATAAAATCTTCACATATTTCGTCATTTCTTATAACTATTTGCGACACTTGCCATGTGTGGCAGAAATCCTTGCAAGAGCGTTGTTGTTGCGAGATTCTGCTCCTACATTTTGCCTCTTTTTTCTTGAATATTGCTTGAAGAGCAATCTTTAAGAAAAAATTCGTTGTTGTAGTAGTCTCTGATCTTTGTTGACGAAAGAACTAGCGAAAGAATACCAAACTTAAAAAGTATATACTTGCCTCTATTCTTTTGCGAAGTTCTGAAGCTTTGAGAAATAATTAGAAGTATCATCTTTTGAAGTACACGAAGTATAAAGAATGAAGTATGCGAAGTATCCTTGAAGAAGTATAAGAAGTACTCAATCCTCGAAATATAAGAAGTATCCGCTCTTGAATGAAAAATATTGCCTCTATTCATGCGAAATTATTTCTACATTTTTGGTGAGAATTCTTGCCCATTTTGGAAATGATTCTTGCCGAGAAGATAAAGAACATAAAATATTTTCTTGGTAATCCCTAACTGCCTATGTTCTTTATCTATGAAGGAGAATCCTTGAGAAAATGTTGAATGATTAAATTGTTTCTTTATTCTTATCTTGCTTCTGCCTCAAGTGGTAACCACTTTTAAGAAAATAATCACATTCTGCGAAATAATCACAATTCCTGCGAAATTCTGGATATATATCTTCGAGTTTATGAATTAGTCTGCGTGATTATGAATAACCCTGCCAATTTCTAAATATTTCTGTGAATTTCTGAACATTTCTGCGAATTATGAATAGTGCTCAAATAGTACTGCGAATAGTGTCGCAAATAGTGCTATGAATAGTGCTGCGAATTATGAATAGTAATTTCCATTCTATGCATTCCTATACTTGCCTCTTGTTATTGATCTGCAATATGATAAATGAAATAATACTAATATAAAGTCGTTAGCAATTTTTTATACGCTTGTAGGTATAACCTCTCTTGTGGTCTTATTTTACCTTCCTAGTTAAAGGTCTTATTATGCCACTTTTATGCGACAAGATCGCAGGACATTCTTAATTTTATATGTAATAATCCATTGATCTTGTCTTATCATTTAATTTTAATCTCTGCGACAATATGATAAATCTAAGCCTTCTTGTGAGATTAATCTCTCTTTACTTTTTAAGACTTATGACATTGCCGTCTTTGCGATTTATATCCTCTTATCATTGATTTCATTTATCTCATATTTTAATCTTATCGCAAAAACCCATTGACCTCATCTTATCATTTCTTTTTAGCCTTTTTGGCCAGTCACGCGGCAATATGACGGGCCTAAATACTCTTGCGAATATAAAGTCCCATGACATTGCTGTCTCTGTCACGCGACAATATGACGGGTCTAAATATTCTTTCGAATATAAAGTCTCATGACATTGCCGTCTTTTTTGATACACAGCTCCCTAACGGAGGGTATCGCCCTTATCTCTCCCCCCGGTTGCCCCTTCAAGGATTATACATCGGCCATACAAGACTAGCACTTTCTCATCCGGTTCTGCCAACAACCAGTTGTTTTCGCAGCCTTGTCATTTATGCCTTATATGGCTTATAGTTACAAGACTGCACCCTAAGTGGGGTTTTCTTCGGGCCGAACACATCGTAAGCCAAGACTTTCCATGGATGGCCAGGGTAGGTTCATCCATCCCGGGCACCCATAGCTCAACCGTGTACCTCGGCGCCTTGATCATACGTTGCATTCCTTAGGAGAAACTCTCGGGCGCCCAACCAGGGTATAAGCTTATATAATTGGGAATCCAAGTTATCTCTCCCGGATGGATTTTCAATAATCCCAAATCTCCATGACTAGGTTCCAGCAGCGGTATATCCTTTCCCATAGTCATGCAAAGAGATACCCCCCTTATGACGCACTTTAAGGACATTGCCTCTTACGTAATAGAATCCGCGAACTAGGGTGTACGCCATAAAGGTTCGTCCCATTCTTATATGTTTTTAGGCGATTTGCGCCCGTCTTATGCATTTGCATTTCTCTCTTGCGAAATTTTATTCACGTCTTTTGCGATAATTTCACATTTCTTTATTCTTTCATTTCTTGCGATAATTCCGCCATCTTATGCAATTGCATTTCTCTCTTGCGAAATTTTATTCGCGTTTCTTGCGATAATTTCGCATTTCTTTATTCATTCTCATAATATCATTTTTGAAGTAAATTCTCTGTAAAATATTTTGAAATCTTAGAAATCCTCTTTGAAACCTTGCGATTATATCGCGTCTTTAAATCAAAAATGTTCTATAGAAATATATAAATTTAATTTTCTATGTTTTTTGTAACGTTGAAATCTTTGAAATTTTTTGAGATATTTAAATTTTTGCGATGAATTCTTTATTGTAATATTTTGAAAAATTTTGAATCTTGCGATTGTATCGCTTTTTGCCAATTTAATAAAAAATCTCTGGAATGTTTTGAAATCTTAAAAATCTTAGAAATCTTGCAATTGTATCGCTTTTGTTAAATATAATCAAAAATCTTTCTCGCAAAAGTCATAGATGAAATATTCAAGGAAATGGTACTTATCTTTTGCGGCTTGCTGTTGTCTTTTGGGAAGTACATGATTTGCTTGAAGATTGAGAAGAAATGAGAAATGAAGTCTTGCAAAATTAACTCTTGATCTGCCTCTTGTATAATGTTGCGCCATATCAACTGTTCTAACTATTTTTTGCGAAATATGTCTGCGAAATAATCTCCCGTTTCTTTATGCTTTCATTTCTGTTTTCATTCTCATAATATCATATCATCTGAAGTAAATATTCAAGAAAAATTCTAACATATTGTAATTCTGAAATTTTTGTAATTGTAAAATCTTTGTAATTCTGCGATTGTATCGCTCTTTGTAAATCAAATCAAAATATTTGAAATCTTTGCGATAATTTAACTTTTTGTAGTCTTTGAAATCTTTGAAATTTGTAACTTTTTGCGATAATTCGCAGAATTTTTATGATCTTTTGAAATCAAAATCTTTGAAATGTTTTGAAATCTTAATAATTTTAGAAATCTTGCGATTATATCGCATTTTGGAAATTAAATAAAAAATATTTTGTTTGTTATAAGTAAAATATTCTAAGAAAAGGTACTTAGCTCTTATGTGAATTGTCTGAACATCTCGCAGCAAAAATAATTGTGAAGAGTGAGACTTGAACCCTTGATCTACTTCCTGCATTTTCTCACACCATACCAATTGTGCTAACCTTCTCTTGCGAAATAATGAAAGATCTTGCGAAGTAATCAAAGTCTAACTGTTCTAGAGACAATTCTCGCAAAACAAAAATAAACATGCGTGAGATGAGAATTGATCCTGCGACCTATTGCTTGCATTCATGCCTCTCAACCAACTGTGCTAGCTCTCTTGCTTGCGAAATTTATCTAAGAAATAATCAAAGGCTAACTTGCGAAATAACCAAAATAAACTTGCGTGAAGTAAGAATTGATCCCGCAACCTATTGCTTGCGACATATCACGCTGAACCATCTGTGCTAACCCTTCTCTGCGAAATTTCTCTGCGAGATTATCATTAACTATCTTCTGCGCGAAATACACTTGCGAAATTATCAAATATTGCGTGAAAAAATATGTATGTGTTGGGACTTGAACTTGCGACCATAAGCTCATCAACTTCGCAGATTACCAACTGTACTAGCTCTTGTTTGCGAGATAATGGAACAATGCTGCGAAATTATCTATCAATGCTGCGAAATTATCTATTTTTTCACCCTTTGTAAAAAGAAGAAAATTATGCTCGCAGGAAAATTCGAACCTGTGACCACAAACTCACATACTGTTCTCTGGACCAACTGTTCAAGAATCTCTTTGCGACATTTAACGCAGAACTTTTTTACTTATTCTTTTATTCTCCGCTGAAAATGAGAAGAAAATGAAAGATATGTGTTTTTGCGAGATTTGAACCCTTGACCTCTTTGTTATTCTCACAGACTTGAACCATCTGTGCAAACTTGTGCTTGTGATTAAAATTGCAGCGTCTACCTCTTATCTTCTTTTCGTCCTCCCTTAATTTCTTTCACAATTTGCCTCTTGTTTTCTCTCCTGATCAATAAATCTTCCACTGAAACCTTGGTTTTCTTTCTTAAATTCACCACAACAACTAATTTTTTTTTCTTAGTCTTCTCATGTCTTTAAATTGTTGATGATGATTACTCTCTGAAAATGTAATTTCTTCCATGAAATTTCCATTTTAACCCTAATTTTTTATTTTTTTTAGATCTAAAAATATACATGAACAGTAGATAATCTTTCTTGGAATTTTCTTGAAAAATCATCCTTTTTACATAGTTTTGCATCTTCGTCATTTTCTTTTATGCTCTTTCACTGTGTTGTCGATGTTTGCTTGAAGACACAATCTTTCCGTTAGATAATTTCCTCTCAAAATTTTTAGATCTCACGAATTCTAACTCCTCATAGTCAATTTCTTTGAATCTTCTTCAATCTATCAAATAGTAGTCCCTGTTTCTAGCGCCAAAATGTAGTTGCAGGAAATCCTACAACACACCCTTTATCAAATCTTGATAACAATTCTTAGATCTAAATATAAAAATGGTGATAAAAGTACTAAAATTATAAATAAACACCAAAATTTTTACGTGGTTCGATCAATGTGATCTACATCCACGGATCTTCACTATAATAATTTGTAACTACATCAATTTATATTTACAATCTCCATTAATGGAGTTCTTGGAAGAATTCTAGATCTAGTTTTTGGGGAAGAAGATGATAAAGAAATTACATTTTCTCTCTGAAAATCTCTCTTTGCAAAAGAACTTTCTCTCTCTTCCTAAAATTATCCCCCCCTTTCTCTCTCCTGCTCTCTTCTTTATATAGGCAGTTACATAGTGGATGACAGCTCATTTACAGCTAAGCTTTCCCTTAATTTCGGATCTAAGTTCTGCGGTAGTATCTTTCGCAAGCTTTCTACATTTCTCTCGAACTCCGCTTCATTTCTCTCAAGTTTCTCCATGTCTCGCAGGATTTTTCCTTCTTGCTAAATTTCTTGCGAACTATCACTTTATTCTTGCGAGTAATGATAAAATCTTCACATATTTCGTCATTTCTTATAACTATTTGCGACACTTGCCATGTGTGGCAGAAATCCTTGCAAGAGCGTTGTTGTTGCGAGATTCTGCTCCTACAATATGTTGGTATTGCTGCAATTGATGAACGATTATGGAGAGAATTCGAGTCTGTGGGTCTGAACAAGCGATGACGATGAAGAAGAACTATACAGATTGTTTACGGAAGTTGGTGCTAATGGCTTTTGACGAAGAACTGTATTTCGCAGACATTCATGGCAGAGATCGAGACTGATGAATATTGGGAATGATCGATTATTTCTATTGGATGGTGAGTGATACGCTGAAGTTGGTGGAGATCGAGTCTATATAGTTTGATGAGAATCAATAACGACGAAAGCAGATGATGATGGTCATTCGCAGTGATGACATGGAAGTGTTGGAGCTTGTGATACTTCCAGCGAAGTAACTATTAAGTCAGTGAGATTGGTGATGCCAGGGATCGATAAAAAGAGCTGTTTATGGTGCTAGGCAGAGATAGAAGATGGTCAAGACTGTGGAGTATGAGAACACGAGTTCGAGTTTCCGTGGAGAACAAACCACGTATGAGTGAATTTGAATTCAAAAGGAGTTGCGGCTGGGAAGTTTCAGCCGTAAAAATATTTAGAAAAGATCAAAAGTTCCAGGAAAACTTATGTCTAGGAAGTCCTAGCCGTGATGAGAGAAGAATTCCGAGTGAAAATCCAGCAGAAATTATCGCTGGTGACGTTTCTGTCCGAGGGAAATTTGGGAACTATGCCTGTCAGTTCCAGGAAACTGACAGGCCAATGTCAGTTGAAGTTTGATAATGAGCCGGGCTTATTCAGGGATACTCATGGCCCATTGGCTGTGTGTGTTTACTACACGCGAATTTGGCTTGATTTTGGGAATTTAGGTAGTATTTGGCAACCATTTTGCACGGGATTCGATGTACGGGCACAACTACAATAATGATACCTATATAAGAGAACTTCTAATATTTTTAGGAAATCAATCTTTTAATCTTTAGTCAAGTTTTGGAGAGAAGAACACAAGGGAGAAAAGCTAGGGTTTTGGAGCGTTCTTCATTACCGTAACTATTTCTTTTCCATATTATTATATGAAACTCATGGGTTTTATTAGTACCATGAGTAGCTAAACTTCTTAGTGAATAGGGATGAATTCTAAGTTCTAGACATGATTTGAGTTATTATATGAATCTATTTTGAAGTTCTTTACACGATTATTGATTGTTTATACTAATTAGAATATTTATGATTAATTGATAGATTGTTTAGGTGGCCAACTGAATTACTTTGTTGATTCAATGAAATGCTATTATTGAGTTAGGAGATAAGTAATAGTCGAATAATTCATACAAAAGTAGAGAACACAAGAACTTGCAAAGGGATTCTGTGTAGCGATTGTGTGTATAAACAACACTAGAGAATGGACCATGAGCTAAGAGTCTAACTACTAGGATCAGTCTATAATTCACAAAAGATAAAGCATTCGTAGAAATTACACCTTGAGTGAGCTACTACTAGGTGGTTTAGACGAATAGAATCTGGTATTGGAGAGCTTACGTACTCGGTGATATAAGGAATTTAGGGGATATCACTGAGATAGTTGTTATTCCACGGTTGGTAATAATCTGTGATTAATAGTATTAATGGATGAATATAATAACTTGATGACGGTTTATTAACGAAGAAGGATTCACTGATCATATTTATATCAATTGCTTGCAACTTAATTATTTTTAATTGCTTTGATTTTATTTTGAATCTAAAACAAAAATCACCCATTGTGACACTTTTGACAACTAAACTCCCTGCTCTTCGTGGGAACGATCCTTACTTCCATTATATTACCAGTTAATTATGTGGAAATAAGTAATTTAATTTGATTGCACTTACGACACGCATCAATGATGCATGTGACACTCTGGAAAAAGATGAAAAGGAGCTCACCAGAATTTCAAAAAATACAGCTGAGATTATTAATTTTAATGATCATGATCAGCTTATTGATGAATTTGAAAAGTCTCTTGATCGAGAACGTGATCTATATAACATTGTTGTGTCCTTCTCTAAGAACATTAAAAAACTTCTACAAGAAACTACTCTACAACGTGAAAAGATTAGTGCTCTTGAGGAGATTGTTAAGGAAAACTAAATTAGAGAAAAATGTTTGCTCGAGACTCATGCATCAGATCTCAACAGACTTCGTGTTGAAAAAGAGAAACTAAGTGCATCTCTTACTCTAGCTCATGAAAAATATAAATCTTTGGAAAAGGAAAACTCTGTCCTAAGGAGAAAATCTTCTATAGAATTTAATTCTCATGAATTACAGTACATGAAGAAATGTTCTCCAGAAGAAGATTGTGTCAAGAAAGGTTTACATAACTTGCAATCTTCTCATATGGCTATAAAGCAAAGACAGGTGCCAATTATTTCTCCTCCTCTACGAACCTGTACCTTTTGTGGGAAAAAGAATCACTATGCTATCCATTGTTTTGCAAAAAGGAAACAAATTTCTAAGCTTCATAATTTGCTTCTCTTTATTGTCAATGGAACAAATAGTCAGTCGACTAATGTAGTGAATAACATGCCCACAAGAAACCAAAAACCTTATAAGAATGATCTCTATTCTAGAAATATTATCACAGGGCTCAAGTGTATTCTGGCATAAATTCTTGTGTTGCTAAATACAACATTCCCTGTACTTATAAGAATGTTTCTGATATATCTAAGTCTAGAAAATGGATCCCTAACTATTCTGATCCTCGGGAACCAATTGCAAGAGGTCCTGAACTTAGTCCTTCTGACAAATTTGCTAATCAAGCAGTGTCTCACCTCTCTGAAAAGAGCACTTGTCAAAGGCAAAAAGATAAAAAGGAAAAATGTTCATTTAATGAGCTAAAATCTCATACTTGTGTGAATTAATCACAAGGTTGAATATCTCGCATACAAAAATCCTAGTTGTGAGAAAATTAAATAGGTATACTCCATAACAAAGTGACTCTAATTATCTAGCTAATCTCTTATCGTTTTTAGAAGGATAATTAGTCAAACACTGGTTCGTGAGTATTTTTTTTTGTATTTTGGTATTTTTCTCTTCTTTGCATAAACTTACCTTTGAAAAATAAAAGTGTAGTTTTGTTTCCATGCTGAGCTTTGTGAACACTTATCTTACGGGTACACGTACGGTTTCAAATTTACTTTTAAACCTATTTCGTAAACCCTAAATCTCTCGATTTTTTTTCTTATATATACTTATCCTATTGAGTTAATATTATTACTCTAGGTTTCATATTATCAATGGCTTCTTCTTCCTCCTGCTCATTGGATGTGTCTAAAGATTTCATTGATGATGCGGTATATTTCGAACTCGATAAAGAGAAGGGAACACCTACTGAAATTGAAGATTCCCTTCCTCGATCCTCTGATTCACTTTCAGGTATAGAAAATATTGAAGAGATTTCATCAGATGTAGTTCTAGACTTCAAGAAGCAACTTGTTGTTACAATGAAGTGTCTTGATGTGGTAAGAACTGAGTTGAAAAAGGTTAAGTCTGACCTTGTTCTCATGAAAACCCGTGTTAAATAACTTCCCAATAAGGATTTACTCTTCAAAGGAGCAGAGGATGATGCCGTTCACAAACTCTGAGACCTTAAGACTCAATAAGGTCATGAACTGTCTATTTGACTTTAGTTCACTATGGCATGGAGGTTGTGTGTTCAGTTTAGTTTGTTTTGATTTTATATTGCCTAGTAAATCTTCTATTTCTCTTGTTTTGCTTAGAAGAATAACTAGTGTTTTGGAATAGCCATTATTGTGATTATACATAGCTATATCCAAAGTTTTCATTTTTTTTTTTTTTAGATTTATTGGTTCAAATTCTAAACTTGTTTGGAAGATGATTTTTGTAGTATTAATCTTTTTGATTTTATATATTGCAATATTGTTATGGGATATGTGTGTTTACGTCCGTGAACTTGATTGTCCCATATTTTGTCAAAAATAAATTCGTTCGTGAATTGATATGCAAATATTGATAAAAGAATGAATAGACTTTTGACAAAACATAAAAGTTAAGCCTATATTGTCAAATATTGATGTAAGATAGGTTAAAATCTTTTGTGATTCAAGGATTATGTCTATTGTGTGTCATTTTGCAAATAGTGACGGAAATGTAGAATGAATCCTTGCTTATTCCACGGTATAAGGTCGATTCTCCGATCCACAATTTTCGTGTAAATACTGTGTTGTTCCATGAAGTGTCTTATGTTGAGCACTAAAACAACAAAAGTTGATTGCCTTGTGATTAGCTTAGTTGTTGTTCCATAAGGTACTTTATGTTGAACATGATTGAACTAAATTAATCATCTTGTGTGATTATTTAGTTAGCACTCCATAAGTTTTCTAATGTTTGAGCATCTCTTTGACTAGGTTGGTTATTCATGATTAACTTAGTCATTGCTCCATAGATTTTTCTTATGTCGAGTGTGACCAATTAAATTGATTACTTTTGTAATTAGTTTTGTTGAGTATGATAATTAGATTATTTGCGAGTTTTCTTGTGATTAATCTAATTGATTTAAGTCTACATAAGTTTACTTGTGTCGAGCATATTTAGTCAAATTAATCTTGGTTCTCCTTGGTTAATATGATTGAATATTTCTTTTTGGATTCCAAATTCATACTTGTATGTGATTTGTTGAGTCTAAAGAAATCCTTCTTTTCTTTTTGAAATTATTAAGGTCGCACTTGTTGTTCCCTTGGGAATGATATTTTAATGGGGGATAATTCTTTTGAACTTGCGCGTAATTTCCAAATCTTTGTGGGGAGTGTGGCTGTGGAATATTATAGGGGTTATCTTGTATCTTTATAGACTCCTTGATGAATGTATTTAGCTTCGGCTTTATGATTTCATCTAAACAAGATGATATACATTTACCTTTGGTCATGAAATGTCTCTTACGGAAATTTCGTTAGGATCCCGTTCTTGTACCTTTGCCAATTTTATTGACAAAAAGGGGGAGAATTAATATGTATTTCACACTACAAATACATATGGTTTTCGGATCATTATGTAAGGGGGGGTTCCATGTGAGATTGAGTATTGACTAAGGGGGAGTGAAGCATCATCATAGTATTGTTGTTAAAGTTGTGATGCAATTGGACTTTGACGCAATGTAATGATATTATGACATTATATAACAATGATTGAGAACCATTGCTTTTCTCATTGTTATAGATACGGATTTTCAACAACGATGGTGCTAAACTTACAACCTTTGGGATCATTGGATTACTTGGAAGTGACGAAGATTTCGAGTATTGTTGAATATTAGACGACATGTGAAATAGGAACTACAAAGTTTATTTATATATTTTGTATTCCATATGTATTAATAGTTTTTCCACTAAAATTGACAAAGGGGGAGATTGTTATAGCATTGCTCAGTCAAACTCGCATGCGTTGCTATCTCAAGCATGTTTGTCAATATTAGTAATCAAAATTATAAAGTCTTTGATTTCTAGTCTACTATATCTAAGGTCTCGGACTAGGATATAAAGTGTTGTTGAGCTCAAGAACTCCATGGAGATCATCATACAAGACGAAGGACTACTCAAAGAACCAGTGGATCTTCATCGACTAAAAGGTATGTGGAGACTTGAACTTATCTATCACTCGAAAGTCTATCTAATCTATCTCCTATCTTGAGACAAAAGTCGTATTACTATATAGGCTAAGATTATACATATGTGGTATTTCGAGCTGAGTATATCTCACTTACCTATTTCTCGAAATATGTGTTGGTAAAGCTTTCGTTTTATCCAAGTTCATCTTTACCTAGTGACGAAAGTCATGTTATGTTTCAATCATTTTGGAAATCGCTCTGACGAAAAATAGTTTGTGAATAACAACTATATAAGGCCTTCTGAGAATGTTTCAATGATTGAAATGAGAGTTTAGAAAATATAACCATTGGAGGATATAAACACTGTTGTGGCAACCCATATATGTATAAGTCCTTAGTGCTTGAACCGAAGTTTGCGAACTTTGTTGATCAAGTGAAACCGGAGAAGTGCATGATCTTCAGTCCGCGAACTCAGTCCACGAACTCAGTCCATGAACCCAGTCCACGAACCTAGTCCACGAACTGGCAGAAGTTCTCGACCGAGAATTTCTGCTAGAGTTTGTGAACTCCATCCGGGAACTTAAGTCCGCGAACCCGGTCTGCGAAATTGAGTAGGTTATGTATAAAAACGATGTTTGTGAACTTATCTTTATAAACTAAGGAATGCTATTACAAACAGTGGCTTTATAGTTCATGAATCGATTCGAGTGAATCATATTGTTTTTGCTTCAATTGTGTCTTGTGTAGTACATAAAGATCTAAGCAATTGAACAACTCTCTAACTAGTTCATTTGAGTCATTTTGACTAGTTATGGTGAAGAAGAATATGGATGATATGAAAGTTATCATTTGGCTAACCATTTGGTTAACTAGTATTGAACCAACTAATGTACAAGTTTGGGTATGGTTTTCACAAGCCTACAAACGTGCAGTACATGTGTGTATAACAAGCTATGTTTTCGATCTAACGGTTAATAAATATTATCTTGTATCTAATCAGGTTGTCATCTAACGGTGAATATTGAATACTTTGTAACTAAGCTAACATTGATTACAAACCCTGATTTGAAAGACTATATAAGGGAGAACTCTAGCAACTGGTAAACCTAATCCCCACACATTCTGTGTGAAACTAGTTTCCTAAGATAGAGTCGATTCTCCTTTAACCTTTGGTTTTCTTCTTCTAAAACCAGGTTAACTACTTAAAGACTTCATTGGGATTGTGAAACCAGACCGATACTACTTTTATCATAGTTGTGTGATCTGATCTTACATCTTATATCGTTCGAGTACAATTTTAATAATTGGCTTGAGATTTCTATCTCCAATAGGAAAGATATAAAAGTAGTCACAAACACTTCGTCTCATCGTTTGTGATTCCTCAATAATCTTCTTCGCTGCGTCGATTAAGTTTATTGTGAGGTGATTGATAAAGCTGAGCTGTTCTTCGGGAATATAAGTATGGTTTTATCAATTGGTTCTTGTTCACCTTGATTTATCAAAAGACGGAACAAAACTCATAGGTTTATTCATGGGATATGAATTTATCTATCCTTATAGACTTTTCTGTGTGAGATAGATTTGTTTATTAAAGTCTTCGACTTTGGGTCGTAGCAACTATTGGTTTTGGGTGACATCAACTAAGGGAATCAAGTGTGAAGTATCCTGCTGGGATCAGAGGCGTAGTGATGCGTGTCGTATGCGTCAAAAATAATTTCACTTCCTCACTCAACTAAATATAAATATAGTATTCGATAAGAAAGAGTTCGTATCCACAGAGAGGCGAATGTTGTTATGCAATTTTCAGATTCTTAAGTAACCAATTAACCCAAGGTGTGTTTTTGTTTTTATCAAAGTAATAAAACTAAATAAAGCAAAGCAAATAATAAGAATAATCAATAAAGAGAAGATATTGGTTAAGGGATAGTATCATTCACAAACATGTATTTTTCATCTATGATTAAAATTGGTATTTAATCTCTCAATTATCAAAAGTCCTAGGATATCTTGATCGCAAGAGTATCCCGTTTATTTCCTGATTTTATCACAAACAACATTAAAAGATGCTATTGTGAAATCTACTTAAAAAGCAACCTAAAGTGTAAAAGCACAATTAGATTTAACTCCCCAAGAGCAATAAGTTCTATGAAATAAGACTAATCAATGCAAACAAACGTGTAAAAGAACTAATTCGTTTTAACTAAGGTTATGATTCATATGCGATTAAAAAGATGTATCACTACAAGTATTAACCACAATATGCTACTAGAAATCAGGGATAAACAACTTTTATGTATTGAAAACCCTAATATAGCTATAGAGATGAAAACAAATCCAATTGATTCCGGACTCAACCAAACTAGCATTCAAATCATATGATAATAAAAACAGTGAATCATAAACGATAAAATGGAGACAAAACTAAATCATAGAATCAAATAACATGCTTGAAGAAATCAACTTTTATCCCATAACCAATAATAGTATTTAGCTACACATATTCATGGAGTTCATCATCATAATATTCAAAGAAAATAGATGAAACATAAAAGAAAGCAAACCCTAGAAGTAGTTCTCTGCAAAAGCTCCAAGAATAGAATAAAACGCTATATCTCCCAAAAGTTGTAGAAAACTTCCTTTTTATAGCTTTTCCTCCTTCCAAAATTAGGTTTTGTCTTCAAAGTCCATTAGTTGGAAATTCACCCGGCCCACAAGAGAGAGAAACCCGTGTAGAAATTTTGTCCCAAAAACGCTCGACGGAAAAATATTTTTTGGGTCGGAAATTGACCGGAATCCAGTGCCGGAAAGTCATCGCCGGCAACCTGAAAAGTCAAACGATCAACGGTACAACTCGAAGTCAATTGATTCTACTCGGAGTCAACTAAGTCAGTTGACTCGAGTCAAGTACCGGGTCAAAATGAGTCAGACAGGTCCAGGCCAGGTTTGTTGCAGTTATTGCAAAGCCATGATGGCTGTAGCGTCTGCAGCTTCAGTCACGGCCAAGATGGCCCTGTTCCATCCTCACTACCAGCTTATCATCTTGGAACATGGCTTGACTATAAAAATGGCACCAGTTTCACAACCTACTCTACAACTTCATTACCACCAGAAATCAACCATCCTGCAATGATTCCAAGCCACCAATACCAATTTCTGAATCTTCCCATTCCTTATTCTCTCGACTGCAGTAGCACCAATTCTTTTCTGCTATCAATATACTAGCTCATAGCTCTCAGTAGCGGCATTACTTAAGATCCATCTACCCTTGCCAGTCCAACCTGCAGTTCCCTTATTCACCGCAGCACCAACTCCTGCTGCAACTGCCCAGTTGAGTCTAAATCAATGACTGCAATTCCGCCTGAACTTCTACTCAATCACCAAACCATACCCACTCCAGTACCACAGCAATTTCAGCTCAAATACCACTTCATTCCATCTACACAACCCCATTACTATCAGCTCCATTGGCTATGTAGCTTCAATTTCATAACCATCTTTATCTCAGCTGTTTCAATAGCAGCTACAACTCCATTCTAACCAGTTGCATTTCACCTGTAACAGCTTCACTCATAACCAATGCTACAGCAACACATTCATCAAGCCACTGTAAAACTCATTTCATATCTCAGCTACAACCACCAGTATCTACTCCACCTGTAGTTATCACCAAGTGCACCAACACCTTAAACTGCAGCTTCATTTCTTGCTCCACCAGCACCATAGTAAGACATCAACGGAAAACTAATTTCTCCTCCTCCATTCCTCTGATTTGTAAAGCAGGGACACTCCAGCTCAAACTTGATGGTTCATGCATTTTTGCAAACACCCTTTGTGCATTCTGTTGGTAATTCAGAGACAACAATTTAGCCGTTAGGTGAGTTCTCTTTAACCTGCAATTTCACATTCATTCGTAACCCATAGTCATTCCAAACACATACACAGGTTAACACCTAAACATTCAACCTTTTATCAAAAGCAACACCATTATCAAAACCCCATAAAATGGACAGTAGCAGCTTCAGTTATTTTCTGCTTTTATTTCTTGAAAACTGTACCAAAGCCTCATCCAATTCGAACCCAATTCAGCTTGGAGTCTTCAGCTCCGAATCAAATCTACTTCAGCCTACAATCTGGGTTGTAACCCTCTTTGTTCTAGCACTTTCCCATGATCCAATGTTCACCCAGACTGTATATTCGAACCAGCTTGATTTCAGTCCATAACCACCGCTGAGGTTCTTGTCTCTGTATCTCTTCTTCCTTACTCCAATAACAACAGTGACAATCCAATTTCAGTTGAAATTTCGAGTTAAAATGAAACTCAAATCCATCCCAAAACACCAGCAGATCCGACCACTTTTCAGTCTTCTTATTCGTTCTAATTTTAGCTCTTGATTCTTGGCGCACCCATATCGATCCCTGCCTGGTTGCAAGAAGAAAATTACAGCATCTCACCTTGCAATGAAGAAGAATTAGATCTCCTTTTCTAATCACAGTATTGGTTTCTCTCGAAATCTAAGTTTTATTTTTCTTCTTGCATTTTCTCTACCGACACATGTATAGTGCCCATGATGTGAACTCCATTTAGAATTTGTGGTCTAGAATTAGACAAAACCTTTCTACTTCAGCTGGTATAAGTGAGCCCTCTCCACTAAGCCCATGACTGCCTTCAAACTAGCATGTGTAATCCAGCTAGCTCGTGACTCAACTGGCATGAGTTCCGAGTTCGTAGTTGATGAGAATTGGCCCCATCTCCTCTTTGAATTCTTTCACCGCAACAACCGTCTTTTGCATCTCAAGTCCACTTCTTCTCTTAAATGTCTTAACATCATTAAAGCCGCCATGCTTTTCAGACATAATTTGCATCACTAAAGCTGGCATACTTTTCAGATAGAGATGAAGAAAAAAATCAAATGATGAGACACAATCCACCTCCAACGCTTTTGCCATGTTTCCTCTTCTTTTGTTCCGAATGACTCCAAAGTACCTAAATACTCAAAAACAAAACATAAGATACATAATGTACAAGAAAACTAGCAGAGAAAGCATAAAACAATAGATAAATAATACGGTGTTTTAGACACCTATCAGATTCCCCCACACTTAGACTTTGCTAGTACTCGAGCAAATCAAACAAAACAATTATAAAACATACATACAACTCCATCTCGTTGAGGCTACGGTTACTCTAAGCATAAATAACAAGCCTTTAAACCCCTAGGTGTCCCTAGTGGACGAGTTTTAGTCTCGTGAAGGTTTACAAGAGGTCTACCTACAAAACCTATATTTCCAACTCCGTCTATTTGTGACAAATCAGTGAACGGATCCAAAATGACTACAGGAGGAGGTACCTTGCACAAATTCAATTTATATATTAGTAAATAAATCTCTAATTAGATAGTCGAACAAGCCACAATACTCGGAAACTAACAAACCACAATCACAATGAAAAGATTAAGAAGATGGATATAGATGTAGATGTTGGCGAATGTTCACAAGTGATCGATGTTTCCCATATCTGTCTGAAGGTCACTACCAAGATGAACTTATGCATCCTATTGGATTGAGCTACTTGGCTGAATTCTACATCAACTCATTGGTATATACAAGGGAACCAGGAGTGACTTTATTCAACCAATATAATACTTTTTTTTTCTTAGACAGCATGATTAAATATTTTGGATCCAAGCGCATGCTTCTTGTCATAAAGTACATGATAGTTGCCTTGGATCCTGCATTCCACGCTTGTTTAGGCGACAGAGACAGGGACAACGTTTCACACATACTGCTATTCCCAAGTGTCATTTTATTCTGTTTGGTCTAATTGGTCGGTTTTTTTTTTTTTTTCTAGTAACTCAATCACTCTATTTCATCCTAGCAGTAATACCACGTCGATGTTTAGTGACCCACCACAATACTTAGAGAACAATAGATAAATATGGAAAAATAAAAATAGAATGCGATATGGTGATATTCCGAGATATGGTAACAACTATCATGTTAATTGTGATTTATGAGCTATGTTTGTCCCTTTTAGTTAATTGGTTCCTCAACTCCTGCAATCAAAATGGTTCCATCCACTAATGGTGTCATCCTAAAGGCGCAAGTTTCTAGATTTCAAAGTTCAAAAAGCACAAAGTTTTTCTTGGTTTTTCTATTTTTCTGATTTTTTTTTAAAGGCATAAAACAAACTAAAACACACTATACAAACATATAAATGCTCCCCCACACTTAAACTTTACATTGTCCTCAATGTAAAATTGAATCATCCAAAGAAAGTTCAAGGTGGGAAATTCCGCAAATGATATGCAAAAACAAAGAAAATAAAGATAAAAGCATAAAGAATAAAAAGATAAAGGTAAATATACAAAACCGGTGGGTTGCCTCCCACTTAGCGCTTGGTTTAAAGTCGTCATCCCGACTTGCTCCTTGTTTGCTAAGACTCCTTAACCGGCTTCCAACACATTATGGAAATCTGATTGAATGGTATTTTGATGTTTCCTCGCCTCAAAGATGTTGAAGTGTATGACTTCTTCATCGAACTCCATAGTCAAGGTGCCATTGTGGACATCAATCTTCGTTCTAGCGGTACTCATAAATGGTCTACTCAACAGTAAAGGTGTAGACGAGGATGAATTCACATCACTCATGTCTAAAACGTAGAAATCCACTGGAAATATTAGTCCTTTTACCTGCACCAAAACATCCTCAACAATCCCTTTAGGGTAAACATTAGATCTATCGACAAGTTGAATAACTATGCCAGTTTTCTTGAGAGGACCAATATTTAAAGCATCATAAATCGAAGTAGGCATAACATTAATATACGCTCCTAAATCTAACATAACTTTTGCAAACCTTGTTTTACCAATAGTGCATGGAATAGTGAAACTACCGGGATCTTTCAATTTAGGTGGGAGTTTCTTTGTAAGATACGCCGAAGCGTTTTCCCCCACACTCATTACCTCATTACCGGTTAGCTTGTGCTTGTTAGTGCACAATTACTTTACACACTTTGCATAGCGAGGAGATTTCCTAATTACTTCAATGAGTGGAATATTCACTTGGTTCTTCTTAAAAACATCCCAAATATCCCTATCTTGTTCCACCTTCTCATTAGCTTTAGCGAACCTGCCAGGAAAAGGTAGAGGAGGAACATAAGTAGAAATAAGAGGTTTAGAGTTTGATTTAGTTACCTCGGGAGTTTAGGGAAAATCTGCGTTCTTTTCCTCCAAAATTGATTCCTTTGGCGCTTCTTCTTCACCCGAATTTGTAACTTCGGGTTGCACAAATTGTGTACTACTTCCCAATGTATTAACATTGACACCCACTCTTGAGTTAAGAGGTTAGGAAGGGAGTTTCTCACAATTTTGTGCATGCAACTGATTAATATCCTCGGCCATTGAACCAACTTGTGTTTGCAAGTCCTGGACCACACCCTCCGTTCTTTGCATAAAAGATTTAAGCAACTCTTCCATATTGGACCATTGATTTTCAGGTGGTTGTTGTTGTTGATGGAATTGTTGTTGTTGCGGTAGACCAACTTGTGATTGCAACTCCTTAATTGCATTATCCATTTTCTGCTGATTTAAGATCGCTAATTGTTGATTTTGCTGTACCACGGACATTAGAGCCTCCACCAAAGTAACCATCTTCTCCAATTCTGGATTATGCCCTTGTTGTGGTTGTTGCACTTGATGTTGGAACTTATGCGGATGGATGTAAACAGAACTTGCACTTGCAACTTGCTCGTAAGTATTGGAATAAATACCATACGGCTGAGTTGATAATATAGCATTGACATGCTCTACGTTCTCATAAGCTGGGCGTGATGGTTTTACAACCACTGCTGCAATTTGTTGCATCATTGCCATCATATTGCTCATTTGTTGACGTAATTCGATAATATCGTAAACTTTATTAACTCCCTTAGTAGGTGGTTCTGATCCTCGACTTGAAAATTGTTGAGAATTTGCTGCCATACTCTCAATCAACTCCCTAGCTTGTGTCACCGTCTTGTTCATAAGTGCACCACCACTTGCAGTGTTAATAAGATTCCTATCACTTACTTGGAGACCTTCATAGAAGTATTGGATAATCATTGCATCACTAAATTGGTGATGAGGGCAGCTTGCCACCAATCTCTTGTATCATTCCCAACATTCATATAAAGATTCTTCCACATTTTGCTTCATCCCACAAATATCCTTGCGAATTTGAATAGCCTTTGATGCAGGAAAATATCTCTCTAAAAAGAGTTTCTTCAACCCATTCCATGTGGTGACACTTTCGGGAGGCAAATAATACAACCAATCTTTAGCACTATCCACCAAAGAGAATCGAAAAACTTTCAACATTGCACCATTCGCCTCAACATCCGCTGGAAGCACGGCCATGACAATGGTGTGGAAGTCCATAAGATGCTTGTTTGGGTCTTCATTCACTATGCCATGGAACTTTGGTAATTCTCTAAGCAGCCCCAGCTTGATCTCGAAAGTATAATTTATTTGAATACACCCCTGTTGTGTATCTAGCTTGTGAGAAGCCAACTCCTTGAGTGTACGGTTTGCATCACCCATTGCTTCTTACGGTTTGTATTTCAATAGGGTACTGGAAACACAATTCTCAAAACCCAGTCAGAAAAACGAAACCAGAAATAAGAAGCAATGATAAAAGCAAAAATAATAAAAAGAATATTATGTTTTGAGTTTTCAAAATTAAAAAAAAAAAAAAAGAAACTAAAAACTAAAAACTAAAAACTATATAACTATATAACAAGCCGAATGCCTCCCCGGCAACGTCGCCAAAATTTGATGTGTGTCGTATGCGTCAAAAATAATTTCACTTCCTCACTCAACTAAATATAAATATAGTATTCGATAAGAAAGAGTTCGTATCCACAGAGAGGCGATTGTTGTTATGCAATTTTCAGATTCTTAAGTACCCAATTAACCCAAGGTGTGTTTTTGTTTTTATCAAAGTAATAAAACTAAATAAAGCAAAGTAAATAATAAGAATAATCAATAAGGAGAAGATATTGGTTAAGGGATAGTATCATTCACAAACATGTATTTTTCATCTATGATTATAATTGGTATTTAATCTCTCAATTATCAAAAGTCTTAGGATATCTTGATCGCAAGAGTATCCCGTTTATTTCCTGAATTTATTACAAACAACATTAAAAGATGCTATTGTGAAATCTACTTAAAAAGCAACCTAAAGTGTAAAAGCACAATTATATTTAACTCCCCAAGAGCAATAAGTTCTATGAAATAAGACTAATCAATTCAAACAAACGTGTAAAAGCACTAATTCGTTTTAACAAAGGTTATGATTCATATGCGATTAAAAAGATGTATCACTACAAGTATTAACCACAAGATGCTACTAGAAATCAGGGATAAACAACTTTTACGTATTGAAAACCCTAATATAGCTATAGAGATGAAAACAAATCCAATTGATTCCGGACTCAACCAAACTAGCATTCCAATCATATGATAATAAAAACAATGAATCATAAACGATAAAATTGAGACAAAACTAAATCATAGAATCAAATAACATGCTTGAAGAAATCAACTTTTATCCCATAACCAATAATAGTATTTAGATACACATATTCATGGAGTTCATCATCATAATATTCAAAAAAATAATAGATGAAACATAAAAGAAAGAAAACCCTAGAAGTAGTTCTCTGCAAAAGCTCCAAGAATATAATAAAACGCTATATCTCCCAAAAGTTGTAGAAAACTTCCTTTTTATAGCTTTTCCTCCTTCCAAAATTAGGTTTTGTCTTTAAAGTCCATTAGTTGGAAATTCACCCGGCCCACAAGAGAGAGAAACCCATGTAGAAATTCTGTCCCAAAAACGCTCGCCTGAAAACTGTTTTTTGGCCGGAAATTGACAGGAATCTGGTACGGAAAGTCATCGAAGGTAACCTGAAAAGTCAAACGGTCAACGGTCTAACTCGGAGTCAATTGAGTCAACTCGGAGTCAACTAAGTCAGTTGACTCGAGTCAAGTACCGGGTCAAAATGAGTCAGACAGGTCCAGGCTAGGTTTATTGCAGTCATTGCAAATCCATGATGGATGTAGCGTCTGCAACTTCAGTCACGGCCAATATGGCCCTGTTCCATCCTCACTACCAGCTTATCATCTTGGAACATGGCTTGAGTGTAAAAATGGCACCAGTTTTACAACCTACTCTACAACTTAATTACCACCAGAAATCAACCATCCTGCAATGATTCCAAGCCACCAATACCAATTTCTGAATCTTCCCATTCCTTATTCTCTCGACTGCAGTAGCACCAATGCTCTTATGCTATCAATGTACCATCTCACAGCTCTCAGTAGCGGCATTACGTCAGCTCCATTTACCCTTGCCAGTCCAACCTGCAGTTCCCTTGTTCACCGCAGCACCAACTCCTGCTGCAACTGCCCAGTTTAGTCTAAATCAATGACTTCAATTCCGCCTGAACTTCAACTCAATCACCAAACCATACCCACTCCAGTACCACATCAATTTCAGCTTAGTTACCACTTCATTCCATCTACACAACCCCATTACTATCAGCTCCATTGGCTATGTAGCTTCAATTTCATAACCATCTTTATCTCAGGTGTTTCAATAGCATATACAACTCCATTCTAACCAATTGCATTTCACCTATAATAGCTTCACTCATAACCAATGCTACAGCAACACAACCATCAATCCACTGTAAAACTCATTTCATATCTCATCTACAACCACCAGTATCTACTCCACTTGTAGTTACCACCAAGTGCACCAACACCTTAAACTGCAGCTTCATTTATTGCTCCACCAGCACCATAGTAAGACAGAAATGACAAACTAATTTCTCCTCCTCCATTCCTATGATTTGTAAAGCAGGGACACTCCATCTCAAACTTGATGGTTCAGGAATTTTTGCAAACACCCTTTGTGCATTCTGTTGGTAATTCAGAGACAACAATTTAGCCGTTGGGTGAGTTCTCTTTAACCTGCAATTTCACATTCATTCATAACCCATAGTCATTCCAAACACATACACAGGTTAGAACCTAACCATTCAACCTTTTATCAACAGCAACACCATTATCAAAACCCCACAAAATGGACAGTAACCGCTTCAGTTATTTGCTGTTTTTATTTCTTGAAAACTGTACCAAAGCCTCATCCAATTCGAACCCAATTCAGCTTGGAGTCTTCAGATCCGAATCAAATCTACTTCAGCCTGCAATCTGGGCTGCAACCCTATTTGTTCAAGCACTTTCCCATGCTCCAATGTTCACCCAGACTGTACATTTGACCCAACTTGATTTCAGTCCATAACCACCGCTGAGGTTCTTGTCTCTGTATCTCTTCTTCCTTACTCCAATAACAACAGTGACAATCCAATTTCAGTTGAAATTTCGAGTTAAAATGCAACTCAAATCCATCCCAAAATACCAGCAGATCCGACCACTTTTAAGTCTTCTTATTCATTCTAATTTTAGCTCTTGATTCTTGGCGCACCCATCTCGATCCCTGCCTGGTTGCAAGAAGAAAATTACAGCATCTCACCTTGCAATGAAGAAGAATTAGATCTCCTTTTCTAGTCACAGTATTGGTTTCTCTCGAAATATAAGTTTTATTTTTCTTCTTGCATTTTCTCTACCGACACATGTGTAGTGCCCATGATGTGAACTCCATTCATAATTTGTGGTCTAGAATTAGACACAACCTTTCTACTTCAGCTGGTACAAGTGATCCCTCTCCACTAAGCCCATTACTTCCTTCAAACTAGCATGTGTAATCCACCTAGCTCGTGACTCAATTGGCATGAGTTCCGAGTTCATAGTTGATGAGAATTGGCCCCATCTCCTCTTTGAATTCTTTCACCGCAACAACCGTCTTTTGCATATCAAGTACACTTATTCTCTTCAATGTCTTAACATCATTAAAGCCGCCATGATTTTCAGACATAATTTGCATCACTAAAGCTGGCATACTTTTCAGATAGGGATAAGGAAATAAAAGAAAATGATGAGACACAATCCACCTCCAACGCTTTTTCCATGTTTCCTCTTCTTTTGTTCCGAATGACTCCAAAGTACCTAAATACTCAAAAACAAAACATAAGATACATAATTTACAAGAAAACTAGTAGAGAAAGCATAAACAATAGATAAATAATACAGTGTTTTAGACACCTATCACGTAAGAGCATAACTATAACTTGGATCAGTGTGAGATTGGTTGGGGTTAACTACAGTCCAAACCAAATTTAGCTTGGAGTAGGCTAGTGTCTGTAGAGGCTTAATACAATGTATATTTAACCTAGACTAGGTCCCAAGGTTTTTCTGCATTGCGGTTTCCTTACTAACAAAATTCTGATGTTTGTGTTACTTCTTTTCCACATTATATTTTGTTATATAATTGAAATAATACAGGTTGTGCGTTGTTCAATCAATTAGAATATCCGACCTTATTGGTTGTTGATTTAAATTGATTGCCACTTGGATATTGGTCTTTGGTACCATCCAAGTTATCTCTCTTTGATAAAGACTTGCATATTATATTTGCTTGAGTAAATATCAAATTAAGAGATAGAGATAATAAACTCCTTGAGATATTTTCTATTGATTGAGTCTGACTATCTAGTTGATTCTCTAGAAAGTAACTCGGAGTTGTCCATACAGATTTCTAATCGAAATATTGGGTGTGGTTGTTAGACCCCCGCTTTTTCCAAACCTATATTTCAAGAGAAGCTTTTTATCTATAAGAAGTATTCATTTGGCGAAAGGAAATTAATGAGGTACGTCTACCACCTAATGATTTTTTTAGATTTAACTATTTCATATATGTATTGGATCAAGTTGTTTCTTCAATAAGTACTAGGTTTAAACAATTTTAAATATACATAGAGAACTTTGGATTCTTATTTGATATGGATAAGATACACTCTATTCATGATGAAAGATTAAAAGAATTATGTATGAAGCTTGAAGGTTATATGTAGCATGACTCATCAAAAGATATCGATAAAATGGATTTGTTTTTTGAATTGAAAGTGATGACATGTGTCGTTCCACATTCTATGAAAAAACCCAAATTAAGATGTGCTGAATTTTCTAAAGACCATAGATTTACATGCGTCTTATCCAAATACATGGGTAGCTTACAAGATCTTGTTAACTATACCAGTTATAGTTGTGTGTGCAGAAAGAGCGTTTTATAAGTTAAATTGATCAAAAATTACCTTCGATCCACTAAGTCACGGAAAAGATAAAATAGGTTAGTTATGTTGTCAATTGAAAAATTAATTGCTGAAAACTAGATTTACGTCTATTATTAATGAGATTTTGCTACCTAGAATATACAAATAGAATCGACTTTTGGTCGATCATAATCTTCTTTTGCAGTGAACAATGTTAATATAATTTTTGTTGTATGTAGTTTGTTTTTATTAGTGGCCACAATTTTTTTTTTTTGCTTTTGACCACAAAAAAATGCAGGATCGGCCCTGTATGGCACTTTTTATGGGTGAAAACTATTCCTGTCGATTTTGGTAATTTGGGGTGTGGATGAGGAATGAATCTAAACCTTAAACAAATGCACTGCGCGGTGAGTTCTTGTAGATTCGAGAGATCAATATGTGCAAGTCAGGCCTAAACCAAGAAATGGTCGTTCCAGACTTGTTTCGGTTAATCTTAGGGAGGGAAGCGAAGAAGGTGTTGATATTGTGAAGGTGTTGTCTATGTATGACTTATATCATAAAGTTGAAATGGCTTGCAGGATGTAAGCTATCAGCTCCGGTGTTTGAATACGATTGTATCAACACTTGCCTCTGTTATCTCGTCTTGTTCCGATGTTGTGAAAAATAGGGCGGAGAACCTATTTATACAAGTCTTTTAGCCTAACCTTCGTATCTCGTGGGAAGTGGAGAAAGTGGAGTGATGGAGTAGTGTGTTGGTTTCACAAGACCAGGCTTGCCCACTTCTCCCATCATCACTAACCGTCCATGTATTCCTGACACGTTCTTATGATGGCGCGTTGTGCGCTGCATGCTGTAAACCTCCATACCAATACCCCAGTATGTATCCCCCAGTTTGTGACATGATTGATGTATTGAACGTGTGGATCATGGGACCCACAGAAAGTAGCATGTAATGCTACGTTATTTATGAAATTGATACTTGTGAAGTATCGTGTGTATACTATGCAGGTACTGCATCGAGTATATTCAGCATGTATGAAGTATCGCTGTTTGAGAGTCTCAAAATAACCACATGTCCATCCTATTTCATGTGATGGTTTGCAGGTTGCGCAAACAAGTCCTCCCTTGGCCGACCACATTGTGTGGTAGAGTGACGGATGGTGATCACCATGACTCCATACTGACCAATTAACTCCTGATCAGGGATGTGTAACTAAGCCGGTGAAGTTGGATGTACGAGATGATCTTTGAGACACTCATCTGCAACCGTTGATGAAATTAGGGTTTATGAAGAAGTGCGCAAGTATCACTTTTCAGCTTGGTCGAATCCAAGTTGGGACACAACTTTGGCCGGGCCGATCGTGCATGCGTGTAGACGACATGACGGTGTAGGCGCCCATACCTCATTGTCTCAAGAAAGTGTGATCTGGGCCACTCAATTCATCATGCGAAGTTGTGTGGTTGAGATCAATTTGCAACAGAAAACTGGTGCCGCAAAAGCCGCTCCTCATGCCATCTTCATGTGCGCGTTTCAAGACAACTAGGCTTGGTCGGTCCTGGACGATTGACCTAGCGTGTATGTGGTAGGCTGGAGTTCACGTCCATACCATGATATCCCACAGAAACATGATCTAAGCCACTCAAATGATCCGGCGAATTTGAGTGGTCGAGATTAGTTTGCAATCGGGAAGTTTGACCACACTAGTTTGGACGGACGATTTGGGATAACCAGGCATGGTATGCCTTGGATGATCAGGCGAGGGGATAGATGGGTCCACGGTGGTCATGTTGGTATGACCGGACCTGCTTAATCTAATCTTGGACCCTCCATTCATGCCGGAGAAGATGAACGCTCGTGATGCTTAGAAACCCTAATTTTGGGTTTCACGGCCGTGCGTCATGCGCTGTTTGGGCGTACGAATCAGGATGACCAACCATGTTTGGTCCTGACCGGTCAGTTAGGTATATATAAGGGCCCACGATGATTGTGTTGACATGATCTGGGCCCTTTGAATCTACATCTACACCTTCCATCTATACCTACGAAGATAGATGGTTGAGACTGTTTTGCGACACATGTGATGTGCCGCAAACCCTAATTTAGGGTTTTCCGTTCATACTGCTATGGTTGGTTTGTTTTGGAAATATAGGCCAATCTTTTGGGGAGGCCGACCATGTGGGGCCCGCATTGGTTCGGCAACGAATATTCCATACCTGCTTGGGGGTTATGGAATCGATCTGGGACATCCAATCATGCTAGTGGAGTTAGATGGTCGTGATCATATCCAGACTGATAAGTTCAGTCCGGATGCTCAATCGGGCTAGTATAACACACCGATAGTGGCTCAATCGGGCTAGTATAACACACCGAGAGTTGCAGCCTGTACGGGTATTTCGTACATGTTTCATTATAATGCTTGGAGATTCGTGTTTCTCTGCTGAGAGAAACACTCATTCGTCATGCCGCACTGATAATGAGTACAAGAAATACAAGGATGGTTGCGCATTAATTAATAATGCTGTAAATTCACAGTGTATATGGGATTGTTGCTACATGCTCCAACCTGGATGAATTTCGTGTATTTTATTCACAGAATGGGATTGTTGCCACATGCTCCATTCTAGGTGAATTAATAAAGTGAAGGAGTATCCATCACTTATTAATGGCCTTATCTTTTACAAGATGTTAGCGCATAAATTTTAGGTTTTACAATTTTACCCTTAAATGAAAATCCACCATCAACAAGCACCTAAGTTTAGGGATTGTAAACGATGAGTTAACACTTGTCGACAAGTATGGATCAAAAATCAAAAAATATGGGTGTGTGATTTGTATAACCAATGGGTTATTTTTTGCACACATGTTACTTTTATTTATGGTATCATCCCTTTAAGCGACATTAATTCGCTCTATCGGCAATTGACTTTTACTCCACTAGTAAATATCGTACAACAAAAGCATTTCAAGATCTGTCGAAAACAAAAGTTATTATTGAGATATTGGATTCTTCAACTGAAACTTAAAGAGTTATCATGTACTCACAACTTGGAGTGCTTGGAAATCCGAAAACAACTTACTTTGAAGGGAGAAAAGTGTCTGAAGGACAACAAGGCTGGCAAAGTTATAGCAGATGAAGAACAAATCCACTAAAAGGAACTTATCAGAATTTGAACATGTTAAAAATATTTTATCACGTGTTGATGAGTCGATGCTGATGAAAAGCCTGCAAACCACGAAAGTCAGAACAACTCCATCACAAGTCAGAACAATGTCACTTGATCATATTAATGAATATTACCTAGTTCAACTGCCAATAGAGACGCAACCTCTTTCAAATCGCATTGAATATGAGAACATGGATGGAAATTGCGGTTATTGGATTGTGATGAGACAATTGTAATTGTTTAAGAAGAATGAAAAGGCTTTATAGAGGTACGCAAGAAATGAAATATTTAAAAATATAAACATTAAAAACACATTACCGACCAATGTAGGATGTTAAGGAGTTTAAGGAGGTAATGATGAAAGTATATTTCCCTGTCGGTGGTGTTAATATATGGATATCAAATACTGGATGACTATGCCTAAAGCGGGTTTTCTTATAGCCGAGATCTTACTTTTTTTTTAATTTATTTTAACATACAATTTTATTTAACATAAAAGGTTATCATAAATTACAATGAAAGCAACAACAGAATCCCAAAGGATTCAGTAAAAAAAATAGAAATTAAGCAAATCTATATAATAAGCCATTTTATGACATTCTAATCTACTAAAAAAAGATTGGTCAAGAAGATCATGTATATAATTTTGACCTCTCCATATACTTGCATCCCTTTTTGAAAGCTTATCAGCGATGAAGTTTAGTTCCCTGTAACCAAGTGTTATATACACCTCAATGATATTCCTGCAAACACTGTATGCAGACCAAAAAATCTAAGACAGATTTTTGATATTAAAAGCACTAAATAACATATAATTAATCAGACCGAATCAAAGCATTATGCCAATGATTTTTTACAACTCATTCCAAAGCTCTAATCACAAAAATTAGTTCAATTATGAAGTCAAAAGCAATACTCCCCTACATCAGCAATAAAAATTCCACCATTGTACTCCGTTCCAGTCAAACCAAAACTTGCATTTCCAGAGTTATCCTTAAAACACCATCACAACAAATATAATAAATACCAGAGAATGACATGCACTTTATTTCTAATTTTGTTAACTGCATGAGAAACTGTAAATTTCCCAGAGTACTGACCACACTGAATCCCCCTATCGTCATCATGATAAAAAAACATGAAACACTAACATTTAACTTAGAAGTATTTCCTATAATAAGTGATCCGTTCATTGTTTTTATCTTTGCTAACATGAATTTTTTACCATTCCCCATCGACAACCTGAATTTTTTGTAATAATTTCATCAAAAGTGCCTTATTGTTATCTTCAATCTTCTAATACCCAAACCACCTTCTTCAATAAGAGTACACACGTTTTCTCACTCAAGATTAATTAGTTTGCTTCTCTCTGGATCCCCATACCATAAGTATTAATAATGATTTTCTCACAAGTCATAATCACACTCTTAGGCCCTCTATAAATAGACATTGTGTAAATAGGAATGTTGCAAAATACAGTTTTTATCAATGTTATTTTGTCTTAGAAAACAAGAAATTTACTCTTCCAACTAACCAATTTTGATTTCATATTCTCAGAAAAATGCTAAACATGAGCAGTTGGTACTCTATCAGGAATGAGTACTAACCGAGATATTTATTAGGAAATTCAGATAAGTTCATTTATAAATGATCACCAATAAATCTTCTGCTAGCAACATCCACAAAACACTTTCTCTTCTCTTTACTTACAACTTGACCAGAAGCATGCTGATAATCCTTCAGCAGTTATAAGATTGAATTTAAAGTTGTTTTATTGTCATTACAGAAAATAAATATATCACCTATAAAACAATTATGTGAAGGATGTAAACCATTCCCAATTACTATTGGCATAATTTTCCGTCTCAAGTTGAGAACTTTTCCTACTGATAGGTGTCTAAAACACCCTGATTTTTATCTATTGTTTATGCTTTCTCTGCAAGTTTTCTTGTAAATTATGTATCTTATGTTTTGCTTTTGAGTATTTAGGTACTTTGGAGTCATTTGGAACAAAAGAAGAGGAAACATGGCAAAAGTGTTGGAGGCAGATTATTTCTCATTTGTGCTTTTATTTCTTCATCTCTGTCTGAAAAGTATGTCGGCTTTAGTGATGCATATTTTGTCTGAAAAGCATGACAACTTTAGTGATGAGGAGACATTGAAGGGAAGAAGTGAATCTGAGAAGTAAGAGATGGCTGTTGTTGGTGAAAGAATTCAAATAAGGAGAGAGCGTTCATTTGGAGCATAAAGGAGCAAAGCTATAATTTCCTAGGCGAATACTATCGGAAACCCAGTTAAGGTTAAGGGACAACTCTATTTGGAGGAATACTAAACAAAGACTAGCTGTGGTTAAGGGAATTCTAGCTGGGTATCCCTTATCAAGGTGATAGGACACTGGGTACAACCCCACCTCATAACCCTAAATCGAGAAACAAGTTTTCTCTCATTCATCACATTTCAAGTTGTATGAAATTGAGAAAGAAAAGCTGCGCAGCAGCATGGAACCGAGAGATGAGCTGATGCTATTAATGGAAGCTCAATGTAAGTAGGCAGTGATGGTGTTACAAAGAAACTTAGGATAAGAAGGAATTTGAGGAATTAGTGATGTTGTGAATTCTCTGCCATGGGTTTGATTGTGAACCAGATTCAGAAGAAATGTGAAATACAGAGGAAGTTAGAGATTCCAGATGGGGTTTTGAGTTAATTCGAGTTTTGAGTTGTTGGTAAAGAAGAATTAGAAGAATCTGGGAGTTCATAGAAAAACTAGGATTGCAATTTGGGGGTTTCTATGAAAAAGAAGATCTGAGAACGTCTAGTCTGTTTATGTGGATGAAGGCTAATGAAAAACTTTGGGTTTTAACAGAAATTGGAGTTAGGGTTTGTAATGAATCAATAAAAGAATGGTTTTGCAGTGTTTGAGTTGACTAGAAAAATTAACAAGGCTTAAGATCTGTAATGATTAAGATACCATAGGTTCGACTCGGATTCAAGTCTCAATCGATTTATGGGTGAATGGCTGTGTAAAGAAATTAGAAAACTAAGGTTGTATGCTGTTGGTTCCTGGCTTGCAGAGATTGATTCAAAGAGGGGTTGTTATTGCTCTGAGATGAAGAAGGTTGATTGTTGCTTGTCCTGATGAGAATGGTTTGAATTGTTGCTGCAAATGAATAGCTTAAATGCTGAATCTCAGTAGATGTATGTTAGGAGCCAAAAATGTGCAGGGAGTGATTTGCAGATTGTGGTTATGTTGTATATGAATTTCAGGTGGTGGTCTTGACTATGACATGAAGATGGTAGATGTGAAGTAATGCAGCTGGAACTGAGGTATTGCAGATGTGAATGAGAGTAGAGCAAGGAAGATGGAGATATTCGAGTTTATGCTCAGTCTTGTACCGGTAATGGACTGAGGCGATGTCTTGGCAGGCATGTTGCAGCTATAATATTATGATGATTAATATGGTTGGAATTTGTGGTTGTAGTGGAGATGGATGTTGGGAATGTGCTTGGTTTGAAGCAGGTAATGGAACTGGTGTTTGGTCTGTGTTAGTGTTGGGAAGAATTGCACTGCAGTGGACCGAGACAGTGGCAAGTTCGCGTGAGAAATGGTTGTAAAACGTTGAACTGAATTACAGATCCAGGATGAAACTGGAATTGATATTGAATGAATGCTCTATATGTGTGTTTAGGTGCAGTGGTTATGTTTTGATGGTTTAATGATGAGTATGGCTCAAGATGTTGCTGCAACTGAAATACTATAATTGCAAGGAGAAAGATGGTGCTATTGATGATGATGTTATGCTGTTGCAGGTGAGTTGATATTCATATGAAGAAAGGAGATTGAGATGCATCAGATATGGAGATGAATTAGGTGGTGTTGGTAGCTATGGGCTTGGCTGTGAGACACAAGGAAAGAATGAAGATGTTAACAAAGCCATATAAATGAATGAATGTATTACGAAGTTGGTTACTGAAGTTTATGGAGCTGATTAGAGAGGATTGTTGGTGCTGTGTGGCTGGGAAAATACATTGCAGCTGAGAGTGAGCATGTGGAGGATATTGCACCATGGAGCAGCACGAGTTCAGGCCATTGCAGTTGCAGTTCAGGGAAGACACAGCCATCATGGATGATCGCAATGATTGCAACAGCACTGGCCAAAGCAACTCAGCCCACTCAGATCTAATTCGTTCTGAATCACTCAGTTTGACCAAGTTTGACTCTTCTTTGACTCAGTTGACTACTTTGACCGGTCACCTGAGCTCCGGTCCGGTGCCATATTCTGACCCAAAACTCAGTTTTCCGGCGATAATTTTTGTTGCATATTTTCTACATGGGTTTTTCTCACTTATGGGCTTGGTGGATTTTCATCTAATGGACTTTGAAGACTAGACCTAATTTTAGAAGTTTGAGAAAAGCTACAAAAAAGTCTTCTACTTCTTTTGGGAGATATCACGTATTTTCTACTTGGAGCAGAGGAGAGAGCCGCAACTAGGGTTTGCTTTCGTATTTATTTTTCATCTTCTTTATTTTATTATCAATGATGATGAACTCCATTAATATGTGTAGCTAAATCTTTTATTATTGGTTAAGGATGTTGTCCTATTTCTAAAACTTGTGCTTGAGTTATGTATTAGTTTCTCTCTTTGTTTTCGTTCAAATCTCTACTGCTTTTAATAATCACATGATTGATGTATTGTGATAGGATATAGATGTTTGTTTAGTTAAGTGGCCAATTAATTGAACTTGCATCTTGTCCATAGCTATTCTAGGGTTTTTCATCGAGCGATAACCCTGAATACAAGTAGCATGATATGATTATAGTTTGTAGTGATACACTCTTATAATCATATGTAGAGTTTGACCCTTGTCCGAATTGTCATGCGCAATATATGACAATTGCATTGATTAGCCTATTTCCCAAACTTAATGCTCTTAGGAATTGAACTTAATTAGCGCAAGGCGTTAGGTTATTCTTTAGGTAGAATTCACATATGAAGCTCTAATGTGTGTGTTGGTAAACTTAGGAAATTATTAGATTATCTTGCTCTCTTGATATTCTAGGCTTTTGATAATAAAAGAGATTAAATTGTAATTCTAATCATATATGCAAGCACATGTTTAAGATTGAAGATGAATTCCTTGACCAATATCTTACTCTCATTGATTACTTCCAACTATTTACTTTGCTTTTATTTTACTTTTATTTTACAAAAATCAGAAATCCCCCCCTTTTGGTTACTAAGAAACTAGAATTTGATAACAACAATCGTGTCTCTGTGGATACGAACTCTTCCTTACTTTATACTTCATTTATATTTTGTTGAGTAAGAAAGTGGAATTATTTTTGACGCATACGACTGCGATCAAATTTTGGCGCCGTTTCCGGGGAGGCATTCGGCTTGTTATTAAGTTTTTAGTTTCTTTTTATTCTGCTTGCATACTTGCTTTTCGTTTCTTGTCTTATTTCTCACTTGTTTGCGAGAATTGTTTTTCAGGTACTAATCCCTGGCTTCTAAAGATTGGAATTATCCAAGGTGCGGGATAGCTACTCGAAAAGGCACAATACTCCAACCAAGGCAAGGCACAACAGAAGAACAAGACTTGGAAGTAGAACACGATAGCAAGTAGAAGAATAATTTGTAGAACAAGAGGTTTTGGTTGAACAAGAATCACCTTTTGAAGAAGAAGAAGAAGCAATGGGTGATGCAAATCATACACTCAAGGACTTAGCTTCTCACAAACTGGATACACATCATGGTTGTATTCAAACAAACTCTACTTTTGAGATCAAGCCGGGGTTGCTTAGGGAATTTCCAAAGTTCCATGGCATGGTGAATGAATACCTAAACAAGCATCTTATGGATTTTTACACCATTGTCACGGCCATGATTCCAGCTGATATAAAAGCGGATGGTGCAATGTTAAAAGTTTTTCGATTCTCTTTGGCAGATAGTGCTAAGGATTGGTTATACTATTTGCCTCCCGGAAGTGTCACAACATGGAATGGGTTGAAGAAACTCTTTCTAGAGAGATATTTTCCTGCATCAAAGGCTACTCGAATTCGCAAGGAGATTTGCGGAATGAAGCAAAATGTGGGAGAATCCTTATATGATTGTTGGGAACGATACAAGAGATTGGTGGCAAGATGTCCTCATCACCAATTTAGTGACACAATGATTATCCCATACTTCTATGAAGGACTCCAATCAAGTGATAGGAATCTTCTTGACGCTATGGGTGGTGGTGCACTAGTGTGAAAAACGGTGGCACAAGCTAGAGAGTTTATTGAGAACATGGCAGCAAACTCCCAACAATTCTTGAGTCGTAGTTCGGATGTGATTATTAGGAGAGTGAATGAAGTAAGCGAGGTGGAGGAACTTCGTCAACAAATGGGTAACATGACCAATGATGCAACAAGTTGCAGCCGCGGTTATACCAAATTCTCATCAAGGATATAAAGAAGCCAATGAACAAGCTAATGTGATCTTTCCAAATCAGCAAAGACGGTATGATCCTTATTCCAACACTTATAATCCGGGATGGAGATATCACCCTAATTTTAGCTATGCGAACAAGCAAGGAGCGGTTCAACAATCTAATTTCAATAATTCGAGTGGGTTTCAACCTCAACAATAATAATTCCAGCCGCGTCAACAATTTCAACAACAACAACAACCTCAAAATCAGGGGTCAAGTATGGAAGAGTTGATGAAATCTTTTATGCAAAGAACGGAGAGCACGGTTAAGGAGTTGCAAACCCAAGTTGGTTCTATGGCTCTTGAGTTGAACCAATTGAAGGCACAAAATAGTGGGAAACTCCCTTCTTAACCTATTAACCCAAAAGGAGATGTGAATGCAATTACGTTGAGAAGTGGTACACAACTTGTGCAACCCGGAGTTACTGATTCGGGCAAGGTGGAAACACCAAAGGAACCTGTTTTAGAGGAGAAGAATGAGGATTCTCCCAAAACTTCTGAGGTACCTATTCCTAACTCTAAAACTCCGGTTTCTACTTATGTTCCTCCTTTAACTTTTCCTCGCAGATTTGCAAATTCCAAGAAGGAGGCACTAGAAAAGGAGATTTTAGACATTCTCAAGAAGATTCATGTGAACATACCACTCATAGATGCAATCAAGCAAGTTCCAAAATATGCAAAGGTGTTGAGGGACTTTTGTACCAATAAGAAAAGGCTCAAAGGTAATGAAGTGCTAAGTGTGGGGGAGAATGCTTCGGCAATCTTACAACACAAACTCCCACTGAAATACAAGGACCCGGGTAGCTTTGACATTCCCGTCACAATTGGTAATACTACATTTAATAAAGCTATGTTGGATTTAGGTGCATCCGTAAATGTTATGCCTGCATCTATGTATAACTCACTTGATCTTGGTCCTCTTAAAATGGCTGGAATTGTGCTGCAATTATCCGATCGCTCTAATGCCTACCCAATGGGTATTGTTGAGGATGTTCTTGTGCAGGTTAATGAACTAGTATTTCCAGCAGATTTTTGTGTCTTAGAGATGGATGAAGGTTCACCGGACTCATCTCTTCCATTGCTACTTGTGCATCCCTTCATGAAAACGGCGAAAACAGTTATTGATGTTGACAAGGGAACGTTGACTATGGAGTTTGATGAAGAAATAATACGTTTCAACATTTTCGAGACGATGAGATATCCTAGTGATGTCCACTCTTATTTCTCCGTTGATGTGATGGACATATTGGCGCAACAAATGTTTGAGTTGAATGGCGCTGATTTTTTGGAAACCGTGCTCACTACACATATTGATAACAGTTTGGAGTACGATGATGAGATTAAGGAAACCATGGGTTCTCTTGACTCATTAACGGAAAAAACTGCACTTAGGAATATTTCATATGTTTCTTTAACTTGCAATGATGAAATTTTTTTACCTTCCATTGTTAAATCGCCAAAGTTAGAATTGAAACCTCTTCCAAGTCACTTAAAGTACTTGTACTTGGGTGAAAATGAAGAGTTACCTGTGATTGTTTCTAACGAGCTTAGTGAATTACAGGAGCAAAAACTTCTAAGGGTGCTAAGGAAGTACAAGACGGCCATAGGATGGACAATTGCCGATATCAAGGGTATAAGCCCTGCCGTTTGCATGCACAAGATCAGATTGGAGGACAATGCAAAGCCTACAAGGGAAGCGCAACATCGTTTGAACCCTCCCATGATGGAAGTTGTGAAAAAGGAGATACTCAAGCTTTTGGTAGTGGGTGTTATCTACCCCATATCTGACAGCAAGTGGGTAAGCCCGGTATAAGTTATACCAAAGAAATCAGGTGTGACTGTAGTGGAGAATGATAAGAATGAACTTGTCCCAACTCATGTGCAAACCGGTTGGAGGGTTTGTATTGATTACATGAAATTGAATGCCACCACTAGGAAGGATCACTTTCCATTACCTTTTATTGATCAAATGCTTGAACGTCTAGCTAGACACTCTTAATATTGCTCTATTGATGGATATTCAGGTTACAATCAGATTGTGATAGCGCCGGAGGATCAAGAGAAAACCACTTTCACTTGTCCTTTCGGTATTTTTGCTTACATAAGGATGCCTTTTGGCTTGTGAAATAATAAGCCGTGGGGAAGGAAAATCTATAAGGAAGTTTCAAGTGACAAGGATTTTAAGGAAAAAGGTTAAAAATTGTCAAGGATCTACGAAATTCGAAAGTTTATCATCAATAGTTAAAGCCAATGATGAGGATTGAGAAGATGAAGGCAAGGAGATGAAGACGTTTCTATTGGATGTCGTGAGAGTGGTGTTATCATAATTGGAAATCGGATGTAAAGGTAAGTAAGTAATCTCATCCTCGATAATAGTGGTTGATTTCCTTTCTTAGAGATCGTCAGAAAAATGGTTTTTCAAAATGTTAAAAGATGTGGGTTTTCAAAATATTTCGGAAGTTATCCTTCCCACCATTCAACGTGTTGCAGGATTTCTCTCTTCATTCCTACCTGCACACATGTGATACCCATAAAAAAAGCCGTCTTTTTGAGTGCAATTATCATAAAACCCTTTTTGGTGAGGCAGAAGTCGAGGCGAAATGCTTATTGATCGTTTCTCAAACACGCGTTCTCTCATTATGGTGTGGTTATTTCCCACTCAACATTTAAGAATGAGAATATGTTCTTTAGTATTTCTAATTTATTTTATTACTAGCATGCAGAAACTCTATGTCCTCATAACTCTTTGGATGCTTGGGACGCTGGAACGCTTTGAAGTTGTGAGTTTTAGTTTGATTTTATCGAGGACTAGCAAAGTCTAAGTGTGGGGGAATTTGATAGGGTGTAGAATATATCCTATTTATTATCTATTGTTTATGCTTTCTTTGCTACTTTTCTTGTGAATTATGTTTTTTATGTGTGTTTTGAGTTATTAGGTACTCTGGAGTCACGTTGAAGTAAAGAAGAAGAAATCATCCAAATTTTAGACAGAAGGACAAAAAGGTCATTTCATACACCAACAATATAGGGAGACGAGTTAATGTTAAGGGGCAACTCTTTTAGAAGAGCACTAAAACCAGCCAACTAAGGATTAAGGGGCGACCAATGGCTGTATCCAAGCACAGTGGGTGCAAATAGCCATCCCACTGTTAAAGTCCAAACTGGGTCGAGAGAGGGATAATTTATCTATTCCCCTTTCTCTGTTCTCCACTGTTCTTCAGACAAAGAAGAAAATTCCGTAAAATCCACAGAAGAAACACGAAATTGAGAGATGGAAAATCTCGGGTTCGATTAGGGTGAGATATGAAACTCCAAATTGAAGTTATAGTTGCTGTCTATTTCAGAAATGGAAGGAGCTGGTTAGGGTTTTTCTATAAATATTTCAGAGAAGATGATGGTTCTGTTGTTGAGCGAAACAAAGATGAATAGATGGGTTGTCGCTGTAATGAAGTTTGGTTGAATCGGTAGAGTTTGAATTGATTACGCTGCTGTGAAGATACATATTGCTATGAGGTTGTATTTTAGGTTTTCTGTGGCTATTGTCGATTTCAGAGAAATGGGTTTCAGATCGGGAACTCAGTAGAAGATGGGTTTTGTTGATGGTCTATAGTTCTTGTCCGAGAAATAGAGATGGTGGTATTCATTGATACGAAGAAGGAGAAATTGGGGGTTTGTTGGGAATTGAAGATTTTCATGGGTTGATGTTTGAGATATTGAATCAGGAGATATGGGTTTAATGAGAATGATTCAGTAAAGATGGTGGTCGTGTTAGCCATGGTTTTTGATGTACGTTTTGTTTCTGTTGCCGTTAACTAAAGAGATGATGTTCCATTGAGGCCGTGAAACAGATGGGTTCAAATCGGCTTAAGGGTTTATCTGAATTATGAGAAATCAAGATGAAGAAGCAGCTACTGTTGATGTGAAGTACGACAAGAAATTGTGCTTGAATGAGCTGAATAGCTGTTGTTGATGTTGCTTTTCAGAAGGTTGAACATGTTGCTGCCTGGGGTTGTGGCGTTCTTGAACCCTGAAATTGGCCTGAGGTGAAGTAGAGTTGCAAAATTACATGACTAGGAGAAATTGAAGCTGCAGTATTGAATAAAAACAGTTATATGTATGCTATGTTGTCACAGGGAAGAAGAATCGGCCTGCGAATTGTCGTGAAAACAGTTATATGTATGCTATGTTGTCACAGGGAAGAAGAATCGTCCTGCGAATTGTCGTGAAAACACAGGAGACTCTGTCTAATTCTCTTCTCCAGCGAGTTGACTCGGTGTCGGCGATGACCGATCCAGACGAGTTCGACGACCGATCCAGTCATAGACTCGGTGATTAAGCTCACTCAGCCCTGAATGAGACAGCTGACTTGGGTTAGCTGACTCTCTTCCTTGTCCCAGTAACTAACAGCTTGACCCGTTTGACCGTCAACCTTAACGGTATCTCGACGGAATATTCTGTTACCAGCGACAGAACTCAGATAACCGGCGGTGACGGATTTCAGCCAACTTCCGGCAGAAAACCCAGCTTTCCGGTGACCCAAAGTTATAGATTTTTGTGTGGATTCTTCTCATGGGTATGAAGACTTGGACTTGAAATTGTATGAAGAATTGGACTTGGAGTTGGAAAGAGGAGATGGAAGATTTGAGAAAGACTTGGATTTAGAAGTTGAATTATAAAGGGAAAGGGATTCTATTCCTTGGAAGATTTGGAGAACATTGAAGCCTATAAATAGAGAAGTTCTCTACTTTTTTATACACACATATTTACATATCTTTGCACACCTTTTACACACACAACACTTTTCTTTATTGTTTGTGTGAACTCCTTAACATGAGTAACTAATTTTATTTGTTTTAAATTTACTTTGAAGTTTTCACATGATTATCGTTTGTTTTTACTAATAGGAATGTTTATACATTCATGGTTGATTGATAGATTGTTTAGGTGCACAACTAAATTGATTTGTTAATTTGATCTATAGCTAGTGAAAGTTAGGGGATAAGTAATCGTTTCTTGACTATTTACATAAGTAGAAAACACGAGACCTTGCGGAGGGATTCCATGGAGCAATTGTGTGTAAAAACAACGTTAGCAAGTGGACCTTGATCTAAGAGTCTAACTACTAATATCAACCTAATAAATTCATAAATCTTAATGCGTTTGACTAAATTACATCTTGAGTGATCTACTACTTGGTGGTTTGGTAAATAGAATCTGGTAGTCGAGAACTTCCGTATCCGGTGATACAAGGGATTTAGGGGTTATCACTGATATAGCTTCTATATCTACGGTTGGTGATAATCTGTGACTAATAAGAAGTGGAAAAGAACATAACTTGAATCATTGTTTTGCAACGAAGAAGGATTCCTTGATCTAATCTCTCTTATTGATTTCCTTTATCTTTTTAATTGCTTTATTTACTTTCCTTTGCTTATAAAATCTAAAACCAAAACCCCCCTTTTGTGACATTATAAGACAACTAAAACCTCTTGCTCCTCGTGGGAGCGATCTTGACTACCCTATATTACTTGTTAATTAGGTGGTAAAATAATAATTAATTTGTTGTGGTTGCGACAACGCATCAAATTTTAGTGCCGTTGCCGGGGAGCAGCGAGCGATTTTAGTTGTTTTTATTTTTATTTTTGCTTTATTTTTGCTTTGTCAGATTCTATATCGTGTCTAACTTAGTTTTTGAGAATTTTATTTCAGGTACCGGGTTTCCATGTATGGTGGAAAAGAGCAAGCATATTACAACAATCAATACGGTTTTCAACCTCAACATTATGGAAACGTCCAACCATCCTTAGGATACACACTTTATGGATATTCTCATACATATCAACAACCTTATGACGGGTATGTACGTGAAAAATCACTAGGAGGGGAGGATAGTTATGCTTCTAATTCTACACCAACCAAGTCTTGTGATAATATATCTAAACCTATGCGTGATCTCCTTGGTGTAAGGAAACCTAGTTTAAGGGAACTTGAAAGAAGGTTCTATCAATGGATTGATGACGGCCTAGCTTCCGATGAAGAAATTCTTGAAGCTAAAAGAGCTTTAAGAGAGGAGCATTATATACGTTATTCTATGGGTTACGATGATGATTTTGAACCTTTTGAAAATCTTTGTAACAAGGATAAAGTTATTCCAACTTCGGATCATAATAACGATACTTCACCTATTCAAAAGGAGGAGATTGGGTGTGACTTGCCTATTGTTATAAACGGTGTAACACCCTCACAAGAAGATCTTACAATCTATACCGACGAAAATCATTTTAGTGAATGGCCCGATTCCGATGATGAAGATGTTGAAGAGGTGATGCTTGATAATGAAACCGAATTGATTGAATTTGTGGAAGACCCAATTGAACTTGCTAATGATTTTAATGATGCCAAGACTTAAGTTAAGGTAGAAAATGATGAAGAATGGTTGCAAGGTTTGATAGAGGACCATGGTATGCAAGAGATAAGTTATTCACTTGAATTTTTTAAGGATGAGGAGGATTCTGTAATACAAGAAATTGTGCAAGGTTTGTCTAACCCTTTGCATATTAATTCTTCTCCTTTACCTCTTATTAGTTTGAATTTATGTACTTCAAAAGTATTTTTGGATGACTTTGTTTCTTGATATTCACCATTGGAAACACTTGATTCTAACACTATGCAGGTTTGCCAAGAGGAATCCATAGAAATTCCCAAATTCTATGTTTTTTATACACTTCCGGGTGTGAACAAGAATAAGTGTGGGGGAAATTTCTATCGAGCTATAACTTTATTATTCTTTTCTTGTGCTAACATTTGTATGAAGCTATTGTGTGCAAAACAGGTACTATGGGAGGATCCCCAAATTTTTCGATTGTTAGTATATGGGGAATGAATCTTACAAGAAGCTAAGTCGGGTCGTCGACTTTAAAACAAGCGCTAAGTGGGAGGCAACCCACCGGTTTTGTATTTCTTATCCTTTTGTGTTTTTATTTTATTTTCTTTGTGTCGCATTTGTTTATTTATCTTGTTTCATATCATATTAGGATTTCCCACCTTGACTTTACTTGGACGATTCAATTACATTGAGGACAATGTAAGGTTTAAGTGTGGGGGAGTGGCTAAGCATATATATATTTTTTTAAATAAAAAATAAAATAAAATATTTGCATAAAACCTCAAACTTTTAAAGTTATTTTAGAGTCACTAGCATACTTTTAGGTATGTTTACATAGAGAATTCTGACTGACATAATTGAACTTGGAAGTGTTAGGGAACTACGTTCGGAGTTCTTGTTTGTTTGAGTGTTAAATAATGGATTTAATCATGCCGGTGATGCAAATTAAGAGCAGAGAAGAATGCATTATTAGAGTTGCTGATCAATCATTATTGGAGACTACCCGTTTTTATATCATGTGAGGCACTGACCATAAATTCTTCCATCTAACTAAAAATCTTTCTTTTGAGTGTGTGTCACCGTACGTTAATTCCGGGTAGAATGGTGAGCTACCCAACTTCGCACCAATTTCAGCACTATTTTGATCTCCTGAGTGCTAATTTTTGTCAATCATGAGGGTGACGTCTATAGATGAAAGCCTCCTTCTTGTAGTTCGATTTGCAGTTAACACCATTCTCTCAACAACGGGTCCATAGAAACACCATAATTATCAACGAGGAGCAACATCAAAATCTACAAGGAAAGTTGAAGAATTTCAAGGTTTACAAGCAACAATGGAACAAGAAAAGAGCAAATTTCAAATACAAGTAAAGCAACATACAATGAGCGAAATTTTATATTCAAGTACGAAGACTTATTTACAAAAGCAAAGAAAATCAAAAGGTGAGAATTATTGAAGATAATGATTTCGAGACGATACAAGTTGTGAAGAATCAAGCGGTAAAGTACTTTTCCACGGCCATGGTTTGTTTTATTTTTCACTTTGTTTTGTATTTTATTTCTCTTGTTTCTCAAATAAAAAAAAATATTATGAAAAAAAAAGAGATTATGAAAATAAAAAAAAAATGAAAAAGAAAAAAAAAAGAAAAAAAAATGAGACAAGAAAAATTTGTTTTTTTTTTATTATTTATTCAATAAGCCGTGGGGAAGGAAAATCTATAAGGAAGTTTCAAGCGACAAGGATTTTAAGGAAAAAGGTTACAAATTGTCAAGGATCTACGAAATTCGAAAGTTTATCATCAATAGTTGAAGCCGAAGACGAGGATTGAGAAGATGAAGGCAAGGAGACGAAGACGTTTCTATTGGATGTCGTGAGAGTGGTGTTATCATAATTGGCAATCGGATGAGAAGGTAAGTAAGTAATCTCATCCTCGATAATAGTGGTTGATTTCCTTTCTTAGAGATCGTCAGATAAATGGTTTTTCAAAATATTAAAAGATGTGGGTTTTCAAAATATTTCGGAAGTTATCCTTCCCACCATTCAACGTGTTGCAAGATTTCTCTCTTCATTCCTACCTGCACACATGTGAGACCCATAAAAAAAGCCGTCTTTTTGAGTGCAATTATCATAAAACCCTTTTTGGTGAGGCAGAAGTCGAGGCGAAATGCTTATTGATCGTTTCTCAAACACGCGTTCTCTCATTATGGTGTGGTTATTTCCCACTCAACATTTAATAATGAGAATATGTTCTTTAGTATTTCTAATTTTTTTATTACTAGCATGCAAAAACTCTATGTCCTCATAACTCTTTGGATGCTTGGGACGCTGGAACACTTTGAAGTTGTGAGTTTTAGTTTGATTTGCTCGAGGACTAGCAAAGTCTAAGTGTGGGGGAATTTGATAGGGTGTAGAATATATCCTATTTATTATCTATTGTTTATGCTTTATCTGCTACTTTTCTTGTGAATTATGTTTTTTATGTGTGTTTTGAGTTATTAGGGACTCTGGAGTCATGTTGAAGTAAAGAAGAAGAAATCATCCAAATTTGAGATAGAAGGACAAAAAGGTCATTTCATACACCAACAATATAGGGATATGAGTTAATGTTAAGGGGCAACTCTTTTGGAAGAGCACTAAAACCAGCCAGCTAAGGATTAAGGGGCGCCCATTGGCTGTATCCAAGCACAGTGGGTGCAAATAGTCGTCCCACTGTTAAAGTCCAAACTGGGTCGCGAGAGGGATAATTTATCTATTCCCCTTTCTCTGTTCTCCACTGTTCTTCAGACAAAGAAGAAAATTTCGTAAAATCCACAAAAGAAACACGAAATTGAGAGATGGAAAAGCTCGGGTTCGATTAGGGTGAGAGATGAAACTCGAAATTGAAGTTATAGTTGTTGTCTATTTCAGAAATGAAAGGAGCTGGTTAGGTTTTTTCTGTAAATATTTCAGAGAAGATGATGGTGTTGTTGTTGAGCGAAACAAAGATGAATAGATGGGTTGTCGCTGTAATGGAGTTTGGTTGAATCGGAAGAGTTTGAATTGATTATGCTGCTGTGAAGATACATATTGCTATGAGGTTGTATTTTAGGGTTTCTGTGGCTGTTGTGAATTTCAGAGAAATGGGTTTCAGATCGGGAACTCAGTAGAAGATGGGTTTTGTTGACGGTCTATAGTTCTAGTCCGAGAAATAAAGATGGTGGTATTCATTGATACGAAGAAGAAGAAATTGGGGGTTTGTTGGGAATTGAAGATTTTCATGGGTTGATGTTTGAGAGATTGAATCAGGAGATATGGTTTTTCGCTGCAATTGGGTTTAATGAGAATGATTCAGTAAATATGGTGGTCGTGTTAGCCATGGATTTTGATGGAGGTTTTGTTTCTGTTGCCGTTAACTAAAGAGATGTTGTTCCATTGAGGCAATGAAACAGATGGGTTCAAATCGGCTTAAGGGTTTATCTGAATTATGAGAAATCAAAATGAAGAAGCAGCTACTATTGATGTGAAGTACGACAAGAAATTGTGCTCGAATGAGATTAATAGCTGTTGTTGTTGTTGCTTTTCAGAAGGTTGAACATGTTGCTGCCAGGGGTTGTGGCGTTCTTGAAGCCTGAAATTGGCTTGAGGTGAAGTAGAGTTGAAAAATTACATGACTAGGAGAAATTGAAGCTGCAGTATTGAATAAAAACAGTTAGATATATGCTATGTTGTCGCAGGGAAGAAGAATCGGCCTGCGAATTGTCGTTAAAACACATGAGACTCTGTCTAATTCTCTTCTCCAGCGAGTTGACTAGGTGTCGGCGATGACCGATCCAGACGAGTTCGATGACCGATCCAGTCATAGACCCGGTGAGTAAGCTCACTCAGCCCTGAATGAGACAGCTGACTTGGGTTAGCTGACTCTCTTCCTTGTCCCAGTAACTAACAGCTTGACCCGTTTGACCGTCAACCTTAACGGTATCTCGACGGAATATTCTGTTACCAGCGACAGAAATCAGATAACCGGCGGTGACGGATTTCGGCCAACTTCTGGCAAAAAACCCAGTTTTCCGGCGACCCAAAGTTATAGATTTTTGTGTGGATTCTTCTCATGGGTGTGAAGACTTGGACTTGAAATCGGATGAAGAATTGGACTTGGACTTGGAAAGAGGAGATGGAAGATTTGAGAAAGACTTGGATTTAGAAGTTGAATTATAAAGGGAAAGGGATTCTATTCCTTGGAAGATTTGGAGAACATTGAAGCCTATAAATAGAGAAGTTCTCTACTTTTTTATACACACATCTTTACATATCTTTGCACACCTTTTACACACACAACACTTTTCTTTATTCTTTGTGTGAACTCCTTAACATGAGTAACTAATTTTATTGATTGAGGATGAATTCCTAGTTCTTAACATGTTTTGAGTTTTGTTTTAAATCTACTTTGAAGTTTTCACATGATTATCGTTTGTTTTTACTAATAAGAATGTTTATACATTCATGGTTGATTGATAGATTGTTTAGGTGTGCAACTAAGTTGATTTGTTAATTTGATCTACAACTAGTGAAAGTTAGGGGATAAGTAATCGTTTCTTGACTATTTACATAAGTAGAAAACACGAGACCTTGTGGAGGGATTCAGTGGAGCAATTGTGTGTAAAAACAACGTTAGCAAGTGGACCTTGATCTAAGAGTCTAACTACTAATATCAACCTTATAAATTCATAAATCTTAATGCGTTTGACTAAATTACATCTTGAGTGATCTACTACTTGGTGGTTTGGTAAATAGAATCCGGTAGTTGAGAACTTCCATATCCGGTGATACAAGGGATTTTGGGGTTAGCACTGATCTAGCTGCTATATCTACGGTTGGTGATAATCTGTGACTAATAAGAAGTGGAAAATAACATAACTTGAATCATTGTTTTGCAACGAAGAAGGATTCCTTGATCTAATCTCTCTTATTGATTTCCTTTATCTTTTTAATTGCTTTATTTACTTTCCTTTGCTTATAAAATCTAAAACCAAAACCCCCCTTTTGTGACATTATAAGACAACTAAAACCTCTTGTTCCTCATGGCAACGATCTTGACTACCCTATATTAATTGTTAATTAGGTAGTAAAATAATAATTAATTTATTGTGGTTATGACACGCATCAGTTCGACTCGGATTCAAGTTTCAATCGATTTATGGGTGAATGGCTGGGAGAAGAAATTAGAAAACTAGGGTTGTATGATGTTGGTTCCTGGCTTGCAGAGATTGATTCAAAGAGGGATTGTTGTTGCTCTGAGCTGAAGAAGGTTGATTGTTGCTTGTCCTGATGAGAATGGTTTGAATTGTTGCTGCAAATGAATAGCTTGAATGCAGAATCTCAGTAGATGTATGTTAGGAGCCAAAACTGTGCAGGGAGTGATTTGATGATTGTGGTGATGTTGTATATGAATTTCAGGTGGTGGTCTTGACTGTGACGGGAAGCTGGTAGCTGTGAAGTAATGCAGATGGAACTGAGGTATTGCAGCTGTGAATGAGAGTAGTGCAAGGAATCTGGAGATATTTGAGGTTATGCTCAATCTTGTACCTGCAATGGACTGAGGCGATGGCTTGGAAGGCATGTTGCAGCTGTAATAATGTGATGATTCTGAATATGGTTGAAATTTGTGGTTGTAGTAAAGATGGCTGTTGGGATTGTGCTTGGTTTGAAGCAGGTAATGGAACTGGTGTTTGGTCTATGTTAGTGTTGGGAAGTATTGCACTGCAGTGGACCGAGACAGTGGTGAGTTCGCGTGAGAAATGGTTGTAAAACGTTGAACTGAATTGCAAAGCCAGGATGGAACTGGAATTGATATTCAATGAATGCTCTATATGTGTGTTTAGGTGCAGTGGTTATGTTTTGATGGTTTAATGATGAGTATGGATCAAGATGTTGCTGCAACTAAAATGCTGGAATTGCAAGGAGAAAGATGGTGTTGTTGATGATGTTGTTATGCTGTTGCAAGTGGAGTTGATGTCCATATGAAGAAAGGAGATTGAGATGCAGTAGATATGGAGATGAATTAGGTGGTGTTGGTAGCTATGGGCTTGGCTGTGAGATACAAGGAAAGAATGAAGCTGTTACCGAAGCCATATAAATGAATGAATGTATTTCGAAGTTGGTTACAGAAGTTTTGATGCAGTTTATGGAGCTGATTAGAGAGGATTGTTGGTGCTGTGTGGCTGGGAAAATAAATTGTAGCTGAGAGTGAGCATCTGGAGGATATTGCACCATGGGAGAAGCACGAATTCAGGCCATTGAAGTTGCAGTTCGGGGAAGACACAGCCATCATGGCTGAGCGCAATGATTGCAACAACACTGGCCAAAGCAACTCAGCCCACTCAGATCTGACTCGTTCTGAATCACTCAGTTTGACCCAGTTTGACTCTTTTTTGACTCAGTTGACTCAACTGAGTTGACTACTTTGATCAGTCACCTGAGTTCAGGTCCGGTACCGGATTCCGGCCCAAAACCCAGTTTTCCGGCGACAGTTTTTGGGGCATATTTTCTACATGGGTTTTTCTCACTTATGGGCTTGGTGGATTTTCATCTAATGGACTTTGAAGACTAGACCTAATTTTAGAAGTTGGAGAAAAGCTACAATAAAGTCTTCTACTTCTTTTGGGAGACATCACGTATTTTCTACTTGGAGCAGAGGAGAGAGCCGCAACTAGGGTTTGCTTTCGTATTTATTTTTCATCTTCTTTATTTGATTATCAATGATGATGAACTCCATTAATATGTGTAGCTAAATCTTTTATTATTGGCTAAGGATGTAGTCCTATTTCTAAAACTTGTGCTTGAGTTATGTATTAGTTTTCTCTCTTTGTTTTCGTTCAAATCTCTACTGCTTTTAATAATCACATGATTGATGTATTATGATAGGATATAGATGTTTGTTTAGTTAAGTGGCCAATTAATTGAACTTGCATCTTGTCCATAGCTATTCTAGGGTTTTTCATCGAGCGATAACCCTGAATACAAGTAGCATGATATGATTATAGTTTGTAGTGATACACTCTTATAATCATATGTAGAGTTTGACCCTTGTCCGAATTGTCATGCGCAATGTATGACAATTGCATTGATTAGCCTATTTCCCAAACTTAATGCTCCTAGGAATTGAACTTAATTAGCGCAAGGCGTTAGGTTATTCTTTAGGTAGAATTCACATACGCAACTCTAATGTGTGTGTTGGTAAACTTAGGAAATTATTAGATTATCTTGCTCTCTTGATATTCTAGGCTTTTGATAATAGAAGAGATTAAATTGTAATTCTAATCATATATGCAAGCACATGTTTAAGATTGAAGATGAATTCCTTGACCAATATCTTACTCTCATTGATTACTTCCAACTATTTACTTTGCTTTTATTTTACTTTTATTTTACAAAAATCAGAAATCCCCCCCTTTTGGTTACTAAGAAACTAGAATTTGATAACAACAATCGCATCTCTGTGGACACGAACTCTTCCTTACTTTATACTTCATTTATATTTTGTTGAGTAAGAAAATGGAATTATTTTTGACGCATACGACTGCGATCACCTACGCGGTAGATCTTTAGCTATAATAAAAAATATTTGTGGTAGAAGATCACCTTGCTCAACCTCTCACCCAATTTCAAAATAACCCACTGACCCTCCATTTCGCATAATAGAAATTTTAATAGTTTTCAGAAGTGCCATGATTCATAAAAGCTACTTGAAAATTCATATTTTAGCATCACCTCAATTTAAAAAATCCCAACTGAGAGTATCATAAGCTTGATGTATATATATATATATGTGTCAACAACTACTGCTACGCAATCGTGTGAGCTCACTACTCATCCGACTCGCAAGCTGTCATCACCACTTTGAAAAATTATCATTGGGCTTGCAAAATACATGGGCATGGACAATTCAGTTAATGGACAGAAATTAATTACTTTCAAGTCCTATATATTGTAGCTTCCTTAGCTAAAAGAGATGATATATTCGTAGTCGGCTAGAAGTAATCGACATTCAACAATATATAAAAGGACATGATTAAATCTAAATAGTTGTGTCATGATACTATTGGCATAATTGGGCTATGTGGATACGTTGTACCATTTTATGTTCTTGTCAATATCTTGGTATCTTTGTTAATGTTTTATCTTGGATATTTTCAGGGTCATTTTTAAAGGTTCTCTTTCCTTGTCAATTTATTGGTATCTTTGTTAATGTCTTGGTATCTTGGATATTTTCAGGGTCGTTTTTAACGGTTCTCTTTTTAGTCTTCATGTTTTATTGTTACGATAGTTGTACCATTTTATGTTCTTATTATATCTTTGTTAGTGTCTTGGTATCTTGGATATTTTCAGGGTCATTTTTAACGGTTCTCTTTCTAGCCTTCATGTTTTGTTGTTACAATATATGAAATTTAACCTTAACTTGGGGAAGATCATGTTCATATCTTTTTAGTCTTTTATATGTTGAAATCTGAACCCATCTAGCAACAAATAACCTTGAAGCAAATTGACCTCTGTACATGACCAATGTCTCTTATGTTTAAATACAATCTTTAAAGAGTTATAGAAGAAGGAAGAAATAAACACAAAGATTAACTAAAGCAAAAATCCTATACCGAGAGATTAACGGGTTGATCTCTTTAACTCAACTACTACTACACTAATGTTGTCTTTGCTCCCTCGAGCCATTGCTAACTCAGCTAGTACAGCTGCAGCCTCAACTGCATTGTTTCGGTTTGAAGACATTGATAATCTCCTTACTAATGTTCGACCTTCCAAACACTTCCTTACAACCTCGCATGCAGCTTCATTCGTCATAACATCCCATAGACCGTCGCTCGCAAGTACTAAAAATTCATCATTTGTAGTGCGTTCCATCACTGTGACCTCTGGTTCAGAGATGACATATGGTTTAAGGTAATGATCTCCTGCATCAAAATGAGGAGTTATATCAATGAAATATGATAATGAAATCGCGCTCTATATATTACTTAAAAACAAGGTTACACACACCTCGGTTCAAATTTACTTCATTAGAATACTAGCACTATAAACTTAACCGCGCTTTGATGAACTTAGTAACTTGATATAAATTAAAGCATGACCAATATTTAACCATATGTACATGTTTGAGATGATTGTGAATATCTAGTGACTAAAGTTATCGTTGTCGTACACAGTATATGGTAATCAAACGTTTCCCTATTGTTTGAAATTAATATACTAAAATCTAAATTCTGAGCTAAAATCACTTGTACATACAAATGTATGTAGCTAGTTTTCTTTAAAAACACGTAAAATAAAGAAAAAGAAAAACGAATTCATACCTAGCGATCTTGAAGTTGCAAGCACCCCAAGAACACGATAACCGTTCCAGTTAATTACTCTTCCACCAGCCGCTTCTACCCTCTCCATTTCATCAGGTCTGTCCGGCTGTGTAATGGTATATAAATTACCAAAGAATTAAGAAAATGATAAAAGTTCCTCAATTCAACATAAATAACAATAACATTTGGGAAACGATAATTGGACCGAACGGTAAGACACAAAAATGTGTCCAGTTATTTGTTGGATAGTCTGTTATTTGTCTTACATGTTCATGTGTTAAAAAAGTTTTGTCTCCTCTCCAGTGCCTCTGTGCTACCAATTACACATAATCTCATATTTTCCAAAGGGTGGTGAATTATTCATATGTTAAAAAAGTTTCATCTCTCCAGTGCCCTTGTGTTTCCAACTTACAGAGACTCTCATATTATCCAAAGGGGGGTAACTTATAGCTGGGCTTGGTAATTTTCATTAAAAGATTTTTTATTTTTATTTTTGAGAAAAAGATTAATTAATGTTCGAATAGAAGTTGTTATTCTATTTTGTTCCCTAGACCAGAAACTGCTCCACGTAACTAAGAGAAGATCTTATTAGATGACACGTGGCATGTCACTGGCTTCCTTGACTCATGGCCCACCTGTCTAATCTCAGTCAACTGAAACTCAGAGAAGGAGCCACGTGTCCATCTACCCCATAATCCATACAAAGTTTCGAATTAGAAAACTTTTCATTCGGATGGAATTAAATGAAAAACAATAAAACTGATAAACTAATCAAAATTAAGCAAGCTAATAATGATTTAACACATAAACAGGAGAGAAAGAGAGTTGTAATACCTTATGATCACGAGATAATGGAATGGCAATACCAGCACGAGAAAGAACAGCTCTAGAATCACCACAATTTGCAACAACCAATTTATCTTTACCTAAAATGGCAACAACAGCTGTCGACCCGATTGTTTTCATAGACGAACCCGTTCGGTTTGTTGTATCGTGCTCCTCTTCGTTTTCAATTCCACTTCCATTAATCTCTTCATCCATTTTATTAAAACAAGAGTTCATTATACTTTCCCAGTCAAGTTCATCTTCATGATCACGTTCATCATCACCGGTTTTATTAGGAAAACTAGGATTAGGATTATCATGAAGATTAAGTTCAATTAATTGTCTTTCAATATCTTCGATTTCTTTAGCAAGAACTTGATGCAAACGGTTCCGACATGCCTGAGCAACTTTTGATCCACCATGTCCGTCGTAAACAGCGAAAAAATCAAACCTAATAAACTCCGTTGATAAAAAGCCTGGTTCTACAGTTACTGCATCTTCCATTTCTCTTCTTCTTCCACACACCGACACTGACCCGTACGATGAACATAAAACCCTCCTAGAAACATCTCGCTCTTCATCACGTATTGTTCGTGAAGATGATGAACCTCCGCCACCACCGACTTCAGCACTTGGATGAACCGTTGCTGTTGATGGTGTAGGATTCAGTGCTTTATTACCATTAGACGATGAAGAGCTTGATGATGATGACGACGATGATTTCTTCATCATAATCTTATTACTACTGTTATTATGAGAAGAGAGATACTCAGCACTGCTGCTACTGCCGGATATAAGATTCTCCATTGATGACGGTGATTTTATAATAACAGATGAAGAAGTTTTTAATTGTTGAATTCTAATAAATCTCTGATGATTAATACGTCTGTTTCTTTCTCTAGCTTTCTTCCATTGAATTTCGTCCATGATCTAGTAATAATAATAACAATCTCATCATCACCGATCAAATCATCTTCTTCATTCAATTCTAAGATAGAGAGTTACTTACAGGCAGCAGAGAATTGAAGTCTGTACTAAAAATAAGGGCTATCAAACAAACAGCCTAGCGTAGGTACGTACTAGTGGGAGGGAGAGGGATTCAGAAACCAAAAAATTGGAGTTAAGGAAGTAAAAAGGAAGAAAGATGAGAGAATCCCATCATCTAACCCGTTAAAACTTTGGTTTTTCTGTCCGATGGATATCAACCACCTGTGTCTATATACGGCATTCTACTACACTGCTACGTGGATTCTCCAATGGGTCTTTAGCTTCCAGACACGTGTTCATTTCCTGCATGATGATGATGAGATCATCTGTTCTTCCATTGCCACGACAGTTTACTTGATCTTAATAACCCCAACACAGCTTTCTTTCACTGACATTAATTTATTATAGGGGTTTGAGAACTTTGCCTCTGCGTGGCCAAATACAAGATGGAAAGTATTAATAATAATTTTAACAGTTTGAAGATACATTAGCCGCCCAAGGCCATGAAACAGGTCGGTTTTTTTTTTTTTGATCGGTTAAACAGGTCGGTTTTAGAACGTTCGACATTCAACAATGTGTGTATAAAACTTTGTATTAAGACTGACAAAACAATAAAATGATAAATGCATGTGCAAGGTGATTCCAGAAGCATGACGCCCGAGAGGACAGTCGGTGTCATAGCTTCTTAGTTCGGTGGTTACTCATCAAACTTGGTTGCTAAGGGTTTGTAGTTTGTACCCTGCGTGGCAGTATCAAGAGAAAATTCCCGGGCATCTGCTTAGCTATTCCATGAGCTCAAAACCTGAAAGTAAACATAAAATAGAATAAAATAATATTTTCAGGAAGGCTAGAGTAAGATATAAGTTTATCTCCCAAGTATATCCCTAGCGAGTCATAACTCCTAGCCCTCTGCATTATTTTCAAGTATTGCAACACGGAGCAAAAACAGTTGTAGGTCAAAAGAATACGTATTCCTGAGCTTGCTGCGTCGCGCTTGCTTAGATAATTCTGGCCAGGCAGATCTAGGTAACACATTTTCTAAAGTACTCAAAAGATGATCATTCAACTTCTATTACTGGACTACTATTAACAGGGACTGTAAAAAATTGGTCGTGCCATGTATTTCTGCTTCCCATCTAAAGATTGGAACACAATTTGGATACGTGCCCCCAAAACGTTGAAAAGTTAGGACCACGCCGTAATAAGAATGATAACAAAGGAGTGATATACAAATTGATTGATACCTTTTGTGCATCCTCATTGAAACAAGAGAAAATCAGTCCGATGAACCCAGTATATATCAGGTGAGACATAGCATATGTTCGAACATCTGGAGATAATAAGTGCTAATTACTTACCAAAATGTGATGGTACGTAGAACTATGATATGCGGACGAGAATGGTACCAACCAATTACTCTTGTAGTCCTTCTGGTGGACAATGTCATTCTATGTTCAACATCCAAAGACCCCCTTACACATTCTCAGTTTCCAAATCAATAATGTACTGATAGCAGAATATCAGCCTGAGCTGATGCTGCTGCCAACTGCTCTGGATTTGTCTCCCTACCCGATCCTTGCGACAATCCGACCTTGTCTGAGGTGATGCTCCCCGAATTAATGTAGTGGCACTCCCATTTTTTGAGTACCGGTGAGAATGATCAAACAAATACAGTATAAGAAACATAGAAGAAGCTATCTTGCCAACATAACTGCAGAAATGCGATTCAGACCCACTTTCACAGTCTCCCTGAAACACTAGGTAAAGTAAAATATGAACCCATGCACTTCACTGAATTCAGACCCAATCATCAGATGAATTACAGAAGAATATACTCAAAATATATCTCACACAAAGGCATGTAAATGTCATTATGACCAAGCTACTCTCAGAATCTACCCAAAAACTTAGTCACTGTTTCAGTTCCAGGATTCCATCAAGTACCATATATACATATTACAGAATTGCCTGTGGCATAATTCACTCTCAATGCAGTTGTAAGCAGAATCCTATAATAAGAACTCCAAAGCTGAACAAGAATAACCAAACTAGAATTCAATTAAGCTCCTCACATGCCCAATATAATGCAAACCCATACGAACATTTGCTAATAATAACAATAGAATCAGAAACTAATGAGTTTGAATGAAAAGGAATAGTGAATTGTTTGTTAATTTTTTACTTACTGAATGTCTCCAAGAAGAAGACCCATGAACACTTATTTTTCTGTAGATATTGCATGAGTTACATCCTCACACCTGTTAATGTCATTCTTCTTCTCTGTCTACGCGACAAAAGAGAAAGGGTGTGGAAAAATAATCTGGGGAGCTGGATCTTAGATCCTTTTCGTCTTAGTATGATAACATATACTACCGAGTACGCATTACAGATTAATGAGATTGATTAAGGAGTTAACACTTGTCTTGGCTAGTAGTTAATTTATATGATTGACGCGCCTACTCGTTGCCAAAAATTGGTCGCCCAACATCCAGAGCATAATTTTTGGCAATGAAAAACGTTTCGGAACCGTCGGGTCCCACCTGAAAATGACGAACCAATGTGGAATGACACGGCCACCATTTCGGGTCACCCATAGCGTTGCAATTTTAGAGTTGAGGTGATTTTTTTTTTCCTTTTGAAGCAGAGTTGATATTTATCCTCTCTTTTTTTTAGATTTCTTTATTTTTATTTTCGATTCGTAAAGAATATGTTACTGGCGAGTTTTGAATTTAGATCGCTAGTATCATCATGAGGTTGATATCAGCTTATAATTTCTGCATTAATCTTAACAAGGTGATTAAATAAAAACCATTTAAACGTTATTTTTAAGTAAACTAGTTTGTTGTTTTTTTTCAACATGGGGAACCACTCTCTTCTCTAAAATTCTCGGAGCTGCAAAATGACGATTCTCATCAGAAAACTCGGCCTTCTACTGGTTTCAATCCTTGTGATTGATTCATGGTAAAAGTGTGCTATTCTGAACTTCTCCATTGTCCAAGGACGGATCTCTGATCCTTCCCCTTGGGGCCGGGATTTATTGGGTAGTAGAGTTTTTATTTTCGCTTTTCTTTTCTTTCTTTCTTGTTCATGGCGACTGTCACTTTTGAAGCTAAATCTTTTACTTCTTCTTGGAGATCGAAAGGGCTCTTAAAGGAATTGAAGGTTCACGAATTTTACAAAGGTCGAAAAAGTTGAATTTTCATTCCTGAAGACGCACTACACCAAATTTAGGTTTTAGCAACGGCTCTGGCCCGTTGCAAAACGAGGTTGCAACGGCAAGCAGCCGTTGCGAAAGTCCATGTTGCAGTTTTTTCGCAACGGTAATGTCGCCGTTGCGAAAATGATTCGCAACTGCTCTGTTGCAACAACTTCTGGCCGTTGCGAATGTTTTTATTCGCTACAGCTTCTAGCAGTTGCGAATTTTTTGTTCAACACAGGTTAATAAAAATCCGAATAGGATATCATGTTTCTGAACCAGATATCCTGGTTCGGGTACTAGAATTTGCAACAGATCTTCAGCCGTTGCGAATTTTTTTGCAACAGAAAAAAAGGGGGTCAGCTTCTGCTGACTTGGTCAATATTCAGTTCCCCTGTAACCAATTTCCCTGCATTTACCCATATTCATCCCAATTCTCTCAGATTTACTGAACATCTTTCAAATTATACAAAGCAATGATGTCATGGAAAGTAAAACCTACTCGAATTATCAACCAAAAATCTATGAAATGTAAATATAAACTTAGCATAACTAAAAGATACAGGACAAAAAATACATACCACTTGCAAAGACAAATAAAACTCAACTGATCTAACTAGCTACATGACATAAACTACACGCTAATTTAGTATCTAATTGCTATGTACAAACATTCACACAAAAGAATTTTATAAAGACTACTCCAATTTCCTGATGAGGTATATCCCCATATTTAAAAAAGTAGATAAACTGAACCATACCAAATCAATATATATGCATCATCATATTCATCCTTTCTATCAGTTCATATTCATCCCTTCAAAGAAAACTATAACTAGACAATGAAAAAAAAACATGATACAGAGAGTTACATCCCCATAACTCAAACCCCATACTGAGAGCTATATCCCCATATTTTTTTATTAAAAAAAACAACGAACATTAAATCATTCACCACTGTATAAAAATACCCAAATCTCAATATGAACAACAAATGCAAAATATAAACCCAAAAATTAAATTAGAAGAAAAGACGAAACTTGAACCTAGATTTCTCCCAATTAGCAATTGTTTCCAGATGAGCCAAATCAGTGCTTCCAGCTGCAATAGAACAACTCGATTTCATTAATAAATGGAAAAAATACAAATATGAATCGAAATCTAACTGTTAATTGAAACCCTAATCAAAACCCTAAGTGTTAATCAAAACCCTAAATACGAAGATGGAGAATAACACATGATATTGATTTTGACTTACGAAAGAGGAAGTAAGAAGAAACAAGTTGGAGTGTTTTCTTCAGACATATTTATGGGATCCAGATGGTGAAAGAGTAAAGATATATGGATGTGGTTTCAGCAGTACAGTTTAGGAGGGAGAAGAGCAGAAAATCCCGCTCAAGTGAAAATAGGGGTGGAAAAGAATTTCAGTATTGATATACTCTAGAATAGTGGGCGAAAATATATTTTGTTCACACACTCAGGTGTGACCATGTACACGGATGGCTCGCACGCCTAATATGCCAGCAGTTGCGAATAGTAACAGGGTTAAGCAGTTGCGAAATTCGCAACAGAAGTAAGTCGTTGCGAATTTTTTGCAACTGCTCGCCTTAGTTGCGAATTCGTAACTGCGTATAAGCCGTTGCGAATTTTAGTTGCGAAACCCTGAATTTGGTGTAGTGACGCTATCAAATGGGTTCGTTCTATTACTGTGATAGCAATATCATTCTTGGGTAAGAATCCACAAAAATGGACTCAAAGATTTAATCAGATATTTCTACTCATAGAGATGTGCTCAAATCATAATGGTGTATATATCAAATTATCAAGATTTGAACATGATTCTCGCTTTAGTTTCATTTGCATTCCTAGTGGGAAGGATGGATCAATCTGGAAGATATTTTTGGATTTATTAATTCCGCATATTAAACAAGATAAAGTTTTTGTGGTGAAACCAAATGACTTTCCAGAGCTACAACAAGATAAGCGAGATAATTAGAGTAACCTTGATACTCATATTTTGGGTGTGGTAGTGGAAAGCAAAGGCCCTCACTTAGGTCAGAATTATATCTCGAAATGTCTGAGAAAATACTTCAATTGGTCGAGTAACTTGAATCTCAGACATATTAACTCGAGTTTGGCTTTTTTTGAGGCAAAAAATTCTTTAGAATATGATATTTTCAAGGAAGCTCAAATTTCTTTTTTGGGGAAACACACAAATTTCCTTAAGACATTGGAATTCTTATGAATTAATATCTTACTCAGACATTGGTATTCACTAGGTAGGTATCCGAGGACTTTCGTTCCATTAGTGGGATATTAAAAACCTTGAAGCCATTTGTTATCCTTGGGGAAAATTACAGGAAATACATAATTCCTCTAGTAATTTCTCTAAGCTTAATAGTTGCAAAGTTAAGGTCCATGCTAATCTCCTTAAAATCCCAGCTGCTTTTTATTTCAAAGGCAGTTGGTTGAGCATCGAATGGATTCACGATCTTTCTGGGACTTTCTTACATCAACAACATACCAAAGTTCCATATATTAAATCTTTGTTGGTGGTTCATGATCAAGGTTTCAGTCATGATGATCAGGATCAAGATAATCTTCCAGTCACAGATTCAATCCCATTGCATGCAGATCCTAATTATTCGCAGTCAATTGCTCAGAGAGATTTTTCCATGCATGCTAATAATATGTCGAATAATAAGTGTCGGTCACATTTAAATTCAAATTCATCTTCAAATTCGGTGCTAAAAAAGTTGAATAAAGTCTGGAATAGGGTATCTCACATTCATCTAAGGGGTACGCATTCTAAACAAAAATTTAATTTGGATGGTGGGCCTTTAAAGAGTAAGACTGGGCTTCTGGTACAAGAATCTTCACCTTCTAACGAAGAAGTAATATTCCATGGGTTACTGTAAGGAAGAAAATGACAGGTTGAAATATGAGCCAGATAGGGAGAGCGTCTTCTTTAAGTTTTTTAAACTCGTAATTCGTCTCTAGATTTTTGAGTCTAAATCCTGATCATGACTAGCGAATCCTGGTTACAAAGAACCATCATATGGGCCAGATGGGGGGGGGGGGGTCTGTCGGATTCTTCTCGAGATCCGAGATCCGGCCTTAAATTTATAAATCTAACTCCTTCCCATGTTTCTTCGGATCCGGATTCGAACTCGGGTACAGATTTTTCTAATCATACAAAGAGGCAGAATGAGCTGAGTAAATCTTACTCATCTTCTTTACCTCAATCAGTTCAAGATTCAAAAAGGTATGAGTCATCTTCAAACTCGAAATCTCTTTCGTCTATCTCAAATAATCATCGGCCATTGATTCAACATTTGAATTCTACAAAATCAAAAACAAGACCATTGGAGATTTTATCACCAAAAATTCAAACTTCAGTTGTTTCTGCTTCTACTAAGGAAATTAGCCCAAAAATCAAGTCTCACATCGAATTTAGCAGACTAATAGGGGTTTCTTGTGATCATCCGAAGAAAGTTGAAATTTGTGAAACTATGGTAATTAGAAACTCTTCACCAATCATGAATATGGAAATACCAGATGCTAAGGATGTTGATGGTTTTGGCTCTTTTGATCCTATGGATGAAGAACTATCTATGGTTCCTGCAGAAGATGAGTGTATTGAGGCTATCACTGGTGCTGCAGAGTTTGAGTCTTATGAATTAGATGGTTTTAATCCAATTTATGTTTCTAGGGTTTCACAGGATTTGAATGGATCATAAAATCATGTCATGGAATTATATTAGGGGTTTGGGACAAGATGCGAAGATAATTGCAATTAGAAATGCTATCAAGAGAAATAACATAACCATTTGCTCAATTCAAGAATCTAAGAAGGAATTGGTGGATGATGTGCTTATTAGATCTCTTTGGGGGAATAATGGATGCAAGTACATTCATGTTCCTTCATGTGGAATTAATGGAGCTTCTGGTGGTATTATTGTTATGTGGAAGGCTGGAGTAGTGGAAATGGAGGATCATCTGTTAGGGGATTTTTCTATCACTATAAAGTTCAGAAATGTGGCTGATGATTTTAGATGGGCCTTTACCTCAGTTTATGGTGCTTCTGACAATGGTTCATATAGGCAATTTTGGGCAGAATTAAATGATATTAGAATCCTTTTTGATGAGCCATGGTTACTAGGTGGTGATTTCAATGCTATCTTGTTTCAACCTGAAAGAAACAAACCTGGTGGATGTGCTGCTTCCAGAAAATTCTTTAAGAGATTTTTTAGACAACACTCTCTCATTGATTTTCCACTAAATAGAGGTAAGTTTACTTGGACAAACTCCCAGAAACACCCTCTTTTGATTAGGATGGATAGATTCTTGTTTAATGTTGAAATTCAAGAACATTGTCCTGCCTTATTACAAGTCAGACTCAAAAGACCTATTTCAGATCACAGTCCAATCATGTTGAACTATAATTTTGAAATGAAAATTGTTTCCCCTTTTAGGATTGATAATTATCTCTTGCTTCATCCTACATTTTTGGAGAATATGAAACCATGGTGGGCTAATTTAGTTTTTACAAGCAAACCAAGTTATGTTTTTGCTAAGAAACTTCAGGGTTTGAAAGATCTTATTAAGCCTTGGAGAAAATCCTTAGGTGACCTTCAAATTCAAATGGATGATCTAGAAAAACAAATTGATGATATTGATTGTATGGAGGAATTTGCCATTCTTCATACAGATGACATTATACAAAGGGAAGAAGCTAAAAATAAACACCTTTCTGTCTCATTAAATTTACTAGAAAATGGGGTCAAAGAGCTAAGGATAAATGGTTGTAGTTGCAGGATTTCCTACACTACACCCCTTACAAGAATCCACAATTATCAACATATATTTGAAGATTAAAAACAACACTTTATTGATTAGTTCTCAGAAATGTTACAAGTAATGGAAGAAATCAAGAATACAACCGCTCACAAGAACTTTATCTCTCCTCAAAACTTTCTCCAGACCCTAAAACAATGATCTCTCTTCTTTCTAGGTCTAATATTTCTCTTTATATAGGGTAGTTACATAGTGGATGACAACTAAGTTGTCCTTTAATTTCGGATCTGACTCAGATATTCTCGCAGCAATTGTAATGCTTATTCTCGCAGATGCTATAATCTTCGCAGGATCGTCATGCTCACCCCGTGTTTCTACCACCGTCATCTGTTACGTCATTCTTTGAATCATTCTTTGAGTCAGTCTGCGACGCTCGCAGAGTGTTGTTGAAGAACTCGCAGAAACGTTGTTTATAAATTTCGCAAGAGCACTGTTGCGGCGATATTCTGATCCTACATCTTGCCTCTTCTCATGTCTTTTCTGCGAAGGGGAAAAGATCATGAGAACTTGAAATCTTTTGAAATTCCGCAGCTGTCTATTTATTCATTTTCTTTTGTTCTGACACGTATTTGCATCCCTCTCCAGATTTATTACATGTATCTTTTTATCCATTCAACATTTGACACATTTTTTTCAACTGCTGCGCTCCAACCATTCACGTCTTTTCTTTACATTAATGGCACTTATCTTCTCGAGAATTTTTACCTTATATATATATATACCTTATTCACTCTTCACTTTTATTCTTTTTACTTTCTTCTTCCTTCTCTCTGCAATATCTCTGCAAATTCACTGTTCTTCCGTAAATTCCGCATCCGCTGCTGTTGCAATCTTTCTTTTGATCTTCTACTCTTTTCTTCATTCCCATACTTACTAAGAATGGATCCAGTTGGTCGTAAAAATCTCATCGCCTTTGAGCAACTTTAAAAGAAACTTAAGGACAAAGGTTTTGATTTATCTACCATCCCTGATCAAAACCCTAAAGCCGAACTTTCCATTAAGTTATTTTCTGATCATCCGTGTTCTCGCGAGAAGATTATAGTCTCGCTAGGTCAGCTTGAAGCTGGTTTTCCCATTCCTCTTTATGATCCTGAGCTCCCTTTATTCTATAAAATACCTTCTCATGCGAGATTCTCATGTGCTATATATAAGTTGAGTGGGGACTGCATTCGTCTGATGTTTGAGTATGCTACTCGCGGTGCTGGTAAGAAATCTCTTTATCCTGAAAAAGCGAAGAATTCTAAATTTTCTGATGTTCCAATTATTCCTGCGAAGTATACTGTAGAGAACTTTTTCACGAATTATGATATAATCCCCATGAGGAAAGATAGAACTTGTTGGGGTGTCCGCTTACAAAAGAAGGATGACATTTCTGAAGATAAAATTCTCAAGGTCCGTGCTATCCTAGTGATGATAAGTGGTATATTTTCCCATTATTTCTAGAGGGTCCCTACATCTGTGGTCCTCATGCTTTACCTGCGAATCTCGCAGAGTACCAGCCATGGGTGTTCAACAGGCCTGAAAGAAATAAAGAGGTATGTTCTCTCAATTTTTTGCATAAATTATCATTATCATCTTCCTCATGCTTTTATACTCTTGATGACTACTCCAATTTTTCCAGATTAACAGGCTAAAAACTAGCTAACAAAAGCTTGGGAAACCCAGTACTTTGTCAGCTCTTAAGTTACTCACAGATGAAGTAAGAAATATTCCTTTGTGATTCTTAACAATATATTGTTGCCTCTATTTCTTATCTTTATCTGTGTTTGAAGGTTATCGAAGAAATAGACCCTGTTAAAGTTGTAAGGACCAAGGGAAAAGACAAAGATGTTGCTCGCAAGGGGAAATATGATGCTTCTCGCAAGGATAATTCCGGTGCTCCTCCTTTAAGGAAAAGAAAAGAAAAGCTCAATCTCCTTCTCCTTCAACTCCTCAATCTATTGAAAGTTCAAGTGATAATACTGATAATGACGATGATGATGATGATGATGATGTTGATATCTCTTATGAGAAGGAATCCTCCCATCCTGAGTCTTCTAGGGCTCATCTATCCGGAATTTTTTCTAATACCATGCAAGTAATTGGTGATACCCATCTGACTAATGCTTGCAAGTATATAGCTGCCATCTGCGATGCCCCTCTCCTAGAGAATAATGAATCTCTTCGCGGGGTATCAAGATCTATATCTCCAAATTTCTTGCATTCACTTAACAACTTGTTAAATTTCCATACTTACATTTTCCTTCTCTTTATTTTAATACCATGCAAGTAATTGGTGATACCCATCTGACTAATGCTTGCAAGTATATAGCTGCCATCTGCGATGCCCCTCTCCTAGAGAATAATGAATCTCTTCGCGGGGTATCAAGATCTATATCTCCAAATTTCTTGCATTCACTTAACAACTTGTTAAATTTCCATACTTACATTTTCCTTCTCTTTATTTTCATTTTGAATTTATAATTAATTCTTAAAGCTCGCTATATTATTTTGCAGGCTGGGAAAGCTTTTTTTGCTGTTGTCTCGGACTTGGAAAAGAGGCGTGCGGTCCTCGCAAAGAAGAATCTTAAACTTCTCAACAAAAATAAAGAATTGGAGATTGAAGTTGTTGGTCTTCGAGAGAAGAATAAACAAAATGAAGAATTAGAGATCGAAGCTGCTAATCTTCGCGAGAAAATCAAATAATTGGAATCAGACAATTATCTTCAGAAGGAAAAAGTATCTAGTCTTCAAGATGCCAATAATCAACTCTATGGTATAGGAATCTCTTTCTTTCCTTTTTATTATCTTTATCCTAAAAATTCTTCTTATAGAGTTTTCCCTTTCACAGACGTCTATGGTCTTACTGACGAAGGTATTTTTCTTCATACATTTCCCAAGATTATGGATGATGATCCCTTCTTAATCATCTAAATACTTCTCTAAATAGTTTTTCTAATGATAAGATTGAATCTCTTCCCATAAATGAGCTTAGATCCAAGCTTCATCTTTTAGAAATCGAACATAGATCTGTCTTGGGTATGGCCAATAAATTTAGACAATTATTTCGCAACTCTAAAGAAGAAACCCGTAAGTTAAATGCCAAATATAGTGATCTAATAGATGAAAAGGATCGTATTTCTTTCCAAGGTGCTCAAGCTTTAGCATATTTCCATAAGACTCTTCTCGATGTTCAAATTGAAAGAGATCGACTTATCTGCGAGAATAGTACTCTTGTTGAAAGAGAACTCATTAGTAATGATGATGAGTTTGCTTGGGCTGCGAAAATCCTTGATAATACCAGAAATAATTTAGGTGTATATGTTAGTATTCAATCTGATCATTCTTCCCTGATTAAGGATATGATCTTGCAAAGAGAAGGTTGTTATTCTTATTTTTTCACTAATCCATTTTGTAGCTGTATCTTCACTATTTTATTAATATGTTGTCATCTGTTCGCAGTATCTGAAGAAAACTTTTGCCAAAGAGTTAAAGAATTGGAAGAAGAAAAAGGAAATCTCGCAAGACTTCTGTCTTCTCGCAACGAGAAATGTTCCAAATTCAAGAAGCAACTTCAGATTTCTCTGTCGAATTTCAGCAATGTTCTTGTTGGTGTTCGCAATGATTCTATTAAGATGGTCTATGATGATCATAAAATTCCTCATTCTACTTATCGTTATCTTGCGAACGAAATTCCAAAGAATATTCCTAACATTGTCATCTCCGATAGCGAAGCTGAAGAGTCTGAAGAAGATGAAGATGAAATTGAAGAAGAAGAAAAATCGGGTGAAGACAATGATAGATCTAAATAGTTTTGTCTTCCTTTTTAATCTTTTTGTAATATTTGTACACTTATCCCTTTCTTCTTGTAAAATATTGCTGTGAATTTCTCCAGCTTCTAATGTTCTTTGGTGTATAGACTTGCATACATTAGAGTACAATTCTTTTTTTACAATATGGTTAATCAATATGCTTACTAATTTTTTAATTATCTGCGTAAATCTTCCATATAAAGATGAATAATAATTTTATCATTCTGTTCATTCCCATACTTGCCTATGTTATTTATCTGCAATATGAAAGATTGAGCTGATTAGTTACGAATAAAATCTATTTGTAAGTTTTTGCCTCCATATCTACGTAAATATCGCAAGTCATATCTGCTTACTCTCATGATCTCTGCGTAAATATCGCAGTCATTCGATCTTGATCTCTTGTGGTCTTATTTTGCCTTCCTAGTTAAAGGTCTTATTTATCCATATTTTGTTTTGGCAAAAAAGTCACAGGACATCCTTACATTTGCATGTAAAGACCCATTAATCTTGTCTTATCCTTATTTTGTCAATTTTGTTGCGACAATATGACATGCCTAAGTTTTCTTGCGAGAACAAATCCCCATGACATTTCCATCTTGCGATGAAATCGCAGGACGTCTTTACACTTTCATGTAAAAACCCATTGATCTCATCTTATCTTTTTCTCTTGGCTTTTTGCCTCTATATGATTGTTGTACAAATATGACAAGCCAAAATATTCTTGCGAATATAAAGCCTCATGACATTTGCGTCTTAAGACACTTATCATCTCCTTAATGGTGACGCCCTTATCTTCCCCCTGGTTTCCCCTTCAAGGAGGCGTACATCGGTCATACAAGAATAGATCCTCTCATCCGGTCCTGACAACAACCAATTGTTTTCACAGCCTCTTATCCTTTTTGCCTATATGGCTTATAGTTACGAGACTGCACCCTAAGTGGGGTTTTCTTCGGGCCGAGTGCATCATAGCCAAGACTTTCCAAAGATGGCCAGGGATAGTTTCATGCACCCCGGGCACCCTTGGATCAACCGTGTACCTCGGCTCCTTGGTCATACTTTGCACTCCTTAGAAGAGACCTTCGGTCGTCCAACTGTTAATATATATAGAGTTAGAAATCCAAAGTATCTCTCCTGGATAGGTTTTACTTAACCCCAACATATTCATGACTCAGGTTCCAGCAGGGTTATAACCTTATCCCTGAGCCATGCATACAGATACACCCTTATATGACGTACTTTAGGTCTTACATTTGCCTCTTGCGAAATTTTTGTTCGTGAACTAGGGTGTACGCCTTAAAGGTTCGTCCCATTCTAATGTCTCTGCGAAATTTTATTCATGTTTCTGCGAAATTTTCGCGTTTCTACAGTCTTTGATTTTCTCTTTTTGCATTTCAGCTCTTGTATAATTTTTCAATTTCATCTTTTTCATTGAATCGAAACATATTTTTGTAAAATTCTCCTCAACAAATCATTTATACATTTCTCATACTTCATGATCTAAAATTTTTACCTTTTCTACTTACTATTTTATGCTTCTGCTTTTTTGTTGCGCTTTCTTACATTTTCTCCATCTGCGAGACGCTCGCCATCTAAGTGTTTCAGCTCATGTTGACTTCGCAACATTTCTTCTTCTCGCTTTTCTACTGTGTCAACCATCCGCCTTTCACTTCTCTGCTTTTGTTTGATGCTATATTTCCAGTTTCTGTTCTTTGCAGCTCTTTCCTCGCAAGATTCCATATCAATTTCATAGCATTTTTTCCAATTAATCCAATCTCCCTTTATAACTCCAACACCGCTGGGATGAGGAAATTTAATGCACTGGTGGAAAGTCGACGCTACACCTATAATCCCATGCAACCAAGGCCGGACAATTAAGGCATTGTACGGCGATTCAACGTCAACCATACAGAATTGAATCTTAGAAGATATCCCCTTCAATGGAATATGCATTTTAACTTCCCCTTTGGGCTTGTTGGCAGTACCATTGAAACCATAGATTTTATAAGTTGACAGTATTAGATCTTTGTCTCTTCCTCCCATGGTTTTGTAGGTATGATAAAATAAGATATCCACTGAGCTTCCCTGTCAATCAGAACTCTGTTAATGGCCCAAGAATCTTCAGTTTCACCATCCTCATTTTCTTCATCTTCTTCTTCTATTTGTTATGGATTTATTTCTAATATTACTACCAGTAGATTGTCATGCATCTCTCTAGGATCTGGTACCTCTTGTGATGTGAAAGAAATAATTTGCTTTTGTCACTCTTCTAATGGCAAAGCTTTCGCAATGTTCATTATCTCTCTTCCATCTGCATCTCTCGCAAAGACTCTTCTTAAAACATTGTCGTGGAAGTCTTCTATAGTCTTGTATGAATGAATGATGGAGTTACGGGATAGATTCTTCGCTTTTGATCCTACTTCTATTACAAATGTTTCTCCTCCTTTTGTTGTATTCACTCTTCGAATTTCTGGAGCTGGGGGTAGTTGCTGAAACTGTGGGTGATCTCTTAGAAAATGGTTTAATTTTCCATGGTCTATCATCTTTAAAATGATTCTTTTTACATTCCTGCAGTTGTCTGTTGTGTGACCATGAAAATGATGATAAGAACATAATTCTAGACTTCGATTATTTGGATATGGTTCTTTTCCCATATTCTAGGGTACGGGTATGTCCTCCATCAAAATTATAGCCTCCCAAATTTTATATATGCTAGCATTTAAAGGTGGCATCTTAATTTCCCATATTATCTTCTGACTTCCTTTCCCTCTATTATAATTTTGTCTCTGACCACCATAAGTCTCTTGCGACTAATCAAGCCTCTGAATTTTATTATTTCCACCACGACTGAAGAAATTTCTTTCCCTTTCGAACTCTTCTTGATCTCTACTTCCCATAGCTACTAATTTTTGTTGTCCATCATCCATACTCTTTTCTTGTTTCACATGCGAAGTGCTCGCTACTGTATTTATTAACCTGGGGAGTAGACTTGCATTTGCTGTGATTGAGCTAGTATTCGCGATGGTATATGACTCTATTTCGTTTTGTTTCTCCTCCAATGCAATGTATTCTTCTTGTAAATCTCGCAGATCCGTCATGGTAATTGTATTTTTGATTCTGGAAATTTGTATATACAACAGATTAGTTACAAACATAGCATTATTAAAAGATAAAATGAGGTATCTCTCATCTACTCTTCCTTCTCTTTCACTACACATTGTCTTCCATCTAATGGTTAGATGTTTCAAACTCTCTCCAATCCTCTGCTTTCGCCCAAATACATCTTCAATACCGGGTCGCGAAGAATTGTTGCTTATATACACCCCCAAGAATGTGGTTTGTAGATGATTGAAACAAGTTATGGTGTTCTTGGGTGCTTTGCCCGTTAGGCTGGATGCAAAATATTTTCACAATATAGCATCATGGTTTTCCCACTGCAGCATACACCTAACATAAGCCTTGATATGTTGAATAGCACAAGTAGTACCATCAAAAATACCGGTTAATGCTGGCAAGTTTCACTTTGGGGGTATCCCTCCTAACTGTACTTCTTGGGTGATTAATCATGAACTAAAAATCCACGGTTTGCAAAAGCATCCCTTAGTAATATAGAATAAGTTGACGAACAACGTTTTCAGACATAACCACTTGAGTTTGCGGACTCAAGCTAACCGGTTGAAGTTATAAACTCCAGCAGAAATTCTCGGGTTCGAGAGCTTCCGTCAGTTCGCGGACTGGGTTCGCGGACTGCACATGAGCTACAACTCCATCAGAAATTCTCAGGTTCGAGAATAACGCCAGTCCGGGGATTGGGTTTGCGGACTGAGTTGCGGCTCACGTTCCGGTTCCACTTGATCAACAAAGTTCGCAAACTTCGGTTCAAGTGCTAAGGACTTATACATATATGTATTTCCACAACAATGTTTATATCCCACAATGGTTATATAGTCTAAACTCTCATTTCAATCATTGAAACATGCTCAGAGGGCGTTATATAGTTGTTATTCACAAACTATTTTTCGTCAGAACATTTTCCAAGAAGATTGAAACTTAACAAGACTTTCGTCACTAGGCAAAGATGAACTTGGCTAAAGCGAAAGCTTTACCAACACCCATTTCGAGAAATAGATAAGCGAGATATACTCAGCTCGAAATATCACATGTGTATATTCTTAGTCTATATAGTAGAACGACTTTTGTCTCAAAGATAGGAGATAGAGTAGATAGACTTTGGAGTGATAGATAAGTTCAAGTCTCCACATACCTTTTATTTGATGAAGATCCACTGGTTACTTGAGTATTCCTTCGTCTTGTATGATGATTGCCATGGAGTCTTGAGCTCAACTACACTTTATATCCTAGTCCAAGACCTTAACTATAGTAAACTAAAAATCAAGACTTTATAGTTTTGATCACTAAGATTGACAAACATGCTTGAGATAGCAACGCATGCGAGTTTGACCGAGCAATTCTCTAACAATCTCCCCCTTTGTCAATTTTAGTGGCAAAACTATTAATACATATGGAATACAAAAAATATATAAATAATCTTTGTAGCTCCTATTCCACATGCCTAATCTTCAACAATACTCGAAATCTTCGCCACTTCCAAGTAGTCCAATAATACCAAAGGTTGTAAGTTTAGTATCATCGTTGTTGAAAATCTGTAGCTATAACAATGAAAAAAGCATCGGTTCTCAATCATTGTTATACAGTGTCATAGTATTATTACACAACGTCAAAGTCCAGTTGCATCACAACTTCAACAACAATACTATGGTGATACTTAACTCCCCCTTAGTCAATACTCCATCTCACATGAAAACCACTCCCCCTTACATAATGATCCGAAAAGCATATGTATTTGTAGTGTGACCTACAATTAATTCTCCCCATTTTTGTCAATAAAATTGGCAAAGGTACAAGAACGGGATCCTAATGAAATTTCCATACGAGATATTTCATGACCAAAGGTAAATGTTCTATCATCTTGTTTAGATGCAATCATAAAGCCGAAGATAAATGCACTCATCGAGGAGTTCATAAAGATACAAGATAACCCCTACAAATTCCAAAGTCGCATTCCCCACAAAGATTTGGCAATTAAGCGCAAAACTCTCCCTCATAAGATGTCATTCCCAAGGGAACAACAAGAGCGACCTTAATTTCAAGATAAAAGAAGGATTTCTTTAAACTCAACAAATTTCATACAAGTATGAATTTGGAATCCAAAATATTCAATAATATTAACCAAAGCGAACCAAGATTAATTTGACTAAATATGCTCAACACAAGTAAACTCATGGAGACTTAATTCATCGATTAGATTATTCACAAGATAACCATAAATACTCTAACCGGATTACATAATTAAACTAATCACAAGGTAATCAATTCAATTGTCCACACTCGACATGAGAAAATTCTATAGAGTGCTAACTAAATAATCACACAAGATGATTGATTTAGTTCAATTAGGCTCAACATAAGAGATTATGGAACCTCGACTAAGATTATCATAGAAATGACAACCTTAACCGTACATGTACTCAACATGAGAGAACTCATGGAATACAAACTAAATAACCACACAAGTTGATTAATTTAGTTCTTAATGCTCAACATATTGCATCTTTATGGAACAACCAACCATGCCAATAAGAAATCGACTTAGTCGTATCGTATTCAACATAAGATACAAGATGGAACCTTCACGGTAATACATAGTAATATGGAATAATTAATCTCTATACCGTGGATACCAAAAACAAGGACCTATTCTATTTTTCCATCACAAAGTGACATAATAGATTTTATCCTTGAATCACAAAAGATTTTAACCTATCTTACATCAACAATTGACAATATAGGCTTAACTTTTGTGTTTTGCCAAAAGTCCATTCTTTCCTTGATCAATATTTGCATACCAATACGTGAACGACTTTACTTTTGACAAAATATGGGACAATCAAGTTCACGGATGTAAACATACAAATCCCATCAAAATATTGAAATATATAAAATCATAAAGATTAATACTACAACCATCATCTTCCAAATAAGTTTAGAATTAAAACCAATAAATCTAAAAACAAGAAGATGAAATCGTTGGATATAACTATGTGTAATCACAATCATGGATATTCCAAAAAATAAGTTATTCTTATAAATAAAACATAAAGCATAGAAGATTTACTAGATAATAAGAACCAAACAGAAGAAGAAAAAAACTTCCATGTCATACCGAACTAGGTTCAAATCGACAGTTCGGGACCTTCTTGAGCCTTAAGATCTTGAAGCTTGTCAATGGCAGCATCTTTAGTACTTGTGATATCCTTAATGGGAAGTTCTTTAACATGGTTTTTCATTAGGACAAGATCAAACTTAATCTTTTTCAACTTAGTTCTTACCACATCAAGACACTTCATTATATTAACAAGTAGTTGCTTAGCATTCTCAAATTCCATTAGGAACTCAAGAACTACATCCGATGAAATCTCTTCAATCTCTTCTATATCTGAGAGTGAATCAGAGAATTGAGGAAGAGAACCTTCAATAAGAGTTTCCTTCTCAAGATTACAAATATCGCCTTATCAATGACATCTTTAGTCAAATCCAAAGAAGAGGAAAAAGCCATTGATAACAAGAAATCTAGAGTAAAAGAGTAACTCAATGCAATAGGTACATATATAAGAAAACTTGAGAGATTTAGGATTATGGTACAGGTTAAAGGGATAATTCGAACCGTACATGACCCCGTATGATGGTTTTTCACAAATCTCTACATGGAAAAAAGAAAACACTTTTATTTTTCAAAGGTGTTTTAGGAAATGAACAATGTGAAGAAAAATACTCACAAACCAGTGTCTGAACAATTATCTTTCTAAAAACGATAAGAGATTAGCTAGATAATTAGAGTCACTTAGTTATGGAGTATACATATCCAATTCTCTCACAACTAGGCCTTTTTGTATGTGAGATATTCAACCTTGTGATTAATTCACACAAGTATGATCCTTTAGCTCATCAAATGAATGTTGTTCATCTCTATCCTTCTGTCTCTGATATGTGCTCTTTCTAGTAAGATTAGTCACTGATTTATTACCTTTCTTATCAGAAGGACTAAATCTAGGATCTCTTGCAATAGGATCAAGAGAATCGGAATGGATATGAATCCATTTTCTAGATTTAAATTTATCAGAAACATCCTTATAAGTATAGGAAATGTTCTTATTAATACTTCAAAAAGAATTGCCAGAAAGAACTTTATCCCTGTGATGATATCTAGAGTAGAGATAATTCTCATAAGGTTTCTAATTTCTTGTGGGCATACGATTCACTGCTTTAGTCAACTGACTATCTGTTTCATTGACAGTGAAGAGAAGCAAATTACGAAGCTTAGAAATTTTTTTCCTTCTTGCAAAACAATGAATAGCATAGTGATTATGTTTCCCACAAAAAGTACAGGTTCGTAGAGAAGAAGCAATAACTTGCACCTGTTTAAACTTCATAGCCATATGAGAAGATTGGAAGTTATGTAAACTTTTCTTGATACAATCTTCTTCTGGAGAACATTTCTTCATATATGGTAATTCCTGAGAATTAGTCACAGAAGAATTTCTCCTTAGTACAGAGTTTTCCTTTTCTAAGGTTTTATATTGTTCATGGGCTAGAGTAAGAGATGCACAAAGTTTTTCTTTTTCAGCACGAAGTCTGTTGAGATGTGATGAATGAGTCTCGAGCAAACATTTTTCTCTAATTGAGTCCTCTTTAACAACTTCCTCAAGAGTACTAATCTTTTCCTGTTGTAGAGTAGTTTCTTGTAGAAGTTTCTCAATATTCTTATAGAAGGACTTTATGATATTATAGAGATAATGTTCTCGATTAAGAGACTTTTCAAATTCATCAATGATATGATCGTGATTATTAAAATCAATTTCTTCAGATGTATGTTTTAAAATTCTGGTGAGTTCCTTTTCAGATTCTGCCACAGTGTCACATGCCTTATGAGAGGAAAAAATGTCATTATCACATTGATCATTCTTTCTACCTCGGGATTCGGAAGAATCAACTAAGGAATAATCCTTTGAGGTGTTTCCAAGACAATTGACATGGTCAAAAGATTTAGGAGATATTTTGGTCTGCGCAACAGAGATTCCGTCCACAGACTCAGATTGCCACAAACACAGACTTATAAGGTCTTTAACGTGTTTGCATGTTCTGATACCAATTAAAAAGAATGGGTCTAACAACACCACCCAATAATTCGATTATAAATCTGTATGGACAACTCCGAGTTGTTTTCTAGAGAATCAACAAGACTCAATCAATAGAAAATATCTCAAGGAGTTATTATCTCAATCTCCCAATTTGATTTGCTCAAGCAAATATATTTGCGAGTCTAATCAAAGAGAGATAACTTGGATGGTACCAGAGACCAATATCCAAGTGTCAATCAATTTAAATCAACAACCAAAATGGTCGGATATTCTAATTTATTGAACAGCGCACAACCTGTATTATTTCAATTATATAAAAATATAATGCGAAAAAGAAATAACACAGACACCATAATTTTGTTAACGAGGAAACCGCAAATGAAGAAAAACCCCGGGACCTAGTCCAGATTAAACATACACTGTATTAAGCTGCTACAGACACTAGCCTACTGCCAATTAACTTCGGTCTAGACTGTAGTTAAACCCCAACCAATCTCACATTGATCCAAGGTACAATTATGCTCCTACGCCTCTGATCCCAGCAGGATACTGTACGCACTTGATTCCCTTAGCTGATCTCACCCACAACCAAGAGTTTCTACGACCCAAAGTCGAAGACTTTAATAAAAAAAATCTGTCTCACACAGAAAAGTCTATAGGAATTAGATAAATTCGTCTCCCACGAATAATCCTATGAGTTTTGTTCCGTCTTTTGATAAATCAAGGTGAACAGGAACCAATCGATAAAACCAGACTTATATTCCCGAAGAACAGCTCAGTTTCATCAATCACCTCACAATAAACTTAATCGATGCAGCGAAGAAGATTATTGAGGAATCACAAACAATGAGACGAAGATGTTTGTGACTACTTTTATCTTGCCTATCGGAGATAAATCTCAAGTCAATTATTACAATTGTACTCGTACGATAGAAAGAGCAAGATCAGATCACACAACTACGATAAAAGTAGTATCGGTCTGGCTTCACAATCCTAAAGAAGTCTTTAAGTCGTTAACCCTAGTTTAGAGAGAAAACTCAAGGGTTAATGGAGATTAACTCTAGCTTAGATAAAACTAGTATCACACAAGAAAATTGTGTGGGGATTAGTTTTTCCAATAGCTAGAGTTCCCCTTATATAGTCTTTAAATCAGGGTTTCCAATCAATGTTATCTTAGTAACAAAGCATTCAATATTCACTGTTAGATAAAAACCTAATTAGATACAAGCTAATATTCCTCAACCGTTAGATCGAAAACTTAGCTTGCCATACACACATGTACTTGAAGATTTTGGGTTTGTTTAACCATACCCAAACGTGTACAATGGTTGGTTCACAACTAGTTAACCAAAAGGTTAGCCAAATAATAACTTCCATATCAACCATTTACTTCTTCACCATAACTAGTCCAAATGACTCAAATTAACTAGTTAGAGAGTTATTTAATTTCTATGAGATCTCAAGTACTATAAGAGACATAATTGAATAAAAAATGATGTGATTCAATCGAATCATTAATCATGAACTATAAAGCCACGGTTTGAAAAAGCATCCCTTAGTAATATAGAATAAGTTCATGAACAACATTTTCAGACATAACCTCTTGAGTTTGCGGACTCAAGCTAACCGGTTGAAGTTATAAACTCCAGCAGAAATTCTCGGGTTCGAGAGCTTCCGTCAGTTCGCGGACTACACATGAGTTACAACTCCAGCAGAAATTCTCGGGTTCGAGAACTACGCCAGTTCGCGGACTGAGTTGTTGCTCACGTTCCGGTTCCACTTGATCAACAAAGTTTGCAAACTTCAGTTCAAGTGCTAAGGACTTATACATATATGTATTGCCACAACAATGTTTATATCCCCCAATGGTTATATAGTCTAAACTCTCATTTCAATCATTGAAACATGCTCAGAGGGCGTTATATAGTTGTTATTCACAAACTATTTTTCGTCAGAACATTTTCCAAGAAGATTGAAACTTAACATGACTTTCGTCACTAGGCAAAGATGAACTTGGATAAAGCGAAAGCTTTACCAACACCCATTTTGAGAAGTAGATAAGTGAGATATACTCATCTCAAAATGTCACATGTGCATATTCTTAGTCTATTTAGTAGAATGACTTTTTTCTCAAAGATAGGCGATAGAGTAGATAGACTTTTGAGTGATAGATAAGTTCAAGTCTCCATACACCTTTTAGTTGATGAAGATCCATTGTTTCCTTGAGTAGTCCTTCGTATTGTATGATGATTTCCATGGAGTCTTGATCTCAACTACACTTTCTATCCTAGTTCGAAACCTTAACTATAGTGGACTAGAAATCAAGACTTTATAGTTTTTATCACTAAGATTGACAAACATGCTTGAGATAGCAATGCACGCGAGTTTGACCGAGCAATGCTCTAACATTAAGGGCCTCTCCACTCATTTGCAATTGGTTTTGAGTTAGATGCCCATATTCTAACATGGTGTTAGAGCATTGCTCGGTTGAACCCACCAAGCATTGGTATATCAAGTTTGGTTGTCATATTTTAGTAAATCAAAACTCATTTAAAGATTCACTTGGTTATGTACTAGAGTCAACTTCGTATAGGTTAGCTTGAAAGTATTAGGATATGAGACATTACAAGTATTGCGAAACTTGAAGAAGTGAAGAAGAAAAGAGATACAACGACAACATCGATCATCCTTCCACTTGAGGTTAGTGATATTGACTTGAACTGTTTCATTCCCTAACGTATATTTCAAGTCGTGTATATTGAAAACAAAACTGCGAAGCATGCACACTCTAGTTAGACATAGTATTAAGGAATGCAATACGAGGTTTATTGCTTAACCATTTAACTTTGTAGATAAGACATCGACATAATCGTTTGAATGCTATTATGATTATGTATGGGTATGAGGTAAAGATTTCATCCTAGAAAACAATGTTTTACATGTGTTTTAAGGAAGTAAATTCATAAACTTTTTTATGAATCGATAAGGAAATCGTCAGGCATTATTGGTATTTTTATTCATTGCATATCTTTTGAACTACCAATATGTGTGATTAGTATAACCGCTCATGACTTGTTTGTGTTCTTGGTAAAAATATTCACAAAGGTCTGACTTTTGTATTGGTATGACTTTTATTAGTGAAACCGATCTTAAGTAATCACCTGAGATGATATGATCGATTTTGTGTTATTGGTATGACCGACTCTGGGTAAAGGGGAACCGATCCTAGTAAGAGGTGCAACCTATCACAAAGTGGAATCAATCCTTGTATAAGGTGCAGCAAGTTTTTAGTAGAAAGGGGAACCGATCCTATGGACACGTGCAACACGTTTTAAGGCAAAGGGGAACCGATCCTAAAGTCAGATACCATATATATGTGGGGAGCCGATCATAGTCCCTAGTCAAAAGAATTTTCGGAAAGCTAGTGTAACTATGCACAGTATTCACATGGAGGTAGAACTGAAACTTGTTTTGGTGGAACCTTGAAACCCATGATTTGTGATTGAGTGTTCTTGATCAATCATATGGTTCTTGAAAGTCAGATAAACAAATTATAAACTTATTTGGAAGTGTGGAAAATCAGTTTCAAGGTTGTAAGTATAAAAAAGGACTTACAAAGTAAGGATATCGACATAATTTGAACACATGCAATGATGCTTATCTTTAATTGTTCGAAGTTATTCCTTAATAGCTAAAGGAAGAAAATCCCGGATCGAAAAATAAATAAGTTAAGAATCTTTTATTTAAGGTTTGTAATTTTATTTTAGGAAAATGAGAATAAGTAATGTGCATTTACTAGTTGAGATTTTCCAAAGATATTTTCGGTCAATATTTTGGACAGAGCATTTCCAGGAATTATGGAAACCGAATTTGGAATTTTGTTGATATCTTCATATTTTCGGTTTTGGAAATTCCTTGGTGTCCAAACTTCCTTGTCTATAAATACTTGAAGTTTGCATTTCGGGCAAACCAATCCTTCATGACAAAAAACTTCCTCAGTTATGTTGTTACTGGTGAAACTGCCTATTCTGAGAGGAGAGTAACCCAATTAGGCGAAATCTCTTATGGTCGCTCAGTTTAAATTCTTCTTTAGGATTGAGAAGCTCTATTAGTACCGTTGGTGGGAAACTAGATAATTGTGGTTATCTTTTGTTTTCGATTGATTTGATTGACTAACGATGGTTGAACTTTGATTGCACCTAGTTTGTTTATGCTTGAGAATCTTCTCTTCTGATATAAGATTCACTCAAACTAGATCGAAGTTTCGACAGGGATCTTTAGACTATTTGTATATATAAAGACGTCTTATGATAATCCATTGTTAACAAACTCCGTTCTATGTGTGATTGATTACAAGAGATTCAAGTTGTTGTGTGCAGATGTTTATTGAAGATTAAAGAAGATCTGAAGACAAAGAAGACTTTGAAGATTTCTAATTTGAGTTCATAGTCTTTGGTGTGCACAATACTTGTTTCGGTAAAAGAGGATCCATCTATAATCTGTTTATCCTTGTGGTAGATTAGATTGATTATTTATATAGATCGGCATCAATACAATTCTTTGTTATTAAAAGTATTGATTGCAAAATCTTAACAATTACTTTGGTAATTGATAATAAAATAGATCTAAGAACCTGATGAATGAGTTTATTTTAGATAAACAGAAGAGCCTTTGTCGAACTCACATCACTTGGTTTAAAAGATTTGTTACTCCTTTACTATTTGGAATACTAACCAAAGGAATTGTTCCAAGTACGTGACTTATTACAGGTCGGAGGCGTGGGAATATAGACGGAACTAGGTGAACTATAGGTTTAGTTGCTTGGTCTCAACTATATGAAATTTGTTTGATTTTGTATAACGGCTTAACCCTGAGAGTATTCAATTCTGGACAAGGTCCCGGGATTTTTCTGCATTCTCAATTTTCCTCGTTAATCTTTCTGTGTCATTTACTTTTATTTTCCGCAATTATAATTGTTGTTATTATAATTTAATGTAAATTACAAAAACATTAATTTATATTTACTTGATAGCAATCCTATTGTAGTAGCAGGATTTCCCACACTACACCCCTATTAAGATCCTATAAAAATCTAAGTGAAACTAGTTGAAGATTAAAGAATTAAACGACACTTTTTATTATTTAGATCTCAGAAATGTTTACATAAAATATTCAAACTCAGAATTACAACTTTCTTTTCTGGATTTTCTCTCTCCTCAAGATTTTCTCAACTCTAAAAAATACATCATCATCATCTGGACTTACTTGAACCCTTTATATAGGAAATTACATAGTGGGTGACAACTAAGTTTTCCCCTTCTTTCGGATATATTCTGCGATCTCATCGTGGTATTTGTAATATTAATCTTCGCCAACTTTTGTAATCCTCGTGAAACAACACTCTCATAACATGTCTCTTCAATCTTCAACTACCATGATGCTTCCCCGTGACGCTCGCCAAATGTTGCTGAAGAATCCTCACGACACTCTCGTGAATAATGTCATTTATACTTATAGGAATATTTGACCTTCTCGTGAAAGCGTTGTTCTTATCATGAGAATATCATTGTGGAGATATTCTGGTACTACACCTATTGTGTTTGGTTAAGTTAGAACCTCTTATCAAGTAAACATACTTCGTTGATGTATTGTCTTGATCTCGCATCCATAGACGATCACATGAAGTGTGAACCGATTAGTTGTATTTCCTCGACTCAGTCCATAGACAATCACTTTCGAAGAAAGGACTTATGGGTGGAAAAGTTTTAGCTTGAGGTATATTTAGGTACCCTCGCATTTTTGCATGGTGTCAGATAAGGCTAATTGCGACGATTCATTAGACCGCGCCCTTATTTCGCGTCACTCGATTTATTATCCACGTGTTAGACCCAACGAGGCTACACGTGAGGGGGCGTGTTGAGATTATTAGTCCCACATTGCCTGGGAAATTTGAGATCCTGCAGTTAATAATCCTTTGGGCCTCTCCACTTATTGCAAATTTGTTTTGAGTTGGATGCCCGTATTCTAAGAAATAGTTTCAATTATCATTATCAATGGCGGTGATAGTTGCAATTATCATTAAATTTGAATTGAAAACTGGAATAATCACTATACATAGTGAAATGCATTGTATTTCTATTCCTTTCTCATTGGACTGGAAATATAGTGAAATGCAGAATTATCAATGGCGGTGATAGTTTCAATTATCATTATATTTGATTGTGAAAAATACTAGAACCCCCCTACTATATGGGTTCAACATTTACAAGCCCCACAAAATGGATCATTCATTGTCAACTCCATAATTTAGGAAAATGATATTGCTAAGCCCAAAAAATCAAAAAAAAATTCAGATCTGGCCCATAATTAATTATTACGAATTTTAATAATACCAAGACTACCCTTTAGTATTTATACAAGAGGAATATCACAAGATATTTTCATTTTCATTTTCTATTTCATTTTCTCTTCTCCTTTCATTTTCTCTTTCACCGTGGAAAAACCCTGAAAACTTCTTCGTCGTCTCCAAATTTCACCGATCTTCATTTTTTTCATCGATTTCATCTCCGTAATCTCATATTTCGAAACTAGTCATCGATTTATCATCATTTTAACCTCAGATTCATTCAAATTCAGTGAAAATAATGTGAAATTAACTCATGCGATTTCTGCTATTCTTAGAGGCGATTCAAACTTAAAACCTCTAGTTTGAGTATTTAGATAGAAGAGATGCTTGTAAATCACAAGATCTGCTTCGATTACTTGTTTTCGACTTTGTTTCGTCTCAATATGCTGTGTTAGAAACTCAGTTGAATGAGAAAGTGTTCAATGGCGATATTCGAAAAGGATCCGTTGTTCAATTAATTGACTACATGTGTAATATTAGGTTAGGTTTTCGTTCGTTCATCAAGTTTGTTTTCTGAAGAATTTGAATCGATTTGAAGCTGATTTGAAGCTGCATCAGGTTAGATTTTCGTCATTCTTACTTCGCTTAGTTCGATTAGGTTTTGATTATTTTATTTTTTGATTGATTCTATTCAGATCTGTGAATTCATCCGGGATTTTTAAGATCAGAGGAAGTGAGAAGATTGTTAACTCAATGACGGAGGCAGTTGTTGTTTCATCACTGGCACCAACAGGCATTAAGAATGAAGGTGCGATAATTTTCATGAATCAACATATTTTGCATCTAAGTATGTGTTGATTATTGTTGTTATTGATGATGTTGTTGTTGAAGTTCCATTTGTTGGTTTTTTATTTTGATTTTTCATAACTTAATTTTATTGTGTTTGATCTGTTTTCATCATTCAATTTAACAATATGCTCAGTGAAGATGGATCCTGAGAGGAAAAGTGAAGAAGAATTTTTTGCAGGGTTGTTATTGGATGAAAATATTTATTAGCTGTGCAACTGGTAGTTATAATTGATGGGAATTTTAATATCTATGAAGGGAAGAAGTACTTGGATATTGCCTCAGATATTGCAGTCAATACATTGCTCTCTCACTTTCGTAGGCATGGGTTTCCGCAGATGGCCTTGATGTGAGGACATAAGCTATATTTAGTGTCTTTCCCATTTGATCATGTTACTTATACAATACTGCAGAGCGCTAAGTGTGACTCACTGTAAGATGCAGAGAAAGAGTCACAATGGGAATTGAAGATGCAGAGAAAAAGTCACCATGGGAATTGAAGATGGTGATCGTACTAATTTTGCTCGAACCTTCAAGTACTTGATGGGTCAGTTAGCTTAGTGCTTGTCTAAATTAATTCATTTCTCATCCGCTAGTTAAGTTTGTTGGTTCACCTGTTCCTCTAAATTTATGTATTATTTGGTTTTCATCGATGCTTAGCTACACAGGTATTGGCAAGGGGAATCCCCTTTATCTTTAATTCATGGATTGTGAGACACCATACTATGCGGTAATTCTAATGTTAAATTAGTAGTTTCTCTGTCTTCATTGATCCATATTCTGGTTTTCGGTGAACTTTCCAGTGATAGCACTCAATATCTGTTAAATATTTCAATATTTCGTTTTCATGCTTATTATAGATCTTGCACTGTAACTTGTTATTATATGATTTCCATTTTAAACTGCAGCTTTATGCAGTGCAGTTTCATCTTTTAGTCACACGCATATTGTTTCTTAGTCGGGAAGGATTTCTGCGAGCATGTTTGCGTGCAGACCTTAGATGGTGAGTACTTCTTGCGCCCTGTTGCTGAAGTCTTTTGTAAATTCATTTTGACATGATAAAAGAAATCGATTGTTTGTTTAAGCATCTAACTACTTGTTACAATTTCAGCCTGTATACTTGTGTTCTGGTGGCAAGTATTAAGCATCTATAATCCATATGGGCAATCCATCCTAATCCTAGGTATTACGGGGTTTCAGTACTTCCAAAATATTATCTACCTATCCAGTTTCCAATATTTTGGTGCTCTAGACTTAAGCTCTAGTTAAATAATGATAACAATAAGGTAGTTATTGAACTGATATTCTTGTCTCACTACTTTATTGGTTTCTCCCAAAAGTTTCTGCTGCATATTCAGTCATCCCAAAGATGAATTCCCTTCTTTTTTTTTCAAACACTTTTCGTGATAAATACTGGTCACTCCTGTCAAACCTATCCAAATTCAGTTTTGGTTGAATTTTTAGAATGGCAGCACCTATAAGCATGTCAGTAATAACAATTGACAAGTCGTGTAGTGTTATTTTGAAAATTCTGTGTACAAAGCCTTATTTTGCTGGTCCAATCTGTCTAGGATTGCACCCTGAAAGGAGCTTGAAATAACATAGCAGGAAAGGATTCAGGCACATAGAAGTTTTACAGCAGCCCCAAATATAAGGTACCTTTATCTGAGCTCCGATAGGAAATGTATGTAACAGTTCACTGCAAATAGAGTTGCCTTAAAAGTGCACCCTAGTAATAAAGTTTTAGAGCCCCTCTGTTTGATGTTTGTCCTTCATATTTTCTCCTTCATCTACGTTTAACTAGCATTGGTAGACTATGGATGTGTAACTAGTAGTTACACATGCTAATTTGAATGTGTAAATTTTAGTTACACATGTTAAATGGATGTGTATCTACTAGTTACACATGCTAATTAGATGTGTAACTTTTAGTTACACATGCTAATTTGATGGGATATGCATTTCTTAGAGGCATACCTGCTGGAGTTTTTTGAAATTGAATATACATTGTTTTTCATTTAATCTTATAAAACCTAATTGCTTGTTGTTATATTTTAGGTCTCGCCGGAACCGGAGTTGATGTTGAATACACATAAGTGCTTTTTTTTGGTCATGCAGATATGCAACTTGTGTGATTCCCATAAGTGCTTTTTTTGCATCAAGCCTTTGGTAAGCATAATTCTGATTTAATTTGTCTCGTGGTAGTTGCTCATTTTTTTTTAGTGTCTTTTATATTTTATGCCTTAGTGTCATGGTTGTTATATGTGGTAAAGTGTGACGTTGTAATTTCCTCTTACGGGGAGATTTATTTTAATGTATTTGGTACACTATACCAGGTTACAGGCATATTTGATGAGGCTCTGAGGCTGGTTTTAACTCAAGTCCTTCTCCAAAAGAAAGGCTTGACACTAAATCCTGGTTTTAACTCAAGTCCTTCACCATTTTCATGGGAAACTTTCTTGCAAGAGTGTTCTAGTGCTTTCCGATCAGATGGTAAGCTTTTCTAAAAAAAATAGTTACATAAGTAGACTTGGTAATTGTTGAGTACACAACTAATATGCATGTGTAACTTAGAGTTACATAAGTTGTATGCATGTGTAACTAGGAGTTACACATATTAGAATGAACAAACCTTTTATAGTTCATGTTGTTTAGGGAACAATATTGACACATTTCATCAGTTTTACTAGTGTATGATCAGTTAGTGGTAGTATGCTATTGTAAAATCCAAAGTTACACATGTGTAACTCCAAGTTACACATGTTTAACTCTAAGTTACACAAGTTGTATGCATGTGTAACTTTTAGTTACACATACTGGAATGAACAAACTTTTCATAGTTCATGTTGTTTAAGGAACAATGTTAACATATTTCATCTGTTTTACTAGTGTATGATCAGTTAGTGGTAGTATGATATTGTAACTTTTAACTTTTAAATTTTAAATCCACTGCAGAACACAGTGAAGCATCACATTTACTGATGTTGCAGGAGTCGACTGTAAAAGAAGTTGGAAGATATTTTGGTATGCCTAAGAACTTCCTTTATTGGTTGGTAGACGTAAAATAAGTTACACTAGCATCAACTAGTTACATACCTTTCAAATTATTATGTTACATTTTTAATTGATTATTGTTATTGAGTAGATTTTACTATTTAAGAATCGCAAATAGCTGTGTGATGTCCCTGTTTCTAGCGCTGATAAATAATATGCTCTGAGTACATAAGGCATATGGATGTGTAACTGAAGGTTACACAAGCCATATGCATGTGTAACTTTCGTTTACACACGCTATATGGATGTCTAACTGAAGGTTACACAAGCCATATGCATGTGTAACTTTCGTTTACACAATCCATTGTATGTACTCTGTAATCATAATCAGCTGCTGATGCTTTTATGGATGTGTAACTCTTAGGTACACAAGTAAGGTGCATCTGTAACTCTCAGTTACACATATTATATGCATGTGTAACTCCTCTTTACACTAGACAGATGCATGTGTAACTCCTAGTTACACATGCTAAAATGAACAAACTTGCAGCCAAAAAATTCCATATGCTAGGTATCCAAGTCATATGCATTTGTAAATCCAAGTTACACATGCTAAGATGGGTTATGTTTCTTTTCTGTGATCTCTGTTCTATAATTTTGCCTTACAATTCTCATATAATATTATTTTTTTTTGCTTTTTATTCATCCAACCTAATCCATGGATGTTTATTTCGTTATAGATATGCAAGCATTTTGGAATGTGGAAGACAAGAAAGAAAGGCAAAACTTCTTGTATAGGTTTCAGTGGCTTATTTCTAGTGTTTTAACTCATTTATTGTGTTCAGTAATGACCGATTACTATAGATGGTAAACAGAGATATTATTGTAAATGAATATTAATGCGATATATGTATTTTTTGTATATTTTTTTTCTTTCTGTTGTGTAACCGTTGACTACACATGCCATATGCATGTGTAACTTCTTATTACACATCATATGGATGTGTAACTTTTAGTTACACACTATTGAATACACAACATGAATGTGTAATTTTTATACATGTGTAACTTCCAGTTACACTTGCAATATCAATGTGGTCGGAGGTAGTGGTGAGCGGTGGTCGGTCGACGGTGGTGGTTGTCGGCAGCAGTGGTGGTTGGTTGTGGTCGGAGGTTGTCGAAGGTGGTGGTTGGTGGCGGTGGTGGTCGGAGGTAGTTGCCAGCGGTGATGGTCGGAGGTGGTTGGTGGTGGCTGTGGTGGTCGGAGGTGGTTGGGGCGGCGGTGTTCGGAGGTGGTTGCCGGAGGTGGTGGCCGGCGGTGGTGGTCCGAGGTGGTTGCCTGCGGTGATGGTCGGAGGTGGTTGGGGCGGCGGTGGATGTGGTGGTCGGAGGTGGTTGGGGAGGAGGTGGATGTGGTGGTCGAAGGTGGTTGGGGCGGCGGTGTCGGAGGTGGTTGCCGGTGGTGGTGGTCGGAGACGGTGGTTATCGGAGGTGGTTGCCGGCGGTGGTGGTCGGAGGTGGTTGGTGGTGGCTGTGGTGGTCGGAGGTGGTTGGCGGTGGTTGGAACATCATCACATAATATTTTAATAATTTTGGGCTTAAATTTAAATTTTATTTAATTATGGGCATCACAATAACTATAAGGGTATCAAGGTCTTTTAATAATTTGGGGCCTAGATTTAAACTTCTTTTTATTAAGGGCCTCATATTATGGGTTATCTATGGGTTGGGCCTTAGCCTAATTTTCCCTATTTGATTTGAAAACCGGAATTATCACTATATGTGAAAGTTGGAATATCACAGTCTGCCTTGGCAACTAGTATGATACTACGAAGCTAAACTGAAAAGTCATTCTGCATGTTTAAATTGTTACTTTATATAACAGTTATGCGTAACTAATTAAACTTGCTGATGAATTGAATTCATAAACGAAGTTTTTGAAGTCATTAACATAAATGCAGATAAATTGTAGATAACACGTGTAACAAATTCTGCATGTTGAAACTGTTATTGTACATGACTAACAAATAAACCTAAAGAATTCTCTTTGATCATACTAGTGCTAAAAAAATACCCATAAAAAAAAGCAATTGGGGGATACTTTTAATAATTGGGGAATATTTTTATTATAGCTGACGGCATGGTTTTTCAATGAAATCGGCATGGTCGATGGACTGCCGGCATTGAAAAACCATGACGGCAGCTACATTGAAGTATCCCCCAATTAATCCTTCGTAAAAAAGGCCATGACTAATAACTGATTATCAATGGATATTTATTTACATTTTTTTTAATAATACATAATAGATAAAGGTTATGTTAGTCCATCTAAAAATGTGAAAGTCAAAATTTAATCTTAAACTACTAATCTGAACCGTACATCTTATCTTATATTTTGGGCTACGAATATACATCATCTTGATAATGGGTTTTTGAAAGAAAGAGGGTTTAATTTGAACCTTATTATTGGGGATGTAAAACGGCTGGGATTTTGGGGGCTTATGAGGTCATGAAATAACAATGTATAGAGCCCCTTATCCTAGTATTTTATGTAATACCTAATCTACCCTTAATATGATTAGTACTAATTAAATTGATTAAGCTAACTAATCAGTATTAGTGAATGGATTAGACTAATCAAATGATTAAACTTTTGGAAATCAAAACTTGATTTTCCTTGATTTTGATTTTGATTTTGAAGAAGAAAAATGATGAAACCATTCATCACAAAACTCGGGATAACCTTATAATCAACTCCCAACATCAATTTTATCGATTCAAATCCATTACAAATCAGAGAAAATCTAAAAAATTTACTTGTTACGGCTGGGAAATTGTGTCGACCCAGCCGTAAATAAGAGGTTACGGTTAGGATATGATGAATTCCCAGTCGTGAACAACAAAAAAAGATGGAAAGTTAAGAGCTTATGGTCGTTATTCTTCCCAGAATCTCCTGAGTGTGTATTACGGCTGGGATATCATATATTTCCCATCTGTAAATGAATATGTAAGTTGAGAAATTTTGATTTTCAACATGAATACATACTACGATTGAAAATTAGTAATATTTTCATTAATTAGACCACAATAAAACCCATTAAATACTTAATAGATCCCCATTACAAAGTTGGTTTTAATAATATCCCTTTCGATGTATCAAGAAGTATTTGATGATGGCGAATTGAGCTTCCAAGTTGAAATTATAACATTTCCATTTTCTACATTCCTTCTTAGCTTGAGCTACGACTTCTCCATCAGTCCCACCTATAAGTCGAAGTTACCAACTAGTAAATGCACATTACTAATTTTTATTTTCTAAGGATATACATTTTAATTGTTGGATATTAAAAGCATATAAAACTTAAAACCTTAATTAAAAGATTCTCAATTTATTTCGATCCGTGATTCTCCTTTGGCTATTAAGGAATATCTTTGAACAATAAAAGGTAAGAATTACTGCACGTGTTCAAAATATGTCGACATCTTTACTTTGTAAATCCTTTTTCATATTTACAATATTGGAACCGATTTTCCACACTTCCAAACGAGTTTAGAATTGGCTCTTCTGACTTCCAAGAACTATGTTATTAATTATCCTATCAAATCACCAATCATGGGTTTCGCGGTTCTACCAAAGCAAGTTTCAGTTATACCTCTATGTGGGTACTAGAATTAGTCACGCTAGTTACCAAAACTTGGTTGACTAGGTAGCTAGTAGGATCGGTTCCCACATATATATGGTATCTAACTTGTATTTGTTGTTCATGTTCATAGGATCGGTTCCCCAATAACTAAAAACTTTTTGCACCCCTTACAAGGATCGATTCACCTTTGCTTGTGATCGGTTGCACCCCTTACTAGGATCGGTTCCCCAATATCTAGATCTGGTCATACCAATTACAACAAATCGATCATACTATTGATGGTGGTTTTTAGCTTAGGGTTAAAATCGTAAAACCTTGCATCTGATGTGACGTCACTCTGCAAGGAAACAAAGCCACGTGTGCTAACCTCTCCACTGGAAAATTTATTGAGCCGCTCAATATACTTACATGAAATTTATCCAGACTGGCGAATGTAGCAACCATCCCAGATGTTCTGTAAATTTCGGCGCCTCGCGTATATTCACTTAATATAAGTTCTTCTGAATTCCTTCTATGATATGTTCTCCGACTGAACTCTTAATGTTTATATGGCATGACGATTTGTGTTCACTTGCAGCAAAGTAGCACGAATCTCCAAATATTAAAGATAAGATCTTTGCATAAGGTATTCAATCAGATTATCATGCCGCTCTCTGGAAATAAACTTAAAAGAGCTCTGTGTCAACACATAGAATTCAATCAATCGGCCGGACTAACTTGCAAAAGTTAAGGTTTCGCGCCTCATGCAATATACCAGACCTTGCTTGTCAAAATTAAGCCTAAACAAACTAAACAATTAATCCTCCATGGATTGGCAGGTGCAACCTCACCCAGAATAAGAAAAATAGGGAGACTTAGCAGTAAAGAGAGGCATGTCCATGCCTTAGGCCAGCTGGCTCCACGTTCCACGCCCCATCCTAAACCGGCCCTATTTTCATTGACCAATGAGGTCGCCCTAAATGCGCCACGAATATTCTGAATGAGGCCTGCCCCATAATGCTTGCTAGCCCCACTTCTAATTGACCAATCATGTCACTCTAAAGCCGCCACACTCTCACCAGAAGTATGGTCGCACCTTATGTTTGGTCGTCCCCCTTTTGTGGCCAATCAAGTTGCTCTAAACTTGCCACCATACATTAAAGGCCAAATGCACCCTGCCGCGCTACCATGCTAAACTAACAATCCAAACGCACTCTACCACGATAATATATCGATCGACATAACACTCTACCGCGATAGCATGTCAACACGCCACTTTGCTGCGGCAACATGCCAACACACTACCTCGCAACATGCCACTTTGTGGAAACCTGCCATAAATAGCCACCCACGTAAATTCCTACTCCCGTGGAAGTTTCCACACTATGGCCTTGCCATAGTTCATTTGGAATAGCCATGGCGCCATTTGCACAAAAGTAGCGCCATGACGCAGCCACGTGCCACGTGCACTAGGGTTTTGACATGCCAAACCCTAATATGGGAAAATTACTACTTAAGCCAAATAACGTTTCCAGAGCAATGGCATTGGCGTGGCAACATGGATAATGTTTCCATGCCACATGTGGGTCCGACTCCACGGCGCATGGGCCACGCTAAGCCCTAATTCTTCCACATATCCTTGGCCACGCCAAGCCCTAATTCTTCCACATATCCTTGGCCACGCCAAGCCCTAATTCTTCCACAGATCCTTGGCCACGCCAAGCCCTAATTCTTCCACGGCGCCTTAGCCACGCTAAGCCCTAATTCTTCCACGGCGAATTCTTCCACGGCGCCTAACTGTGCCAATGGCATGTAGAAGTCATGCCAGCCATGGCGCCGCGCCATTTATAGGCACCAACGCAAGGTACCCACAATCAACGGCTACCCATCCTTATTCATAAGATGCGATCTCGGACATTGAAGTTCGCCACCAATCCGGTAAGCTCGTGACAAGTTTTAGGCAACTAGACAAAAAATGAGCCTAGCATCACATAGGCTATTTACATGCGGAAAACCTCTCAATTTCAACTTGCCACACGTAGCAAAGTGCTACATGTTTTCCACGAAAACACTCGAGACATCAAAACATGTCAGAAACTGGGGGATACTCACCAGGGTATTGGTCTGGCAGTTTACAGCGTGCGGCATGCAATACGCCCACATCCAGAAATCATATGATATCTTTCTCACTCAGCTAGCCAGTTTAACTTTCTGATACAAGTCGCAAAATGCCCACACTTCCAGAATCAACTATTCTGGTCTCAACACTTTCTTCGCTTCTCTCCCTAAGACCAACCCTTCTCCTTCATTTTGTGACCAAAGCAAGACTGTAATGGCCATTTCTTGGTTTAGGCCAGGATTTTACAGATTGATCTCTCGAATCAAAAGTATTCATGTGCAGTATATTGTTTAGGGTTTAGATTCGTTTCTCACCCATACACCCAAAATTACAAAAATCAGCAGAAACGGTTTTCACCCACAAATACATACCATCTCAGGTGATTACTTAAGATCGGTTTTACTAATAAAAGTCATACCAATACAAAATTCAGGCCTTGTGAGTAGTTGTACCAAGATACATAAAAAAGTTATGAGCGGTTATACTAAACATACATATTGGTAATCCAAAGATTTGTAATGAATAACAATACCAATAAGCATAGCGATTTCCCTTTCGATTCACAAAACAAGTTTATGAATGTACTTCCTTTAATTGAATATAAAAAATTGTTTCCTAGGAAGAAATCTTCACCCCATACCCATACATAATCAAAATAGCATTCATACGATTATGTTGATGTCTTATATACGAAGTTCAAAAGATAGACGTTATACTTTGTATTGTAATTCTTGAATACTATGTCTAACTAGAGTATAATCATTCACAGCTTCGCAGTTATGTTTTCAATATGCACGACTTGAAAGATACATTAGGAATGAAACAGTTCAAGTCAAATATTACTAACCTCAAGTGGAAGGATGTTGTCATCGTTATAGCTCTTTACTTCTTCACATTCTTTAAGTCTTCACGTAATACTTGTAAGTCTCATATGCTAGTAACTTTGTAACTAACCTATACGAAGTTGACTCTAGTAAATAATCAAGCGACTCTTTAAAGGAGTTTTGATTCACTAAAATATGACAACCAAACTTGACATACCAACGCTTGGTGGGTCCAACCGAGCTATGCTCTAGCACAAAAAACTAGCCGATAAGGTATTTACGGCTAGGAAAACGCAAGGTAAACCAAGCCGTAATTCTGTATAAACCTGCAGGGTTTGCGGTATGTCAGATTTATGGCTGGGTATTTCTGTCCGTAAATAATAGTTGTTAATTTCTGTCAGAATTACGGCCTGGATATCTAGCCGTAACCTGGAGCCATTTTTTTTGGGGGGGAGGGGTTAACAGAGCGATATACGGCTAGGTAATTCCAACCGTAAAACTGATTACGGATGGTGTTCCTAACCGTTCTGCATCTACGGTCAGGAAATTGAAAGGTCGACCAAGCCGTAAACCAGAGTTGCAAATTTATGTCCAAATTATTGTTTGGAGTTCTAACCGCAAATAAGATATATGGCCCGGATATGTAGCCGTAACCAAGACTCAATTTATTTTTGAGTTACCAGATCAATTTACGACTAGGTATTTCCTAACCGTAACGACATTGCGGTTGCTTTTCCTAATTGTTTTCATGTTAACGGACGGTATTTGCTAACCGAAAGTGTACAAAAGTTTATTTGACAAGAATTATATCCATTTTCGGCTAGGTTATGTGAAGCATCGACCTAGCCGAAAGTGCACAAAAAAATAGTAAATCTTTATTTTTTTCCTCAGTTTCCTTAGATTAAACAAATGGAAAGACTAACATTCATTCATACATGCAAAGTTATAGAAACTCATCCATCCAAATCCATAACCAAACAACGAAAATAGTAAATAGACAAAGTACTAGATAATAGAAAATCCAAAAAGTAATATACTAAAAAGCCACTAAATAGTCATTCACTTGATTCCTCCTCCGAAGACGAGCGCATAAACACATCCAAATTTTCCTCTTTCTCCTGTTCCACAACTTGTTCTACAACTCTAGATTTTTTACCTCTTCCACTGCCACCTTGAATTGGAGTCTTTTTACCTCCACCACATCCACCTCGAGCACTTGTTCCAGCACGGCCACCTTTTTCACCTCGACCACGGCCACCATTTTTACCTCCACCTCGACTACCTTTCCATTGCTTTGATTGAACTTGCTCACCGGAGGGAGTGTCCGATTCATCGCTAGAAGAATGAGACCTAGCCCTCTTAGCTCTCCTTGGTCGGTCCTATTTATAAGCATATAGACCACCTTTCTCAGGGATTATTATGGCTTGATTCCGGAGTAATCTTTGTTTAGGTACCGTTAAGTCCTCACCCGAATTATTCATACGGGTGATGTCATTGACCACCCAATTAACTAGTTCGACCTATTTTTTCATGTCAAACACACATACATACTCTAATTATTCATAGATAATTAAAAAATAACATATACAAACATAATTAGTAGTGTGCATACCACCACCTTCTCCCAATCATCTTCTTCATTCATTGATGTCTTTGATTTTGAACTTTCTTTCTTTGCACTCTTAAAATGTCTTTGCGCCTCCGGATCCAAATTTTCCACATAGTGATGAGCCCACTCTTGATACCATTCCGTGTAATTCATATCTACTTCGGAATTCCCATGAGAGGCTTCAAGCAGTCTTCTACTCATTTGATTTACTTCTTGGGAACGAGCATTCCAATGCTCGATCAACGATGTTGATTCATAATTCAATCTGACATCTTTGTCCTTAAATTAGGAGTTGGCTATGCTCAGTTTAAAATGAGAGTTCTCAGGTATAATTTTCTAGACAATACCGATTTGGCGGAGCATTCTATGAGGATCTAATATGACGAACCCAGTTGCATGAAACAAAGGTCCCACATAGGTCGCCACATCAGAAAATACTCTATCACCAGCTTCATCTTCTCCATCCTAATCAAGTTTCAAATATGGATCAAAACCCACATCATCGATTGTCAAAGCATCCAAGTTTTTCCTCATTTCGACAATTTCCTCCTCTTTAGCCTTGTGTTGGGTCCCTCCAAAGGGGTATCTTCCTCCTGTAGGTTTTTCTAGAGCCCATTTTGTATCCCGAGTAGGCCTCAATCTTTTAAAACGGTCGTAAGCCCATGACTACGGAAAAAAATATTTATAAATAATATATTACGCACAAACCAATATATAAAATAAAAATAAAAAAACATTTGTTATATTAAAACAAAAACATACCTGGATAAGAGAAACACATCCCGTAATTTGTGTTTCGTTCCACCTAGAATCTTTGCAAAGACTTTACATCACACTATCAAGGAGGGCGGTACCCCACGAGTACCTAGGTACCTCGTTTGTTTCCAGATCGAGACTGAGAGTCTTCAACCACTGCAAATAACAAGCATTTACCTTATTTCCTGAGAAATCGGGGAAAAATACGGTCCCAAGAGCGTGCAACAAGTAAGCTATAGTCGTATGTCTAGCTCTTTCTGCGTCTATCACGACCTCTCCATTAGCAGTCTTGCGGTTAGAATCTCCAAACGTATCCCTCATACGAACAAAATTAATCTTTCTTGCCATATTAACTGTTTTAGCCATTTCACCAGGTTGATTAAATTCCCTTTTAGCTCTAGCTTGGGCTCCATACCCTATCTCAAACTCTTCTTCCGCTTCATCTTTGCCCCACCCAAGATACAAAGTTGATCAAAAGGCATAGAATTTTTGAAACCCTCAAACGCAACCTTTCCTTCCAAAACAAGACCAGTGATTTTCTTTGCATCATACGGAGTGATAGTCATCTCGCCGAATGGGAGATGAAAAGTCATAGTTTCGGGCAAGAATATTTCTCAAAAACCACAAATTATCACAACATCATATGTCTTTTGCAAAGCCTCGATTCCTGACCATAACCCCGAAGCTTTTACCAAAGATGCCACATCTGGATGCTCATTGTCCAACGGCCAAAACCTCCCTTGTTGGTGCTTTAGTTTAGGGACCGCTTTATCCGGGAACTAAAAAAAAAAAATGGTTGTTATAATAAATAATCCATAATAAAATGAAAATAACATATATGTAATTTGATTTATTACCTTTGTGCCACAAAATCTAGAAGCCTATGAAGACGGGTAACCAATCAAGACGGAACGATCTCTTGGCGCACCCCATGGTCTCCCATTCTTCTTGGGAGGTAAAGTCACCATAGCATCAATGATTTGTCTTGCCGTTTCTTTTGGTGGATACTTATTCTTTCCCTCCTTCTCGTCCTCCTCAACTATGGATTTACCTTTATTAATAGCAGCACCACTAGAAGTGCCAACTTCAGTTCCTCCAGTAACAACAAGTACACCTTCATTTCCTCCACCAACTCCAACTTCACTTCCTTTAGTAACAACAACTCCAACTTCACTTCTTTCACCAACTCCAACTTCAGTTCCTCCACCAACTCTATCTTCAGTTCCTCCAGTAACACCAACTCCAACCTCACTTCCTCCACCAACTCCAACTTCATTTCCTCCACCTTTGGAAAATACAACTTGACTACCTAAAGCAGTTCCAGCTCTAACTACATCACCTCCAACTTCACTTTCTCTACCAGTCACAACTCCCCTTGCATTCCTTGCGTTTGCACCCAATGGTTCTGTGTGACGAGGTTGGGGAGTCTGTTCACTACGAGGTGTTACTTCTTGTGATATTTTCTTCTTCTTTTCTTTTGCTCTATTAAAAGACAAAGAAGGCCAAAAATCAAAAGTAGATAATAAAAAACGGCCGGGAAATTTTGACATAACCAAGCCATGACACAGAAAACGTCTAGGAAAAATAGATCGTCCCAGAAGCAAGCAAAATTACGGATGGGAAATTAAGTAATCGACCTAGACGTAAACCAAAAAAACATCTAGGTATTGATGGTGGTTTTTAGTTCAGGGCTAAATTTATGAAACCTAGCATTTAATGTGCCGTCACTCTACAAAGAAACGGAGCCATGTAAAAGTGATGAGTGTCCAACCTCTCCACTGACGCATTTATTGAGCAACTCAATATATTCATATGAAATTTATCCAGACTGGTGCATGTAGCAACAATCCCAGATACTCTGTAAATTTCGGCACCCTGCTTGTATTATTCAAATAATATAAGTTTCTTTGAATACTTTCTGTGCTATGTTCCCCGGCCGAACCCGTAATATTAATATGGCATGACAATTTGCGTTCACTCGCAGCAGAGTAGCACGAATTTCCAATTATCAAGGTGTTGATGGTGGATTTTAGTTCAGGGATAAAATTTTAAAACTAATTTTAACATGTTAACATCCTACAGAGGATGAAGCTATTTGATAAGTGATGAGTACCTCTTCTCTTTATTAATTCACCTAGAATGGAGCATGTAGCAAAAATCCCAAATATTCTGTGAATTAAACACACAAAATTCATCCGGGATGGAGCATGTAGCAACAATCCCAAATACCCTGTGAATTTTTAGCATTATTAATTAATGCATGAATTGCCTTGTATTTCCTGTGATATTCTCAACATGACTCTCATTATTGATGCGGCATGATGATTGATTGTTGCTCTCAGCAGAGTAACATGAATATCCAAGTGCCAATAGTGAAGTATGCACGAAATACCCGTACATGCTACATCTCTCAGTGTGTTATATTAGCCCGATTGAGCATATTTAATTTCCTAAGGGAAATCTGGACTGTCCATATCAGTCTCAAAAACGATCAAGCTATCACCGCAGTAACCACCAGCGGGCCCATTTATGCCCTGGCAGGTCGAACACATGATATGCCCCCAAACAGCCATTGAACGCCATCCTGAAGTAGGATGATTAAGCTGTTATGGAGCATCTTGGAAGAGCTCGTATGAGCAAGACTGCCAATGACTGTCTCAAAACAGATCATGATCGTCCAACTTCACCGGCCTAATTGGACGGCATGGATCGTCCGGTAGCTGATCGATCAGGTGTTGTCATGCACTCTGGCGGACCCACTCTTTACTTACCTAATCGACTTTCTCATAGCCTAGTCATAGAGCAGCCAACGCTTGCTCAAAGTATGATTGGCGTGATGCTTTAAAAAGGTCGCGAAATTCCATTAGTGTCTTAAATTGATCACAATCATCCAACTTGGCCGGCATGTTTGGATGGCTTAGATCAAGCCTACGACCGTGGGAAAGGTACCAACATGTTCACCGCCGGACCAACGTGGGTCCCATATAATCTTCCCCTCCAAAAGGGAGCATGACTTGCCAAACTATTTGGTGGAAGTCATGTGTGCGTGACTGTTTTGAAACCCTAATTAGGGTTTGCGGCGCTGCATAACTGTCGCATTTCGATCACAATCATCCATCTTCGCATGCTTAGATGAAGGGTGTAGATATAGACTTAAAATATCTCAAGCATGTCAATATGATCACTGTGGGCCTACCTATATGTATGACTGATCGGCCTAGGCCAACCATGATTGAACGTCTCGAAATGTGTGCCCAAAATAGGTATATTGCGCAGCTTCCAAATCCTTTGCGGCAATGGATTTCTGCTGCAAATCGATGTCAACCACTCCTTTTTGCCCGTCAAATTGAGTGGCATAGATCACACCTTCATGAGACAAAGAGGTACATACATGTACACCGGCAAGCCGTCTACACGCATGCCCAGTCGGTCTCGCCAAAAACGTCTCCCATGCTTGGTTTCGGTCAAGATGAAGAGTGATGCTTGTGCACCTCTTCAAAACCCTAAAACTCCATCAACGGTCGCAGATGAGCGCCATAGATCATCTCGTCCGTCCAACTCTACCAGCTTGGTTAGGCAGCCTAGGCTAGGAGTTAATTGGCCAATAAGGTGTCGTGATGATTACCATCTGTCACTCTACAACATGGAGTAATCGGCCAAGGGAGGGATTGCCTATGTATCCTCCAAACGATCATTCAAAGATGGTTAGACATGCATCTATTTTAAGACACTTAATCCATGACTTACTCTGTTAAGTTTTAAAACAGCGACGCTTTATGCATATTAAATATATTCGATGCATTACATGCATAGAGTATACACGATATTTCTTGAATATCAATTTCCTAAATAACTCATTTATTTAACCTAGCACTGTATGATACTTCATGTGGGTTCCAAGGTTCATACTCGAGACATCAAACATGTCACAAACTAGGGGATACTTACTGGGGTATTAGTCTGGTGGTTTACAGCGTGCAGCGTGCAACGCGCCATCACAAGAACATGTTAAAAAGCATGGACGGTTAGCGATGATGGGATAAGTGGGCTAAGACGTGATCATGCAATCACCCATACGACCCCACTACTCCATCACTCAAATTCCTCCACTTCCTACGAGATGAGGGTTTGCGCTCTATGGCTTGTATAAATAGGTTTTTTGCCTATTTCCAAACAAGACAAACCAGACACATAAAAAGTCTAAGTGTTGTCATCAGTATCCAGAAACCACCATTTTGATACAAGTCATAAACAACCGACACCTTCACAATCTCAACACCTTTTTTGCTTCCCTCCCTAAGATCAACCCCATCTCCTTCACTTTATGACCGAAGAAAGTCTGGAATGGCCATTTCTTGGTTTAGGCTAGAATTGTATAGATTGATCTCTCGAATCAAAATCACTCCCATTCAGTGCATTTGTTTAGGGTTTAGATTCATTTCTTATCCACACACCCAAAATTACCAAAACCAGCAGAAATAGTTTTTACCCATAAACAACTGGCGACCACAGTGAGAGGTTAATCTCTTGGTTACAATATTAATTTCTAATTTCCAATTTTATTTTTCAATACCCGATTCAATTTCGAAGGGGTAGATCTTAAATCCATTTCAATCATTAACCTATTCATTTTTTTTAATCACTAAGTCCAGCTTCTATCTTATGATGTATCCTCACCAGCCAAATTATTCGTAGGCCATTAATCCAAACCTCATGGAAAGCGTGGCCAGAATGCTAGAATATGTACTGGAAAACCAAGCTATCACCGCCAGAAGGAAGAGTGAGATGCTCCATCTTTTAAATGATATATCATTTCAATTACAAGAAGGCTTGACAGGAGTTTACCCAGGCAGTACCGCAAACGACGACGCAATTGAGTCTTTATCTAAGAATTGTGTATTTACCAGCAATGATGCATAAAGGACACGTGACCGCACCAGGTGTCCAAGGGGAGACGAGCAGCATGGCCTAGCTAACGACGGATATACAAAGAAATTCCACGAAGGAAAGAATTTATCAGGAATGTCGCAGCCTTTATCGGATAAAGGAAAGGAACCAGCTTATGAAACCTTGCTGGAAGATTTGTATCTCAAAACCCTTGATGAAGTACAGAAAGCAGTCCAATCCGCCGCGACTTTTCATCCAAACGAAGAACTGCCTGAAGAAGGAGAAATCAGCCAATAGTCACATGAATACAGAGGCTAGGAATACTCGACTCAGCCACATGACAATGATGCTCTCGTTCATACGAGGCCCTCGAGAGCGGCTACGTCCTAGCAGAGATGACCCACCAAATGGGAAGCATATATGTTGACACACGCTTGCGCTCCGGCTCCGAAACGTTCTTCATATCAAGGTCAACAAGAGATATCACAGCAACATCCGTCAATGCAAGAAAATCCTGGCTAAAGATACCCATACTTCCTATTCTCGATGAAGAAAGTCTTAGAATTATTGGAGGTATGGTTACAAGATGCAGAAGTCCAACTACCTCATGTATGGAGACAATCGACTAATCAGGAGATGATAGATCCGAGATATTATCACTATAACCGTTTTCTTCACCACCCTACCAGTGAACGCAATGCCCTGAAGCGCATTGTCCAAAAAAACTTAGTTCAGAAGATTTGCCTCTTGTCTCCAAAGATTAGCGCGTACAATTTCTCGAGGTAAGCGCTAAAGAAGATCCAATTTCATGCAGATGGAATTTTGAAGAACAAGTAAGTTTTATTAAACAAATTTGCGGAGAGATAGTTTTAGAACCCATTATGGACTTCATGCCCCACTAAGAAAGAGATACAATGATGCAAACCACAGTAAACATCATGTTTTGTTTTCCCCTCAGACATGTTCCTTTTCACACGATACTTGCAACTTTACGTGTCATGAATAATATCGTCAGAATAGTCACGTTATTTAACAAAACTATCTCAAAATATACCAATCCAAAATTAAATCACCTATCAGTTCAATACCTGAAACCAAACCGTGAAAATAATTCCTCACGTCACTCAAAGATACCTAAGAATAAAAGAAATACATGAATTATTCAAGGGAAGTCGTCCGGCAACAACTTAGTTTTTTTGGCAAAAGCATCTTTCATGTTTTGGAGAGCAGCCTGCTTCAGCTTTAACTCCTGACAATTATTCAACTTCTGCTTCTTGATGAGTAATGAGGTCCATAGATGGGACATCGACCATTTCTCCTTGCGGCTTCTGGATTTAAGTGAATCCTTCACAGAACCAGGAGGCGTTAAACTCATATTGCACGAACACGTCTCGGTGGAACTCCCAGTTTTCAACTACCTCTTCAAAAACGGTGCGCCCAGTCACGATGCTCATGATGTAGATGGAAGATAAGGCTTCTTCAACATATTTAACTAATGCGAAGCGAATTTTAAGCTTCTTGGAGGTGGCGATGTGACCTTGCTTCTTCCATATCTTGGTATATAACTCTTCGTACTTGGACGTCACGTTTAATCCTCCAACCAGTACATGGCCCGAATAGGGAACGTCGAAAGGAAGCTCGAAGACAACTTTAGGAGCAACGGGTTGCATCACCAACACTTCGTCAGTCACAGGAGATTCTTTAGGAGAACCCACCGTGATTGCCTTATCAGTTGTAGGGAATTGTTCAATTGCAGATTCTTCAGAAGGAGCCACCCCAATGACCATGTATGTTTTTTTTATTGCATTCCTCACGATATTCGTCTCACCCAGAAGATTAATTTCCGCCACGGTCTCATCAACAATCTCATTGAAGTCACCACTCTGAGAGACGTTTCCTTCGTTATCGGTCAAGCTTGCACCATCTTTGTCATTGTCTTGAAGAGGATCAGTATCACCAAACTTCTCGTTATGAAGATCAGTATTGCCAGACTTCTCGTTATGAATACGTGCCAATCTTATGAAAACATTTTCTTTCGGGATCCCCTGATTTAAAAAAAAAACACAAGAATTACCTTTAGTAAGGATTACACCAGAGGAATTGAATTAGGAATCTACAAAAAGGGATTTAGAAAACCTTCATATTAAAATAATTGAGGACCACGGGACCGCATTCTTGCTTCTTGGCCTGGGGACTGCAGCCAATGGCATCAACCCTGGTTCGTTTACCTGGAAGCGGCTTTAATCGTTTGAATTGCTTCAAGGTATCGGCGGGTGGATCGTCGCGACGGATTGTCACAGCTTCTTTAGAAAATGTTTGGAAGGATAACAACTGACCTATCCAAAATTCCTTATACTTGGAAGTTATTGTCGGCCTTTTTTCGATGGACAGAAAAGGAAAACTCAGCTTTGATGTAAAGATGTCAGCATTAACGATAGATGGAATAAGATCCTTTTAAGGAGCTGGTGGACGACGGATTGGAACACCCTGGTTAAATCCCATTTTGCGTGCGGCTCTGTCAATATTATAGGGAACAACACTAAGGACTTTGTCAAAGATAGATGGTATGTATCCTGACATACAGCTTCGCAGAAAGATGGCTTCTCCAGGACTCATGGGTTTCCCTGCAGATAACACAATGCCAGAAGCGGTGGTAGAAGTTTCTGGCTGAACCACAAAAGGATGGACCGGTCCCCACGGGCGAAAATATATGGCATACACATTATCAAGAAAGTCGACAAGTCTTGAACTGAGTTTTGGACGTCTATTCTGCAAACGGAGTATTCTCGAACCGCCGTACAAACTGGGAAGCGAAGTTTCAGGAGCAGGAGCGTAACCCTTGAAGCGTTCCCATAGACATTCCTGAAAAAAAAAAGTGATGTGGATATATGACTCCACCTTCTTATACCCGTTGGAAGCATACATTTCTTCCGTCAAAGCATCCAAGTGACAATACAACGATCCGAGGAATAAAGAGCCCAGAGGGAGAACCACGCCTTTCGCCAACTTTATAGCATATACGACGAGATCGCTTCTTATAGTATTCTTTCCATATCCATCATCGAAGATGTCCCTGGACAGCCATAAAGATATGAATGCAACTACACTGGGATCGTTACTCAAAGCTTGACCCGGCCTTGGTGTTTTGGAAGACCATTCAGATACCCACCAAGTGTAAAAACACTTTGTGTTCTTGTTTTATTTCTCGTACTCACCCACCTTCTGAAGTATGGCGTCGTGGACAACTTTTTCTTCGGTAGATAGCTCATATTGAATATTTCCAACAAAAGGGTGGTTCATCAACACGGAAACGCTTTCCAAGGTGATAGTCATTTCTCCCCACCTACATACAGCTGTATGCGTAGAGGGACGCCATTGGGAGATGATGGTGATTAATCCTGGGGCGTCTTTCTTAATTTGAAGAGTTGCAGACGCCATAACCACATCAATGATTTGCACCTTGGTCAAGTTATCTTTGATGTTCTCATTGCTCAACATGAACCTCATCCATCCTTCATAAGAGCTCAGCGGAGTTTGACAAACCTTAAAGTCGATAGGAGAATGAGGATACTCCTTCTTCTGAAGATAAAACCTCATCACGTACGCTAGAGAAGATGATGGAGCATCCTCTTCATTTTCCGATCCTGTAAGCAAGACTATTTTATGGCCAGGATATTTTCTAGTATTTAGAAAAGGCACAGTAAATAGCTCATCATCTATATTCGGCATGTCTTTGGAGTTGTCAACACCTCCTGATTTGGCAGTAGTATTATCCTCAGATGACACTTTAACAGGATCCCCTTTGTTCGTTTTCAAACAAATAAAATGAGATAAAATGGAAAAAGGATCGGTGCATCAATCACGTAAGGGTGTTAATGGGTTTGAGGCAAGCATAACTAGGTCGATCGGCAAGGCTAACACTCGAGTGGAACAAGCACGAAGCACGCTCTCGATCGAAGAAGGCATAACCCCATGGTCAGGAAAAAATGCATGCTCCCTTGATCGGGGGGAAGAACAGGCACGCAGAAGGTCTCACGACCAAGAAGGTACGGCAGGCCCACCTTCGATCAAGAAGGTGCGACAGAGTTGATGTTTTGTCGAAGCATACACGTGGTGGGTCCCATATTCGTTTAAGGTTGCATGCATGGTTTTTTTTCCTACGGGCGAGGGAGCGAGTTCATCCATGGAAATTGTGTTTACGGGATCTAAGCCAGGGTTTTCAAGTTATAACCTAAGGCTAGGTTTTGCATGCAAGCTGAAAAAAGGAACAAAAATATTATATTCATGGGATTCGTGGCTTGTTCTACTGAGAAATCCTAGCAATATCAACGGTTTTACTATCAATTCCGGCAGTGGAATTAATAGTAGTATATCTTCCAAAATAAGTTGCATCTAAGATGGATGATTTTTCGAAGAGCAAAGCGGTTTACCTAAGAATTAGGTTTCTACCAAAAAAAAGAAAAAACAATGGAGAATGGACGAAGCGCCTACCTATCATTGGTGAACAAGCAACAGCGGATGGTCAAACGGCGGCGAAGTCGGTGCGTCGGCGGCAGGCGGAAACGTCAACGGAATCTGGCAACGGCGGCGACAAAAGCTGCGGACGGGAGAAGCTGACCGAACAAAAAAAATATAAGAAAAGAAAAGGGGTCGGTTCCCTTTTATACACAAACAATTGAAGAATCCTGGTAGAAAAAGGATTCCCTTTTTAGTTCGAATGCCCAAGGAAGGAAACTGGTCCCACCAAAATCCCATGCTCGCGCGGCACGTACACATGGGCAATTACTAGCGGTCGATCAAAACTCCTCCGGGTAAGCTTCCTTATCTTATGTTCTTACATTGTATATGTCACCATCTAATGCCTACCCCACAATAGTATAACCATTATATGCTAGGCATGGGACTTAATGTTGATGGTGGATTTTAGTTCAGGGATAAAATTGTAAAACCAATTTTAACATGTTAACATCATGCAGAGGATGAAGCTGTTTGATAAGTGATGAGTACCTCTTCGCTTTATTAATTCACCTAGAATGGAGCATGTAGCAACAATCCCAAATATTTTGTGATTTAATGCTTTAAAAAAAATGTGAATTAAACACACAAAATTCATCCGGGATGGAGCATGTAGCAACAATCCCAAATACCTTGTGAATTTTTTGCATTATTAATTAATGCATGAATTTCCTTGTATTTCATGTGCTCTTCTCATTAAGACTCTCATTATTGGTGCGACATGATGACTGATTGTTTCTCTCAGCAGAGTAACATGAATATCCAAGTGCCAATAGTGAGGCATGCACGAAATACACGTACAGGCTACATCTCTCGGTGTGTTATATTAGCACGATTGAGCATATTTAATTTCCTAAGGGAAATCTGGACTGTCCATATCAGTCTCATAAATGATCACGGCCACACAAGTTGTCCGCATGATTTAACCAGCCTAGACGAGCCCTAACAGGAGCAGGCTATCACCGCATTGACCACCAGCGGGACTATTTATGCCTTGGCCGGTCGAACACATGATATGCCCCCAAACAACCATTGGATGTCATCCTAAAGTAGGATGGTTAAGCTGGTATGGAGTATCTTGGAAGAGCTCGTATGAGCAAGACTGCCAATGACAATCTCAAAACATATCACGGTCGTCCAACTTCACCGGCCTAGTTGGACGGCATGGATCGTCCGGTGATGTCATGCGCTCTGGCGGGCCCACTCTTTACTTACCTAACCGACTTTCTCATATCCTAGTCATAGAGCAGACAACGCTTGCTCAAAGTATGGCTGGTATGATGATTTAAAGGGTCGCGGAATTCCATTAGTGTCTTAAATTGATCACAACCATCCTAATTCCCCGGCATCTTTGGATGGCTTAAAACAAGACTATGACCGTGGGACGGGTACCAACATGTTCACCGCCGGCCCAACGTGGGTCCTATATAATTAGCCCCTCCAAAAAGGGAGCATGACTTGCCAAAATTTTTGGTGGAAGTCATGTGTGCGTGACTGTTTTGAAACCCTAATTAGGGTTTGCGGCGCTGCATAACTGTCGCAGTTCGATCACGACCATCCATCTTCGCAAGCGTAGATGAATGGTGTAGATATAGACTTAAAAGGTCCCAAGTATGTCAACATGATCACTGTGGGCCCACCTATATATATGACTGATCGGCCTAGGCCAACCATGGCCGAACGTCTCGAAATGCGTGCCCAAAATAGGCATGTCGCGCAGCTTCCAAATCCTTTGCAGCAATGGATTTCTATTGAAAAACGATCTCAACCACTCCTATTTGCCGGTCAAATTGAGTGTCCTAGATCGCACCTTCTTGAGACGAAGAGGTACAGATATGTACACCGGAAATCCGTCTACAGGCATGCCCAGTCGGTCTCTCCAAAAACGTCTCCCATGCTTGGTTTCGGTTAAGCTGAAGAGTGATGCTTGCGCACCTCTTCAAAACCCTAAAAATCCATCAATGGTCGCAGATGAGCGTCATAGATCATCTCGTCCATCCATCTCTACCAGCTTGGTTAGGCAGCCCATGCTAGGAGTTAATTGGTTAATAAGGTGTCGTGGTGATTACCATCCGTCACTCTACCACATGGAGTGATCGTCTAAGGGAGGGCTTGCTTGTGCAGCCACCAAACATGCATTCGAAGATGTCTAGACATGCATCTGTTTTTAGACACTTAATCCGTGACTTACTCCGTTAAGCTTTAAAACAGCGATGATTTATGCATATTAAATATATTGATGCATTACATGCATATAGTATACACGATATTTCTTGAATATCGATTTCCTAAATAACTCAGTTATTTAACCTAGCATTGTATGCTACTTCCTTTGGGTCCCACGATCCTCACTCGAGACATTAAACATGTCACAAACTGGGGGATACTTATTGGGGTATTGGTCTGGCGGTTTACAACGTGCAGCGTGCAACGCGCCATCACAAAAAATGTGTTAGGAAGCATGGACGATTAGCGATGATGGGAGAAGTGGGCTAAGACGTGATCATGTAATCACCCACACGACCCCACTACTCCATCACTCAACTTCCTCCACTTCCTACGAGATGAGGGTTTGCGCTCTATGGCTTGTATAAATAGGTAATTTGCCTATTTCCAAACAAGACGAACTAGGCACAGAAAAAGTCCAAGTGTTGTCATCAGTATCCCGAAACCTCCATTCTGATACAAGTCATAAACAGCCGACACCTTCAAAATCTCAACACCTTCTTTGCTTCCCTCCCTAAGATCAACCCCATCTCCTTCACTTTGTAACCGAAGCAAGTCTGGAACGGTAATTTCTTGGTTTAGGCCAGAATTGTATAGATTGATCTATCGAATCAAAAATACTTCGTGCAGTGCATTTTTTTAGGGTTTAGATTCATTTCTTATCCACACACCCAAATTACCAAAACTAGAAAAAATAGTTCTTACTCATAAACACAAGGTTAAGGTCCTTGCATAAAAGTACTCAATCGGAAAGCATACTTCTCTCTATCAATAAACTTAAAGAACTCTATGTCAACACACATAATTCAATCAATTTTGTGATAGTTCACAAGATTCAAATATTAACCTGATTTGGGAAAATTAGGGTTTTTCTCCTTGCGCAGTATATTAGACCCCGTTGGTCGAAACCAAGCTTAGGAAAACTAGGCAATTAATCCACCATGGATTAGTAGGTGCAAAATCCTACCCAAAATCAGAAAGCAAAGAATAAAAGGAGTCGTGAAATAGGAGCATCAATAAAGGGAGGTGTGGCCATGCCATAGGCCATCCGGTGCCACTGGCAAGTGGCCACACCCTATTTTGCCCGACCTGCCACTGTTTCCTGTCGACCAATCAGGTCGCCTTAAAACTGCCACACGCACATGAGTTGTGTCTTGGTCCGTACTTGCCGACCATATTTCCCGTTGACCAATCAGGTCGCTTTAAATCCGCCATGCACGGTGGAAATGTGGCCACGCCCGTGCTTGGCAAGCCCTTCTTTTATATTGACCAATCAAGTCGCTTTAAACCTGCCACAGTGTTAAAATGGGCAAATTGCGCCAGATGGTCACAAATCCAATTGTCTTTCCAAAAACCGCGCCGACATGCCAATGGCATGCCAAATGTACCATTCCGCTCTGCATGCTAATGGCATACCAAACATGTCATGCCGCGTCAATGTACTAAACGTGCATGCAAAACATGCCAAATGTGCCACTTTGACCACAACAACTTGCCGAATGTGCCAACGTGCCATAAATAGCGCGCCTACGTGCTAACCCACCTTTTTATTTGTGGCCAATGCCATAACGGACTCCAATTAGGGTATCCTAATCATAAACACGACCTTGCTTTAGTGGAGTTAGTCGAAACCCTAATTTCCAGTCGTGGCCCAAATTACGCCACTTCGGGCCCCACAACATGCCACTAGCCATGTGGAACCCAGGAAACCCTAAAAGTGGCTCCATGATATGGCCACTGTAGGATCAGAATATCGCAACAACAACACCCTTGCGAAGTCATCATCATTAATACATTGTGAAGCCGTCGCAGACTAACTACAAAAATGACGTAATAGATGACGACAGCTTAAACACGAGAAAGATGTGAAGACCTAGCGATATTTAAGAATGTTGCGAACTTAACACTTGATTGCTCGCTAGAATATCGCAAGCCAGATCCTAAAATAAAGGATAAATTAGCTGTCATCCACTATGTAATACCCTATATAAAGATTTGAATAGGCGTAAGGAAAAGAGAGATCAATTTTGGAGTGTTAAGAAAGTTTTGAGGGGAGAGAAAGTCCAAAACAGTGTTGTATTCTTGATTTTATTTCCTTATTGTAACATTTCTGGAATCTATTAATAAAAAGTGTAGTTTTTGATCATAAAGATGTGTTGATTATTATGAATTCTTGTGATGGATGTATTGCAGGATTTCCTGCAACTACATAATGGCGCTAGAAACAAGGATGATGTGGTTTTAGCCTGAAGATTGATATTATGATTTTAAAGAATATGGAGTAGCTGGTGAAGAGTTTAATATAATTTTTAATAATTCATTGAGATTGAAGAGATGGCTAGAAGAAGAAATACTTCAAGACAACCAACAACTGTTAAAAGGAGTAAGAGGCTTGCTGGAGAAATGAGAAATGAAATTGAGGAATCTTCAAGAATGAACGAAAGAAACAATGGAGAAAATTAAATTCAACAACCAATTCAGTGTACACTAGCACAAAATAGAACTATATATTATGACAGAGTGAGTGTACACACTTGGCGGTCAGATTCGGCAGAAGAAGCAGAAGAAGAATAGTAATTAAGAAATTATAGACGAGAAGGGAAAAACTGAGAAGCGGTTGGATGAGTAATTCATGAAAATGGAGAGATTGAAGCACTAGAGGCAAAGGATACATGAAGAATGGAGATTACAAGGGGAAGAATGTGCAAATCTGACAAGGCAAAATCATGAATTAAGGATGGAAAACATGAGACTACAGAATAGGAGGTCAAGAAGTACTACAAGATCAAGTTCAAGATCAATTAGAGGAGAAATGAGGCGAAATTCACCTGTAGTAAGTATTAATGGATATATTCCAGAGGAATTAAAAAATCTGGATGAAGAACGTCGTGAAAGAAGAGAAATGATTAAAGATCGTTACATTCCACATGGAGAAATTCCCCAAAATGAACAAGATAATGGGAATCATGGGAATAGGCAACGTCAGGAACGAAATAATCAAGATGGTGAAGAAAATCAAGAAGAAGGAAGAAGAACATTACATGGGAGAGAAATTCAAAGAAATCAACAAGTGATTGAAGATAAAATTGAGAGACATTATGATGTTGAAGTACGTCTAGCGTGCGAAAGGGAAAGACTGAGAGCATAAATGGAGGAAAGAGAGCTCCAAGAGGCAATACGTCAGAACAATCATGATAATCGAGAAAGAAGACGCGAACACAGTCGTAATAATGTTAATATCAATGAATAATATGATAGAGTACAAAGGAGAGCTGAAAGGCAGCAAAGAGAATTGAGGAGGAATGAACAAAATCGCAGAGGAGAAAATGTGAGGTATAATCATGTGTGAATTCATGAAAAAGATGAAAGAGGAGATCGCAAGGAAAGACAAGAAGAAGATGGTGAAGAGGAAAATCAAAATTTTGCAAGACAAAATAGGCAAGAACGCAGGAGAAGAGAAGTAGAATTAAAAAGACCAATGGAATCAACACCTGGTATAAGTGAACAAATCTTAAGAGAATTGGTGGAGATAAGAGGAATGCTAAATAACAGAAGAGATGGAGGCAGGAGACAATTAGACGAAGCCATAGAAGAAGCTACGAAAACTTCATTCACACAAGAAGTGCAATTGAGAAGAATACCCCCAAAGCACAATCTGCCTGCATTAACTATTATATTTAACGGAACAACTTGTGCAATTCAACACATCAAAGTGTATGTGAGATGTATGCTACAGTGGGAAAACCATGATACTGTATTGTGCAAGTATTTCACATCTAGATTAATAGGAGAGGCATTGAAATGGTATGAGGGTTTACCAAAGAATACTATAACATCTTTTAATCATTTGCAGACTACGTTCTTAGGGGCGTATATAAGTAATAATTCTTCGCGACCTGGCATTGAAAATGTATTTGGGTTAAAACAAAGAGTTGGAGAAAGCTTGAAGCATTTAACCATGAGGTGAAAGATAATGTGTAGTGATATGACTGGACGAGTAGATGAGAGATACCTCATTTTATCATTCATTAACGCAATGTTCGCAATCAATATGATGTATATTCAAATTTTTAGAATCAAGAATACAATCACGATCACTGAGTTGCGAGAGCTGCAGGAGAAGTATATTGATCTTGAAGAAAACAAAATGAGATGGAATCATACCCAGTTGCGAATACAAGTTCAAAAGCAGCGAACGCAAGATTGTTACCCAAGTTGATAAACACATTGGCGAGCACTTCGCAAGGACAACAAGAGAGGATAATGAAAAATAGTCAGCAGAAAATAGTAGCTATGGGAAGTCGTGACCAAGAAGAATTCGAGAGAGAAATAAACTTCTATAGCCGAGGTGGAAACAACAAAATTCAAAGACTTGATTAACCACAAGAAACTTATGGAGGTCAGAGGCAAAATCATCATAGGGGACAGGGAAGTCATAAGATAATATGGGAAGAAATCAAAATGCCACCTTTAAATGCTAGTGTGGAGAAAATATAGGAAGCTATAATCTTGATGGAAAACATACCAGCACCATGGAACATGGGGAATGAACCACCTCCAAACCACAAAAGTCATGAATTTTGTTCTTATCACTATTTCCATGGGCATTCGACAAATGATTGCAGAAATATAAAGAGAATCATCCTCATAATGATTGATCAGGGAAAGCTAAATTATTTTCTAATAGGGAAATCACAATCTCAACCATTACCACCTCCACCAGAAATTCGCAGAGCTAATACAACATAGGAATGAGAAACATTTGTAATAGAAGTTGGAGCGAAGGCAAAAAATATGTTATGTAACTCTATTGTTCACTCGTACAAAACTATTGAGGACTTTCATGATAAGGTTATGAGCAGAGTTTTCGCAAGTGATGCTGATGGGAGAGAAATAATGAATATTGCGAAGACTTCGCCGTTGAAAGAATGGCAAAAGCAAACCATCTCTTTCACTGCAGAATAAGTAAGTGAGGCTGGCGAAATGCATGAATACCCATTGGTGGTAAGACTAGAGATCAACCCTAGACCAAGAGATGATGAAGATGATGAAGCGGAGGATTCATGGGCAATCAATAGAGTTTTAATTGACACTGGGAGTTCCGTGGACATCCTGTTCTATCATGCATATAAAACTATAGGATGGAAAGATGAAGATTTAATACCCTCAACCTATAAAATATATGGCTTTAACGGTACTGCAAATAATCCAAAAGGAGAGGTTGCTATGCGAACTCCATTGAAATGAATATCTTCTGAAGTTCTATTCTGTGTTGTCGGTGTTGATTCTCTATATAATGCTTTGATTGGCAGACCTTGGTTACATGGGATTCTAGGCATAGCGTCAACATTTCATAAATGCATCAAATTCCCTCATCCAAGTGGAATTGACATTATAAAAGGAGATTGGATTGAAGGAAAAAAATGTTATGAAATTGATATAAAATCATGTGAAGAACGAACTGCGAAGAAGGAGAATTGGAAATATAACGTCAAAGAAAGACAAAGAAGTGGGAGATTAATGGTAGATGCAATAGAGCAGGGAGAAGAAGAAATTATGCGAAGCCAATGCTTGCTGAAAATAAGAAGTGGCAAAAATCTCGCAGAAGGTAAGAAAGTTACAAAAAACAACAACAATGCAGAGGCAGAAAGCAAAGGTAAAAAATTTAAACTGTGAAATGGGGAAAAAAAAAAGAGATATGTATGGCTGATTCGTTGCAAAAAATTTCAAAAAAAAATATTTTACTTAATGACAAATATGAGATTGAGAAATTACAACAAAGCTGAAATGCAAAAGAAGAAATAGAATAATCATCAGAAAGGGGAGAACTTACTCTAGCGTACACCCCTGAGGGGTACATGAGATTGCGAAATCAAAAAATTTCAAGAGGAAAATGTAAGACCTAAAGTACGTCAAAGAAGGGGTACCTGTTACATAGCTCAGCGAAAAGGTTACACCGCCCCTGGAACCTGAGTCATGGAGATTTGGGGTCAATAAAGCCCATCCAGGAGAGGTACCTTAGATTTTCAACCTAAGCTTATGACTTTGGTTGGATGACTGAGGCTCTCTTCTAAGGAGTACTGCAGAATATGATCAAGGCGCTGAGGTACACGGTTGAGCCAAGAGTGTCTGGGGCGTCTGGAACGTACCTGGACATTCTTGGAAAGTCTTGACTATGATGTACTCGGCCTGAAGAAAACCCCACTTAGGGTGCAATCTCGTAACCATAAGACATATAGGAAAAAGGGATATAAGAGGCTGCGAAAACAACTGGTTGTTATTAAGACCGGATGGGAGGAGCCAACCTTGTATGGTAGAGGTACTTCTCCTTGAAGGGGCAACCAGGGGAGAGATAAGGGATGTACCCTCCATTAGGGAGCTGATAAGTGTCTTAAGATGCAAATGTCATAAGGCTTTTTACTCACGGGAGTATCAAGGCTTGTCATATTTGTGTGACAATCCTGAAGAGGCAATAATACAAGAGATAAAGATAAGACGAGGTTAATGGGTCATTACATGAAAGTGTAAGGACGTCCTGCGATTTCGTCGCAAGACGACAATGTCATGGGGCTTTATTTTCGAAAGAAAATTTAGGCATGTCATATTGTCACAACAAATATGACAAAAGAGAAAATTTAAGACAAGATCAATAGGTTTCTGCATGAGAGTGCAAAGACATCCTGCGATTTTGTCGCCATGACAAAAGGTGGCAAAATAAGACCTTTACTTAGGAAGGCAAAATAAGACCACATAAGAATGAAAAAACCAAGAATTATCTCTCAAAATACATGATTGCGAGATTATGAAGAGATATATGCGAAACTGAGGCATAAATTTACCAAAAGATTACGCAACAATATTAATATTCAAAAAAAAATTGCTTAATCTTTCATTTGAATGCAAATAACAAAGGCAAGTATAGGAATGCATAGAATGAGGAAATGTTATTTGTCTCCATGTCAAAGATTTACACGAGCAGAAGGACGCAAAAGAGATAAAATTTATATTGGAAGATGGCGAAATTTGCAGTAATAGATTACAAGAACAAAAGATCAAAGAACAAATATACAGATATTACAAAAAGTTGAAGAAAGATGCCAAAATTATTTCTTATTTGATTCTTCATCATCTTCACCAGATTTTTCTTCTTCGTCATCATCAGATTCTTCTTCTTCATCTTCATCAGATTCTTTTTCGCTAGTATCACTATCAGAGATGACCAGATCAGGAACGTTCTTTGGAATTTCTTCCGAGAGGCAGGGATATGTGGAATTAAGAATGTTATTATCATCACAAACCATCTTAATAGTTTGATTGTGGAAAAGAATAACACCATTCTTAAAATTCGCAACAGTAATCCTTAACTGATTCTTCAATCTCGAACACTTATCATTGCGAGAAAAAAGATTCTTTGCGAGCTGCTCTTTTTCATCCTCAAGTTCTTCAATTCTTTTGTGAAATATTTCTTCAGCCTCCGCGAACATATAACAATGAGTCAATAACTTGATGAAAATTTACGAAAAATAGATGATTAAATAAGAAAGAACAGTTAACAACCTTCTCTGTCAGAAATCATATATCTTACCAAGGCTGTGTGATCAGTGCAGGGACTAACGTCTACACCTAGACTATTTCTGGCGTCATCTAAATTTTTTGCAGCCCATGCAAATTCATCATCATTAGTTATGAGAAGACGGGAACGAATTTGACTCTCTTTCTCGCTAAGCACATCATTTTTGCATTTAAGTTCATCTCGTTCAATTTGAACCCCAAGAAGAGTTTCATGAAATTTCGCTAAGGCTTGAGCGCCTTGGTTAGCAATGCGATCTTTATCATCTATGAGATCACTGTTCTTGGTCCTTAAAGTATTGATTTCCTCTTTAGAGCTATGGTAAAAACGCTTAAATTTGTTGGCTAAACCCAAACTGGATCTATGGTCAATTTCTAAGAGGCAAAGTTTGGATCTGAGTTCATTTATGAAAAGAGATTTAATTTTATCATTGGAAAAACTATTTAAAGAATTATTAAGATGCTTGAGAAGGGTATTATCATATATAGGGTCGGGAAAAGAATGAAGGAGTGTAGCTTCATCAGAAAGACCATAAATTTCTGCAAAAATGGTTGATCAAATAAGATAAAACAATGGGATAAAGGAATCAAGGGGAAGAAGGAAAAGTTCATACCATAGAGTTGTTGATTTGCATTCTGAAGGCTAGAAATTTTATTCTCCGGAACAGCAGTTTCGGATTCTAATTGTTTATTCTTCTCGCGAAGATTGACAGCCTCAACTTCCAATTCTTCATTCTTTTTGCGAAGCTGGAGATTTTTCTTCTCAAAATTCCCACATCTCCTAACTAAGTCAGAATTGACCGCGTAGGAAGCTTTTCCAGCCTGCGAAAGAATAAGGCAAATTTTCAAAATAAACTACAATTTCAAATCAAAAAGTAAAAGAAGAAAAATATAAGTATGAAAATTTACCAAGCTATTAAGCGAATGTAAGAAACTTGGGGATACAAATCTGGAAACTCCGCGAAGAGACTCATTATTCTCTAAGAGGGGGGCATCACATATATCATCTATGGACTTGCAGGCATTAGTTAGAGGAGTATCACCAATTCCTTGAATATAATCAGAGAAGATGTTGGATAGTTGTGCCATTGAAGATTCATAAGAGACACCTTCTTTTGCGAATAAAGCATCGTCATCTGTACTCTCATCAGAATGGGATCTTGAGGGAGAAGGAGAGCGAATCTTTATTTTCTTTGAAGATGAGGCAACAGATCTCTCCTTGCTAAGAGCACTTTTACCTTTGCATTAGGTCTTCGCAGCTTTAGATCTTTCCTCTTCAACAACTACAACACCAATCTTCGCACACGAATGAAGATAAGAAACATAAGCAACAATATTGTTAAAAATAATAAAACAAAGTATTTCTTACTTTATCCGTGATCGGACGAAGTGCTGCTAGGGTGCTTGATTTGCTAGTTCTTTTGTAGCTTCTTCTTAATTTGTCAATCTGAAATTTTCGCAAGATTAATAAATATGGAGAAAGGTGAAGACAATAAACTGAATGAACAAACGTACCTCCTTCTCTTTCTAAGGCTAATTAAATACCCAAGGTTGGTAAGTAGCGAGATTTGCAGGAAGAACGTTTGAACCAGAAATATAAGGACCCCTCAGAATCAGTGGAAAGACACACCATTTCTCATCTTTAGATTGGTGAGGAATGTTATTCTTGCCAGAATTCCAATCAATGGCATGCATAAGTTTTTTATCGTCGTCAATATTTTTTTTCCTCTTCAAGCGAATACCCCAGCGAGTTTTGACATTCTTCATAGGTATTAATTCATAATTTTCAAAGAAGCTCTCTGCGGTGTATTTTTCAGTGAGAATTTCTAGATCCTTAAATTGATATATTGCTCGCGAGAACTTCGCATGGGAGAGTATCTCATAAAATAAAGGAAGGTAAGGATCATAAAGAGGGATAGGAAGGCCAGCGAGAATTTTACTAAGTGAAACTATGATTTCTTTATCATCATAATGATGATCATAAAATAGTTTAGCAGAAAGAATGGAGGTAGCTTCTTGATTGGGAATGTGGATAGTGTAAAACCTCTCTCTTTGAGAAGTTTCTGAATTCCCTCAAAAGAAGTTTTAGCTTTGTGACTGCTTGGAGGCATATCTAAGTATGGGAATGAAGGAATGAAGATCAAAAGAAAAAGAAGGATGAAAATTTACAGCAGCAGAAGCGGAATTTACGGAGAAACAGTAAAATTGCAGAGAAGAATAGAAGAAAGTGAAAAGAGAAAAAGAGAAGAATAAGAAGAATATATATAGAGAGAGAGAAGAGTTCTCGAGAAAATAAACTCATTAATGCGAAGAGTGGACGTGCACGGTTGAGAATGACGGTTGAAAAGGACGTGTCGAGAAATGAATGGAAGAGAAATACGTGTAATAAATACTGCGTAAGATACAGAATCATGTCAGTACAGAAGAATATGACATTGCGAACAGTCGCGACATTTTGGAAATACAGTTTCTCATGACATTCTCCCCTTCGCAGAGAAGACATGAGAAGAGGAAAGATATAGGATCAGAATATAGCAATAACAACACCCTTGTGAAGTCATCATCATTAATATATTACGAAGCCGTCGCAGACTAACTACATAAATGATGTAACAGATGACGACAGCTTAAACACGAGAAAGATGTGAAGAACTAGCGATATTTAAGAATGTTGCGAACTTAACACTTGATTGCTAGCGAGAATATCGCGAGCCAGATCCTAAAATAAAGAACAGATTAGATGTCATCCACTATGTAATACCCTATATAAAGAGTTGAATAGGCGTAAGGAAAAGAGAGATCAATTTTGGAGTGTTAAGAAAGTTTTGAGGACATAGAAAGTCCAAAACATTGTATTCTTGATTTCATTTCCTTCTTGTAACATTTCTGGAATCCATTAATAAAAAGTGTAGTTTTTGATCATAAAGATGTGTTGATTATTACGAATTCTTGTGATGGGTGTATTGTAGGATTTCCTGTAACTACAGCCACTCATAGCCTCCCTTGTTCTTGTAGACATCCCCGTGTTATGGCTCTGCCTTAATTCCTTTGGCATGGCCATGGCTCCGTTTGCGCAAAAAATGTCACCATGCCGCCAAACCTTAATTTTTGCCACGACGCCAAATTCTAGCCTTCGCCATGCCGCCAAGCCCTAACTTTGGCCACGACGCCAAATCATAGCTTTGGCCATGTCACTGGCATGTGCCAATGCACTATGCTATTAAAAGATGCCAACAGAATGTGTCCATAATCATTGACCCCCCTTTCTCATGAGTTACAATCTCAGCCATCCAAATTCTCCACCGAATTGACAGGGATGTGGCAAGTCTTAGGCGACCAGACTAGGCAAGCCTAAATAGCATCACGTTCTATTTTCCTGTAGCAAGTCTTCTGAATTTGACTTTCCATACATAGCAATCTGCTACACGATTTCCACAAAAACACTCGATACATCAAACATGTCACAAACTGGGGGATGCTCATCTGGGTATTGGTATGGCGGTTTACAGCGTGCGGCGCGCAACATGCCCATTACAAGAAAGTGTCAGAAAGCAGAGAAGTTAGTGGCGGCAAGAAGTAGTGGGTGTAAACTAACCAGTTTCCTTCATAGTGGGAACGTGGTTTCTGGCATTTACACACGACCCCATTTCTCCATCACTCAATCATTCCCACTTTCTACGAGATCAAGCTGCGTTCAATATGACTTGTATAAATAGGTTTTACCTATTTCAACTAGACAATAGGTTTTTATTAGAACAACAACACAGTATCCAGAAAAATACCAAAGAGCTGATAGCTTACATTCCGCAAGCCAGTTCCAAATTCTGATATAAGTCATAAAATATCCACATCTTCAGAATTAATCATTATAGTCTCAACACCTTCTTCTCTTCCCTCCCTAATACTAACCCTTCTCCTTCACTTTGTGACCGAAGCAAGACTGGAATGGCCATTTTTTGGTTTAGGCCAGGATTGTACATATTGATCTCTCGAATTTAAAGTACTCTCGTGCAGTGCATTTGTTTAGGTCTAAATTTGTTTCTCATCAAATTTACCAAAACCAGCAGAAATAGTTTATACCCATAAACACTAGTGTAGGACCAGAATATCGCTACAACTATGTTCACACGGGATTAACAACGCTTCTGCGAGAATCATCGCAAGCTCTCCAACAACACTTTGCGAGAGTCGGAGAATAATACAAAGAATGACGTAATAGACAACGACAACATAAAAAATGAGAAAGATGTGAAGATTTTGTAGTTAGAGAGAATGATCGTGAGCACAAGGCGGGAGATCGCGAGAGCAAGGCATGAAATGAAGATTTTGTGGTTATAAAAGAGTCTCGCGAGCACGATAGCAGATCTCGCGAGCATGACAAAAGAGTCTCGCGATCATGATAGCAGATCTCGCGAGCACGATAGCAAAGCCTGGAAGGAGCATAGCAGAAATCCTAAAAAAATGGGAAAGATGAGTTGAATTTGAGCTGTCACCCACTATGAAGATACTTATATAAAGAAATGAGCAGGAGAGAGAAAGGGAGAGAGATAATTTTAGGAGAGAGAGATATTTTTTCAGAGAGATTTTTAGAGAGAGAATGTATTTTTCTTTATCATCTTCTTCCCCAAAACTAGATTTAGAACTCCATTAATGGAGATTATCAATGTAAAATCAAATGTAAATTTTAACAATCATAGTGAAGAATCATGGATGTAGATCAAATTGATCGAACCATGTAAAAAATCTTGGTGTCCGTTTATAATTTTAGCAATTTCACTACCATTTTTATATTTAGATCTAGAAATTAATATCAAGATATGATAAGGGGTGTGTTGTAGGATTTCCTGCAACTACATTTTGGCGCTAGAAACACTACCTGCTATTTGATAGATTGAAGAAGTTCAAAGAAAATACCTACCGGGAGAGTTAGAATTCATGGGATCTAAAAGTTTTGAGAGGAAAAGTGGAAATTTCAATGGAGAAATTGTGTCTTCAAGCAAACACCAACAACACAGTGAAAGAAAGTTAAAGAAAAAGACGAAGATGCAAAACTACGTCAAAAGGATGAATTTCTACATCAACAGAGTCTACATCAACTATGAATTTAAAAAGGACAAATCCCTTACTATTCTATCTTGTTTTATGCTTGATTGTTTATATCCGGAATTTTGGGAAAAATTAATTTGATTATTAAGTTTTGCTCTTCACGAAACAAACGTCAGAAATAAGCTTTGTTTTTCATAGAAATTTGATTCTCAATTGTAATCTTACATCAAAACGAGTTCTGTTCAAAGATTTGCATCATCCAAATTTAATTTTCCAAACCTATATGATCGTTTAAAAAAAAATAAACGTATGAAAAAATTTTGGCCATGCGAATTTCAAATTTTTAGATTGTGCGAATTTCTCGAATTTCAGAGCATCCCAAAATTTCGTTCTTTTTAGGTTATGTGATTTTAAAAATAAAATTGATGATTATCCTTGTTTTCAATTTTATGAAGTTGATATAAAACTTGCATTACTCATGGTGATTGCTCGCAGGGAATGAACTCTCGCAAGAAAGAAAGATGAAATTGCATGACTAGAAAAGAAAATAGAAAGGGACAAGGAGAAAGCTTATACAAAGGAAAACTAAAAAGAATAAGTCATGTGAATCTCGCCACTCTTTCACAAGTTGAAGACAGTACAGTTGGTCAAACCAGAAGCGTACAAGTTTAAGGTCGCGGGATCGATTCTTCCTAACTGCGATATTTTCGCATATTTTTGATGAAATACTAAGGACAAATAAAAGAACAAGTGATAAGTGTTATGTGAAGATATCGCAAAGAAATATTAGAACAGCTGGTTCAAGGTTCAAATAACAAACAAGAGGTCACAGGTTGGAATTCGCAGAGATTCATATTTTTCATTTTCTTCTCATTCTAATTGGCGAGTAAAAGAATAAGGAAAAAAGTTATGCGATAATCTCGCAAAGAGGTTCTTGAACAGATGGTCCAGAGAACAATATGGGAGATTGTAGTCACAGGTTCGAATTTTCCTGCAAGCATAATTTTCTTCTTTTTACAGAGGGTGAAAAAATAGATAATCTCTCAGCATTGTTTTATTATTTCGCAAGCAAGAGGCAGCACAGTTGGTGATCTGCGAAGATTAATGATTTCATGGTCGCGAGTTCAAGTCCCAACACATGCATATTTTTCGCGAAATCCTTGATAATTTCGCAGGTATATTTCACACAGAAGAGAGTTCATGATAATTTCGCAGAGAAATCTCACAAGCAAAAGAACTAACACAGTTGGTTGAGAGGCTTGAATGAAAGCAGCAGATCGCAGGATCAATTCTTGCTTCTCGCAAGTTTATTTTTGTTATGTAAAATTCGCAAGTCAACCTTTGATTATTTCGCAGATAAATTTCGCAAGAAAGAGAACAAACACAGTTGGTTGGGAGGCATGAATGCACGCAGCAGATCGCTGGATCAATTCTTGCTTCTCGCAAGTTTATTTTTAATATGCGAAATTTCTATATAATTGTCTCTCGAACAGTTAAACTTTGATTACATCGCAAGATCTTTGATTAATTCGCAAGAGAGGGATAGCACAGTTGGTTTGTTGCGAGAAAATGCAAGAGGCAGGTCAAGGGTTCAAGTCTCATCTCTCACTCTTCTTTTTGCTGTGAGACGTTCAGACAACTCACATAAGAGCTAAGTACCCTTTCCTAGAACATTTTACTTACCGCAAGTAAAGATTTTTGATTTAAATTACAAAAAATGACACAATCGCAAGATTTCAAAGATTTCAAAAGATTACAAAAGGTGAAATCATCGCAAAAAATTTATAGATCTCAAAAAAATTCAAAATTTTCAAAACATTTCAAAAAGCGAAATTATCGCAAAAAATTCTAAGATTTCAAAACATTTCAAAGATTTTTGATTTATTTTACAAAAAGCGATACAATCGCAAGACTTCAAAGATTTCAAAATTTCAACAAACCGAGAAAATTCGATTTATATATTTCTTTAGAATATTTCTTTTATAGAAAAAGATTTTTGATTTAACAATGCGATACAATCGCAAGATTTCAAATAAGATTTCTCTAGAATATTACTTTTACAGAAAAATATTTTTGATTTAACAACGCGATACAATCGCAAGATTTCAAAGAAGATTTCTAAGATTTCAAAAGATTTTAAAGATTATTTACTTCAAATATGATTATGAGAATGAAATAAGAAATGACAGAAATGAAAGAATTGACAGAAATGAAAGAATGAAGAAACGCGAGAATATCGCGAGAAACGCAAATACAATTTCGCAGAGATTAATAGAATGGGACGAACCTTTATGGCGTGCACCCTAGTTCGTGAATAAAATTTCACAAGAGGCAAATGTAAGACCTAATAGTGCGTCATATAAGGGGGTATCTCTTTACATGACTCAGGGATAAGGTTATACTGCTGCTGGAACCTGAGTCATGCAGATGTTGAGGTTAAAGAAAACCTATCCAGGAGAGAGATCTTGGATTTCCAACTATATAAGGTTATACCCTGGTTGGACGACTGAGAATCTCTTCTAAGGAGTGCAGAGTATGACCAAGGCGCCGAGGTACACGGTTGAGTCAAGGGTGCCCGGGGCGTACGAAACTACCTTGGCCTTGGCAAGTCTTGGCTATGATGCACTCGGCCCGAAGAAAACCCCACTTAGGGAGTACGAAAACAACTGGTTGTTGGTAAATCCGGATGGGAGAAGCTAGTCTTGTATGGCCGATGTGCCCTCCTTGAAGGGGCAACCAGGGGGAAGATAAGGGAGGCACCCTCCATTAGGGAGCTGATAAGTGTCTAAAGACGACAATGTCATAGGGCTTTATGATCGCAAGAACATTTAGGCCTGTCATATTATTGCGTGACAAAAATTATATAGAGGCAACAAGCCATAAGAGAAAAAATATAAGATGAGATCAATGGGTTTTTACATGAAAGTGTAAAGACGTCCTGAGATTTCATCGCAAGACGGCAATGTCATAAGATGTAGTTCTCGCAAGGGAGCTTAAACTTATCATATTGTCGCAGAGATGTTGAAAAAATGTGAATAAGGCAAGATCAATGGGTTTTTACATGCAAATGTGAAGATATCCTGCGAATTTGTCGCAGATACAAAAGAAAAATTGGCAAAATAAGACCTTTAACTAGGAAGGCAAAATAAGACCAATAGAATAATCTCAAACATTAATTATTTTCTTTTAAGAATGCATGAAATATTTGTTCATCGCAAGAGAGATAGCAAGTACTATTTAGAATCTCTCAGAAATACTATTCAGAATCTCTCAGAAGTATTGTTCAGAATTTCTCAGAAATATTATTCAGAGTCTCTCCAGAGGATTGTCTACAATCTCGCAGCACTATTCATCGCAGTACTATTCATCGCAGTATTATTCACGTCACTATTCACAATCTTGCAGTGATATTTCGGGAACAGTATTCATAATTTCGCAGGGTTATTCATAAACTCGCAGATACATTTAGAATCTTCCAGACACATTCAGAAACTTGCAAACTCATTCAGCACCTCGCAAACTATTCAAGAACTTCGCAGGAAATTTGATTATTTAGAAGAATATGATTATTTTATCGCATGAGGCAGAGGCAAGATAAGAATAAAGAAACAATTCGTTCACTTAACATTTTCTCAAGGATTCTACCTCCATAGATAAAGAACAGAGGCAACTATGGATTACCAAGAAAACATTTTATGTTCTTTATCTTCTCGGCAAGAATCATTTCCAAAATGGACAAGGATTTTCACCAAAAATGAAGTAATAATTTCGCATGAACAGAGGAAATACTTATGATTTTCATTCAAGGACGGATACTTCTTATATTTTGAGGATTGAGTACTTCTTATATTTCTTCAAGGATACTTCATACTTCGAATACTTCAAGAGTTAATACTTCTTATTTACTTAGCAAAGATATGGAAATTCACAAAAGAATAGAGGCAAGTATGTACTTTTCGAGTCTAGTATTCTTTCGCTCGTTCCTTCATCAACAAAGATCAAAGACTACTACAACAACAGATTTTTTCTTAAAGATTACTTTTCAAGCAATATTCAAGAAAAAAGAGGCAAGATGTAGGACCAGAATATCGCTACAACTATGTTCACGTGGGATTAACAACACTTATGCGAGCATCATCGCAAGCTCTCCAACAACACTTTGCGAGAGTCAGTGAATAATACAAAGAATGACGTAATAGACAACAATAGCATAAAACATGATAAAGATGTGAAGATTTTGTAGTTAGAGAGAATGCTCGCGAGCACAAGGCGGGAGCTCACGAGAGCAAGGCAGGAAATGAAGATTTTGTGGTTATAAAAGAGTCTCACGAGCACGATAGCAGATCTCGCGATCATGACAAAAGAGTCTCGTAAGCACGATAGCAGATCTCGCGAGCATGGCAAAAGAGTCTCGCGAGCACGATAGCAGAGCCTGCAAGGAGCATAGCAGAAATCCTAAAAAATGGGAAAGATGAGTTGAATGTGAGTTGTCACCCACTATGAAGATACCTATATAAAGAAAAGAGGAGGAGATATAAAGGGAGAGAGATAATTTTAGGATAGAGAGATATTTATGCAGAGAGATTTTTAGAGAGAGAATGTATTTTTCTTTATCATCTTCTTCCCCAAAACTAGATTTAGAACTCCATTAATGGAGATTATCAATGTAAAATCAAATGTAAATTTTAACAATCATAGTGAAGAATCATGGATGTAGATCAAATTGATCGAACCATGTAAAAAATCTTGGTGTCCGTTTATAATTTTAGCAATTTTACTACCATTTTTATATGTAGATCTAGAAATTAATATCAAGATATGATAAGGGGTGTGTTGTAGGATTTCCTGCAACTACAACTAGGAAACATAATTAGCGGCTTGGTTTCTCCTATTACATATATGAAAACCTATACGTGAAAATACAACTGGTTTAACATTCAGCACACTAACACATTCTGCTAGAAAAACCAAGCCGTAATATAAAATCGTCTAGAAAATTAAATATTATGGTTGGGAAACAATAATACGGTTAGAAAGACCGAGACATAAACAATACCTCTGAAAAAAAAGTTCAAATACAGGACAATATACGGCTAGGAAAAACCTAGCCGTATACAACTTGTTGCGGGTATGTTATTGTAGGACCAGAATATCGTCATAGCAATATTCTGGCGAGATTAACAACATTTCTGCGAGTGTCACAGCGAGTTCTCCAACAACACTTTGCGAGTGTCACAAAATAATGACATAACAGTTGACGATTGAAGATGTAGTTGCAGGATTTCCCACACTACACCCTTGTTAAGATTTTGCTATAATCAACTGTAAATTGAAGATGAAAAACGCCAATTTATTATTTTGGTTTCAAAAATGTTTACAGAAATGGGAGAATTCAAGATTACAACTACTCTCTTGAAGTTTCTCTCTCCTCAAGACTTTCTTAACTCTCAAAAATACATCATCCTTTTCTGGACACATTGAGTCTATATTTATAGGGTAGTTACATAGTGGATGACAGCTAAGTTTTCCTCTTATTTTGGGTTGATTCTGCGATTGTACCGTGATAGTTACAATGTTAAATCTCGCAAGTTTTGTAACCATCGCAGAACAAACATGCTTTTCTCAAGTTTTCTTCAGTCGTCAGGTATTACGTCACTCTTTTGAAGGCTTTTGTGACACTCGTGAAGTGTTGTATAAAATCTTGCGGTGATGCTCGCTGAGAAGTGTTGTTAATCTCGCAGAAAATAGATGTAGCGATATTCTGGTCCTAAATCTTGCCTCTTCTCATGTTTTTTCTGCGAATAAGAGAAGATCAAGAGAATTTTAAAATGCTACAACTATTTATCTTTTCAGATTTCTCTGTTCTGACACGTTTTTGTACCCTTCGCCAGCTATTTTCACATATTCTCTCTTCTAATGAATTTATGACACGTCCTCTCTAACCGCTGCGATCTGTCCGTTCATGTCTTTTCTTAGCATTTATTGCGTTCATCTTCTCGAGAAACCTCTTCTTCTATAAATACTCCTTTCATTCTTTTCTTTTCCTCTTTTTACTTTCTTCTTCTTTCTCTGCGTAATTTCTCTGCAAGTTTACTGTTCTTCCGTAAATTGCGCGTCTGTCATCGCTATGATTTCTTTCTTATTTTTAAACCATTTATTTCATTCCCATACTCAAAAATGGTTGTTGCTGGTGATAAAAACTTGACTGCTTTTAATGAGATGCGAGAAAAGCTCAAAAGTAAAGGTTTTACCTTGTCTACAATTCCAGGTCAAAGCCCTAAATCTGAACTTTCTATCAAACTATTTTCTGATCATCAATGCTCTCGCCAGAAAATCATAGTATCGCTAGGTCAACTTGAAGATGGTCTTCCCCTTCCTCTTTATGACCCAGAACTCCCATTATTCTATCAAATAATATCTGACGAGAGGTTCTCGCGAGTGATATATCAAGTAGGTGGAGATTGTATCAGATTGCTACTTGAATATGCTTCTCACGGTGCTGATAAAGGATCTCGCTATCCTGAAGCTCCGAAGAATCCTCAATTTAAGGATGTTCCCATTGTCTCTGCAGATTATACTGTGGAGAATTTCTTCAAAACTTACAAAATAGTTCTTATGAATAGGGATAGTACTTGCTGGGGTATCCGCTTGAAGAAAGAAAAGATCGCTGATGATGAGGCTCTTATGTTATACATTGATTGGCATACACCTACCAATCAAGGCCCTCGCCACTCCAACGATGATAAGTGGTTTATCTTTCCGTTATGTCTTGAAGGTCCATATATATCTGGTTCTCTCCCATTACCTGCGAATCTCTCAGGTTATGAGCCATGGGTCTTCAAATGGCCTGAAAGATCTAAAGAAGTATATCCTCTCAACTTTTTGCATTATTATTATTCACTATCTTCTTCATGTTTTTATATTCTCCCTAATTATTTTGATCTTTCTCAGATTGATAGAATGAAGCTCAGCTATCAAACTTTTAGGAAACCCAGCACTTTATTAGCTCTTAAATCTTTCACGGATGAAGTAAGAAATATCTCCTTCTAAATTTTAACAATATATTGTTGCCCCTATTTTTTATCTTCATCTGTGCTCGCAGGAAATCGAAGAACTAGAACCAATAAAACCCGTGAGAACTAAAGAGAAATCTTTAAAGGTTAAACCGAGAAATCTTTAAAGGTTAAACCTACTGTTCCTCCCAAAGGGAAGTCTTCTTCCCCTCGCGGTGAAGAATCTGGCGATCAGAATAAATCTATTGTTCCTCCTAAAGGAAAGTCTTCTGCCCCTCGCGGTGAAGAATCTGGCGATCCTCCTTTGAAGAAAAGGTAAACCCGACCTTCTTCTTCTTCAACTCCTCAACCCATTCCAGAGAATCCAAGTGTTGATTTTGACAAGGATAATAATGACGAGGATTTTAATGATAACAGCTTCCTTTCTATAAAGAATTCTTCTGATTCTGATTCTTCGATGGCTCATTTAACCAAAAAAATTGGCAAGAATATGTTTGGTATCCCAAATGAGTATGGAGATGAAGCTATTAATGAAATATCCCAGTCCCTCACCAATGTATGCGATGCTCCCATACTAGCTAACAGTGATACTCTTCGCGGGGTTTCAAGATCGCTGACTCCAAGTCTTTTAAATTTACTTGGCAGCCTGGTATGTTTTCACGTGTTCATCCTTTTTGTGTATCTATTGATATTTTTGTCAGACATTGATTTATATAGTTCTATCGCAGGTAGGAAGAGCCGCTTTTGTTGTTGCTTCTGATTTAGACAATAGGCGTATTACTTATGAAAAGAAAGTTGCTAATATTCGTCAAGATAAAGAAAAACTAGAAGCTGAAGTTATTGAACTTCGCAGAAAAAATAAGCAGCTGGAGACTGAAGCTTCAGTTGACAAGCAAAAAAATCTCTGATCTTGATAAGGCCAATCAACAACTCTATGGTATGATTTATTTCTTTTCTCTTTTAATTATTATCACCCTATCGCAGCTTATTCAAGCAACCATTTTTGCAGATATTTATGGTCTTACTGATGAGGCTACACTCTTCTAATCTTTTCCTGACCCTGTAGATGATAATACCCTTCTTGATTGCCTTAATAATTCTTTAAGTAATTTCTCAGATGATAAGATTGAATCCCTCTCCATAGATGAACTTAAATCCAAATTTAGAAGAACACAGATTCAATTTAGGTTTGACCAACAAGTATAAGCGCTTTTATCTTGATTCAAAGAAAGAAGTAGATAGATTAAAAAAAAAATAGTGATCTTGTTGACGAGAAAGACCTTGCCATCAAAAATGTCTCCAAGACCCTAGAAAACTTCCATAAAACTCTTCTTAATGTTCAAATGGAAAGAGATAAGCTTATCCGCTAGAATGAAGATCTTCTTGCGAGGGAAACTCAAGTTCGATCTCGTCTCCTTATTAATAGCGATGATGAGTTTGCTTGGGCTGTGAAGATTCTTGATAACGCCAGAACTAATTTAGGTGTAGATGTTAGTCTTCATGCTGATCAAGCGGCTTTAATTAAAGACATGATTTCTGAAAGAGAAGGTTATCACTCTTATGATTTCCCTGAATTATTTCCTAACTGAATCATCCTTATATGTATTAACTTTGTTATCATTTGCTCGCAGCATCCGAAAAGAACTATCGTACAAGATTTGATGAGTTAGAAGAAGAGAAAAGCCAACTCGCTGGAAATCTATCTTTTCGCAATGAAAAGTATTCTAGATTGAAGGGAAAACTGAAAATCTGATCTTCAAATTTTAGCAATGCCCTTATCCGTGTTCGTAATGACGCTGTTAAACTAGTATGTAATGATCATGGTATTCCTCATTCTACATACCTCGATCTTGCAAAGGAAATTCCAGATGATTCCCCAAATTTAGTTATCTCTGATAGCGAAGCTGAGGAGTCTATCAAATATGATAAAGACTTATCTGGAGAGGAAGAGAGATCTGACGTGGATAGAGATAATAATGATAATGATGGAGAAGATAAATCCGGTAATGAAGAGAAAGAAAAGAGCTCTGATGAAGGTGGTGATGGATCTACTTAGTCTTGTTTCTTCTCTGTTTCTTCATTGTAAATTTTGTACATTTATTTTTTGCTTCTCGTAACATCATTGCGAGCTTCTCTAACTTGATGTGTAAACTTCTTTTGCTTTTATCTGTTATGAATTAGAAAACAATTCTTTTTCTGCAACATAATCAATCAATCATAATTATTATCCTTTAATTATTTGTATAAATGTATCATCTATGCAATTTTATCATATGATGGATGAATAATAATTTCATCATTCTATGCATTCCTATACTTGCCTATATCATTCATCTGCAATATGAAAAAATTGAGTAGAGATTAGATATTAGTTGTGAATCAAATTAAATTTGGCTCATTATCAGCGATGTTATCGCTAGAAATAATTGCATAACTTTATGATTTTTGCGTTGAATCGCAAATTTCATAAATTCTGCGATCATTATCCCAATAATCTTATGGTCTTATTATGCTTTCCTAATTAAAGGTCTTATTTTGCCACATCTTTTCTTTCTGCGACAAAATCGCAGGACGTCTTTACATTTGCATGTATTGACCCATTGATCTTGTCTTATCAATATTTTTTCAACATCTCTGCGACAATATGATAAGTATAAACTCTCTTGCAAGAATTAATCCTTGTGACATTGCCGTCTTGCGATGAAATCGCAGGACGTCTTTACACTTGTTAAATGTAAAAACCCATTGATCTCATCTTAACTTTTTCTCTTTTGCCTATTTGCCTTTGTATAACTTTCGTCACGCGACAATATGACAAGCCTAAATGTTCTTGCGATCATAAAGCCCCATGACATTGCCGTCTTTAGACACTTATCAGCTCCCTAATGGAGGGTGCCGCCCTTATCTTCCCCCTGGTTGCCCCTTTAAGGAGGTCACATCGGCCATACAAGACTAGATCCTCCCATCCAGATTTTCCAACAACCAGCTGTTTTCGCAGCCTCTTGTCCTTTATGCCTATATGGCTTATAGTTACAAGACTGCACCCTAAGTGGGGTTTTCTTCAGGCCAAGTGCATCATAGCCAAGACTTACCAAGAATGGCCAGGGTAGTTTCGTATGCCCCAGGAACCCTTGGCTCAACCGTGTACCTCGGCGCCTTGGTCATACTTTGCACTTCTTAGAAGAGGTCTTTAGTCGTCCAATTAGGGTATAACCTTATATAATTGGAAATCCAAGATCCCTCTCCTGGATAGGTTTTCTTTAACCCCAACATCTTCATAACTCAGGTTCCAGCAGCGGTATAACCTTTTCACTGAGTCATGTCAAGAGATACCCCCTTATATGACGCACTATTAGGTCTTTCATTTGCCTCTTGTGAAATTGTATTCGCGAACTAAGGTGCACGCCATAAAGGTTCGTCCCATTCTATTAATCTCTGCGAAATTTTATTCGCGTTTCTCACGAGCATTATAACTCTGATAAAAATTTATTTCTTTGATTTTCTTGTAAAATTTTGCAATTCTTTCAAACAGGGTACTCTTTTCAATTGCATTTTCTTCAAACAAATTCTGCATAAGCTTCTTTAAATTTTATCATTTTACCTTTCTACTTACTATCTTTTGGTTCTGATTTTCTGTTACGTTTTGCTATTTCTTATCTGCGAGCTGCTCTCCATTTTCTTCCTCTTGCTGCTCTATTGAATCAATCATCAATATTTCACATATCTGTCGTTGCTTTATGTTGTACTTCCAATTGCTCTTCTTCTCAGCTCTTTCCTCGCAAGATTTTATATCAATCTCATAACATTTCTTGCTTTCTCCCCAATCTCCCTTAATAACTCCGACACCATTAGGATGAGGAAACTTAACACACTGGTGGAAAGTAAATGCCACACCTAATATCCCATGTATCCAAGGTCGACCAATCAAGGCATTGTAAGGTGATTCAATGTCATAAACACAGAACAAGATCTTGGAAGTTATCCCTTTCAATGGAATCCGCATTTCAATTTCCCCTTTGGGTTTATTGGCAGTACCATTAAAACCATAGATTTTATATGTTGATGGAATTAGATCTTCGTCTTTTCCACCCATGGTCTTATAGGTATGATAAAATAGTATGTCAACTTGAGCTTTTGTGTCTATCAGAACTCTATTGATAGCCCAAGAGTCTTCATTTTCATCATCATTTCCTCCATCTTCTTCTTCTATTTGCTTTGGATTTATCTTTAATCTTACTACCAATGGATTATCATGCTTCTTGCCAGGTTCTGGTACTTCTTGTGCAGTGAAATATATAATTTGTTTCTGCCATTCTTCTAATGGCGAGGCTCTCGCGATATTCATTATCTCTCTTCCATCTATGTCTCTCGTGAAAACTCTGCTTAGAACATTATCATGAAAATCCTCTATTGTTTTGTGTAAATGTAAAATGGAATTATAAAACAAATTATTTGCTTTATCCCCAACTTCTATTACGAATGATTCTGCTCCTTTTACAGTATTTACCCTGCGAATTTCTGGTGCTGGAGGCAATCGCTGAGATTGTGGTTGTCCTACTAAAAAGTGGTTTAGCTTTTCTTGATCAATCATCCTTAAAATCATTCTCTTTACATTTATGCAATCATTTACTGTGTGACCATGAAAGTGATGGTAAGGTCAAAATTCTTGACTACGATTATTAGGATGTGGTCATTTTCACATATTCCATGGACATGGTATATTTTCCATCAAAATGATAGCTTCCCATATTTTTTGTATACTGGCATTTAGAGGAGGCATCTTAATTTCTTCTCATATTATCTTGTGATTCCCTTGGCTTCTGAAATTGTTTTGCCTCTGTCCACCATAAGTTTCTTGCGGCTGATCAAGCCTTTGAATCTTATTATTCCTACCGCTATTGTAATAATTCTTCTCCCTTTCATATTCTTCTTGATCTCGACTGCCCATTGCTACTAATTTCTGCTGGTTATCAGTCTCCACTTTCTCTTGTTGTGCTTGCGAGCTGCTCGCCACATTGTTAATTATTTTAGGAAGTAAACTCCCATTTGCTGCTACTGAATTGGTGTTCGCGATGGGATATGATTCCATCTCATTTTGTTTCTCCTCCAAAGCAATGTATTCTTCTTGTAGTTCTCGTAGTTTAGTCATAGTGATTGTATTCTTGACTCTGAAATTTTGTATGTACAGTAGATTGGTCGCGAACATTGTATTGATAAAAGACAAGATAAGATATCTCTCGTCAACTCTTCCTGCCATCTCACTGCACATTGGCTTCCATCTTATGGTTAAATGTTTCAGACTCTTTCCAACCCTCTGTTTTAACCCAAACACATCTTCAATACCTGGCCGTGATGAATTGTTGCTTATATATGCTCCCAGAAATGTAGCTTGTAAATGATCAAAAGAAGTTATAGTATTTTTTGGCAATCTCTCAAACCATTTTAGCGCCTCGCCAGTTAAGCTAGATGCAAAATATTTACACAATACAACATCATGATTCTCCCACTGCAGCATACACCTAACATAAGCCCTAACATGTTGTACATCACAGGTAGTTCCATCAAAAATGCTGGTTAATGCTGGTAAGTTGCACTTTGGAGGTATTCCTCTTAACTGTACTTCTTGAGTGAATGGAGTTCTCTCAGCTTCTTCAATAGCTTCATCAAGTTTCCTTCTACCTCCTTCTCTTCTGTTATTTATTATTCCCCTCATCTCTGCTAATTCTCTTAAAATTTGCTCATTCTCCGTCGAATTTGGTTCCATCGGTCTTTTTAATGCAGCTTCCCTTATCATGCGTTCATGTACCTCTTGTCTTGCGATATTTTGTGTGTCTTCATCTACACCCACATTCCTTCTTCCGCGATCTTCTGCTTCACCTTCTTCTTGCAATCGCAGCTGTACTTCTCTGCGAATTTCTTCATTTCTCATCATTTCTCTTCCTCAATTATTCTTTGATTTCTTTGGATCTCTCGCCCATGTAATATCCTTCTACACTCTTCTGTATTATCTTCATCATTTTGGTTGTCTTTTCCCACTTAATTTCTATTGTTAAATCTGTTATCCAAATTTTCGCCACGCGGATCATGGTGATCTTCTATTACCTCTTCTTCTCCATGACGTTGTTCTTCATTTGGATTTTTCATTTCCTCTTGGATATTCCCTCTAGCATTTCTTATTGGAGAATGTTGCCTTAATTTTTATCTTAATGATCTTGAATTCGATCTAACAGTACTTCTTGATCTTCTATTTTGTAACCTCAAATTCTCCATTCTTAACTCGTTATTTTGTCTTGTTAAATTTGCACGTTCTTCCGCCTCTAATCTTCTTTCCTCTTGTATTCTTTGTCTTAAATCATCTGTTGCTTCATTTTCGCCTTCTTCGTGAATTAATCCTTCAACCATTCCTTGATTTCTTTCTTCTCTTCTTTTGTCTCTTAATTGTTGATCTTCTATACCTTCCATCGAATCCGATCTCCAAGTATGCACACTCACTCTATCATAATCCACATTTCTATTTTGTGTCGGTGTTTGTTGATCAGGTTGTGGAATTTGATCTTATCCTTCAATCCTTGTTCTATTTCTTCTTGTTCTTATCCTTGAAGATTCTCCTAATTCATTTGTTTCTTCTCCTGCAAGTATTTTACTCCTCCTTACTGTTGGTGGTTCTGACGTATTTCTCATTCTTCTAGCCATTTCTTCAACTCTAACAATTTCTTCAAATCTTCAAATTGTAATTAAAGATTTTTTAGCTTGATTTTGTTCCATGTTTCATGCGCCAAAATATAGTTGCAGGATTTCCCACACTACACCCTTGTTAAGATTTTGCTTTAATCAACTGTGAATTGAAGATGAAAAACGACACTTTATTATTTTGGTTTCAGAAATATTTACAGAAATGAGAGAATTCAAGATTACAACTACTCTCTTGAAGTTTCTCTCTCCTCAAGACTTTCTTAACTCTCAAAAATACATCATCCTTTTCTGGACACATTGAGTCTATATTTATAGGGTAGTTACATAGTGGATGACAGCTAAGTTTTCCTCTTATTTCGGGTTGATTCTGCGATTGTACCATGATAGTTACAATGTTAAATCTCGCAAGTTTTGTAACCATCGCAGAACAAACATGCTTTTCTCAAGTTTTCTTCTGTCGTCAGGTATTACGTCACTCTTTTGAAGGCTTTTGTGACACTCGTGAAGTGTTGTATAAAATCTTGCGGTGATGCTCGCTGAGAAGTGTTGTTAATCTCGCAGAAAATAGATGTAGAGATATTCTGGTCCTACAGAAGAAACACAAAAAGAACACGATTGACGGGCGATGGTTACGATGCTTGCGAGAAGGAATAATATAGCTACTGTGATAATATCGCGAGAGATATCCGAAATTAGAAGCCAGCTTAGATGTCACCCATTATGTAATTTCCTATAAATAGAGATCCAATAGATTCAGGAAAGGGGAGGTATTTTTGAGAGTTGAGAGAGTCTTGAGAGGACATAATTTTAGAAGAGAGAGAGAGAGAAAATGTATTTTTATTTATCATCTTCTTCCCCAAAACTAGATTTAGAACTCCATTAATGGAGATTATCAATGTAAAATTAAATGTAAATTTTAACAATCATAGTGAACAATCATGGATGTAGATCAAATTGATCGAACCATGTAAAAAATCTTGGTGTCCATTTATAATTTTAGTAACTTTACTACCATTTTCATATGTAGATCTAGAAATTAATATCAAGATATAATAAGGGGTGTGTTGTGGGAAAACCTTCAACTACATTTTGGCGCTAGAAACAGGGAATTGCTTGTCAAATTGAAGAAGATTCAAAGAAATTGGTTATCATCATAATTGGATTTCACTGGATCTAAAAATTCCAAGATCAAATATGGAAGCTACAACGAAAGATCTTGATTATACAGCAAATAAAGAGAAGGATATATATTAAGGAGTGGATGAAGAAAATATCAGCAAAATTGTGTCAACAAATCATCAAAAAGGACAAATTTCTTCTCACTTTTCTTATTCATTGTTTCATTTTTCAGATCTGGGAATTTCAAAACACAAATTGAAAAATAGATTTTTTGTAAAATCTAAACTTTACTTTTTGTAGAAATTTGATTTATTGTGGAAGTCTTGAATCTAAAAATGTTTTGCTACGAATTTGTAGTAACCAAACTTTGTTTAATAAATTTCTAAAAACGTCAAATTTCGAGATTTTCTGTTGATTAGAGATTTACATTTCGTAAGAAAAAAATTAAGAAGATTTCATTGAAAGTTTTCATTCTTCGTATGGATAAATTACTCATCTTAATGCTCTATAGACTGCTAACCAAATTTATTGATCGTTTGCGATTCCAGGCAAAATTTCATCAATATGGATTTTCAAAGAAAAATGTATGATGGACCAATCACTTGTGAAGAATACAATTAACAATAATAACAGGATCACTTCAATTGTCAATAATCAGCAAGGAATGAATTAATCTTGCAGGAAGATCAATTAATCTCGCCAAAAATGGAACATCACATGTTTAACTCGCCAGATGACCAATTATGAGCCACAACATCATACAAGTAATGGACTTAACAAACACAGAAGAATGATATAAAGCTACGAGAACGCAACCTAAGAAATCCATCCAACAAGGAACTACATATAGTAGTATTGCCAGCAACGAAGAAAGGAATAATACAAAGATAATATTATTACTACCAAAGACGTCATCGCAGTCTCAAGTCCGCGAAGCCATCACATGGACGTAAAATAGTCATGGACGTCACAAAATCCAGGGGACTATAGAATAAAGAATATCTGCGAAGCTATCGCAAACAACAAGCTGGAACAATTGAATCCCGTACAGAGGGTCAGTAGCGAATAAAGGAATTCTAGTACCAGGAGTAAGACGAATGAATCAAAGACTATCTAATCAACTACGTATAGTAGAGAATAAAATTTGCTCAAGCTTTACGGAATTAATTTCTTGGCAACGTACATTAATTAATTAACTTTTAAGCTAGCACGTGAAGTTAAATTAATATCCACGTACTACTACGGACTACATTAATTTATTCTTTTCAATGTATAAAGAGTGCAAGGTATAGAAGTACAAAGCAACTACGATCTGCTCGCGAAGGACTGAAATTGAAAACGTACTAGGAGAAGACAAAAGCTAAGGCATACTTAGGAGGTGAATTAATTCAAGCAGCTCAACATGAAGAGCATCAACAGAACATCAACATGCATAGTGTCATGACGAATTAGAATCATGATAACGAAGACAACAACTTGAAAGAAGAAAAATTCATTACTCGCCAAGAGCATCAACTTAGGAGAAACACTAAATATAAAAGAAATGGACAAAATTCTCAAGACCAACAGAACTTGTTTGCAGCGAAGTGATCGCCACAAGCAAAGAATTCACAAACTGATATACAAAGAGTATTCACAAATACAAGGCTGATAGAGAATGTAGACAAATCAAAATCGAGTAGAGTACCATCGTTGGTAGTAACAAGAACGATCTTGCTCGTGAGGTTTATTTAGTCAACAAACAAGATTATGCCATTAATTTCAAACGGTAGGAATAATACGGGTACTTTCGAAGTGCCAGATGAGAACAAAACTACAAAAAGAGCAAAGACAAACAAAATTATCACTTAAAGTGGAAAGGATGATTAAACTTCGTCAGTAATGAAATACGATTAAAGCTCATCAGCTCACTATTCAACAAGAACCAGCGGAATAAAAATGAATTTTCCAGAACATTAAAGATAGTTCAGTCGAAGATCAGTTTGGAAAGATGAAATATAGACGTAGTTTACTCTGTCAGATATTCCAGCGAAGACACAACATGAGATCAAGCGAACCAGATCATTCTCCATTCTTATATCATTAGGAAAATGCTTAGAAAAATAGTACTTCCCAAAATCCAGCGAATAAGTCAAATGAAAAGGGGCATGCATAATAGCGAAAAATGCTAGCAATGAGAAGAACACTAGCAGTGCTAGAAATGCTAGCGATGGATAGTTAAACCATCGCAAAGAAAAGATATCCCATCAGCAAAGAACAAATAAAAGGGCAGTGATTAAGATACGTTGAATTAGTCAAGTCTTTAAGTTTCAGCATGGGAGAGATATCATGCTCTAATTATTACAATCGTAACTACATTCCTGCTCTAATGTAGTTGCATCATCAATGCTCGCGGACTAAGAACTTATTTCGTGAATGGTAAGAATATTGTATTGACAAGATATCCTGCTCTAATGTAGCTGTGATTGTAGGAATGGGATTTACGAGAATAATTTCAGGGGACGTACAATCGATTTCTGTAATAATTTCCGCGAGCTGCTTGACAGGAAGAATGGCGATTGAATAGTGAAAAGTAGAGCAAAAATTTAACAGTACGAAGAGATCAACGGACGGTGCAAAGAAATTATATTAATCATGCTGGCTGTTATACATCATGTGAAGAAAGAAAATGGTATAATAGAAGAAGACTACAAAGTTGAGCACCACTGAAAAAAAAAAGCCTCTCAGGGAGAATAAATTGATCATGAAGAGAGTACATGTGGTGAGAAATGAGATGTAAATAGCAAAGCAAAAGATCTTACCAACAAGACACAGTATCCAGTGAATGAACCATGAGACGCAGCTTCCAGGAGTAGATCCAAGAAAGTTGTGAGCCATCGACGACCATCTTTACCAGCAAAGAAGAATATACAGTGTTCAAGAACCGCGAGCAACATCGCCAAAAGGAAAGATTTTCTTTTTTCACTTCGCGGAGACTTTCTTCCCAAATACTTGCAGGAACAAGAAAAGAAGTGTTTCACTAAGCCCAGATGGTCAAAGGAATGAATTTGGTATTTTATTGTTTCGCAAGATCTTCTCGCAAAGAAGAAAGTTGATGATTATTTCGCAAGTTAATTAATGCAAGAGGCAGATCAAGAGTTCATTTCTCATTTCTTCTCAATTCACAAGAAAATCATATACTTCGCGAGAAACGGCAGCAACAGAAAATCGCAAGAAAGCTAAGTACCACTTCCTTGAATATTTTAAGTACAGAAAATGAATTTTTTTGATTTATTTTACAAAAAGCGATACTATCGCAATATTTCAAAGAACATTTCTAAGATTTCTAATATTTCAAAAGATTTCAAAAAAAAAAAATTTGATTTAGTTTACCAAAAGCGATATAATCGCAAGATTTCTAAAATTTCTAAGATTTCAAAACATTTCAAAGAATTTTGATTTGATTGGCAAGAGCGATACATTCGCAAAAATTAAAAGATTTCAAAAATTTCAAAGATTTAAAAGATTATAGAAAATGAGATTATCGCCAAGATTTCTAAGATTTCAAAAAAAATTGATTTTACTTCCAAAAAACGCGATACAGTCGCAAGATTTCAAAGATTTCTCTAGAATATTTCTTTTACAGAAAGACATTTTTGATGCGATACAATCATAAGATTTCAAAAAATATTTTTAAGATTTTAAAGACTATTTACTTCAAATGTAATGATATGAGAATGAAAGAAGAAATGACAGAAATGAAAGAATTGACAGAAACGAAAGAATGAAGAAATGCGAGAATATCGCGAATAAAATTTCGCAGAGACATAAGAATGGGACGAACCTTTATGGCGTGCACCCTAGTTCGCGAATAAAATTTCGCAAGAGGCAAATGTAAGACCTAATAGTGTGTCATATAAGGGGGTTTCTCTTTACATGATTCAGGGGTAAGGTTATACCGCTATTGGATCCTGAGTCATGCAGATGTTGGGGTTAAAGAAAACCTATCCAGGAGAGGTACCTTGGATTTCCAACTTTAAAAGGTTATACCCTGGTTGGACGACCGAGGATATCTTCTAAGAAGTGCAGAGTATGACCAAGGCTCCGAGGTACACGGCTGAGCCAAGATTTCCCGGGACGGACGAACCTACCCTGGCCATTCTTGGTAAGTCTTGGCTATGATGCACTTGGCCCGAAGAAAACCCCACTTAGGGTGCAATCTTGTAACTATAAGCCATATAGGCATAAAGGACAAGAGGCTGCGAAAACAACTGGTTGTTGGTAAATCCGGATGGGAGGATCTAGTCTTGTATGGCCGATGTGCCCTCCTTGAAGGGGCAACCAGGGGTAAGATAAGGGCGGCACCCTCCATTAGGGAGCTGATAAATGTCTTAAGACGAAAATGTCATGGGGATTTATGATCTCAAGAACATTTAGGAATGTCATATTTTCGCGTGACGTAAATTATACAGAGGCAACAAGCCATAAGAGAAAAAGTTAAGATGAGATCAATGGGTTTTTACATGAAAGTGTAAAGACGTCCTGCGATTTCATCGCAGATGACAATGTCATGAGGCTTTGATCTCGCGAGGGAACTTAGGCTTGTCATATTGTCGTAATACAATCAAGGAATAATGATAAGGAAAGATCAATGGGTCAATACATGCAAATGTAAGGACGTCCTGCGATTTTGTCGCAAAAGAAAAATTGGCAAAATAAGACCAATAGAATAATCTCAAACTTAACTATTTTCTTTTAAGAATGCAGGAAAATAGTTCAGAAATACTATTCAGAATCTCTCAGAAGTATTGTTCAGAATTTCTCAGAAGTATTATACAGAGTCTCTCAAGAGGATTGTCTACAATCTCGCAGCACTATTTATCGTAGTACTATTCATAATTTCGCAGGGTTATTCAGAAACTCGCAGATACATTTAGAATCTTGCAGACACATTCAAAAACTTGCAAACTCATTCAGCATCTCGCAAACTCTTCCAGAATTTCGCAGGAAATGTGGTTATTTCGCAGAATATGATTATTTTATCGCATGAGGCAGAGTCAAGATAAGAAAAAAGAAACAATTTGTTCATTTAACATTTTCTCATAGATTCTACCTTCATAGATAAAAAATAGAGGAAACTAGGGATTACCAAGAAAACATTTTATGTTCTTTATCTACTCGGCAAAAATCATTTCCAAAATGGACAAGAATTTTCATCAGAAATGAAGTAATAATTTCGTACGAACAGAGGCAATACTTATAACTTTCATTCAAGGACGTATACTTATTATATTTTGAGGATTGAGTACTTCTTATATTTCTTCAAGAATACTTCATACTTCGCATATTTCAAGAGTTAATACTTCTTATTTACTTACCAAAGATATGGAACTTCACAAAAGAATAAAGGCAAGTACGTATTTTTCAAGTCCAATATTCTTTTGCTCGTTCCGTCATCAGCAAAGATCAAAGACTAGTACAACAAATGATTTTTCCTTAAAGATCGCTCTTCAAGAAATATTCAAGGAAAAATAGGCAAGATGTAGGACCAGAATATCGCCATAGCAATATTATGGCGAGATTAACAACATTTCTGCGAGTGTCACAGCGAGTTCTCCAACAACACTTTGCGAGTGTCACAAAATAATGACATAATAGTTGATGATTGAAGAAACACAAAAATAACACAATTGATTGGCGATGGTTACGATGCTTGCGAGAAGGAATAATATAGCTACTGCGATAATATCGCGAGAGATATCCGAAATTAGAAGCCAGCTTAGCTGTCACCCATTATGTAATTTACTATAAATAGAGATCCAATAGATTCAGGAAAGGGGAGGTATTTTTGAGAGTTGAGAGAGTCTTGAGAGGACATAATTTTAGAAGAGAGAGAGAAAATATATTTTTATTTATCATCTTCTTCCCCAAAACTAGATTTAGAACTACATTAATGGAGATTATCAATGTAAAATTAAATGTAAATTTTAACAATCATAGTGAAGAATCATGGATGTATATCAAATTAATCGAACCATGTAAAAAATCTTGGTGTCCATTTATAATTTTAGTAACTTTACTACCATTTTCATATGTAGATCTAGAAATTAATATCAAGATATAATAAGGGGTGTGTTGTGGGAAAACCTGCAACTATAGTTATCTCAATCTCGTACGCATCGACTCCGTTACGGCTGGGAGTTCTTATAAATCCCCACCGTGAAGATTACAAACGGCTGGGAGTTCTTGGACATCCCAAATGTAAAACATATACACGGCTGGGATATATTCTATTTACGGCTTGGAATACAAGAACTCCCAGCGGTAAGCATTTTCAGAAACTATTTTTTCAGACCTAAATTTTTCGAAACCAACTTAATAATCAATAAAACGCTTAAATAAAGAGTGGGTTTTTCAATTCATACCTTATTGCTGTCATTTCAGGAGTCTCGCAGGTTTGTCCATTTCCTTCATTCATTTTTTCTTGATCTTCAGTTTCATCTTCGTTTGATGAAGTTGGTTTCTATGATTTAGAAGGAGGTGGAATCGACGAAGATTGACCTAGCTTTTCCTTAGGTTTCTTGGTTTTATACAATGAATTTGATAGGTGTTGTAAAACACCTAATTTTATATCTAGTATTTATGATTTCTTTGTTATTATCGTTGGGAATTGCATCTCTTATGTTTAGTTTTGAGTTATTAGGTGCAATGGAGTCCTTGGGAGCAAAAGAAGGAGAAATCGTCTATTTTGGAGCGTAAAGGCAAAGAGGTCAATTCACATGCAAATTATACTTGGAGCGAGCTAAGGTGCACGAGAAGGTGATAAAAATGAACTATCAGTTCCTCAAAACTGGCTATTGAGTTGAGAAAAGAAGTTATCAATTCTATGGTACCTCTTATCTACTCTCCTTGGGTGGAAATATCAACTTCCATTCTAACACAAGACCTAAGAATCAGAGGAGCAATGATTTCTCTTATCATTAGTCTTCCTTTCCTACACTTACCCTAAAATTCAGAGAAACCATTACTCTCAAATCTCAATCAGATTTCGTCTGAGATTCAAAGAGAGTGAAGAGGATGGAGGATTGCAGAGATGAAATTGAGAAGAGGTGGTTCGATTAGTGGAATCTGATGTTACTGTGAAGAACGATTTAATGGATAAGATCGATTTACAGGGTAGGGTTTCAATATGCTATGAGTTTGAAGCTCAATAGATGAACCTCAAGTAGGGTTTGATATTACAGTCGAGAAATTTAGGAAATTATGACTGGGTTTCTGCTGTTGAGGGTGATTTGAGTCAGAAATTGATAGAGGAGATGAAGAATTAGACTTGCTGTTGCTGGGGGAAGAGGTGATGAACACAGAAAGGGGATCTGATACTTAAGAATCAATGGAGGTTGTTGTATACAATTGAGAGAAGAAATCGAGAAGAACCATAAGAGATTGGTGAAGATTAAGGAGATGGGTGTTTCGAGTCTGTTGCTGCCGTGAAGATTGAGTTTTCGAATTTGGGTTTTATCAGAAATTGCAGAGTTAGGGTTTGAATCTATTATGAATTTGAAGCTCAACAGGATGAATAAGAATCTGAGTTAAGGGTTTTCCGATGTGAAGATTGAGATGGAGATTTTGGATTTGTGAGACTTCAGGAAATGGGTCTTGAGAAACTGGTGTTGGTGGTGGTACCAGAATTGGTTTTGAGAAGATGAAGCAGGTGATGTGTGGTTGAATTTGGTTGTTGTTGTGCTTGAGAAGAGAAGGAGAAAGAGTCTGAGTTTGAATGAATGTGATTGTTGAATGAGCTGTTGGGATTTGAACTCAGACTGCAGATGCAGAGAAGTTGTCGGTAATGAACTGGTTTCACGGTTAGTTGTATGCTAAGATTAAGCAGGGACATGTGCTATTTGATATGTTTTTGAGGCCGAGGAAATGACAAGATGAGAAGTTCTTCTAAGGGTATGATGTTGCTCATACATTGGGGTTTGGTGATTGCATCTGTAATGGTAAATAAGAGCACAAGATGATTGAGATGAGATGAAGCTACATAAGAGCAATGATATAGTTGGAGAATGTGTATTGCAGTGATCAGTTAGACGATATTGGAATGTGGTTTTTGATTAGTCTGTGACAGTGTGGTTGTAGAAGGAATTATGGAGATGTTGGTACTGAACAGTTGGTGCTGATTATCAAAAGATTGAGTAGATGAGTTGTGTGAGAATTGAAGTTGTGCTCATGATAGCAGGTGATGGGGTTTGAACTTGAGGTGGTTCTGATGTTTTCTAAGCAAATGGGTTTCTTAATTTGCTTGAGTGATGAAGACACAGAGCTAGTAGAATGGTGGAATGAATTGTTGTTTGAGCTATTAATTCCAGGGGTTGAATTGTTGACAGAGATGGAAGCTGCAAGAGATGATGCATACAATGCAACTGGTAATTGCAGAATGGAGATGGTTGTGCAAGAAGAGTGAGGCATATCTGAATGATTTGTTAGATGTATGCTAGGATGAAATACAGGGTGCTTGTTTGATACATTATAGCTGAGTTGGAACATTGGAATGAATGGAGTATGTGCATATGTGGTACCTAAAATGGAGTTGAACTGCAAGTTATGATTATTGTAGTCAAGGGAAGCTGGTTGTGATGTTGAGTGCAAGAAGTATTGATCCACAGATGTGGAAGAGCTAGCATGGAAGTTGTGTTGGGGGTTTTCAAAGATGAGTTAATGGAGTTATGTTGCAGTGGGAGTATGGAATACCAAGATTACAGAACTGGCTAGAGCAAGACACGGCCATCATGGCTGGATTTGCACTAGTGAAGCAGGTTGATGGTGCGGTACAGCCTTGGCCTAGACTACTCAGACTAATTAGATGAGTAAGCTAGCTAACTTCCGACTTGACATACCTGACTTGGTTTGACTCGGCCTGACTGCCCGATTTGACTCGTTTACTTCACTAGACCGGTGACCGGGTGGACTTTGCCGGTCACCTGGGATATTTTCCGGCCATTGCACCAGTTTTCTGGCGACCATTTTTTGGGACAGAGTTTTACATGGGTTATTCCTCACATATGGGCTTATTGGATCATTTGGACTTTGGGCTTTGAAGACCTAATTTTGGAAAGATGAAAAGCTATATATAAAAGGAGAGTTTCTATTTTTCTATGAGACATATTTTTCTACTGGAATTTTGGAGGAGAGCAGCGACTAGGGTTTGCTTTCATTTATTTTTCATCTTTTTTCATTTGATATTTGATTATTATAAATATGATGAACACAAAAACTATGAGTAGCTAAACAAATAATATTGGTTATGGGATAAAGTGGATTTCACAAATAAGATTTGATTCAATGCATTAGTTTTGTCTCAGTAATTTATTGTTTATGATTCATGGTTTATATTGTATATGATTTGATTGTTTGTTTGGTTGAGTTCGGAATCAATCTGATTTTCATTCATCTCTAAAGCTATATTAGGGTTTTCAATACGAAAAAGTTGTTTATCCCTGATTCTAAGTAGCATAATTGTGGGTAGTGCTTGTAGTGATATATTCTACTAGTCACAAATGAATCATAACCTTGGTTAAATTGAATTAGTGCTTTTACACATTTTGATTGCATTGATTAGTCTTATTCCATAGATTTTATTGCTTTTAGGGAGTTAAATCTAATTGTGCTTTTACACTTTAGGTTGCTTTCTAGGAAGAATTCACATATGCATCTTTTAATGTGGTTGTGATGAAATCAGAGAATTAGCGGGATACACTTGCGATTGAGGTATCCTAGGACTTTTAGTAAATGAGAGATTAGTTTAACAATTCTAGTCATTGTTGAGAATTCAAGTTTGTGAATGAAACTATCCTGTGACCAATATCTTCTTCTTATTGATTATTTTAATACTTTATTGCTTTCAATTTATTTATATTGCTTTGATAAATCAAAACCCTCTTGGTTACTAAGAATCTGAAAAAATTTATAACAACTAAAGCCTCTCTGTGGATACGAACTCTTTCTTATCGCATACTACATTTATTTTAGTTAAGTAAGAAAGTGAAATTATTTTTGCTCGGCTGATAACCGACCAGATTTTGCGACGACGATTTTTTTTTTGGATCGACGATTAATCGTTTCAAACAAAGATATGAAGAAGAAGAAGAAGAAGAAGAAGAAGAAGAAGAGGAAGAAATAAGAGAGTGAGGGAGGGACGTTCTTTTTTTCTATTAATGATTTTCAGTTATTTTTTATTTAATGATTTTTCAGTTATTTTTTTTAGATTAATTAATTAATGGAAGGGTAGAAGGGTAATAAATGAAAATGATTGAGGGTATTTTTGAACTTTTATATAAATCTGGTCTCCCCATATAAAGTTTTGGTTCCGATTAGTAATTTAAATCCCCAAATTCCTAGCCCCTAACGTCTTAATAATAGGATTCTTAAATATGAGTTCCTCAAAAATTTCCACTATTAAAAATTACCAGACAAGTCCATTGGCTAAACTTCTTTCTATTAAGAAAAATGCCACAAACTAAAAAATAGTAAAAAATTGATTAGCTAATTTGGATTTGTCAAAAGGATCCAAGCTTGAATAAATAAATCAATGAGAAACCACCTCCATTACATCCAATTATATAAGCAACCCTACAAAACTTTTATTAATCACTAACTAACAAATAAACAAACACCAATTTAAAGTTTTAAATTCCAAAATTCATAATCATCAGATTCTCACATACGTCTCAGACTCAGTAGTCTCCCTCACTACATCTTGTGAGAAGGGTTGTTGGAGGTGTTGGTGTTAGAAGTGTTATTCATTCCAAGAGTATTCTTCACAGCATCAGCTGCCCCTTGTGCCAAGTTCTTCATTTGTTCCCCGGACTGCAATATAAATACATCACACCTCAATCATTATTGGGAAGAAACCACTAGGCCAAATATTCAACATTACTAATAGGGTACCAGTTTACTTGGAATGAACCAAATCCATAAAATGATAAATAAAATAATGTTTTGTCTTATATGAGATTTGGTACCCTTTCCGATAAACTGATACCCCATTTAGCAGCCATACAAATATTGAAGATCCATAATAGGCCGATAGCATAGCTGTAGATAGTGGCAGAGCCAACATTGAATGCACGAAGATGCAAATAATGCACTGTGTGAACAAATAATGTATATGGATTGCTATGGTTTACCTGTTGAAGGAAACCTGCAGCTTGATCCTTGGTCTCTTGGGAGGACTGGTTTGCGATTTGAGATGCTTTGTCTTGAGCTGTCCTTGGAGCAATGGAAGCCTCCTCAATCAACTCATCCTTTTTCATCTATATAATGATAACAAAACAACATTAACAATCTAATAGAATGCAAATCAAAAGCAAGATGCATATTGGCAATAAAAACCTGAGCTTGACCAACAACGTCTTGGCCAGCCTTATTGTGTCTCATATCCGGCCCACCACGATGTCCTTCCATACTTGTTGTACCTTCTTCTCTTTATTCTTCCGGTCACGAACTTAAACTGTAAAAGAAAATCAATATCTGATGCTTTCAGTTTTGATGCCAAATGGAGATTATTATATACATGTTTGTCTGAAAATGCGCCTTTGGTCTGGACACATGGCTGATAGATTGTGGGCATGACACGAGAAGGAAGAAGCACCCTTTTGAATAGGAATGTTTGAACTATTTATATGATTAATTAGTTGTCAATTTTTAACTTTCTGTTGAAGTGTTCGTAGGAGATGCTTCTGTTATTTGTTGCTGAAGTTTTGCAAGCCCCCTTGCATACTTAGCACGTCAGATAAGTGTAAATATGAATGTGGTCATTGCGTGAAGGGGGTGGTTTAAAGTATTTCGGAGGATTATTGATGATATACAGGGTGTGTCTTATCCGAGAATGATCAGAGTTAATTAGTGTTCGTTGTTTTCAGTCATCCTACAACATATGCGTTAACTTATACTGTAGAAAATCAACAGCTATTGACAATATATCCAGAATAAATAATTGTAATAAACATGATTTATGATCCTGATATTGTTCCTGCCTCATAGGACTGATAACGAGATTCCAATAATTAGAGTTAGACTTGTTGAGATTAAAAAAGAATTATCTGAGCGAATCCTAGATAATTATGGAATGATTAGCTCAAACATACCATGTTCAAATGTCGGCATCATGGGTTTGCGAACACACGATTTGGTACAGCCACATGCTTGATTCGTCACCTTTGGACACCCAAGTGCGCTGCCTGCATTTCCACCGTGGTTTGTTAACCGTTTAATCACATAGTCCGAGCTATATCCAGCATCCACAACATGTAAACCTTATAATTTTTCTGACTCGAAACTAGAAATTCTTCCACGAAAATGATCTTGTTTTTCTTCTGGAAAAATCTCAAATTATAATATTTAAATTTTATCAGCTTAATTAAAAATAAAAAATTAAGAAGGTTTTTCTAGATAAAAATCAAGAGCATAACTCAGTGGTATCCCATCAATTCCAATAAGAAGAAAGTTATGAGTTCAATCCCTATCACCGTAAAGGTTTATATTAGAGTAGTTGTATAGTTGGTTTAGCAGAGCTAATCAAGCTGAAAGTTGAAATTCTTTCTATTGATCCTCTTTTGAATGGAAGACAAGAGAGTTCAGAGAAGTCAATTCAAATAATTGTTGCCACCAAAGATATGACCGGTCTTTAATACATGGAGAATGGAAGGGTAATAAATAAAGAGTGGTCTTCGAAACTACCAGAAGCAGAAAGGCATGAATGTGGATCACATTGTACGCTGATGACTTGTTGAGAGTAGTGATGTCGTTAATTTATTTTTTTTTATTTTTTTATTTTTTTAGCCGATGAAGGTTGGAACTTGTTGGACCAATGAATTCAAAAGATCTCACTAGTGTTGATCCTGTTTGACTAATGTCTGAGATAAAATGTCGAAGCTGGTGAAAATATTATTTTTCATGACAAATCTCTCCTCCTTTAAAAATCTAAGTCATATAAGCTCCCACATTGCACGCTGAGCATGACACACACCTCAAATTAAATTAGATAAAAGCTTTCAACTATACAAATTCTAGAAAAAACAAGTGTCGTAACGTTATTGGTCGAAGATTTTTTTAAAAAAAAACACTTCCTTAGTAGAGAACGTTATTGGTCCAAGCCCCCTGATTTTAGCGGCCTAATACTAAAACTGTTAGTAGAAACGTGGATGTACAAGACTTATGTGTTAATTTACACCTAATTAAAAAGCTACACTAAGTTTACACCAAATACTTAACTGGGCGTTAAGTAACACCGTTAAGTTCAACTTTGGGCATCATCCGAGGAGGGGGCATCAATTTTAATTGGAGGATTCACAGGCAAGATCATCTCATTCAATAGATAAGATCTGTAATATCTTCATCATCAATATCTTCAAATATATAGTTGTATATTATTACTATTTTGCCATGTAAATCATATAACGGGAGATTTATATCATCCCATAAATATCGTTAAACTTGATATTATGCGGCCAAGCAATAATACAGTTTTGCAATTCTGGGATCATTAATATTGTTACAACAAAAAATGTATGAATAACAAAAAGTAAAATTACTTTTGTGGGATTTCTTACTTAGTGAAGTACTACTGCAAGTGCAGTCACTAAGGCTGCACAAATAACCCGGTGTACCGGAGTTGAACCGGCGAAAAAAGAACCGGAACCGTACCGGGGAGGAGGTACAGGGAACGGGAATGGATTTCAGAACCGGTGTAGGAGGAGGTACAGGGACCAGTTCTAACCTTATTCCCGGCTTGTCCCGGACCGAATTACCTATTTATTTTTATCCCTTGATTTAATTGAATCACGGACATTCATATTAGGTTTGTATACTCTCGAGCACAAGAGTTACTCACTCTTATCTCATTCTCCCTCACAGACTCTTCTTCTTCTTCGCTTCTTGTGTTCTTCATAGAACTAAATCACCAAATTCACCACCACCACTTTATCACAAAAATCAACGCCACCACCTTCTTCTTCTTCTAATTTTTCTTCAGTTATTGGCTTATTACATGTTTGATTTGGTCAGAGATTGAGTCAATTTCCTACTGCTGCTACTCGAGATATGGATTGTTAGATGATGTTCAAATTGTGAGAATGAGATCGAGAATTAATTGAAGACGGTGATGAACCTATTGATGTTGAATCGATGAAGTTGTAGCCATGAAGATGAATAAGAAAGGGGATATGCTGCGTTAATGAGACAAAGAAGAAATTGAATTATGGTTCCAATGTTACACCTGATTTCTTTAATGGAAAATTAGAAAATTGTGCCACAACTTTCAACAATCCACTGCAGGAGAAGACAAAGGATCATTGCCATTACTAGGTCAAGACATTTCAGATGGACTTTCATTCGATCAGTTTTTGGTTCGTAATTCTGGTGGTTTTCTTAACAACCTGGCATCTTCAAACAATTTGTATTTTATTTTTGGTGGATGCTTGTTCTTTGTTAGGATTTAATTTTTGTATAGGTTGATAGTGAGAGTAACGAAATTAGTCCTTCTATGGGCAGCAAGATAAAAATGTTAATCAGATCTTCACCGAAAAATCATTTGCTTGAATGAATCATTTAACTGTCTAGTGGTTTTATCTACACAGGTTAATGATGATGATTGAATAAATATCGATGTTCACTGTAACGGGGAAAACCCGGTACCGGACTTATATCGGACCGGTCTTACAAGTACAGGTACAAGTCCAGGTACCGGTCCTCAAAATGAGGTACCGGTAAACACCAAGTACAGGGACCGGTTCCATAAGAAAACCGGGCCGTACCGGACCATGTGCAGCCTTAGCAGTCACCGTAAAAATGGATTCGTATGATACTAAAAAACAAACAGTAAACAACAGGTTCATACGAGAGAAAAAAAATTGACGTTTTCTATTCGTGGTCAAAATATATTGACCAAAGTCAAGCAATCATGGCAACATTTTGGATGCCTTTTTTGGGCATCTTCAATGCCAAGGCCGGCCCTGTTATCCCCCACTAACCATGTAAGTTCCCATTTTATAATGGTAACTTCATTTTCCTTCCATCGATAGAAAATCTATTTTCTTCCTCGGAGTCTTATGCATAAGGTGAGCATTATCTCTCTTGATCTCAACTTCCAAATTTGATTGTATAAATTTCCATTAGCACACATTCTTAAGCCATTGATGTCGACATCTTAGCCTTCACGTCAATGCAAATATTAATTTTCTTAGATTCCAAATCGTGATCGGAGTGAGGCTAAGCCGAGCCACACCAAATCAAAAAATTAGTTTTTGGGTCCGCCCGATGCGTAGCACGGGCAAAAAATCTAGTAAGATTTTAGACATCCACTTAACATAAATCTCTTTACAATAGCCAGGTCCTACGAGTTAAGCGGGTTAAAGAAAATCTTAAGACTCTTAAATACACCTTTGGATTTATCTTCATATCATATTTTTTGTTAATTTTTTTTAATAATTATATAAAATAAAACAGTTAAAATTTTGTCACGTAAGATTTTCTGAGGGTTAATTCGTATATTATTAGAGATAGTGTATTGGATTCGAGGACCTATATTTACATGTATAAACCCTCCTAAATAAATGCTTAATAAGACTTCCACGCAAGATCTTTTTATACCCAGGTAAATCACTTTATTGAAATTCCAATCATTATTTTTCCAAATCCAATAGTGATTGTTGTTCATCTCAAACTTACTCAAAATGTACTAACAAAATAAAAACAAATTAGATTTTAATTATATCTTGTTTAGCTTAGTGGATTTTAAAATATTATATCAACCTTTTTTTCCTTTAGACAAAACCCTAGTAGTGATTTAACTTGTTTAAACCCGAGTTCGTATCTAGATTCAATTCACAATAGTGAGTCAGTTCAGTCTCAAAACTAGAAAAACGGTTACACAAGTGTCTCTTATCAAGAACAAAAATGGGAATAAAATCATCTTAATATTCTTATAGACACTTGAATTAAAATCTTGGGAAGGAGGAACACAATTTTCATGACAACAAAATAGTGTGATTATGTCATGGATTTTCTATTGTACTTTCTCATCTTTCCTTCTTTTTCTTTTGTTGCTCTTCTCGAACACACTTTCCTCGAACCTTTTTGATCGGTAAATTATTTTTATCAATCTAAACAAAGTTTGTATTTTGATTGAAAAATAATTCGGTGATGAAACGAAAGTCTAGTTGCTTTCATGAGGTTTGACCAAAAAGTGAGGCTCTACCTTGCCAATGCCCCTCTTTGTAATTATGAGCTTTATTCCCTAAAATATGTAGACTTAGATGGTTATAAATTGAGTGAAACTTATAGTCTAGATTGTCCGAGTATTGAAAACGAAGCCAACATCACATGTTAATAAGAAGGAGGTGTTAAGTATAGTCCCACATCGCCTAAATTCCCTGGATTTGTGAAGTGTATATGCCTTGGTCAACCCTAACCTTGAAAGCCGGTTTTCGAGGTTAGTTAGGCATGGGACTTTAACATGGTATCAGAGCAGGTGTTTGTGGTGGTGTGTGGACATTGTGTTAAGGGATTTTTGATCCATTGAGGGTATTGTTTCTTCTTCTTCTTTGTGTGTATGTGTGTGACTTAGTGAGGGAATTGTTTGGCCCCCGGCTCTGTGTGATGGGGGGTGTTAAGTATAATCCCACATCTCCTAAGTTCCCTGGATTTGTGAAGTGTATATGCCTTGGACAACCCTAACCTTGCAAACCGGTTTTCGAGATTAGTTAGGCACGTGGACTTTAACAAAAGGTTATGTCTAAGTATGCTGAGTTTCGAACTTAGATCATTAGTATCACTATTTACTATTCATATGGCAGTAACATCGTCCCAAACTAAATTTATTAAAAAAAGTAATTGTAGATGGTGACATTTAGATAAGGGGAGAAAATGTCATTTCAAGACCATAAGATAAAAACTCAGCTCTCACGGGAGATATTAATCCCTTTGCCCTCAAGAAACCCCTAGCCACGATTTTTAGTATACGTGTAGCGCCCCTAAAGCTAGCAGCTGACTGATCCAAAAGATTAATTATAAAATAAGGCACTAAGGATCTAAAACATCTATTTAAACAATAAGAAAGAAGTTCTAAACAAAGATTAACCCAAATCTAAACCCTCTCTGAAATAAATACAAGAACACCTATCAAATTATACATATTCAATAGTGAGTTGATTTACAAATAGGATTCAAACACAAAATAAACATAGTAGAAGCTAACTAACTAATGTAACTAATTCTTCGAAACTTTCATCGTCACGTGCCATCTTGATTTATCTCTGAAACTGAAAGTGGTAATTGAGTGAGCACATCATCCCTAAAAAGGGGTGCCCAATAGAAATAACATCTAACTTTCAAGTAAGCATTGAAAACTGATGAAACACGGGAAAACAGTAAAACATATTGTGGAAACTTTTTCATAGAAATTTAAGAAGAATAATAAACATTCATGTAATATACATGTGTTGCCCGTACAATACTAAAGAATAATATTGAGGTGTATCGCCCTAGCCATAGATAATATTGCAGTATATCGCCACAGCCATAGAATACGGGATATAAAGGAAGACTAATATTGTGGTGTATCGCCCTAGCCATAATAATATTGTGGTGTATCTCCCTAGCCATAGAATACTGGATATGTAAAGTTTGGGGCACACATCTCATACTCAATGTATATAGAACTAACTCCTTCGTCAAACAATGTATAATATTCAATGCCAAATTCCAGCACCTAGATAGTAATATTGTGGTGTATCGCCCTAGCCATTGCATAAAAGATCGAAAATAAGTATGTATAAATGAAGGAGCAGTATCCTATATACCACATATGGGAATTCTTATTCCCCAAGCATTCAAATGGAAATTCTTATTTCCCAAACATTCACAAAGACAAACAATGCATTACAATTCCTTTCTAAACAATGGAAATATTAAAAGAACTAACAAACTTTCGGAATTTAAAATAAAACAATGCATGGAGTACACAATCAGACAATGCATGAATTTATTAAACATAAAATTATGTAAAACAAAACAACAATAATCACAAAAGAGTTAAATGTAAATTTCCACCTCTTTTGAAGACAAGACACTGATAGGCTTAGAAAGATACCTACTACTATGTATAAACTGCAAGTGCACAGTGTCGACAAGCAACACAGGGCAAGAACAGGTCGAACCACAGAGACTTGGAGAGTGTAGAAGTTGATTCTAAATCCTTACTTAGAAATGATTCAGAGAGTAACCAAAAGGGGTTTGATTCTGTCGATACGACGAGATATTGGCAAAAGACTTAAACAGAAAGTAATTTGAATTAAAATATGCAATTAAATCAAGGTGTAAATACTGAGAATATGGATACTAGGGTATTCAAATCCACCATTAACCTATGATATGCATTCAACTTGTAATATTATTCTTGTCCTTACAGCAGATTCAAGTCTACCATATATCTAAGGTGTTTCTCCAATGGATAATTTAATCACAACTAAAGTATTTCTCCAAAGCATTAACTATCTAATTAAAGCACAACTAATCTGAGGATCAATATTTGGTTAAGCATGAGTTGCAGCATAATCAACATAGAGATATTCTAACTACAATGGATATATGGCATACATTGTGAGACAAGATGTTGACAAACTTGGATTAAATTATATCTTTAAATAATTCTAAACTTTCAAGAACAATATACAAGATATGAATACATAACAATAAGTTACGGCTTCATTTAAACCCTAGCAAATGAAATTAGAACATGAACAACATTACAACAAAACTGAATTTAAGAAACTAACATGAACAAGCTATTATTGGATGGTTTTTCAACACAACAACCCTCTCTATTTATACACAAAAATTCTCTCAACACTTGGATTCGAATTTGGAAATCATCCACTCAACAAAACATGTTTTCTTTAATTGATGGATAAAATGGAATATATTTGGTGGTGGGAAACAAATTGGGAGTGATTGAGTGAGAGAATGGGGGTGAGGTGAATGTTTTGGAAAGAATCCAATGGGGGTGAGGTGGAAACGGATTTGGGTCTTGGGTATTGGATCATGGGTAGTTTAATCCCATGTATTGTAAACAGGTTGCCACTGATGCACGAGCGGGTTGCAACGCTTCCAACTTTCTGCTCTTTTGTCTTCTCAATTCTTCCAAGCTTTATTTAGTACTTAAAAACACAAAATTAATTAATACAAATATTTATTCTTGGAAATGGTACAAATGCAGAATTTGGGATAATATATGACTTTGAAGCGCGAAAGATGAGTTAAGTGCCAATGAAAAGGTGTATTAATATGCAATATTTGGCACTCATCTGACACGCCTACCTCGAGATCCACGATCCACTGGTTCATCCTTTGAATCGATCATTGTTAATAAAGACTAATTGTTAATCACACAAGAACTCTAAGAATCTAGCCGAAATGGCTCACACAAGAATCATACAAGTCTATCTAATTGTTCTAAGACCATTCATGGTTCTACACCTTTTTATTATCAATCTTTAGCATATCCAAGGTTTACTAATTCAATTAGATTGATTTTATAGTCCATTAGCTAAGTCTTATGAACATATACAACCTTGTAAAAGAATTCATGGGCTAATTCAGACCATAAGTGGTCCAAAATGTCAAACTAACAATACATGGTACTAAGCCCGAGTCCACCAAAGTTAACTAACAGTCAACATCTAAGTCCATGTCAAAGGTCAAGTCCAGTATAAGTAGTCAAGGTCCACTAAATCAGTTCTGAGTCAAAACGATCCAACTCAGATTAATAGGATTAACTCATCTCAGTCAGATAAACTGAGTCTGCTAAAGTTAAATCAGTCAGACATCTGACTGGGATGACTATCAGGAAAATAATCTATTGTAACTAGAAATTCACTTGCAACCCGATTCTATTCATTTAATCAATATGCAAACTTTCATCTATACAATTCTATAATTTCACTACAACGACAATTTAATCTTTACATACAATTGCAGCTTTAAGCCATACACAGGTCATATCAACACATTCATCCAACCCTCAATACAAGGCTTCAGTTACATATCATCTCATTCAACTAGAATCATTACCAATTCAGTTAACTCCATCAATTAATTTCTCCATCCTTTTAACATCTTCAACTCATCTAGTTTTGACTAATTTCTCATTTCAACACCACTGACTACGTATAATCAACCTTACCAATTCAGTCAGTCTGTAATCGACCTTGTTAGAGCATTGCTCGGTCGAACTCTCATATGTTGCTATCTCAAGCATGTTTGTCAATATTAGTGATCAAAACTATAAAGTCTTTGATTCTAGTCTACTATAGCTAAGGTCTCGGACTATGATAAAAAGTGTAGTTGAAGGACTACTCAAGGAACCAGTGGATCTTCATCGACTAAAAGGTATGTGGATACTTGAACTCATCTATCACTCAAAAGTCTATCTATTCTATCTCCTATCTTGAGACAAAAGTCTTATTACTATATAGACTAAGAATATACACATATGATATTTCCAGTTGAGTATATCTCGCTTATCTATTTCTCGAAATATGTGTTGGTAAGGATTTCGCTTTATCCAAGTTCATCTTTACCTAGTGACGAAAGTCATGTTATGTTTCAATCATTTTGGAAATTGCTCTGACGGAAAATAGTTTGTGAATAACAACTATATAACGCCCTCTTAGAATGTTTCAATGATTGAAATGAGAGTTTAGACAATATAACCATTGGAGGATATAAGTATGGTTGTGGCAACACATATATGTATAAGTCCTTAGTGCTTGAATTGAAGTTTGCGACCTTTGTTGATCAAGTGAACCGAAGAAGTGCGTGAGCTTCAGTCCGCGAACTAGCGGAAGTTCTCGACCGAGAATTTCTGCTGGAGTTTGTGAACTCCATTCGGGAAATTAAGTCCGCGAACCTAGTCCACGAACTTGAGTAGGTTATGTCTAAAAACGATGTTTGTGAACTTATCTTAATAAACTAAGGAATGCTATTGCAAACTGTAGCTTTATAGTTCATGAATCGATTCGAGTGAATCACATTATTTTTGTTTCAATTGTATCTTGTGTAGTACATATAGATCTAAGCAATTGAACAACTCTCTAACTAGTTCATTTGAGTCATTTGGACTAGTTATGGTGAAGAAGAATATGGTTGATATGAAAGTTATCATTTGGCTAACCATTTGGTTAACTAGTGTTGAACCAACTAATGTACAAGTTTGGGTACGGTTTTCACAAGCCTGCAAATGTGCAGTACATGTGTGTATAAAAATCTATGTTTTCGATCTAACGGTTGATAAATATTAGCGTGTATCTAATCAGGTTTTCATCTAACTGTGAATATTAAATGCTTTGTTACTAAGCTAACATTGATTGCAAACCCTGATTTGAAGACTATATAAGGGAGAACTCTAGCAACTGGAAAACCTAATCCGCACACATTCTGTGTGATACTAGTTTGCTAAGCTAGAGTTGGTCTCCTTTAACCTTTGGTTTTCTTCTTCTAAAACTAGGTTAACGACTTAAAGACTTCATTGGGATTATGAAGCCAGAACGATACTACTTTTATCGTAGTTGTGTGATCTGATCTTGCTATTTCTATCTTACGAGTACAATTGTAATAATTCACTTGAGAATTTTATCTCTAATAGGCTAGATATAAAAGTAGTCACAAACACTTCGTCTCATTATTTGTGATTCCTCAATAATCTTATTTGCTGCGTCGAGTAAGTTTATTGTGAGGTGATTGATAAAGCTGAGCTGTTCTTCGGGAATATAAGTCTGGTTTTATCAATTGGTTCATGTTCACCTTGATTTATCAAAAGACGGAAATAACTCATAGGTTTATTCATGGGAGACGAATTTATCTATCCTTGTAGAATTTTCTGTGTGAGACAGATTTGTTTATTAAAGTCTTCGACTTTGGGTCATAGAAACTCTTGGTTGTGGGTGAGATCAACTAATGGAATCAAGTACGCAGTATCCTGCTGGGATCAGAGGCGTAGAAGCATAATTGTACCTTAGATCAGTGTGAGATTGGTTGGGGTTCAACTACAGTCCAAACCTAAGTTAGCTTGGAGTAGGCTAGTGTCTGTAGCGGCTTAATACAGTGTATGTTTAATTTGGACTAGGTCCCTGGGGTTTTCTGCATTTGCGGTTTCCTCGTTAACAAAATTCTAGTGTATGTGTTATTTTTTTCCGTATTATATTTTGTTATATAATTGAAATAATACAGGTTGTGCGTTGTTCAATCAATTAGAATATTCGACCTTATTGGTTGTTGATTTAAATTGATTGACACTTGGATATTGGTGTTTGGTACCATCCAAGTTATCTCTCTTTGATTAAGACTCGCAAATTGTATTTGATTGAGTAAATCAAATTGAGAGATCGAGATAATAACTCCTTGAGATATTTTCTATTGATTGAGTCTGACTGTCTAGTTGATTCTCTAGAAAGTAACTCGGAGTTGTCCATACAGATTGCTAATTGAAATATTGGGTGTGGTTATTAAACCCCCGCTTTTTCAATTGGTATCAGAACAGGCAAACATTTTCAAGACCTTACAAGTTTGTGTTTTAGCGATTTGACTCTATGGACAAGAGTAGTATCTCTAATAACGTACCAGTTCATAAATTACCAGATGAGCATAAAAGCTTAGATTCACCTGAGAAAACTGTCACGTCTAAATCAGTATCTAAACATTCTCTTAATGAAAAAACTGTTGATTGGGAAACTCTCCTAGAAGAACAGTTGGATGAACTTTCTGATGAAGGTGATTCAGATATTGATAGAGACGTTGATGAGGAAGTCTCATAGTATGTCAAGTTTTTGAATTCCTAGAATATGAAGAAAATTACAACCTCTTATATCTCACATTTTCTGACTCCTCTCTGTCGAGAATACAAGAAACTGAGAAGATGTTACGCAGGTATTTATTCTTTAAATCGTTATAACGAATCGATCCTCAGAGATTCTGAAGAAAACCTACGTATGAAATCACTCGAATGTGATAATCTTTATCAGAAGTATCTTTTGTTGGAAAAGAAACTTGCAAAATCTGAAGCAAAGGTTATCTCCTAGAAAACATGTTTTGATGACAGAGAAAGTGCATGTCTTGCCCGAGAAAAATGCCTTGAGGCTGACTTAACTGCTGCTCTTGACAAAATCAAGAGATTGGAAGATAACTTGAAAAAGTTCAATACTAGTTCAAGCAAGTTAACCACTATGCTATGAGCAAGTAAAAATCATCATGATACACGAGGATTGGGATATAAGGGAATAGATGCTCCAAGTATTAGCAAAGAGGTAAAATTTGTCAAGGCTACTGATTCTTCTCAACAAAAAGTTTCCACTAATGGGAAAAGTGAAACACTTTCACCGGAAGTTAAAGACAAAGCCAAAGCCAGTACATGCGAATCGAGGTAAGAACATTCCTTATATTTGCCACTATGGTGGGATCAAGGGACATTCTGAGCATAAATGTTGTCTACGATTAAGGAATATAAAACTTCATAACATTCTTGTATGGATGTCTAAAGAATTTATCAAACCTGGTTCTTATTTCATTGGAGTAAAAGACACAGTCAACATTCGTGGTGAATCAATTTCTAAATGCGTCTTTGAAAATGTATTCAGTAGTAGAAGGATAACTGATTTCCCTAACAACACTGAAAAGATAAAAAGGTACATGAGAAAGAAGAAAGGTTCAAGCTAATTGTCTCTCTCTGAAAAAGGCTACAAATCTAACAATTCAGTCCCGGATTCCTTACATATTAATAATCGAGTCTTAGAACTTAAGATAAACATAAACAGACTCAAACATGGCATCAGAAAAACATGGAAAGCAGTTGATTCATGTACTCCTTGTTCCTCTCCTAGTAAAACTTATTCAACTATGTTGAGTGATTCGTCTCTACATTCCCATAAAGGAAAAAAAAAAGAATTCAATAATGATGAGCAAAATGCTCATCCTAATACACCATGACTTCCTGTAGAAAAATGCTCATCCTAATAAGAAGGATGCTCTGTGTTCTCAAGAAAGTGTCTTGAGAAAGCTGTCAAAGGTGTATGCCTTTCTTTTGGTCTCAAAATCTTATTTTGAGTTTCTTTTTGAAGGCTATTCTAATGTCTATGGGAGAGAATTCCTTGTTGAACCGTCCCTCCATTGTGTGTTTGCTTGTCCACGTTTTGGTCATCTATGACTACTTGTGCGCATACACAAGACCCACACGGACATGTTGCTTAGGGTTTTATATGAACCTCCTTATATATATGTCATTAATTGACACTTTATTTTACAAAGTTAAAAAGATTCTACTAAATTTTTAGCACAATGGAGAGAAGCAACAAATATGTGATCAAGGAGGGAAAGACTATCGAGTTCCATGAAGATCCTGTTTTCATTATTTATCATAAGGATATTGATCATGAAAACAATCTACCAGTTCAGATGTCTTCACAACTGGTAGAAAATCTTCTTCGAGATTTTGAAGTCGTTCGTGAACAACTCGGAATAGAAACAAGGAATCTTGAGTTTCTAAAGAAATCATCTGATGAACTTATTCTTGTTCGATATTTAGTTGCAAACCGGGTTTAGTTTGCCTAGTAAATCTTCTATTGTTCTTGTTTTATTTAGAAGAATAACAAGTGTTTTGGAATAGCTATTATTGTGATCGCACATATCTATATCCAAAGTTTTCATCTTCTTGTTTTTAGATTTATTGGTTTAAATTCTAAACTTGTTTGGAAGATGATTTTTGCAGTATTAATCTTTTTGATTTTATATATTGCAATATTGTTATGGGATATGCGTGTTTACTTCCGTGAACTTGATTGTCCCATATTTTGTCAAAAGTAATGTCGTTCGTGAATTGATATGAAAATATTGATAAAAGAACGAATAGACTTTTGACAAACACAAAAGTTAAGCCTATATTGTCAATTATTGATGTAAGATATGTTAAAATCTTTTGTGATTCAAGGATTATGTCTATTGTATTTGATTTTGTAAATGGTGATGAAAATATAATGAATCCTTGCTTATTCCACGGTATAAGGTCGATTCTCCGATCCACAATTTTTGTGTAAATACTGTGATTTTCCATGAAGTGTTTTATGTTGAGCACTAAAACAACTAAAGTTGATTGCTTTTGTGATTAGCTTAGTTGTTGTTCCGTAAGGTACTTTATGTTGAACATGATTGAACTAAATTAATCATCTTGTATGGTTATTTAGTTATCACTCCATAAGTTTTCTTATGTTTGAGCATTTCCTCTACTGAGTTGGTTATTCATGATTAACTTAGTCATTGCTCCATAGATTTTCTTATGTCGAGTGTGACCAATTAAATTGATTACTTTTGTAATTAGTTTGGTTGAGTATGACAATTGGATTATTTGCGAGTTTTCTTGTGATTAATCTAATTGATATAAGTCACCATAAGTTTGCTTGTGTCGAGCATATTTAGTCAAATTTATCTTGGTTCACTTTGGTTAATATGATTGAATATTTCTTTTTGGATTCCAAATTCATACTCGTATGTGATTTGTTGAGTCTAAATAAATCCCTCTTTTCTTTTGAAATTAAGGTCGCTCTTGTTATTCCTTTGGGAATAACATTTTATGGAGGAGAGTTCTTTTGAGCTTGCGCGTAATTGCCAAATCTTTGTGGGGAGTGCGGTTGTGGAATATTAGAGGGGTTATCTTGTATATTTATGAACTCCATGATGAATGCATTTAGCTTCGGCTTTATGATTGCATCTAAACAAGATGATATACATTTACCTTTGGTCATGAAATGTCTCTTACGGAAATTTCATTAGGATCCCGTTCTTGTACCTTTGCCAATTTTATTGACAAAAGGGAGAGAATTAATATGTAGTTCACACTACAAATACATATGGTTTTCGGATCATTATGTAAGGGGGAGTGGTTTCCATGTGAGATGGAGTATTGACTAAGGGGGAGTGAAGTATCACCATAGTATTGTTGTTAAAGTTGTAATGCAATTGGAATTTAACGCTGTGTAATAATACTATGAAACTGCATAACAATGATTGAGAAATCTTGTTTTCTTATTGTTACAGCTATGGATTTTCAACAACGATTGTGCTAAACTTACAACCTTTGGGATCATTGGATTACTTGGACGTGACGTAGATTTCGAGTATTGTTGAAGATTAAACGACATGTGTAATAGGAGCTACAAAGTTTACTTATATATTTTTTGTATTCCATATGTATTAATAGTTTTGCAACTAAAATTGACAAAGGGAGAGATTGTTAGATCATTGCTCGTTCGAACTCGCATGCGTTGCTATCTCAAGCATGTTTGTCAATATTAGTGATCAAAACTATAAAGTCTTTGATTTCTAGTCTACTATAGCTAAGGTCTCGGACTAGGATATAAAGTCTAGTTGAGCTCAAGAACTCCATGGTGATCATCATATAAGACGAAGGACTACTCAAGGAACCAGTGGATCTTCATCGACTAAAAGGTATATGGAGACATGAACTTATCTATCACTCAAAAGTCTATCTATTCTATCTTTTATCTTGAGACAGAAGTCGTATTACTATATAGACTAAGAATATACACATATGATATTTCCAGCTGAGTATATCTCGCTTATCTATTTCTCGAAATATGTGTTGGTCAAGCTTTCGCTTTAGCCAAGTTCATCTTTACCTAGTGACGAAAGTCATGTTATGTTTCAATTATTTTGGAAATTGCTCTAACGAAAAATAGTTTGTGAATAACAACTATATAACGCCCTCTGAGAATGTTTCAATAATTGAAATGAGAGTTTAGATAATATAACCATTAGAGGATATAAGCATTGTTGTTGCAACACATATATGTATAAGTCCTTAGTGCTTGAACTGAAGTTTGCGAACTTTGTTGATCAAGTGAAACCGGAGAAGTGCGTGAGCTTCAGTCCGCGAACTCAATCCGCGCACTGGCGGAAGTTTTCGATCGAGAATTTCTGCTGGAATTTGTGAAATCCATCCAGGAACTTAAGTCCGTGAACTTGAGTAGGTTATGTCTAAAAACGATGTTTTTGAACTTATCTTAATAAACTAAGGAATGCTATTCCAAACCGTGGCTTTATAGTTCATGAATCGATTCGAGTGAATCACATCGTTTTTTCTTCAATTGTGTCTTGTGTAGTACATAAAGATCTGATCAATTGAACAACTCTCTAACTAGTTCATTTGAGTCATTTGGACTAGTTATGGTGAATAAGAATATGGTTGATATGAAAGTTATCATTGGGCATACCATTTGGTTAACTAGTGTTGAACCAACTAATGTACAAGTTTGGGTACGGTTTTCACAAGCCTGCAAACGTGCAGTACATATGTGTATAACAAGCTATGTTTTTGATCTAACGGTTGATAAATATTAGCTTGTATCTAATCAGGTTTTCATCTAACGGTGAATATTAAATGCTTTGTTACTAAGCTAGCATTGATTGCAGACCCTTATTTGAAGACTATATAAGGGAGAACTCTAGCAACTAGGAAACCTAATACCGCACATTCTATGTGATACTAGTTTGATATGCTAGAGTCGATTCTCCTTTAACCTTTGGTTTTCTTCTTCTAAAACCAGGTTAACGAATTAAAGACTTCATTGGGATTGTGAGGCCAGACCGATACTACTTTTATCGTAGTTGTGTGATCTAATCTTGTTGTTTCTATCGTACGAGTACAATTATAATAATTGGCTTGATATTTCTATCTTTGATAGGCTATATATAAAAGTAGTCACAAATACTTTGTCTCATCGTTTGTGATTCCTCAGTAATCTTCTTCGTTGCGTCGATTAAGTTTATTATGAGGTGATTGATAAAGCTGAGCTGTTCTTCGGGAATATAAGTTTGGAATTATCAATTGGTTCATGTTCACCTTGATTTATCAAAAGACGGAACAAAACTCATAGGTTTATTCGTGGGAGACGAATTTATCTATCCTTCTAGACTTTTCTGTGTGAGACAGATTTGTTTATTAAAGTCTTTGACTTTGGGTCGTAGCAACTCTATGTTGTGGGTGAGATCAACTAAGGGAATCAAGTGCGCAGTATCCTGCTGGGATCAGAGGCGTAGAAGCATAGCTATACCTTGGATCAGTGTGAGATTGGTTGGGGTTCAACTACAGTCCAGACAGAAGTTAGCTTAGAGTAGGCTAGTGTCTGTAGCGGTTTAATACAGTGTATGTTTAATCTGGACTAGGTCCCGGGGTTTTTCTGCATTTGCGGTTTCCTCGTTAACAAAATTCCGGTGTCTGTGTTATTTATTTTCCGCATTATATTTTGTTATATAATTGAAATAAAATTATACAGGTTGTGCCTTGTTCAATCAATTAGAATATCCGAACTTATTAGATGTTGATTTAAATTAATTGACACTTGGATATTGCTCTTTGGTACCATCCAAGTTATCTCTCTTTGATTAAGACTCGCATATTGTATTTGCTTGAGTAAATCAAATTGAGAAATTGAGATAATAACTCCTTGACATATTTTCTATTGATTGAGTCTGACTGTCTAGTTTATTCTCTAGAAAGTAACTCGGAGTTGTCCATACAGATAGCTAATCGAAATATTGGGTGTGGTTGTTAGACCCTCTCTTTTTCAGACCTCACCAGAAAAGATGGAGCTCATTAAGGATGCGACAGAGTAAAGGAGCAACCATCCAGCTGACCTCGTCACTCTCAAGGACCAAATGATGATCTAAACTTGAATATTCCGGCGAATATTTGGTCCAAAATTCCCTTAGGTCAAGGGACCTCAACCTGATCACAGGGGACTCGGGAAGTTGACCCCATTTTACTATTTTACTTATAACTCTTTCATTTGGTATCCGATTGACCTAGTTCTTTTTCCGTCAGATTTTTCTTTTCGTCGTCTACAGGATAAACTCAGTGAAAAATTGGAAAGGCTCCAAAAAATTCGTGATCTAGTCAAATGCGTTGCGGATCCACGTAGGATCATAAATCGTCATCCAAGATACATCTTGTCGTTATTCCTGTTTCATAGGATCATGACCAGAACGCGATAAATTAAAAGAAGAGACTAGCTTCCTATACAGCGCTCGACCAAAGCTCATACTTATCCTCGGATGCAAATCCGCCGGTCGATATGATATCTCAACATTCATCCCGTCATAAAGAAGAGGAGTCCTAGCAATTATATGACCAAGTCTATATGAGCCTCCATCTCATCTACACCAACGATTATCCAGTATCATTTTCCGATAGGACCTCAATGCACCTAAGATGGAGAAGGAGAATATATTTGCAGCCGAATCTATCAAGGAAAAAGAGATTTGTAGTGGTTAAAGCCTCTTCTCTCCGATGGGACCCCATGTTACTCATCCATACGGTTTCTAGCAGTTCCTGCAGTCAAAGCCTATTATCTTCGAAAGACCATCTCTGAAAAAGCGGGGGTACAACAACCACACCCAATATTTCGTTCGACAATCTGTACGGACCAACTCCAATATAATTTTGAGAGCACAAATAATAAAGCGATATCAACCAAGAAATATATCGAAGGGTTATGTCTTAATTTCTCAATACAATCCTTAATCAAACAGATAGAAATCTGTTAGCCCGATTGATATGAGAAATAACTTGAACGGTACCAAAGACCAATGTTCAAGTGTCAATCAATTTATATCAACAACCAAGGGTTGGATTTACCAATTGATTGAACTACGCACAACCTGTGATATTTCAATTATATAAACAAATATAATGAGGAAAATAAATAACACAGACACCAGAAGTTTCATTAACGAGGAAACCGCAAATGCAGAAAAACCTTAGGACCTAGTGCAGATTTGAACACCACACTGTATTAAGCCGCTACAGACACTAGCATACTGCAAGTTAACTCCAGACATGAATATAGTTGAGCCCTAACCAAGTCTCACACTGATTAAGGTACAGTTACGCTCCTTACGTCTCTGAATCCCATCAGGACTCTACGCACTTTATTCCCTTAGATGATTTCACCCATAACTAAGAGTTGCTACGACCCAAAGTCGAAGACTTATAAACAAATTTTCCTCATACAAAAAAGTCTATTCTGGTAGATAAATCTGTCTCACACAGATATACCTATGAAGTTTTGTTTCGTCTTTTGATAAATCAAAGTGAACATGAACCAATTGATAATCCGGTCTTATATTCCCGAAGAAAATCCTAGAAATATCAATCACCTCACAATGACTTAACTATATGGTAGTAGAAGAAGTTATTTTGGAATCACAAAGAATGAGACGAAGAGCTTTGTGATTACTTTTTATATCTTACATATCAGAGATAAATCTCGAGCAGATCTTAGAGAAGATAATACTCAAATGATATAACAAGTAAGATCAGGACATGCAACTACAGAGAAAATAGTTGGGTCTGGCTTCAGAATCCCAATAAATATTTTAAGTTGTTAACCTATAATGGTTTTAGGAAAAACATAGGTTAAAGGAGAATCGACTCTAGTCGCAAATAGTATCACACAGAAGTGTGAGGATTAGGTTTTCAAGTTGCTAGAGTTCTCCCTTATATAGTCTTCAAATCAAGGTTTGATGTCTTAGAAACAAAGCAATCAATATTCAACGTTATATGAAAACATGATTTAAGATTCAAGCTAAGTTTGCTTAAAACCAAAGCAATATCTCTCTACCGTTATATGGTCTTTGCTTGTTACACACGAATAAAATATACCTTCATTTTGATATAGGTAACCATACCTAAAAGTGTATATTGAGTTGGATCAATAACAGTTAACAGAAGTTATCCATATGAAAACTTTTGTATTAACCACATTCATCCAACACTTATGGATCAAATGAATCTAATTGTGTTACTCATAGAGTTGTTCAATCATTTATATTCTCTTAGAAGTATACAAGATACAATTGAAACAAAATCGGATTGGATTCATGATTGTACGAAATACATTTTCAAGAATTAATTCATGAACATTAAGCCACAGTTTGCAAATAGTGCATTCCTTAATTTATAAATGTGTTTGTTCATGAGTATGAAATCATATAAAACCGATCTTAGAACTTTAACCATTTAGTTTTCAAATGGGTACGCAAACTTAAGTTCTGGACTTTGGTCTTGTCCGACAGTTCGCAAACCAGTATGCATACTGTCATCCCGGACCTAACTTAGGTAAAACCGTTCGCATACTGGTATGCATACTTGGTTCCCTGATTTTAACAGTTAAAACCGTTCGCATACTGGTATGCAAACTTGGTTTCCGGACCTGAATCATACTACAACAGTTTGCATACTGGTATGCATACTGTGCTATATCCAGACAATGGTTAATTGTTCTAAACTCCCATTTCAATCATTGAAACATCCTTAGAAGACGACAATAGATGTCTTACACGAACTATTAGCTTATAAGTATTTTCAATTAATCGAATGATCAATATGAAACATTTTGAGTCGACATCAAATGACTATCTCACATAAATCATGTAAGATGTTTCAAGGAAATTTTTACATGATCATCTTTTGACTTATTATTTACTTTCTAGCAAATAAATTGTTTCCAACTAAACTCGTCAAGAATAATAATGAGCGTAGCTAAAGCAAAAAGCTTCCAACACATATTTTGAGAAATATATAAATGTCAAATGTGTATAATGTAGAAGTCTATATAGATATACGACTTAGTCTTAATAGGAGATTAAATAGAATAGACTTTTGAGTGATAGATAAGTTTTAGTCTCCACATATCTTTTTTTGATGAATTTCCTCCAATATATCCTCGGTATATCTTCGTCTTCAATCGATGAACGCCGTGAATTCTAAATCTCAACTACATATTATATCATAATTCGAGACATGGCTATAAGTAGACTAGAAATCAAGAATTATAGTTTTGATCACCTATACTTGAAAAACAAACTTGATATAGCAACGCTTACGAGTTCGACCGAGCAGTGCTCTAACAATCTCCCCCTTTGTAAATTTTAGTGACAAAACTATCAATACATATGAATTACAAAATAAATAAACTTTGTAGCTTCTCATCCAACATGCTTGATTTCCTTGGTTCTTCAACATTCCTTGAATTCTTCATCACTCCAAATACTCCAGTGATTCTGAACATGTTCAACTCAGCATCATTGTTGTTGAAGATACGTAGCCATAACAATAAGAAAGCAATTGTTTTCAATTATTGTTATACAGTGTCATAGTATTGTTACGCAGCATCAAAGTTCAATTGTATCACAACTTTGACAATAATACTACGGTGATATGTATTACCCCCCCTACCTAGTCAATACTTCATCTCATAATGAAAACCACTCCCCTTACATAATGATCCGTAAACTATATGTATGTAGTGTGAACTACAAAATAATTCTCCTCCTTTTTGTCAATATAAATTTGCAATGGTACGAAAACTAGTGGGATCATAATGAAATTCTCAAAGAGATTATTCATGACTAAAAGAGAACATATCAACTTGGTTTCGATGATTTCACATAGTTGAAACTCATTGTATTCATCACGGAATTTATAAAGATACAAGATAACTCCTACAATGTTCCACAACCGCACTCCCCACAAAGATTTGGCAATTAAGCACAAGTTCGATTAAGAATTCTCCCCCATAAAATGTCATTCCCGAAAGAACAACAAGAGCGACCTTACTTTTACAAGAAAATAAGGATTTCTTTGGACATTAACAAATCACATGAAACATGATTTTATATCCAGAAAACTCGAATAAATTAACCACAATAGGACCTTAATGATTAATTTAATCGAAAATGATCAACATAAGAAAACTTACGGAGCCATACAGTACTTTCACATAGAAGTGGATCAGGAAAAGATCAATACTGCGAAATATTCAAAAGTTCATTCTATCTTTTATCAATCTTTGCATAATGACATAATATACTTAACTTTTGACATATATGAGATACATATAGTTCACGGACGTAAACACACATATATCCCATAAATAAAATTTGCAATATATAAAACCAATAAAGATTAATACTGCAAAATTATCTTCTAAATAACTTAGAATTTAATAAATAAATATAAAATATTGCAAGATGAAAATCGTTGGCAATAGCTATGTGTAATTACAATCTTTGCTATTCCAATCCCTAGTTATCCTTCTTAAAAACATAATAATAAATTATCATAAGAAGTTTCATAGACAAAATAAAAAAACTTTTAAAAACAAGACTGAAAGCCTTAGACATAATCAGCAACCAGAGATCGAACAAAAAAACAAGTTCATCATCTGCTTTCTTTAGTTCATTCTTCAGAAACTCAAGATTCTTTGTTGCAATTTCAAGTTGATCACGTACGACCCAAAAATATCGAAGAAGATTTCCAACTAATTGAGATGACATCTGAACTGGAAGATCATTTTCATGATCAACTGCATGATAGCATGTTATAAAGAGAGGATTCTCATGAAATTCAATAACTTTGCCATCTTTAACTTTTTGCATCCATCCATTGTGCACTCCATGATATCACAATAAAGTTCTTGAGTTTATAGACCAAGCATATATCAGAGAAAAAGGAATCCTTGATATATATATATGTGTTTCATAGGGAAACCCTAGGATCACATGTTTATCTTTCCATACTTGCTGGTGTTGGAACCATACGTTTGGTCATGAAGCGGGTGCACGAAAGTTCGTGGTTATGAATCAAATTCAGAACCAGGGAACCAATGGAGTTTATTTTAGAAGCATGTTTTGACAAAGATCAGAAAAAAATTCTAAACTTATGACAGAGTGTCTTAGCTTAAAGGGATTTAGAGCATAAGACTTTTGTGGAAGAGCGACAAGTCAACTGTCTTAAAGGAAGAACAAAACGAAGTTTTTCAAAGTGAACAACAAAGAGTATTATTTCAAGAGTTATCGATCATTTTTATTACAAAGTGTAATAATTAACTGTAGCAGGGATCAATAGTAGGATGATCATTATTTTATTTTTTAAAACATACAACAAAGACCACTTTGTTAAGAATAAGATATCTTATAACAGTAGGATGATCATCAGGTAATCATGTGCATCCTTACACAGTCACAAAAAGGACGCACAACTGTAAGCAGTCAAGTTGTAATTCGATGAGCATATTGCTCATCAAGGGTATTGACATTCTCAACTTTTCTTTCTTTAACAACATCAGACAAGTCAATAGGGTTAGTCTCAAGAGAATCAATAAAAGGAGGACAAGAATTACATGATGATGCTTCCTTCCTTGCCTTCTTAATGCTTCGCTTGAATCTATTTATACTGGTTTTGAGTTTCGAAACATGATTATTGATATGAATGTATTCAGGAACTGTTGACCTTTTTGATACAAAATGTTCTTCAGACATGGAAGAAGCGTTTGAAGGTTTCTTCTTTTGCAGAAACACCTTCCTACTTATTGGATCATCAAAAAGGTTATCTATCCTTATAAACTTATTCTTTTTACAATTGTAAAGAAATTTTGAGTTATCTTTACTGAAAAGAATTGGCTCATCACAGTATTGTTCTTGTCTGAAGATTGGACATTCAAAACCACTAATTTGAGAGACAAGTTTGATAACTTCCTTGGACACCCAAATAAGAATGTTATGAAGTTTTTTATTTCGCAAACGAAAATGACGTCTCCTCTCAATGTGACCTTTGTTTCCGCAATAATAACATTTGACTCGAACGTTATTACCTGTTCTCATATGAGCTGTTTTTGGAGGTTGTATGCTTTTGAAACTTCTGTCGCTGAAGGTTAGATTTCACTTTTTGCCATCAGTGAGATTTCTCTGCTGAAAATTACCATTAGAGCAAACAAAATCAAAATTATTACTGCTTGGAGCGTCTATTCCTTCATAGCCCAAACCTCGTATATCACGATATTTCTTCCAAGCTCCCAGCATAGTGGACAATTTTGTTGAGATAATGTTAAACTTATTCAAGTTTTCTTCCAGTAACTTAACCTTATTGGGAGCAGCAGTTAGGTCAGCCTCTAATTGTTTTTCTCGGGACAGAAATACTCTTTCTTAGTCATTAAAACAACTTTGTTGAGAGCTACATCTTGCTTCAGATTCTGTAAGTTCTTCTTTCAACACAAAGAAATTTCGACGAAGATTTTCACATTCAGAATTATTTGAATGCACATCTTCTTCACGATCTTTAAGAAGAGATTGTAAGAGATTATAACTACAATCGTAATCTTTAAAAAGTCTTCTCATTTTCTTGTTTTCTAGACAGAGAGGAGTCAGAAACTCAGTCAAACAAGATGTTAACTTCTTTTTCTTTAAGAGATGGTCAAAAATATTTATATATTCTGAGACTTCCACATCAACGCTCTGTCCATCATCCGAATCATTTTCAATTGAAATATCATCTAGTTGTTCATCTAGGCATGTTTCCTAGTTATACAAAGTTTTATACAATGAAGCGGACGTGAGAGAATTCTCAAGAGAAACAAAGATTTGAACCAAGTCAGAACGTTTTTGGACTGGTGATACATTGTTTGAGATAGCACTTCTGTCCATAGAATCAGATTGCTACAAACACAAACTTATGAGGTCTTAGCGTGTTTACCTGCTCTGATACCAATTGAAAAAGTGGTGGTACAAATACGACACCCAATATTTCGTTCGACAATCTGTATGGACTAACTCCAATATATTTCTGAGAGCACCAACTAATAAAGTGAGCTCAACCAAGAAATATATCAAATAGTTATATCTCAATTTCTCAATATAATCTGCAATAAAAAAAAATAGAAATTTGTGAGCCCGATTGATATTAGAAATAACTTGAACGACACCAAAGACCAATGTTCAAGTGTTAATCAATTTATATCAACAACCAAGGGTTGGATTTACCAATTGATTGAACTACGCACAACCTGCGATATTTTAATTATATAAAAAAATATAATGCGGAAAAGAAATAACACAGACGCCAAAAGTTTTTTTAACGAGGAAACCACAAATACAGAAAAGCAACGGGACCTAGTCCAGATTTGAACACCACACGGTATTAAGCCACTACAGACACTAGCCCACTACAAGTTAACTTCAGTCTGGAATGTAGTTGAGCCCTAACCAAGTCTCACACCAATTAAGGTACAGTCACGTTCTTTACGTCTCTAAATCCCATCGGGACTCTACGCACTTGATTCCCTTAGTTGATCTTACCCACAACTAAGAGTTGCTATGAACCAAAGTTGAAGACTCATAAACAAATCTGTCTCCTACAGAATAGCATATTCTGATAGACAATATATGTCTTCCACATATATACCTATGAAGTTTTGTTTCGTATTTTGATAAATCAAGGTGAATAGGAACCAATTGATAATCCGGTCTTATATTCCCGAAGAACAGCCTAGAAATATCAATCACCTCACAATAACTTTTTTATATGTTAGTAGAAAAAGTTATTGTGGAATCGAAAAGAATGACATGAAGAACTTTTTGATTACTTTTTATATCTTACCTATCGAGGATAAATCTTGAGAAAATATTAGAGAAGATAGTACTCAAACGATAGAACAAGTAAGATCTGAATACGTAATTATAGATAAAATAGTTGGGTCTGGTTTCAGAATCCCAATGAAGTCTTTAAGTCGTTAACCTATAATGGATTTAGGAAAAAACCGGGTTAAAGGAGAATCGACTCTAGTCGCAACTAGTATCACACAGAAGTGTGGGGATTAGGTTTTCCAGTTGCTAGAGTTATCCCTTATATAGTCTTCAAATCAAGGATCGATAGCTTAGAAACAAAGCAATCAATATTCACCACTAGATGAAAACCTGATTTAAGATTCAATCTAAGTTTGCTTAAAACCAAAGCAATATCTCTCCACCGTTAGATGGTCTTAGCTTGTCACAAATGAAATATACATTCATCTAGATATGGGTAATGTAGCGCCCCCTAAGCTAGCAGCTGATTAATCCAAGAGATTAGCAATAAAATGAGGCACTAACGATCTAAAATGTCTATTTAAAACACTAAGAAAGAAGTTCTAAACAAAGATTAACCCGAATCTAAACCCTCTCTAGAAAAAATACAAGAACTCCTCTCAGATGATAAATTTATACTTGTGAGTTGGTTTACAAATAGAATATAAACACAAAATAAACATAGCGGAAGCTAACCAACTAACGAAACCAACTCCTCGAAAGCTTTCATCGCCACGTGCACATCTTGAATTTGATACTGAAATTGAAAGTGGGAATGGGTGAGCACATCATCCCGAAGGGTGCCAGTAGAAATAACAACTAACTTTCAAGTAATCATTAAAATGATTTAAAGACAATGCAGTTTTTACTGAAAACCGATAAAACACAGAAAACATATAAAACATATTAAAATAATAGTAATACAGAAAATATAAAGTTATACCAACCAATAAACCGGCACACATTCACAACATAAATAGTAGTTGAGCGACGTCTTCCTTCGGAGTAGCAAGGAATGACTGTTGCGGATTCTTCAATGATCATTAAAGCGCCCATGAGGTTTCCGTCCTCAAGTCATAAACTATATGTACCTTACCAGTACCTTATTCTATGCACACTCTACATAGCAAGTATCCAAAGAGATTTAATGGTAACAACATTATATCCGATTGAAGTCCTTACACAGTGAAGAGCCCCCAATCCGCCCACGTGCAAATTCGACAATCATATATAATATTCTCAACATCATTCTATCTAAACACCAAAACATAATATAATAGCTTTTAAAAGTAATTTAAAAGAACAGTAACACTCACATATGAGATATGCTCTGCCCCCGTACAGAAATAGGGAAAGTATAATGGCCAAATTAAAACCAGACCTATATAATATTCAACCCAACGAGGCCTATCTAGGTTTGCAATAAATATGTATAACATTTGGGGGCACACATCTCACACCAATCAAAAGGAAATATTCTCCCTTTCATGCTAACAACAAATAAAGGTTGTAACTACTTTCCAGTCAATGGAAAGAATCACATTTTGGAAGATAAGTAAATATTCTCAAAACACATATATTAGTTGTTCTAAAGATCCAAGCCCATCCCAAAATGTAAAAGAAAACTAGTTTGTATTACACACATATAATAAATGCATACACTATCATATACTAACAAAATTATGCATGCCTTTCGCAAGTTAGATAGATTTATAAAAAAATAATGAATACAAGAGAGTTCGTTATTGATTCCCACCTCTTTTGATGACAATCCTCGCCTACCTCGAGATGTTTAATCCACTGGTTCGTCTTTTGAATCGATCGTTGTTAATAAAGAGTAGCTGTTAATCACATTAGCACACTAAAGATTAGCCAAAAAGGCTCACGCAAGGCTCATAACATAATCTCATATAATTCTCTAGTTATAGGTTAAATGAATTATCAAATGGTTTTAAGCCCATTATGGTTTTACACAGTTTCATTATCTATCATTAGAATAACAAATGTTTACTAATTCAATTAGGTTGAATGTATGGTTCATTAGATATATCTTAAGAATGTCTACAACTTTGTTGAAGGAACCAAAGGTTAATTCAGACCACAAGGTCCAAATCATCAAACTAAGAAAACATATTGCGCTAAGCCCAAGTCCATAAACTCGGCCCATTAACTTAAGACCTGGTCCATCCGAGTAAACTAACGGTCTCTAACAGTCAACGGGGTCAATTAACAGTCAATGTCTAATGTCAAGGTCAAAGTTCAGTCAATTAATTCAACGGTCAAAGGTCAGGTCAAAGAGTTAACTCGGTCAAGGTCCACTGAGTCAAAGATGGTTAATGAGTCAACTCGGGGTTATACTGATTCATCTCAGTCAGATATCCTAAGTCAGCTAAGGACAGGATCAGACCGATAATCTAACTAGGATGACTAAAAGGTCTAAAATCAAGAACTATAAAATCAAACAATTAACACTACTAATAACAATTCCAAAAGTACAAGTCTAATGGTAAAACTTCTTAACTGAAACATACACTAACTCCAACTTCAATCTAATCCCCCTAACTCAGAACAACACTACACTTTCAACCCAACAACACAATCACTTAAGCTTCATCAGATACCCATCAGTTATGGTTGTAACTTCAACTTCATTTGATTCCTGTTACACTAGTTCATGCATCTCATACCCCATTTCAACCGCCATTGCAATTCAACTTCATAATTACAGTCACTTTTTCAACCATTTAATATCCATTGGCTCCATAAATTACAACTCCATCAGATCCATTGCAGGTCCATTCCTCCTCCACAGTCTTCATCACCACCACTATCATGATCATTTCAGCTCAACTCACTCAACTGCAATAACACCAAATCAATATCCAGCCACTCAGTAACATCTTCATATCAGTAACAACAGCATCACCACTATCTTTCCCTAACACTTGAAATTACAGCTGTAACACTTCATTCATGCAACCAAGACTATCTTCACTTCTCACTGCAGTCTCAAACTCAATTCAACATCAACAATACTATCTTCATCAATTACCCCACATATAGAAAAACATCAACTTCAGAGATTCTTCCATGTCTATCATTTATCTATAACTTCATTCTCTACTCCATAGCTCCCAAATTCATTATTCCCATATCACTAATACCCAATTCTAAATCACCCACAGCAACCTAGATCTCCATCCAACAGTTCCCTGTAATTCAGTTTAATTGCAACTTGTATTTCATCAACACATCTTCATATAATCCTTATTCTTAACATCATTATCTGAGATACAAAAATTCAGAATTCTAACACCACCACCATTTCCTTCCTCCATGTGATCTAACATAATCCTAACTAACAACCACAGTTCTATATTATATTTAACTCAAAAACAGTTTCAATCACAAACACACAAATTATAATTTAGACAATTGAAACAATAAAACTAATCTCAAACGAAATTGAAACCTTACCCAAGCATCGGCATCTTCTGAAAAGCTTTTCCCCCAATTCAAAATCAACTGAAACCCTAACTTCCATTTTGGGGAAGAAAAGAAACCCTAACTCCATAATTCTTCATGAATAACTCCATGTCATCCAATTAACTTCCTCTCGTTCCTCAATCAACAGAACTCAGTCATCAATTTCTTCTTAATCATTACCTAATTCGAATTCTAATCCAATTCGAAAAACCCTAACATCAAAATCAGATCACTCTTCAACTTAATAATCTAATTGTTGGAATTTTGGAATAGAATTATGAATAGGTGTGTCAACTCACTTGAGTCTTTTCAACATTATTGTCTTATCCCAAGGGATGTGACTCTCCATTAAGGGTTGTGACTCTTCATGAAAGGACTTCTCCAAGAGTCACCTCTAGCCTATATAAACCCCACTCATTCTCCATTTCAAGTGTGTATTTTTAGAGTCATAAAATACTAGAAATTTAAAAGTTTGCATGTGTGTTCAAGAGTTAAAGAAGAGTTTGTGCTACATCCATTCGCGTTCGTTGTTCGGTGTTATCGAAGTGCTGCGAAAAAATATCGAGGTATTGTTGAATGTTGGAGACATGTGCCGCTAAATCTGTAACAACATTATATACATGGCATCAAATTTTTTAAGCAAAGAGATTACTCGCCTCAATACACCCAAGTAAGTTTGTTTAAGTTTTGTGATTAATCATCTCTTTTCTATCATTCTTTTCTTGTTTTATTATTGGTATTACGAGATGTAATACATAAGTGAAAACCGTGTTACAAAGAGTTGTAACGGATCGGTGGATAATACACAAGTCGTATTATTGGAGAATCGGTAACGAAGATTTTTATCCAACACTAATTCGTGATAAACCCAACATAATTCAATCCTCTAAATCTTCATCTTCATCTTCTATTTCCTCTCTGATTCACAAATGAAATCCTAAATCAATTATTTCTCAAACCCCAACTTTCTGCTTCTTCCAAAACCCAATCGACAGTAGTATCATCATCTTCACCCTAAATTCAACAACTACAATCTTTATACAAACTAATCTTAGAAGACACAGATTCAAACCACTGAATATGAAATCAACAGAGATCAAACAGAGAAAGAACGGGAAGAAGAAGAGCAGAGAAGAAAGAGAAACAACATAAGATAAATGGTTTTCTCTTTGACACGTAAAGGGGTGATAAAACCAAATGGTTTTACTACGGGGCCCTCGAAACGGTTAAGGGTAAGCCAAGGCGGTTTAGATGTAAAATGGTTATTTTTGCCCCTCATATAATTCTGATGTTATCTTCTTCGTCCAGTATTCTAATGACACGTTTGAGTAGTCTGTATCGCATTACTTTTCGAGATCTATCTAACAATACTAATTTCGTATCTAGATCGCTGTTAGATTAATTGCTATCAACTAACGTACGTGTTAAACTAATCGAGTCATTATCGGCTAAATCGTCTCTTGATCATCGCTAGACCGGTCAAATAGCGTTGAAGAGCTTGAGGGTCATCACATTCTCCCCACCTTATATATTTTCGTCCTCGAAAATCAAACCATCCTTCTAAACGTTCAAAACTCCCCACCTTATAGAGAAATACTATCTCTCGACTAAATGCAAGTACTGCTCATACTTACAAACGCACGAAAAGAAAACAACTCATTTTAAATGAGTCAAAACAACAAGGAACTAAACACAAGCCTATTTGGTTTTCTACAACTAAAATCTATAATTTGTAGCTCTAAGTTCAATAGACTAATTTTCAATTTCATAATATGGTTGTCTCTAAGTTCATTATGGTAAGTTTGATTCTAGCAAATAAGTATGTCTAAGTTCTCGCGCAAAAATTATAGTCTAGTTTTTAATAATTTCTTAATTTGGTGTAGTGTATCCATATAACTAATCTTACACTTTTTAATTAATAATTTAAATCTTACATTTTTATGTAGTTAACATTTTAATTAATTTTAATCATCATTTTATCAAAGTTAATCATTTTAAATTATTATAGAAGTTTATCTATTTATTTAATCACTTCATTTGATATATACTAATACTTTATTGCTAACTACATTTTACACATTATCTCTACTTTCACATATTCTATTTAATTTATATTATTTATTTAAAATATAAATTCAATTTCTTTATTAGAATGTTAATATCATATTTCATATTAATAAGAACTCATTTTATCCAAATAACTAATGCAAATTCAATTTCATGTAAATCTATAATATTTACTATTTAAATTTTAATGTTATACAAATTTCCAAATATTATCTACTTTCTCATGTATGTTCTTTTTTTTTATTTTGATGATTTACTAAATCAATTAGAAAATTAAAATATAAGAATACTAATAATTTTAATCTTTTTATTTTATGTTGCATATCCCCACGTTCTTAAGTCTTAACCTAATAAGTCGTATATTATCTAGCTGGTCTATTCGCTAAACATAACTTTCTAATACGTCATTAATTTAATTTACACAACTTAATCTTATATAACTACTAATAATTTTTCGATTTCAAAAAAATTAATGATTCTAATTATTAGAGAAGGTACTTCATGTATTTGTTTTATACTAGTGGCTCATTAAATCTTTTATATGACTAAAGGTATTTAATATAAGACTATTAACAAAATAAATTATTTTATGTTATATAGTATCTTCACATTATTAAATATAACTCCAATGATCTTGCTTTAACTATATGGTTTCAAATGCGCAAGAAAGTATTTATAATTTTATTTAATTTACAAAATCTAACCGTAGATAATTACTAACAATTTTTAGCTACTTGATCCTAATTATTACTTTTATCGCTATACATTTACTAATAATATTTTTAATTAGATAAAGTTCATTACAATGTTATTTGATAAGCGTTAATTATGAATATTAGTGATCCTAATATCATTTATTATTATTAACACTAATGATCGAACTATTATCTTAATTACTTTTACAATTTAACTTCATTTCTAATTTAATAGGTTAATGGTTCCAATTACAGGAAAAGGTACTTTGTTAGTTTCTAAATTAAATTCTGGGATCTACCAGCTTACTAATAAAAGCAAGTCCTCCTAATATGAACGGTAATCCGTGCTTATAGTTGGCATGTCCAGGTTAGCAAGACCCGACGATGGTTTCCTACGAACAAAGACAACACAAACACACCAGAATTTCAAACCTCACTATTCTCCAGTGCTAGATTATCTAAGTATCATTCAATTGAGACTAACTAATTTCTAGTTATTTATTGAAATTTCTAACTTATACCATAATTGGTTCCAGCCTACAATTTTTACCTCATAGATATATACACGCAAAACAAGAAGCAAACAATCAATATATTGAACAAATTAATCAATCAATACATAAATCTTTTTGTTATTAATTGTTTTTAGTGAATTAAGATTTATCTCACAAACCCAACCTAATTCTAAACTAATATAGTTCACTATATGTCACTGGCTAATCCTATTGTTGCCCATGTAAGATCTAATAATGAGCTATGATACCAACTTTGTAGCATCCCCTAAGCTAGAAGCTGACTAATCCAAGAGATTAGCAATAAAATGAGGCACTAACGATCTAAAATATCTATTTAAAACACTAAGAAAGAAGTTCTAAACAAATATTAACCCGAATCTAAACCCTCTCTGAAAAAAAATATACAAGAACTCCTCTCAGATGATACATTTATACTTGTGAGTTGGTTTACAAAAATAAAAAAAACACAAAATAAACATAGCGGAAGCTAACCAACTAACGAAACCAACTCCTCGAAAGCTTTCATCACCACGTGCACATCTTGAATCTGACACTGAAACTAAAAGTGGGAATGGGTGAGCACATCATCCCGAAGGGTGCCCAGTAGAAATAACAACTAACTTTCAAGTAATCATTAAAATGATTTAAAGACAATGCAGTTTTTACTGAAAACCGATAATGTAGTTGCAAGAAAACCTACACTACACCCTCCATAAGAATTTACAATAATCAACACATATTTGAATATTAAAAACAACATTTTATTATTTGATTCTCAGAAATGTTTACAAGAAATGGAAGAAATCAAGAATACAATTGTTCTCTGGGTTTTCTCTATCCTCAAAGCTTTCTTAGCACTCAAAAATTCATCATCCTCTTCTGAACATACTGGATCTCTTTATATAAGGTAATTACATATAGGATGACAGCTAAGTTGTCCTTTAATTTCGGATCTGACTTGAGATATTATCGCAGTAGTTATAATGTCAATTCTCGCAAGCGTTGTAACCATTGCAAGACAATCATGTTCTTCTCGTGTTTCTTCGTTCGTCAGCCATTACGTCACTTTTTTTAAAATTATTTTGTGATACTCGCAAAGTGTTGTTGAATAAATCGCGGTGGTGCTCGCAGAAGTGTTGTTAATCTCGCAAGAGTAATATCATGGCGATATTCTGGTCCTACATCTTTCCTCTTCTCATGTATTTTCTGCGAGGGAGGAAAGATCATGAGAAACAAAATGCCAAGCTATTCATCGTTTTATCTTCTTTCCCCGACAAGGCTCCGTGAATTAAGTATAACCGCCTATACGTGTCGAATATTCCTCTTTTTACCGGTTAATCTTTTATATCCGGTTACCATTCTTCTATTTATAAAAGAGAGAACCTATTAAGGAAATATTTTTTCTTCTTTTACTTCTTCGTCTTTTTCACCTCTTCGTTCTCTGCAAAAAATGTCTATCTACAACTTTCTTTTTCTGCAAACTCCCCTGCTGCTGCTTTAATGGAATCATCAAGGTATGTGTTTTTCTGACGTTATTAAACTCGATTTTGCTTGTCTGAATCATGTTTATTCACCCTATTTGATATTTTTTGCTTTATTCTATATAACTCCCATTCTATGTTTTCTTTTTCAGGGGAACTGCACCCAACACCCAGCTTGTCGATCAAAACCGTAATCTTCTCTAAGATTCACAACAAAAACTTACTGAAAAGAAAAGGAAGCATGCGAGTCATAAGGTAGTAAGAAATATTTCTTTTCTTAATAACAATATTGTTGCCTCTGTTTCTTATCTATATTATTACTCGCAGGGCGATGAAAATGCTGTTAAAACTCGCAAGAAACCTCGCAAAACCAAGGATCCTGAGATAGATATTACTATTCCCAAATTTTCATCTTCAAAATCTGTTTCTACTACTTCGCAAATGGAACCTCCATCCTCTATTTGCGAGAATATCATTATCAATACCCCCAATGCCATTGATCCTCCAATAAATGAGGCTCCGAAAACTGCTATGAACAAAGCTTCCTCCTCTCCTATTTTACTTCCAACCGTTAATTTTCCGGACACTCCACCTTCTGATGATGCAACCATCGCAAATGACTCTAATCTCCAACTCGCCATCATTACCACTTCACCCTATGCACCTCTTCCATCATCTAAAGAAGCATCAGTAGGGGTCAATGCTTCCTTTAAAGTTTTGTCTGACATTTTAGATGATGCCAGGAAATCTTCTAATGACCCTTTCAAATATGACGACTGCGAGACTTTAATCAAATACTTTGGTTCTGATCGAACTACTTCGCGAGCGTCTTTAGAAAATGAAGTTGAAGCTCTAAAGAGAAGTCTCCAAGCCAAAGCTTCAGAATGTGATATTCTTGATCACAAGCTTCGCAACTCTTTACTAGATTGCGAAAATCTTCGCGATAAAAACAAGAAGTTAAAAGGTATAGTTCCTCTGCTTTTTCCTCTAATTTTTCCGTTCTAGTATATTTTCATCTTTTCTGTACTCAATCCCCTTTTAAATATTTGGTTTGCCTATTTATCTTTAAATCATAATCGATTAATGAAGATATTTCAATCTGAGTCTCTTGCTAAAGAAGTCAGTGTTGAGAGAGATTCATGGATGGATCAATATAATAGATTAGATAATCATTACACATATTTGATCGATCAAATAGATAATCTTACCAATGAGAACGATCAATTAGCGCAAAGGCAAAATATATTAAGTAGTGAAGTTACTCGCCTCTCATATTTGTTAACCCAAGCTAACTTGGCGATGGAATATTTATCAGATGAAAACAACACTTTGTCTCAGGAGAAACGTAGTTTTTTAAACAAGATGGCGATCTCCTCGCAGCAAATAAATATTCTTCAGAAAGTGTATAACAATCAAGAACAATCTCTTCGTTCACTAAAATATGAACTCAAGGAAGTAACTGAATCATCTTCCGCTGAGAAAGATAAACTTTTCAATGGTAGGCTAACTCTAAGTTTAAAGGCCAGTAAACTCCAAGATCAATATTCTCAATTAGAAGAATCTTACTCCTTACTATCAAAAGAAAATTCGTACCTCCTCTCCAAAGATGAAAACATAAAATCTCGCCTGAAGGGTATAGTTGGGGATAAATTTGATGATGACATGAATCAATGGGAGAATTGTTTCTTGAAATTAATTCAAAACTTAACTTCTCAAAAAGAAGGTAGTCACTTTGAATGCCTTAATTGTTATTTATTTTTATTTTTATTTTTATTCCTCTGCTATATTCCTTGCGAGATTTTCATCTAAATATTTTCTTATCAACTTATGTTTCTCGCAGAATCTGAAAAAAGTCTTCATTCTACCATTTCTGATCTGATTGAAAAACAGGCTAAAGTTTGCAAAGAAAACAGAGTGCTTACTGCCAATCTTGTTCAATCTCGCGATCGAGCAGAGAGGGGATATGACTACCTTGAATATTTCAAAAATATGGAGATTAGAAATCGCGATAGAGGCTTCCTTCGCAAAGTTCATCTTAATGCTGAAGTTCTCGTGAATGATATTCTGATATCCAATTCTCTCCCTCCTGTATTCGTTGATCCTTTAGAAGTAGATGATGAAGAAATTCCTCTCCCCATGGATAATGATCTAAACTATGCAAGTGGTGAAGAAGAAGATTCAACAGAAGAAGAAAAAAGTCATCCTAGAAAAGTTGCTGGTGGTGGTGAAGCAATTGCTGGCGAAGATTTAGAAGAAGAGGAAGCTCGAACTAACCGTAATGAGAAAAATACTGATGAATTTAATAACACCGGCAAGAATAATGAAGCTGGCGAGTCCAATTCTGAATCTTGAATTTTGTTCTTGTTTTCTTTTTCTTCTTCTTTCTTGCGAGCAATGTATCTTTATGCGACTTTGTAATTTAATTTTATTTCTATCATTTTGAATATTCTCAAGGAAGATAATGATATTTTATTTATCAATTCCCATATTTGCCCCTCATTATCTTTCTTGTATTGAACAAGTCTTTTCTTGCAAACTTTGTTGCGAATAGTACTTGCGAAATTATGGATAGTACTGCGATATTATGAATACTTTTGCGAAATGTTGAATAATCCTTCTATGTGATTCTGAATAATATTTCTGAAAAAATCCTGAAAGATATTATTTATCTCATCATCTCTTCTGTGATAAAAAAATCTTTCATGCATCCTTAAAAGAAAATAGTTAATGTTTGGGATTATTCTGTTGGTCGTATTTTGCCTTCCTAGTTAAAGGTCTTATTTTTCCAAATTTTTGTTTCTGCGACAAAATCGCAGGACGTCCTTACATTTGCATGTATTGACCCATTGATCTTGCCTTATCCGTATTTTGTCAATTTCTCTGCGACAATATGACAAGCCTAAGTTCCCTTGTGAGAACAAAGCCCTATGACATTGCCGTCTTGCGATGAAATCGCAGGACGTCTTTACACTTTCATGAAAAAACTCATTGATCTCATCTTAACTTTTTCTTATGGCTTGTTGCCTCTGTATAGCATTTGTCACGCCACAATATGACAGGTCTAAATGTTCTTACGATCATAAAGCCCCATGACATTGTCGTCTTTAGGCACTTATCATCTCCATAATGGAGGGTGCCGCCCTTATCTCCCCCTGGTTTCCCCTTCAAGGAGGGCACATCGTCCATACAAGACTAGCTCCTCCCATCCAGTCTTAACAACAACCAGTTGTTTTCGTAGCCTCTTGTCCTTTATGCCTATATGGCTTATAGTTACAAGGCTGCACCCTAAGTAGGGTTTTATTTGGGACGAGTGTATTATAGCCAAGACTTTCTAAGAATGGCCAGGGTAGTTTTGTACGCCCCGGTCACCCTTGGCTCAACCGTGTACCTCGGCGCCTAAGTCATACTCTGCACTCCTTAGAAGAGACCCTCGGTCGTCCAACCAGGGTATAACCTTATATAGTTGGAAATCCAAGGTACCTCCCCCGGATAGGTTTTCTTTAACCCCAATATCTCCATGACTCAGGTTCCAGTAGCGGTATAACCTTATCCCTGAGCCATGCAAAGAGATACCCCATTATATGACGCACTTCAGGTCTTACATTTGCCTCTTGTGAAATTTTTATTCGCGAACTAGGGTGTACGCCATAAAGGTTCATTCCATTCTTATGTCTCTACGAAATTTTATTCGCGTTTCTTGCGATATTTTTGCATTTCTCATTTGCTCTGTTATTGGAAGAATCTCACAGTTGTGATAGAGAAAGAAAAATTTATTATCTATTTTATTAAATAATATTCCAGCATCTCTAATCTCGCAGAATTTGTTATTGATAATATCTTTTCAGATATAATCTATTCCATGGTCTATCAAGTCTCTGACCAACATCTCTACCTTCTGGGTCCATTAATTTGTATGCCCCATTTCCAACTATCTCTTTAATGATGTAAGGTCCGTCCCATTTTCTCGCCAATTTTCCACCATTTTATCGCTGATACACTGGTGTTTCCCGCAATATTAAATCACCTGGTTGGAAATTACGTATTTTGACATGTTTGTTATACTCGCGAGCTAATCTCCGCTGATAGTTTTCCATATATCGTAGGGATTTTTCTCTCTTCTCTTCCAACTCATCAAGTTTATTCAGACCAGCACTAAGATTCTTCTCCCAAGCCTCTCTTTTTGTTGTAGGAATAGCAACTTCTGTTGGTAACACAGCTTCAACCCTATATGTCAAACAAAAAGGTGGCATTCTAGTAGCTTCCCGTCTAGTTGTATTGTAAGACCATATTGCATTATGTACTTGCTTGCACCATGATTTGTGGTGTCCTTCTAATATCTTCTTCAATATATCTGCAATTATCTTATTTGTTGCCTCTGCCTGTCCGTTGGCTTGTGGATATAATGGTGTTGATTTTCCACATTTAATCTTAAATGCATTAAGTAAAAATTCGATATTCTGTCCTTCAAATTGTTTTCCATTATCAGATACCAACTGTGCAGGAATCCAAAATCTGCAAATTATATTTTCAAATATGAATGTAAAAATGTCTTTGTCGCGGATGTGTTGCACTGCCTTAACTTCTCCCCATTTTGTGAAATAATCTGTAGCGACAATTAAATATCTTCTTTGTCCAGAACCTGGTACAAATGGTCCCACAATATCCAATCCCCATTTTCCAAAAGGCCACACACTGGTTGAGGATGACAATGGTTCCCCTGGTGCATGTATTTTCTTTCCATATCGCTGAAAATTTTCACATCGTATTAAAAGTTGTTTTGCGTCCTCATGCATGTATGGCCAATAATAACCTTGCATTTTTGTTCTGTATGCCAAAGATCTTCCTCCACTTTGATTACCAGCGTCTCCACTATGCAACATCTTTAACACCTTTTGTCCTTCTTCCCGTGTCAAGCATCTTAGCAATGGTCCATTAAAAAGATTTGCGATATAATACTCCATCTCTTAATTCATAATTTGTTGCTCGACTTTTTAACTTATGTGTTTCTAATCTATTTCTTGGTGTCTCCCCTCTTGCCAAATATGCATGAAGTTCTGCTCGTCAGTCTGCAATATTGCCTTTTGGTTCTTCTTCACCACCTTCTATCATCATCACATCTACTTCATCTTCTTCTTCTTCCTTATTGACTGAGGGTGATACAAGTGTTTGAAATTTTATACATCTCGCAACTGGATTTATCATCATACTAGATATGAAAGCAAAAGCATCTGCGAGTCTGTTATCTTTTCTTGATATATGTCTCCATTTTATTTTTGGAATTCTCACAAATAATTCTTCAACAAGGTTCTTGTATTTCTTCAAAGATGGTTCATTTGTTGTGTATTCTCCTTTTATCTGGCGAATGACCAATTGCGAGTCACTAGTAATTCAAGCATTTTACAACTTTATTTCTATTGCGAATTTTAACGCATGCACTAAAGCTTCATACTCTGTCTCATTATTAGTGGATGTGAACTCCAAACGAAATGAAAAAGCCAGTTTTTCTCCTTCTAGTGAAATAAAGATAATTCCAATTCCATTACCTTCCCCATTTGATGATCCATCCACCAATATTTCCCACATGTTGGGTTCCTTTAATAGATCTTTTGGATCTCCATGTTCTTCTTCTATGTCCATCATTTCTTCTACAGCTTCATCATCTTCTAGAGAAAATTCTGCTAAAAAATCTGCTATAACTTGTGATTTTGGCGAGGATAAGATTTCGTATTTGATTCCAAAGTGCCCTACTTGTGCATTCCATCTCTCAACCCTGCCTGATATTTTAGAATTCTTCATTACCGACTCAATATGTACCTTTGTTAATACTTTTATTTTATGCACTTGAAAATAGATGCGAAGTTTAAAGGTTGCATAAACCAATGCCAGAATTAACTTCTCAATATTTGAGTAATTTTTCTCTGCAGTATTAAATGTTTTGCTGATGTAATAAATTGGTTTTTCTATTCCTGCGTCTACTCGCAGTAATACTGCACTTAACGCGTGTGAAGTTGTCGCAAGATAAATCAATAATTCTTCTCTGGGCTATGGCTTCTGCAAGATAGATATGTTCATTAAATATTCTTTAATCCCTTGAAAAGCCTTCTCACATTCATCTGTCCACTTGACCTTTGTACCCTTCCTGAGTATGTTGAAGAAATGATTGCATTTATCTGAAGATCACGAGATGAATCAAGAGTCCATTCAACTTCTGCACATCTTTTACTGTTGCTGGCGTTGGCATGTCGCGAATTGCTTGTACTTTATCTGGGTCAACTTGTATTCCTTCCTTTGACACAATGTACCCCAAAAAAATTCCTGAAGCTACTCCAAAAGTACATTTTTCGGGAGTCACCTTAATGTTAAAATGTCGCATTTGATCGAAAATCTCCTTTAAATCTTGCACATGGTTTTTAGCTTCTTTACTTTTGACTAGCATGTCATCTACATATATTTCTAGTGTTTTATGGATCCATTTTGCAAACACTTTTTCCACCATTCTTTGATATGTTTCACCAGCATTTCGTAAACCAAAGGGCATCTTTGTATAACAGTACAATCCTCTTGGAGCAAAGAATGCGGTATGCTCTTGATCTTATTCAGCGAAAGGGATCTGATTATATCCTTTATACCCATCTAATGAAGATATTCTATCATTTCCCATTGCTGATTCAACCATTTGAGGAATATCTGGTAATGGAAAGTTATCTTTTGGACAATCTTTATTTAGGTCAGTACAAATTCTTATCCTTTTATTCTTCTTTAGAACCACCACCACATTTGCAATCCATTCCGGGTATTTTGCCTGCCTTATAATCCCTGCATCGAGCATCTTCTGTAATTCTTCATCTATTTGAGAATGGTATGTTGTTGCGATTCTTCTTATCCTTTGTTTAAATGGCCTTATCTCCTTGTTAATTTCTAGCTTATGACATGCAACTGATGGGTCTATTCCAGGCATCTCATCCATATTCCACGCGAAGATGTCTTTGTATTCTCGCAAGAGGTTTACGGTTAGCTCTTCTTCATCTGCATCCATCTTCGTTCCAATTTTCAGCATCTTAGGCTCTTCTTTACTTCCCACATTTACTTCTTTTTTTGGCTCTGCTGCGGTGTAGCTGGCTTCAGGCTCTCCCATTGGTGTTGAGGTTTTTACGACTCTTATGAGTTCATCTCCTTCTTGCGAGATTTCGCTGGGTATTCCTTTTCCTTCTTTTGCTCTTATCATGTAAACTTTAAATTCTTCTTCATTCTTTGTTTCTTTCACCATCTTTCTGCGAGATTTTCACAACTTTCGACGCTCTTCATAATTTCTTACTTCAATTTGATAACACAGCTTCGCGAGATCAACATCTCCTCTAATTTCTACAATTCCATCGGGGATAGGAAATTTGATGCATTGATGTAATGTTGATGCTACAACCTTGATTGCATGTATCCACGGTCTTCCCAATATCATGTTGTACGGAGATTCCACGTCTACCACACATAATGTTACTTGTGTTTCAATCTTTCCTAGCGGAATTCGTACCACTATTTTGCCTTTAGGTTTTGTTAAAGATTTTCCAAAGCCATGAATATGATATGTTGAACAAGACATTTCTTCATCTCTGTATCCCATTTTCTCGAATGCATGATAAAATATTATATCTACAGAACTTCCTGCGTCCACTAAAGTTCTATTTACAGCCCATTCTTCTACAGATCTTGTTGATTTTCCCTTTTTCATTTGTATAACGGATACTGTAATTACCAAAGGAGATGTATGACTCAAATTTTCAGTTGGTATTTCTGCTGCTGTAAATGTGATTTTCTGCTTTTCCCACTCCTTCAATGGTGATATTTTCTCCACCGTCATAATTTTTTTTCCTTCAAAATCTCGTTTATGTATCTTCCCTTTAATGTTTTCATGGAATTTGTTGACCATTGTTCTTGTTATCATACCGCACTCCAATTTCCTACAATTCTCTTTAGCTCTAACCATTCTTCCTTCAACTATTTCACTGATTTATTCAATTATCTTCTTAATCTTGAATAATTCTCATCTTCAACCTCGCTTTTTCTATGATTTTTGTTAATTCAATCCATGTTTCGGGCGCCAAAATATAGTTGCAGGAAAACCTACACTACACCCTCCATAAGAATTTACAATAATCAACACATATTTAAGGATTAAAAACAACACTTTATTATTTAATTCTCAGAAATGTTTACAAGAAATGGAAGAAATCAAGAATACAATTATTCTCTCGGGTTTTTCTCTCCTCAAAGCTTTCTTAGCACTCAAAAATTCATCATCCTCTTCTGAACATACTGGATCTCTTTATATAAGGTAATACATAGTGGATGACAGCTAAGTTATCCATTAATTTCAGATCTGACTTGCGATATTATCGCAGTAGTTATAATGTCAATTCTCGCAAGCGTTGTAACCATCGCAAGACAATCATGTTCTTCTCGTGTTTCTTCATTCGTCATCCATTACGTCACTTTCTTTTAAATTATTTTGTGATACTCGCAAAGTGTTGTTGAAGAACTCGCGGTGGTGCTCGCAGAAGTGTTGTTAATCTCGCAAGAGTAATATCATGGCGATATTCTGGTCCTACAGATAAAACACGAAAACATATAAAGCATATTAAAATAATAGTAATACAGAAAATATAAAGTTATACCAACTAATAAACCGACACACATTCACAACATAAATAGTAGTTGAGCGACGTCTTCCTTCGGAGCAGCAAGGCATGACTGTTGCGGATTCTTAAGTGATCATTAAAGCGCCCATGAAGTTTCCGTCCTCAAGTCATAAATGATATGTACCTTACCAGTACCTTATTCTACGCGCACTCTACATAACAAGTATCCAAAGAGATTTAATGATAACAACATTATATCCGATCGAAGTCCTTACACAGTGAAGAGCCCACAATCCGCCCACGTGTAAATCCAATAATCATATATAATATTCTCAACATCATTCTCTCTAAACACCAAAACATAATATAATAGCTTTTAAAAGTAATTTAAAAGAACAATTCCACTCACGTGTGAGACATGCTCTGCCCCCGTGCAGAAATAGGGAAAGTATAATGGCCAAATTAAAACCATACCTATATAGTATTCAACCCAACGAGGCCTATCTAGGTTTTCAATAAATAGGTATAACATTTGGGGGCACACATCTCACACCAATCAAAAGGAAACATTCTCCCTTTCATGCTAACAACAAATAAAGGTTGTAACTACTTTCCAGTCAATGGAAAGAATCACATTTTGGAAGATAAGTAAATATTCCCAAAACACATATATTAGTTGTTCTAAAGATCCAAGCCCATCCCAAAATGTAAAAGAAAACTAGTTTGTATTACACACATATAATAAATGTATACACTATCATATACTAACAAAGTTATGCATGCCTTTCGCAAGATAGATAGATTTATAAAACAATATTGAATACAAGAGAGTTCGTTATTGATTCCCACCTCTTTTGATGACAAGCCTCGCCTACCTCGAGATGTTCAATCCACTGATTCGTATTTTGAATCGATCGTTGTTAATAAAGACTAATTGTTAATCACATTAGCACACTAAAGATTAGCCAAAAAGGCTCACGCAAGGCTCATAACATAATCTCATACAATTCTCTAGTTATAGGTTAAATGAATTATCAAATGGTTCTAAGACCATTATGGTTTTACATAGTGTTATTATCTATTATTAGAATAACAAAGGTTTACTAATTCAATTAGGTTGAATGTATGGTTCATTAGATATGTCTTAAGAATATCTACAATTTTGTTGAAGGAACCAAAGGTTAATTGAGACCACAAGGTCCAAAACATCAAACTAAGAAAACATATTGCGCTAAGCCCAAGTCCATAAACTCGGCCCATTAACTTAAGACCTGGTCCATCCGAGTAAACTAATGGTCTCTAACAGTCAAGGAGGTCAATTAACAGTCAATGTCTAATGTCAAGGTCAAAGTCCAGTCAATTAATTCAACGGTCAAAGGTCAGGTCAAAGAGTTAACTCGGTCAAGGTCCACTGAGTCAAAACTGGTTAATGAGTCAACTCGGGGTTAGACTGATTCATCTCAGTTAGATATCCTAAGTCAGCTAAGGACAGATTCAGACCGAGAATCTAACTAGGATGACTAAAAGGTCTAAAATCAAGAACTAGAAAATCAAACAATTAACACTACTAATAACAATTCCAAAAGTACAAGTCTAATGGTAAAACTTCTTAACTGAAACATACACTAACTCCAACTTCAATCTAATCCCCCTAACTCATAACAACACTACACTTTCAACCCAACAACACAATCACTTCAGCTTCATCAGATACCCATCACTTATAGTTGTAACTTCAACTTCATTTCATTCTTGTTACACTAGTTCATGCATCTCATACCCCATTTCAACCGCCACTGCAATTCAACTTCATAATTACAGTCACTTGTTCAACCATTTAATATCCATTGGCTCCATAAATTATAGCTCCACCAGATCCATTGCAGGTCCATTCCTCCTCCACAGTCTTCATCACCACCACTATCATGATCATTTCAGCTCAACTCACTCAACTGCAATAACACCAAATCAATATCCAGCCACTCAGTAACATCTTCATATCAATAACAACAGCATCACCACTATCTTTACCTAACCAGTCCCTGAAATCACTAACACTTGCAATTACAGTTGTAACACTTCATTCATGCAACCAAGACTATCTTCATTTCTCACTGCAGTCTCAAACTCAATTCAACATCAGCAATACTATCTTCATCAATCACCCTACATATAGAAAAACATTCACTTCAGAGATTCTTCCATGTCTATCATTTATCTATAGCTTCATTCTCTACTCCACAGCTCCAAAATTCATTATTCCCATATCACAAATACCCAATTCTAAATCACCAATAACAACCTAGATCTCCATCCAACAGTTCCTTGTAATTCAGTTTAATTACAACTTGTATTTCATCAACACATTTTCATATAATCCTTGTTCTCAACATCATTATCTGAGATACAAAAATTCAGAATTCTAACACCACCACCATTTCCTTCCTCCATGTGATCTAACATAATCCTAACTAACAACCACAGTTCTATATTATGTTTAACTCAAAAACTGTTTCAATCACAAACACATAAATACTAATTTAGACAATTGAAACAATAAAACTAATCTCAAACAGAATTGAAACCTTACCCAAGCATCGACATCTTCTGAAAAGCTTTTCCCCTAATTCAAAATCAACTAAAACCCTAACTTCCATTTTGGAGGAAGAACAAAAACCCTAAATCTACAATTCTTCATGAATAACTCCATGTCATCCAATTAACTTCCTCTCGTTCCTCAATCAACAGAACCCAATCATCAATTTCTTCTTAATCATCACCTAATTCGAATTCTAATCCAATTTAGAAAACCCTAACATCAAGATCAGATCACTCTTCAACTTAACAATCTAATTCGTGTTAAACCCCACATAATTCAATCCTCTAAATCTTCATCTTCATCTTCTAATTCCTCTCTGATTCACAAATGAAACCCTAAATCAATTATTTCTCAAACCCAAACTTTCTGCTTATTCCAAAACCTAATCGACAGCAGTATCATCATCTTCACCCTAAATTCAAAAACTACAATCTTTCTACGATCTAATCTTAGAAGACACAGACTCAAACCACTGAAGATCAAATCAACAGAGATCAAACAGAGAAAGAACGGGAAGAAGAAGAACAGAGAAGAACGAAAAAGAAAGAGAAACAAGATAAGAGAAATGGTTTTCTCTTCAACATGTAAAGGGGTGATAAAACCAAATGGTTTTACTACGGGGCCCTCGAAACGGTTAAGGGGCATCCAAGGCGGTTTAGATGTAAAATGGTTATAATTATGATGTTATCTTCTTCGTCCAGTATCCTAATGACACGTTCGAGTAGTATATATCGCATTACTTTTCCAGATCTATCTAACAATACTAATTTCGTATCTAGATGGTTGTTAGATTAATTGCTATCAACTAACGTACGTGTTAAACTAATCGAGTCATTATCGGCTAAATCGTCTCTTGATCATCGCTAGACTGGTCAAATAGCATTGAAGAGATTGAGGGTCGTCACAGGTAACCATACCTAAACGTGTATGTTGAGTTGGCTCAATAACATTTATCCAAAGTTAGCCATATGAACACTTTTGTATTAACCATATTCATCTGACACTTCTAGACCAAATGAAAATAAAATGAATCTAATTGTGTTACTCATAGAGTTGTTCAATTGTTTATATTCTTATAGAAGTATACAAGAAATAATTGAAACAAAACCAGATTTGATTCATGATTGTACAAAGTACTTATTCAAGTATCAATTCATGAACATTAAGCCACGGTTTGTAAAGATTGCATTCCTTAATTTATAAATGTATTTGATTATGAGTATGAAATTATACTAAAAACGAGTACGCAAACTTAAATTCTGGACTTTGGTCTTGTCCGATAGTTCGCAAACCGGTATGATACTGTAGTCCCGGACCTAACTCTGGCAGAACAATTCGCATACTAGTATGCATACTTGGTTCTCAGACTTTAACAGTTAAAACTGTTCGCATACTGGTATGCAAACTTGGTTTCCGGACCTGAATCATTCTACAACAGTTTGCATACTGGTATGCATACTGTGTTATATCCAGATAGTGGTTAATTGTTCTAAAGTCCCATTTCAATCAATGAAACATCCTTAGAAGAAGACAATAGCTGTCTTACACGAACTATTAGCGTATAAGTATTTTTAAGTAATCGAATGATCAATATGAAACATTCTGAGTCGACATCAAATGACCGTCTCACATAAATCATGTAAGATGTTTCAAGGCAATTTTTACATGATCTTATTTGACTTATTATTTACTTTCTAGCAAATAAATTGTTTCCAACTAAACTCGTCAAGAATAATGATGAACGTAGCTAAAGCAAAAAGCTTCCAACACATATTTGGAGAAATATATAAGCGAGTTAAACTCAGCTCGAAATATCAAATGTGTATAATGTAGAAATCTATATAGCTATATGACTTAGTCTCAATAGGAGATAAAATAGAATAAACTTCTGAGTGATAGATAAGTTTTAGTCTCCACATACCTTTTGTTGATGAAGTTCATCTAAGCTCTCCTCATTAGATCTTCGTCTTCCATCGTTGAACATCGTGAATTCTAAATCTCAACTACACATTTTATCATAATCCGAGACATAACTATACGCAGACTAGAAATCAAGACTTATAGTTTTGATCACCTAAAATTGATAGTTCGACCGAGCAGTGCTCTAATAATATCGATAAGATTGCCCATGTGTCAGAGTCGGACGTGACGACCGATGAACAAGATATGACGACCACTAACGGCTCCAAAAAAAAAAAAAAAAAAAAAACTTCCTCAAGTTGGAATGTACCATGGGTACTCTCGAAGAACTTCATCATCAACAACCTTAACACAAACCAGCTATCTATTATCCTTAAAAACAAATATAGAGGATAAAAGACTTAGCTACAGAAGTTCACATGAGTCCCTGTCAAGACACCAAGTAGAGGCGGAACAACAACTTCATCTTATCCATTAAGACACACGCGGCCAATATCTCGACAAAATCTCCACAAATGTATCTAACCACAAATTATCGTTTTCTATCCTTGAAGACTCAATTTCGTACGCTACAAGGGACTTACTTTATTTTCCAAGCGTCCCGAGTCACTGGGGACTAACCAAGAACCATGCGCCACACATCTACATAACCAACATGAGGTGACCCAGACATTCAATTCTTAGATAACATATTTGGAAACAATCAATGCAAGAGTTTTAAAAGAGTGGGACACATCAAAACTATTTAACTCCTCACACCCATATCACAACATGTTATTACTTGGAGACTAGGAGAATAGAGATCGACCTTCAAAACGAAGAAGGGAATTTATCTGCGACTTTATATATCAAAGTCTCACCTCTCTTTATCCTTGTTGAATCTGTCACAGTCAGCAACTGTAACTGTGTTCCGGATCTTGACCAAAGATACGAAGATTCAAATATGAATTATTTTGTCCCTATAAGATTTTATTAGGGTTTTATACGCGTGCACCATAAATATATCAAGTAGAAGAAGCATTCAAATTATTTATAAATAATAAAAGCATGATACAAACTAGGGTTCGCAATCGGTTTGAAGATGAGTATATAGTTTCCGTTCTACCCAAGCGCGACTCATAATTTAGTCACATAATTCAATGAACTGGGAAAATTGGGTAGAGAATTCGACAATGCGCCCTTGATGAAAAATATTCATCTACATCTTTCCTACCACATGTTAAAAGGGAATGATGTTTCGAAATGTGATCTAAGAGATATCCTAAAAACACTTGAAGGAATTGCTGTCGAATATCACTAAATTCTCGAGTTCAACTTTACATGGATTTATCACCGGAAAATCAAGATCCAAATCCCAATTTTACTCTAATAGATAAAAGGCATGTCTTTTGTGTTCGATAGTTGGGGTCAACTGCTGAAATGGGACGTCAAACGAAGTTTCTACAACCTCTGGAGTGAAGGTTGCGCAAGGGAGGAACTCCTATTACGAATTGAACTTAAGGTTTTCACTTACTCACATACCCGACGGATCAATCTTGGATTTGCGTCAAGTTCAAACTCATAAGGGTCTTCTTCCTTTACCAGATGCATACGGGAAAGGTTCAGAGTGAGAAAATATCAACCCTGAATAAATTTATCCGACAGAGCCCCCTAGAGAAAATATCTTATTTCATGTGCAACTGCTTCACTTTGGCCTCTGCATCACGAGCCACCTGCTTAGCATGTTCCAGCTCTTCATATACCATATGTACCTCCAGATTAAAACCCCTCTGAACTCAACTCACCCTAACGGACCCTAACAGAATTGAGCCATTCTCGCAACCACCTCATATTGAAGTGAAGATTCCCACAGTGGTCATAAAGATTTACAAGATCCTCAGAGGCAAGGCTGATCATAGTTATCATTTTCATGACCTTAAAACTGCCAAAAAGTGTGTCATCCGAAGTTAAAGAAGACATAGGTCCCGTGAAATCACCCCAGGCCGGTCGGTTGGCTCTCTGCACCAGGAATCTCTTTATGAAGGTCATATAAAATTATTGAAGCCCGCTCATCCCCACTCTACCAAGGTCGAACTCGTTCTCACCATGAAGAGTACACTACCAATGAGAGAAGAATTAGAAAAGGTAAACTAAGGGAGCAACAACACACGATTAACGTTTGCTCTATATGAGCACCGGCCTTCCCGCCTAAAACCTTGTCCTCATATAATCCCTTAAAGTTTTGTCTCATCCAATCCCTTAAAGTTTTGTCTCATCCGGTCCTCTCAAGCCTTGTCCTCTCCTAATCCCTTCAAGCCTAACCTCATACCTAGAGTCCTATTATTATCAATAAATCTATCTCACATCTCATGGGATACTCACGGATTTGTTTGGGTCCACACTTTCAAAAAGGAAGGAAAAATACATTTTCTTGAAAACAAAGGGTACAAATGTAAAATCAAAGGATGGGGCATTCTCTAACCTATGGAGGCGAAAGTCACGACCTATTTTAATCTAATCAAGGGTAATTAAGTCATAATACTCTAAGGGTCCTGCTTGATGCATCTGTACATGCTAAGAGTTCAAGGATTGCCGGGATTCCTCTTATTATTAGGATTGATGTAAACTACAGCGTGAAGACGTGATAACTGGTAATAATACGTAAGGAATTTTGGGGTAATATGTTGATAAAATATGTTCCCCTATGTCTATGGTACAATATATCAAAAGGGCGGATCAAATGGACAAGCGAGCTAGGAGATGTGGTCCAAACACCAAAGTAAGTGCAATCTGAAAACTCCTGAAATTTTTATACGGGATTTCTGAAGTCAAAAGTATACATGGATTTGATTAGCAAAACGAACTCGTAATCGAGTCATTCTTTTTGAATTAGAAGCCTATCATATTTATTTTATTTCCAAATGGGGGGGCCGAGAACTCAAATCAGAGTCCATTTGAAAAGTTTACAACAATTCTCCCTAAATGTCTCAAATCTGAAGTTTTGTGACGAAACCCTAAACGAAGAATTTTTTTGAAAAATACGACTACTTTTATTCATTTAATGGTCGAAGAAGTATGAATCAGAGATGATTAAGGAGATATAAAGTTCAAGACTTACCGATGATGCTTTAATTAAGAAAGAACGATCAGTATCTACATCAGCAAACTCAAGATCATTAACTATTAACTTCTACATCATCAATTTGAAGATTAATATCATTTTTAAAAAACAAACAAAGCTATCATATAAGTTTTAGAGGACTTCTCGGTAGAAATCGCAAGTGTTGCTATCTCAAGATTGTTGTCAAGTTTAGTTGCCAAAACTATAAGTCTTGATTTCTAGTCTACTTATAGCTAAGTCTCGGATTAGGACAGAAAGTGTAGTTGAGCATTAGACTTCACGACGTTCATAGATTGAAGACGAAGAACTACTAATGGGAGCTTGTGTAACTTCATCAACAAAAGGTATGTGGGGACTTGAACTTATCTATCACTCAAAAGTCTATATACTTTATATCCTATTTGAGACAAAAGTCGTATAGCTATATAGACTTCGATTATACACATTTGATATATAGAGTTGAGTTTAACTCGCTTACATATTTCTCGAAATATGTATTGGTAAGCTTTCTCTTTAACTAAGTTCATCTTATATTCTTGACGAAAGTCAAAATATGATCATATGAAAATCGCCTTGTAACATCTTACATGATTTGTGTGAGACAGTCATTTGATGTAGACTCGGAATGTTTCGTATTGATCATTTAATCACTTGAATATTGCTTTGAAGCTAATAGTTTATGTGAGACAGCTATTCCCGTCTTCCGAGAATGTTTCAATTATTGAAATGGGAGTTTAGAACGATTAACCATGATTGTATATAACACAATATGCATACTTGTATATGTGTTGTCCAAGTCCGGGAACCATGGTATGCATACCTGTATGCTTACTGGTTGGTTAATGAAAGTCCGATAATTTAGTATGCATACTGGTATGCGTACTGGCGTGAGTTTCAAGTTCCGGAAATTCAACTGAGTTTTGTAAGGTATGCATACTCGTTCGCATATTGGAGAACCCAAACATAGTTCGGCCACTTAAGTATACGTACCCGTTTGCATACTCAATAGGTTATGTTCTAAAATCGGTTTGTTCATGAACTAATACATTTATATAATAAGGAATGTAATCTTTTGCAAACCGTGGCTATAATGTTCATGGATTGATTTGAGTGAATCAAAATCGATTTTGCTTCAATTGTGTCTTGTATACTTCTATGAGAATATAAACAATTGAAAAACTCTAGAACAAATTTCATTTGAGTCATTTGAACTAGTTGTGGTTAAGATGAATAAGGTTGATATGAAAGTGTTCATATGGCTAACTTCGGTTAACTATTGTTGAGCCAACAAGGTGTACACGTTTAGGTACGGTTACTCATATCAAAATGAAGTCACTTTTAATTTGTGTGTAACAAGCTAAGTTCGATCTAACGGTTGAAATATATTAGCTTCTGGTTTTCATCTAACGGTGAATATTGAATGCTTTGTTACCAAGGTAACATTGATTGCAAACCATGATTTGAAGACTATATAAGGGAGAACTCTAGCAACTGGGAAACCTAATCCGCACATCTCATGTGTGATACTAGTTGCGACTAGAGTCGATTCTCCTTTAACCTTAGGTTTTTCACGAAACCCTGTAGGTTAACGACTTGAAGACTTCATTGAGATTGTCAAGACAGACCCAACTTTTTATCGATAGTTGTGTGTTCTGATCTAGCTGTTTTCTATCGTATTGAGTACTATCTTCTCTAAGATTTGATCGAGATTTATTCTCCAATAGGCAAGATAAAAAGTAGTCATAAACATCTTCGTCTCATCGTTTGTGATTCCACAATATCTTGTTTCGCTACCATACGATTAAGATTATTGTGAGGTGATTGATATCTCTAGGATGTTCTTCGGGAATATAAGTCTGGTATATCAATTGGTTCCTGTTCACCTTGATTTATCAAAAGACGGAAAAAAACTCATAGGTAAATATGTGTGAGACATATTTATCTATTCAATAGACTTTTCTATGTGAGATAGATTGGTTTATCAAGTCTTCGACTGTGGGTCGTAGCAACTCTTAGTTGTGGGTAAGATCAGTTAAGGGAATCAAGTGCGCAGAATTTGGCGTGGTTCCAGAGGCGTAATGAACGCGACTGTACCTTGAGCAGTGTGAGATTGGTTAGGGATGAACTACATGGCCTGAAGTTAACTTGGAGTAGGCTAGTGTCTGTAACGCTTACTACATCGTGGTGTTCAAATATGGACTAGGTCCCGAGGTTTTTCTGCATTTGCGGTTTCCTTATTAACAATTTTTTTTATGTCTGTGTTATTTCCTTTCCGCATTATATTTTCTATATAATTGAAATATCACAGGTTGTGCGTAAGTTCAATCAATTGTGAATCTAACCTTTGGTTTTTGATTAAATTGATTGACACTTGGATATTGATTTTTGTTACTGTCCATGTTATTTCTTATATTCAATCGGGCTCGCATATTTCTATTTATTTGATTGCAGATTGAATTGAAAAATAGAGATATAACTCTTGGATATATTTTTCTTAAGATTGAGTCTGATTGTCTAGTTGATTCTCTTGAAAGTATATTGGAGTTAGTCCGTACAGATTGCTAAGCGAAATATTGGGTATGGTTGTTAGACCCCCGCTTTTTCACTAAGTAAGAGTAAGATGTTCATCACATTCATGCCATGATTATAATTAATGGGTCAAGAATTAAATTCAAATATTAAGTATACTAAAATGGTTCCCTGCAATACCAGTTATACTCCAAACAGAAATACGAATTCAGCTCGAACAAGGAATTCCAGTGCAAGTAGAATTCGTGGGGGTAGGGTGGATCGGTTTCTAAACCTAAAACATGTCAAAAATATTTCTCTTTTCAGTTTTTTTTTTCAAAAGGAAAGCTGTAAAAGCAAAAGCAAAAGGAATTAGAGCTAAAAGAGGAAACTAAAGGAATTTGGATCAATTAAGGAAACCTAGGCTTTCCCTTCTTCCAAAATCTCTCCGAACGTGGAAAATCCTCTCACATACGTATTCATGCTCTCTTAGGACAATAGGACATCACTTATTATCTCGAATTTTTTTCGGAGGCACCATAGTCGAATATAGTTAGGGTTTTGACGAAAATAACTCTAATTTCAAGAATTTGACAAAGAAAGGGATTTGTTCTAAAAGGAAGGAATCCGAGCCTCTCCCCATTTACTTGTATGGTCTTATACACCTCTCACAACTCTTTTATCTCACCACTCTCCAATAAAAACAAGCTCATAAGGGATTTTGACCAAAATACCCATATTTCACAATTTTGAGTATTTTCAAAGAAGAAGGCCCTAATACATCCAGAGACTGACCAAGCCCTCCTATACTCATTACCAATGCTTAATACACATTAATGTTAAATTCTCTAAGTGTTATAGAAGAATGAGATTGAAACGGACTCCAGAAAAGCAAAATTTCAGATAAAATAAAGGGAATTTGGCCTAAACAGGAAGTTCGAGTTCATAATTTTCAAAAAGAAAGACTATTACTCTCTTCTTATATCAAGACGTGACCATGCCTAAGGAATCTCATGGAGTCCCTCATGTCAAAAAAATATAATTAGGCTTATATTGGTTTTTGACGAAAATACCCTTGCTTTTAAAAAGAAGGTATTTTCTTTCGAAAAAGGGTGTCTGATTAGTATAAGGGATTGAAAGAGATCTTGTCATACAAATTACGAACCCGTCAAAACATATGCACGCCTACCAAGCGTCAGCAAGTCTCTCCAGAGTATCTGAAGGAGTCAAAAAAAAGAAGGGTTTTGGTGCAATACAAGACGAACTCAGAATTCGTATGAGACAAGGACTCCACAATTCAGAAAGGAGTATATCTCTTCTCTCATAGATCTTCAACAACATCAAGGCCATACATAAGTCGTCCAAATTTGTCTCTTCCCAAAATACTCGCTCGAACAAACTCGAAAGCTCAAGGATGCACAAAAAGAGGAAGTTAGGGTTTTGGACAAATAAACCCTTATTTTCAAACCCTATTCGACCAAGATGTAAATTTCATATTTACAAGGCTCCATTCTTATTCTAATGACACCTCCCAACGCAAACGCCCGGAAGGATTCCAAGTCCATAGTCGATTTCAAGTTCAAAGTCATAACAAATGAAGACTAAGCATCCATTCAGGGACTCTACAAGTCTAAAAGAACGACTTGATTGTAACTTCGCATTGTCACCATCCATATACTCATCATAGAACAATCAAGGTTCTGAGCGTGGGACTTAATGTAGATGGTGAAATTTGGATAAGGGGCAAAAATATCATTTCAAGGCTATAAGACAAAAACTCAACTCTCATGGGAGAGATTAAGCCCTTGGCCCTCAAGGAACCCCTAGCCCCGATTTCTAGTATAAGTCCCTGCGAGACACTGCTGGTCTTGATGCCATGATTTCTAGCACACATCCCAGCGAGATACTGCTGGTCACGTAGGTTCTATAAAGAGTAAAACGTCCCTGGAAGACTTATAAACCAAAACTGCCACAAGTCCAGCATGTCTTTGCAAGATGCAGCTGATTATGATGCCATGATTCCGAGTATACATCCTCGACGAGATACTGCTGGTCATGTAGCCTTTGTAGATGTGTAAAAATGTCCCTGGAGGACTTATGAACCAGAACGGAGACATGCATATCTCCTATAAGGAAGACCCCCCCCCCCCCCCCCATATTTGATATCAATGACTGATTCCTAGTACATCATCGTGAGATACACTGGTCATGTCTGCTCTAGGCTCTGACTCGGCTTACTGAGGCTTCAAAATGATTCCTAGGACATACCTGTGAGATACGCTAATGATTCTGCCTTTGGGCTCTTTCGACAGCCTCCTAAAACATCCTTCCGAGATACACTGGTCATGTCGGCCCCCAAAAATACGGACACAATTGATCCCTAGTACTTCTCTGCAAGATTACACTGATCAAACAACAAATGAGCTGTAGTCTCGCAAAGACAATATTAGGTGTGCAAGCTTTCTTTTCTCTCCCAAAACATGTCCCAGCTGACTTCAGAGATATTCCATTGTATTGGCCATGTCTTGCACATACTTTATTTCGTTAGCCAAATTTATGACGGTCTCAAACCCTCCAGCCAAATTTCTGACTGTTTCAAATTCGTCATCCAAATTTCCGACAGTTTCAAACCCGTCAGCTAAATATTTGAAGGCCTCAAACCCGTCAGCTAAATCTTTAACGGCCTCAAACCCATTGGCTAAATCTCTGGTGATCTCATCCGAACTGAGCCATCTCATCTGAAGAGTTTTATAAACATATGAAACTCAGGCACACGCCTTACCTAGGGTTCAAGACTATTTCTCAAGCCTCTTATACAAACTCACGGATAGTAAATTGAGTCTGAACTATACATGTCTATCCAAAAACATGTGTAATCTCTCTTGAGCTCTGCATGCTCAACAAAGGGACCTACAAGCAATAATACGGCCTGCACATGACATACGTGACCAACCATGGAGAGAGGGAGCTCAGCCTCATCTCCTCTCACAATCTACACACGATTTCTGAGGCATTCCATACCTTTTCACGTGACTCATCCTAGTCATTCTCACAAATCAGAGAATATCTCTCTATCTTGGCCAACTTGGCTATAAAGAATATTTATCTCTCTCTCAATACATCATCACAAAGGCTGACTCAGCTTCACACAAAATGGGGGATATCAATTAGGATTTTGGTCTGGCGGTCTACGATACGTGTGAGAAATACCCAGCTTATTTTTCACTGCATAAGAGAGTAAAGGCGGCGGAATAATGAGATAAACTGAACCTAGTTTATATCTATCTATTCCTAAAGGGACGGGAGAACCGCTTCACATGGCACAGAAAGCAATCCTTATCTTCACTGACCTGAGATTAGAGAATTCAGCTATAAATAGGTCCTCTATTTCTCTAAGATGTCATCATATTTATTACAAACTCTTAGAGTAATTCTTCTTCAAACCCTAGAATTATTTGTTCTCTTTCTTCATCTGCTTCCCTACCAAAGACCAGCCCTAAACCTCTTCCCTGTGACTGAACCAGCCTTTGAACGGCCACTGTGCGTGGTTTAGGCAGAGACTGTCTGTGCTCAACCTCCCGTAACTCACTTTCAAAAATCATAGAATACCACTTCTAATCTCTCTCAGATTTTAGGTAACTACAATCAAACGCAAATATGTTATATGACCACCAAGGAAAAATTAATCACTATATGTATTATGGACACCGTGACCCGGAAAACATCATCTAACGTATCGTTATTTGTTTATTTTCAAATTGGTAACATATTAAGACGACTAACTTAGGGAGTTAGTAACCATGATTACAGAAGAAGTAGAGCCATCTATTGTGGAAGTACCGAGGTTTTTCCTGGCATTAGGTTTATCTACTTCAAGAGCATTGTTAATAATAAAAGGGGGAATAAGATTCCAATTTAAATTACAACTAAAATGTTTAGCTTCTTTAGCTAAAAAGTCTGCTACTTTTTTTTGTCAATTTCAAAATGAAAGAAAAAACTTAGAAAATTTGGACAGTCACTGATTTTCTGTATAACTTCTTCAATAATTGCTTGATTTTGCTAAGAGATGGGCGAATAAGTTCCATTGAGATAGTCAAAAAAGTTTTTGCAATCTTCTTATAGGCTGAAATTGGTGGGATTTAGTTCTTTTGCCCATTGAGCAGCCTATATAATCCCTACTACTTCTGCTTCTTCCGGTGTTGCTGCTCTGGATGGTCTAGCCTTTCCTTGCTCAACTTCACATGTTTCTCTTCATGTTGCTTTGGAGAATGAGCTAATGCAGGGCCGTACCAAACTATTTAGGGGCCCTAGGCAGAAACCAAAAATGAAGGCCTAAAAAATAAATTTGCCGATCGCTTAAAACAAAATTATAATATCGTAAAATTTGCAAAAGGAAACAACTACATTAAAATAGATAATTTACTAAGAATTGACCTTCCTCGCCTCTGTGATGCAAACTCATCAATTATGGCATCGTAATCAATGTTGTTCACCATATTGAACTCGTTAGATAACATTGTTAAGTCATTCAATCTTTCTTCTTGTGATATTGTCGAGCGAAGATAAGTTTTGATCAGCTTCAACTTTGAAAAACTTCTTTCTACAAAGGCAACTGTAACCAGAATTGTCAATAATATGCTATTTCTGCATTTGGGTAGCAACCTTCCATATCTTTCATGAAATTCAACAATTATATGGCCCTTTGAGTTTCTTGCGGCAAATAACTCATGGCATTCTTTAGATAATTTTGAATTTTGATACAATATGCCTTTTAAAGTAATGGCCTAATTGGGATTTAGTCGAATAGGGCTTTTCTTTGTTGGGCTCTATACAAAACTGTAGTGTGTCCATCATATTTTTTTGTTCTTTTTTTTTACGGTACACAGTAGCTTATATATATATATACCGGAAGAAATTTATTTGGGGCCCCTTTAATTCGGGGGCCTTAGGCGGTTGCATATGCCGCCTAACAATTTGGTACGGCCCTGAGCTAATGAGAACGATATCGAGAGAAATGATTCAGTTTCTTTGAGCTGCTCTTTGATACTAGACTCATACTAATCGATTTGGATAAAGTTCATTTTTCCAGTTGGAATTGTAATGCAATTGTTGAATGATGACGAGGATGCAAAAACCAGAAATGATGTGTGAAATGTGGGTTCAGAGCCATTTGGGTCGGGAAAGGGGGATCAGCAATTGAGAATTTAAATCCGGGTTTAGGAGTTTGAATTTGAGAATTAAAGCTTTTGATCAGAGATGAATAAGAACACCAGAGAAAGAAGATTCAAAAGAGTCTCTAGCATTTTTGTAGGATGAGAACGATAAACATCTCCCTTGAATAGGTGAAGAACTGGTTCTAGCCAAAACTAGGTAAGGTATATCCCGGAACAAACCTCGAAATGAGTTTAAATCGGTAGAACGGTAGATCATTGACTCGGTTCGAAACGGGATTTGAAGATTGTATCATCCAACGCATCATATTGTCCACATTCTGGTGGCCACAAGGCATTTAAAAAAGAAAAAGAAAAAAAACTCTTTAAAATCCATCGGGCAAACCAAACATAGCAAAAGAATATGATGTGACGGCAGTGAAAAAGCCCATACAATGATACAATGAACTTTTACCATAACCTACAATCGGTGAAAAATGATAAGGTAAACTCCACCTCCTTAATCAAACCGATCTCCACCACTCTATCCAAAATTACAGCCGACTTTAAATTTTAAACATTTTCATAAGAGGTAGCCCACGTCAGCTATAGATACCCCCATTATTTATTACAGCGCCCAATTTTCTGTAAAGTATAAACATGGCTTAAGAGATAGCTTAGCTTACGAGCATTTCTCTCTCTCTCTCTGAACGAACCCTAAACGAGAAGAAGAAGATAAAGGAGAAGGAGATTTCACTCTTTCTCTTACCGACTTAATTTATTTGGAGAAGAAGGACTTTATTTATTTATTTATTGATTGATCTTCTTCATCATCGTCGAAGGAGGTTGATTTTGGTATTATTCCGATCATTTTTTTGAATTTTAGATCTTACCAAATTTCTAGGTCTGTTGATTCTTATTTTTGTTTCAGTAATCATCATCGCTTGTTTGTCGTGTGTGTTATGGGGTTATTTGAAAGTGTTTTTTTGTATTAGGGTTTTGATTTGAGGTTATGGTGGTGGTTGTGTGGTTGGATTTGTTTGTATTTTTTAGATGTTAGGAAGGGAAATTGATTTGGTTTTGTGGGTATTGAGTTTTTAGTTTTTTATTTATTTTTAGTTTTATGAATTGATGTGACATTCGGGGTGGTGATTTTATTCTTCTATATCCGATTGATGTAAGTGAGATATATGTAGATAGTGGTGTGGTGAATTTGTAGGTTTATTGTCATGATGATGATTAGTGGATTGAGATCGGGAGACCCATTTGTGATTCTCAGTTTTCGGTTTAAGTTTGTTAATATTGTCATGATGATTACTGGATTGAGATTGGGAGACCCATTTGTGATACTTAGCTTTCGGTTTAAGTGTGTTAGTGTTGCAAGTAATATTGATTGATTGGGAAGACTAATTCTATGTGTCTTTTCGCAGAGAGTTATTTCACTAAGAGAAAGTAGGGCAATGGGGTATGAGAGTTTCATTTTCAGCCTTGTGAATGTTGGGAGTAGTATAGTGGCTTTGTGGGTCTATTCTGGTGATGAGATTGGGAAGACTAATTTGTGATACTCTCTTGTTCAGTTTAAGTGTGTTAATGCGTAGAAGGTTATATATTAGTAATGGGTGATTGATTGATTGAGTACACTCTGGGTCTTGCGGAGAAGGTTACCTTAGTAAGAGAAGTAGAGGAAGGGATTAGTACCTATGAGTTCTTGGGGTGGCAGAAAAATTAATATTATGGAGAATTATGAAATGGGTCCAAAAGCTGTCGTATTTGCTTCTTATTTTTTGTGATGTGTGGTGAGGAAGGATCACCGAGTGAATGAACTTCTTAAGATGCTTGATTATTTTGCATGCAAGTATGTAGCTAGTGTTGGTAGTATGTTCGCGGTTTATCTTCAGTTGATAGTATTTCTTTTGAGATTCTGATTGTTGGCTATATGTGTGATTTAGTTAGGAGTAATTTTACTGGATCTCATCTTGTAAGTGAGCCTCATTGCACTTTAGTTCTTATCAGGATCTTTTGTTCTTTATTCTTACCAGTTTATATTTCAGTATTCGAGTGTAGTGTAGTTTCTGATAATTGAATATCTAATTTACATTGCTTCTTCACCGTTCATGACGTCTTAGGCCTTCAGCACAAATCCTATTTGCAGACATCAGGTTGGCTTAAACATCTTACAATGCCGAAGGATAGGAAAGATCACTCGCTGCCAAAGGCATCTCCTTACTGCAGTTCTGGCCGTACATTGCGGTCTTCATCCAAAAGACCTTTAGATTGTGTGGAGGATATAAAGGAATGGGAAGAAGCTAGGTGCCCTGTTTGCATGGAGCACCCTCATAATGCTGTTCTACTTTTATGTTCCTCCCACGAGAAGGGGTGTCGTCCTTACATGTGTGATACAAGCTACCGGCATTCAAACTGTCTCGACCAGTTCCGGAAGGCATCTGATGAAGCACCAACAACTTCTCCTGCAGAAGTTCCACAGTCTAGCTCTACAAATATGGTTATTTCAGAAGCAATTATTGAGGATCCACAGGAAGAATCGAGCAGTGAAGGGACTCCACCTCCACCCACTTTAGCTTGTGAGAGGAAGATACCCTTAAAGCTTTCATGCCCCCTCTGTCGAGGCCAGGTCAATGGGTGGGTAATTGTGGAACGTGCTCGTCACTTAATGAATGCTAAGGCAAGGAGTTGTGCTTGCGAGACATGTGAGTTCAATGGTAATTATGCGGATCTCAGGAAGCATGCAAGGCTCAAGCATCCCCTTGTGCGGCCAACGGCAGCAGATCCACAGAGGCAGCATGATTGGAGAATGTTAGAGAGAGAAAGGGATCTTGGAGATGTGCTAAGTACAATTCAGTCTGCGTTTGGAGAGGATAGAGGTGATGATAGTATTATGATTCCTGCCAATGGTGGATTGCTTAGTGTCCTTATCTTTTTTAGGGTTTCTTCGCATGGCTCTCTACCGGTGTCGGGAGGCAGCACCACCACTGCTGTTACTGCAAATGGCGGTATTTCCAGATCCAGAGGGCAGACTAGGAGCCGAAGGAGAACGTCATCAATATTACCTCTTTGGGGGGAGAACTATGAGGCAGAAAGTAGGTCCAATACTGAAAGTAGGTCCAATGCAAGAGATGGGGAAAGTGGTTCGGCAGATGGCACACCACCACCAGGTTCATGGCGGTTACTAGAACGAAACCGGTATACAGCATCAGATGATGAGTCCTGACAAAGACCTTTGGATGCTTATGTCCTGTCATTGTTGGTTCGGGTCAGATCTTTTGATTTCAGTGGTAAGCATCGTACTTTATGTTCCCATTCTTAGCATGGATCAAGATGTATATTCTCTTGATATACTATTAATTCTGTTTGTTTTCATAGCACCGTACCAGATAAAACTGATTGAATTCACATGATTCTGCATACCCTAGTTGTAGAATATGAAATAATTAGGTTAAATAGAAGTAGATGTTGTGTTGTTGTTGAATACCTTCCTGGTGGTTTTTAAAGTTGTTCAACTGGCTCTAAATTTTGCATGAGGGTTGGGTTGATGTCGTTGAGAAATAACCCTAGTAACCAACCTCTTGCTGGGGCAATGGATATATATATATATATATATATATGACCAGCCATAATTTATTTTTAAAGAGTTTTCGAATATTCTTCTTACATTTCCATTAGTAAAGTAAGCTAGTTACAAAAAAGAGAAAAAAGAAAAAAAGACCTTCTACCGGTTGGCAAATAAAGATAGTGCTATGTAGTTCTTTCTTTCTTCTAAATTATGTTGTGTATTATGTTGTTATGCTGCTCTTATTGGTGATACCTAATTCAGAAATAGGATGTATGAGTTGTTCTGCTTCGATACATATATCCCTGCACTCGAATCAGAATTTACTCACGGTGAATCATTCCTGTTTCATATGCACATATTGCTATGTATACGGTGGTTCTAACTTGTAGAATTTGCTAATGCTAGGGTTAAGAATGTTTTCATCATAAGGTAACTATATAATCATGTTTAAGTCTAATGAATGATGATTCTGAAGCTAAAATTCCACCATATACTTTTGTTTGCTCATTGCTTTACTTCAAACAATACAAGAATAGTTCTATTCTGAAAACTTTCTTGTTATGTTGTTTCCAGGTGATACTGAAGGGGGAAATAGTCGCAAGTTTTCTCGCTTGTTCGTCCTAATTTGTTCAGCTGAGTGTCAGGCAGTTCGGCTCGCAGTCAAACAATGGTAGTAGTATATGTATAGCAGTTATTTCTTTTCCATATATGTAAAACCCAGCAAAACAAGTAAACAATTGAAATGCCTGTAGTTTGAACCTCCATTTCTTAAATTGATTTTTATTTTCTTGGGTTATTTTGGCCGTCTCTTTTTAGATTTGAGCTTGGATGAGCTCTATTTCCCTTATATTAATATACGGGTTGATTGAAGCATTATGATACCACTCTGTTGCACCTTATTTTAGGAAGATTCATTAAACCCAGCAAAGCATGTAAACAATTGAAATGCCTGTAGTTTGAACCTCCATTTCTTAAATTGATTTTAATTTTCTTGGGTTATTTTGGCCGTCTCTTTTTAGATATGAGCTTGGATGAGCTCTATTTCCCTTATATTAATATGCGGGTTGATTGAAGCAGTATGATACCACTCTGTTGCGCCTTATTTTAGGAAGATTCATTATTAATGCAGTGATGATGCCCACTCCAGTTTACATTGTGCATATAATAATAGCAATATAATAATAGTTTACATTGAGCATTTATATAATAGTTTATATAATAGTAGCATGAAAGAGCTATGAAGCCCTTTTTTATAGTTTTTTTTGATGGAAAGATGGATATATTAACTAGCAAAGATAGTACATAAGATTTATAATTTCGTTTCTATTAAAAACATTAGAGATGAGATGATGCTAAAATGATTGATTTTTTTGTTGTAATTTGGTAGATATATATTGAAGATTCTTTATTCTTGCTTCCTTGGCGATTTGATTCGCTGCTGAATTGTATTTTCTCATTGTAAACTTTCCTAAGCTTGAGGAAGATCTTTTAAGATTTTCTTGGCTTCTTAAACTGTGTTTTCAGCTGTACACGAAGGATTTGTGTTTTCCTTGCTGATCAAAAAGAGGGAAATAGTGTAGGGGGGCATAAGGATCTACTGTTGTTTCTGGGGGATGTATATCTCCTCTCTCTAAAAAAGTAGACCTTAAAGACTCAAGGGAAATGTATAAAACAGTCCCACTATTAAGACCCGATTTAACAAAACAGTCCAACTTCCGGTAAATGCAGAGTTATGTCACTGGGTCCCACCAATCCAAAGTTAAATGCACTCGTAAAGTTACGAGTTTGTCCTTAACCTGACCATAGTAGATCTAACACCGCATATCTTATGATTGATACATCTCGAAATGATACGGACGGTTAACTCTGTCCCACCAATCCAAAGTTAAATGCACTCGTAAAGTTGCGAGTTTGTCCTTAACCTGACCATAGTAGATCTAACACTGCACATCTTACGATTGATACATCTCGAGATGATACAGACGGACATGAACTGAAGTAGCAGGACTTGAATCTATAACAATTTAGGGTTAGGGGAAATCGATTTCATTTCCATCTCAGCCATCTCTCTCTCTCTAAAATCTCCGCAGAAATGGCAATTCACTCAAAAACTTGAGATTTCATGTGGTTTTCATCACCAACAGATCCTAAATAGATTATGCTGGTAGTGTGTATGGTTTTTATCCATCTTTAGCCCTGATTCATGAAGATTTTCAAGCAAAGAAGGTAACTGGTTGTAGGACGGCGGTGGTTTTCTTACAAGATTTCGTGACTATGTACGCGAACATCATGAGGTAATCACAACCATATTCTGTCAATTTCAGTCTAGATTTTAGTAACCCTAATTTATCGATATATATATATTTTTAATAAACCCTAATTTCTGAAAATCGGGTATTTTAAAAACCATTTTAGTAAACCCTAATTTGTGAAAATTAGGTATGTTATTTGTTACTAGTTTATGGTGTATTGAATTTGATTATGTGTATGTGTAGGAAATATGTGAAGAACCCAGCTAGAAGCTTTAGGGTTGAAGAATGTGATACAAATAAGGTTAGGTTTTTTGATAATATAAATGTGAATTCTGGTGGATTGAATGGTTTTAGTGATGTTGTTCATGCTGCATATCAGTAACCACCTATTAAGAAGGTTAATCTGACTTGGTTCACTGACACATACCCTTTCTATATTGGTAATAATGAAGAATTCTTTGAGATGTGGGATAAATGAGTGGTTGAAGATGATGGGTATATTCATCTTTACATGAATGTTACCAACAGGAAAGTTTCTCTTGGTGATGAATGCCCTTCATCTCCTTGTGTGTCTGTTTCAAAGAGTTTTTTTTTTCAACACCTGAGAAGGTGCAGAGTACATCAAGGATACACATTGAAAGAGGTGCATCACCAGTCAGTATTGACCCTTCTTTTTTTTTAACACCTAAGAAGAGGATTATATATAGTAAATCACCTGAGCTACTAAGAAGAAGTCTTAGGCTGGTGCAGAAGTCAATTGCCGCAGTCACTGGTGGTTTGGTTAGTGTGAATGGTAAGAAGTTATTTGTTAATGTGGATGATGATGAGGTTGTGGATGAAGAAATATCAGCTGAATCAAGAAAGGCTGAGTTGGAGTATGAAAACATACAACTTACAAATATTGAAGAAGATATGTGTCATCCCATTGATGACTGCAGAAGTCCAGTTGTTGATGATGCAGAAATGGGTATTGAAGTGTATACTGAATTTGTGAACATTTACTTTGGGGGATTAGAATCTTTTGAATTCTTACATCCACAACTATATAAGAAAAAGGGGAATGCAAATATGATTTCTATATCTCTGTTTTGATTAAATACATTTTAACTTGTTTGTCTGTATTTTATGTTGTAGATGAAGCCCACAATGACAACAATTATGGTGTTGTTGAGGAGTGTGGCCCAAAAGGAAAAGCAATAAATGTTGTACCATCTGATACTGACAATGGTGATAGTTCTAGTAGCTATGATTCTGAAGATGAAGAAGGTACTTTATCAGTCCAAGTAGTTGCAGATGATGATGGTCAGAAAACAATTTGGGTCAATCAGTATGAGCAAGTTTGGGGGCCACATGTAGAATCTGATGAAAGAACATGTGCTTTTGATGATGACACTGGAGATGCTGAGGAATTTGTGGATGTTGATACAATGTTTGTGGGGATGGAGTTTATGGATAGGAAAGACTTTAAGAATCACTTAAGGGCATATGCAGTGAAGAACAAGTTTCAGTACAAGTTGAAGCCCAATGACAAAGAAAGGATTAAGGTTAATTACAAGTATAACAAGTCCCATTGGCTATAAATGGTTACTAGGAATGAAATTGGTGATAATTGGCACTTGTTTATGAAAGCATTGAAGCCGTATATTATCAACCACCCTAGAGGAAAGCTGATTTTTATTTCAGATAGACAAAAAGGGCTGTTAGAAACCATTACTGAATTATTTCCAGATCATAACCAAAGATATTATTTGAGGTAAATTGTAGTTTGTAAATTTGAATTTGAATTTTACTGAGAAGAAGTTGTCCTTACTTTTGTTATGTATTCACCTGCATACAAATGTATGCAAATTTCAAAAAATACTATAAAGGTACAAAGCTACATCAATTGGTATGCAATGCTGCACTATGTTATAAGGAAAGACATTGGAAGGTTAGTGTTACTCTTTATTTTTCTGTTATTTGAGAATTGTTTTGGTTATGTAATCATGTTACCCTTATTTTTATGACTAGGTCCATATGGATGAGATTGTGAAGTTGTCTCTAGTAGCAGCATAATAAATGACGGGGGAAAAACCAAAGCAATGGTCTAGGGCCTTGTATGACCAATCTACTTGTTCCGAGGACACCAACAACAACTTATGTGAGTCCTTCAACAACATGATTGGCCCAATGAGAGACAAGCCCATTTGTACCCTTGGAATGATGTATGGGTATGTTTTACAAAAGAAGAGCTGAGGCTAGCTGATAAGTTGGAACTTGGAACCTTGGTGCCAGAAGTTATGAAGTTGATAAGGAAGATGGATAAATGCATAGCTCACCTGAGACTAAATGGAGCAGTTTATGGCAGGTTATATGAGGTGAAGAACATTGAAACTAATGCTCTGTTTCAAGTTGATATTGTTGACAAGACTTGTGGTTACACTCAATGGAAACTTATAGGAATACCTTGCATACATGCTGTATGTGTATTGACGGATATGAGAATCAATTGGGCTGAGCGAGTTTTTTTTTTTTTTTTTTTTCATTTATAATGTGGTTGCATTCAAGTAGAACCAAGTCATTATTAATATTGTTATCTTTTTGGTGGTAGTTATTGCAAGAAGTGTTATCTGGTTGATGCTTTGAGAGAAACTTATGCTCCTGAGATGGGTTTATTACTAGGCAGAGAAGACTGGGATGAGATAAGCACCAACTTTACCCTTATTTATTTATTTTTTTGTCCTTGCATTTGTCCTTTTATGTAATTTACACTATTATGGAATCTTTCACTTTATGAAAAATATTTCTTTAATAATTAGGGTTTGCTTCCACTACTTATTGTCCTCTTTCATTTCTTCTTTCCTTATCAAATCTTATCTCTTTCTCTCTTGTTTCTTTGTGCATCCAGAAGGCATAGTTAATATGAGACCTCCTATTGACATTAGAAAACCAGGGAGACCATGCAAGAAAAGAAAGATAGCTTATGATGAAGGTCATACTGAGAAGAAGGTTAAAAGTTGTACAAGGTATAAGACTATTGGGCACAACAGGTTAACATGTGCTGGTGCACCTGTTGGATCTAATCCAAAAGCAAAAATGCAAAGAACTATGCTTCAAGGAGGATATCACTCCACTTCTTATCCAGATCCTCATGAGCTTAGTACTAGTAGGAGAGGCAGAAAATCAACAAGAGGAAGATGAGGTGCTTCAACTTCATCTGCATCATCATCATCTCAATTCTCAACTTACATATAGTGTTGCTGCTGGTCCATCATCATCAACAAATGTAGGTGGTAGAGGTTCAACATGTGGTAGAGTTCAAGAGGTGGTAGAGGCGGGTATGGTAGTGGATTGCAGGTGCATCAAACTCTGTCACAGAGCATTCCAGGTGTTGGTGGTCTGAGTCAAACACTAACTCAGACTTTCACAGTTCCAAAACCAAAAGGAAAAAAAGGTTACAGTTCCTGCTGCTGCTACTCAATAAGTCATGTGCTTGGTTCTTGATTATGGTCCTTGTTACATTTTCTGTTTTTAAAACTACTTCTTTTGTTATTGCATATGTTTGCAACAGTTTGTTATTTATATTTTGGATTGATGAACTCACTTATGTATATTGTGGTCTTAATGTTAATATTCTAAGTTATTTTGATGGTGTCATTAAATTTTCTTTATTTAAACTGTAGTTCATTACATTTGTAGATCTCTTATTTCCTTGCATAATTTTGCCATTTTCAGAGATGTTTGTTTTACATTGGATTTTGCTGCATTGAACAGAGCATCAGCCAACCATTGAAAATCAAGACAGTTGGAGCATTTGAGGTAAGCAGTGTTATAGTTGTGTACATTCTGGCAGAACAAAAGCATCACAGTTCCCTTACAGTTCTTCTTCTTGCAGGGTTGGTTCTTCCATGGACAGTTGTTGTGCATATGACTCTTGTCACCACAAGCAAAGCAGGAATGTGGAGTTGGGAGTTGAACTTTCATTGCTCTTTTTTGGTTTGTGGCATCTGCAAACCACTCAAAGTATGAGCAGACTGAGAATCTCAAGAACTTCTCAGCAACATGATCTTCAGTTTGAGCTTTCAACAACTTTCTCACTCCATTGCAAGGTATATTCTTACACCTTGAATATATCCATGGACAATCAATTGGATCATGCATTCCAATCTCACATAAACAACAAATGATGTCGATGCTGGTTGATCCATCAAATAACCTGTTGTTGCTTGCCTCACTTGAATTGTTGCACCATTCACTTTTGCTTCCACCCATTTTTTGTTTGAACATGTTATCTGTTATGGTTATTGGAATGAAATTGAAAGATAAGTATGAATGTCTGCAGGTGTTATGGTTGTTGGAATTGAAAGATAAGTATGAATGTGTGCAGGTATATAAAGAAAAGTGAAAATCAGACCGTTGGGAACGGTCAAATTTTCTGGCCACTATTTTGCTGCCACGTCACCGATCTGCCATGTCACCGAGTTGCCAACCACGTCATCGACAAGTTAACTCAAGTTAAATAGGTTGAGTTAGGTTTGAGGGCATTTTGGGGACATTTAACACCGTTTTTTTGAAAAACAGTTATGTCGCCCACAATATGACTCTTTTGTAGACGATTAGCAAAAGTTTGATCTATTTGTAACTGAATTAGAAAAATTATGACCAATTTGTAATTGGTCCAAGACTTAACTCTTACGGTGCTTCAAGGCAAGCAAAAAGTGTGGCATTCTCCCTTCTGTATAGGTTCACCGTTCACAGGTTGCTGCATAGAGCCAACCTCTTAATCACGTCAAATTGTAACCTAATCTCTTCTATTAGTAAAATGCAAAAAATAAAATAAAAAATAAAAAATTGTTGCCTACTACTGGAGATCTTGAACACTTTGGGCTTCAAACCTTCACACCCATTTGAAGGAAAAGCTCAAGTCTCATTAAGAGTTCGTCTTAAGAAAAACTATTTTGTGCAAGTATTACAACTTCACCGTTTGTTTAATACTCTTTCCTTTCTTCAAAAGAGAGTACTCCCTCCGTACCTATTATATAGGAGAAATTTTACTTTTTATTTGTCTCACTAGATAGGCGGAGTCCTAGTTTCAAGATGATTTTTTTCCTAAATATCCTTATTTATTATGCATGAAAAATTGTAATATGAATAGAACAAGGGATAAAATAAGAAAATATATGAAAAATTATGAATTCAATGCAATTTTCTTAATCTAGGAGAATTATCCACCTGCGCCTATATATGTGGGAGTATAATTTTAGGAGTAAGCTAAGAGATACGGAACACACAGAACCATGATGAGCTTGGGTTAGGAACACAAAAAGGAAGAGCCGTTATTATTTTTCCTTATTAAAAAACTGCTAGCAATAGCATATTCCATGCGCCTTACACACCACAGGTCCACAGCACATTTGCAGGCCTGTATTATAATAACATAAAAAAAAAAAAAAAATCCTCATTCCTCGACCAACGGAACAATACAAACAAACCACACAAACCTTAAAAAAGACAACAGCAAAACTCCTCCTAAATAATTACTTTCCATTTTATTTATTTTTCTTTTCACATTATTTTCTCTTTTAATTAAGAAGAATCAACCTTGTTTCTGCCGACCCATCAAGATAAATTCTCAGACACCATCAAAACCACCAAAAACCTTTCCTTGTTCTCCATGTTTAAGCCATGATCAAAACCACCAGCTTCTCCAGCATTTCCACCACCACCACTACAAAACCATTCATATTAAGAATCTTCATTTTCTCTGTTGTTCTTTCTATAACGATTCTTTCTTTCCTCCTCTTCCTCCAATCTCCTCATCATCTTCTTCCATATAAGAAAACTATCACCCCTAAAACCACGTCCACCACCACCACAACCACATATTTCTCCTCTAGAAAATCATTTTCTCAGGCCACCACAACGCCACCTACCACCTCCACCACCAACGAATACAACAAGCAGAACAACGGGGACATCATCGACACCACCACCGCCGCCACCACCAACGACAACAAAAATGGCGCAGCTAACGACGTGGAAGGCCTCCGAATACGACCAGGGTACGAATCCTACGAAAAATACGTACAACGACAACTCGATAAAACCTTAAACCCAAAACTAAGAAAGGTATGGATAACAAGAGATTGGGATCGCAAAGTCGATGTTTTCTCAAAATTCTTCTCAGACTTGATAGGAGAAAAGCTTCTTGCAAACGATTCAAAAGCTTTATGTATCGGTGCCCGAGTTGGGCAAGAAGTTGCTGCGTTAAAACGAGTTGGTGTTCCTAACTCGGTGGGTATTGATTTAGTACCTTATCCGCCATTAGTAATGAAAGGAGATTTTCATGATCAACCGTTCGATAATAGTACGTTCGATTTCGAATTCTCGAACGTGTTTGATCATGCATTGTATCCATCTAAATTTGTCAGAGAAATTGAACGTACGTTAAAGCCCGGCGGTATTTGTGTTTTGCACGTCGCGGTGTCGCGGCGGGCTGATAAATATTCTGCAAATGATCTGTTTAGTGTGGCTCCTTTGATGAAATTGTTTGAAGAATCTGAAGTTGTACGGGTGAAAAATGTTGATGGGTTTGGTTTGGATACTGAGGTTGTTTTCAGGAAAAAGATGAAGAGCCACTGGCCTTGATTTTGTGTGCGTTAAGTTTGTTCTTCATTTTGGGGTTTTTTTTTTAATATAATTTTGGATTTGTTGCCGGATTACAAGATACAAGCGCATAGCCGATGCCGTTTTCTGCCGGAGAAAGCAATTTTAATGGGCAAAAGCGAGCAGCCGATCAGTGCTCTAACACGTCAAATGACAAAAAGAAAGAAAGGGTCTATTTTGTTATCCCAGGAGGTTCTCCCATCAATGAGCAGCCGAAAATGCGCGTACATTTCTTAATATGCCATTGCCAGCCTCCATATTTTTGTTTTCCACTGTTGTTATGTTCTTGCAATTTTTTGTATTTTGATTTTGACTTGGTGATATTCCAATTAATAGACACAGTGATACATAAAGAAACATGTGGTGGTATACAAGGAACTAGATAGTCATGAATGGAAAACAATTTGATAACACAATTCTTACTAATTTTGTAAAGATTTTTGCGAAATTTTGAGTTAAATTTTGATTGTTCTTACAGCACAATATATTGATTGATTTTTGATGGGTGTGCAATGTTTCTCTGTGTCCAAAATAGGCTTTTTCTAAAGCTTCTTTTAGGTAACCGTCCCCCGTCCCTATATTCATATGAATTTTTTATTTTTTTGAAAGTCCAAGGATTTCAATCTTATCTAAAACTACGGGTAATTATTTGGGGTTGATATGTTTGTTCATAAACTTCAGTTGTAAATGTAATGTGCGCAATCGGTAATAGGGAAAGGTTGTTAAATTGTGAATCCCATCGCGAATCTTTTTTCACTTTTAACAATTTAGTCGGAAGTTGAAATAGTGAATCCAAGACTAATGGTAAATCTCATGATACACATATACATATTGGAGTTATAGTTTAATAAGAAAAATTAATTGGGGATATGGGAATTAATTGGGGGATATGAGTTACTTCCCCCAACTCATGGTGTGTGCTAAGGGGTGACTTTTGGTTATGAATATACTAAAATACCCTTCCCTCAAAATAAAAAAAAAACTTAAAATCAAAAAACAAAATCATATCCCCCATTTCCATCTCCACTTCTTCCCTCAAAATAAAAATTAAAAACTTAAAATCAAAAATCTAAATCATATCCCTCATTTCCATCTCCACTTCTTATTAATCTTATTTAGGGGTAGTGTTTTGAAACCCAAATATTCTACATTCCCTTTCAAATTCTAAACTCTCCCCACTCTATATCAAATTCTCTTCACCTCACTTTGGAAATGAATTTTTTTTTTTATTCGGAAGTGATGAAGATCATGCTGAAAGTGATGATGACCATGCCGGAATTGATGAAGACCATGCTTGATCACCGTGTTCCGGCATATGGTCTTTATCAATTCGGCATGGTCTTCGTCACTTCCATTTTGAATTTTTCTGTCTTTAAAAAGCTTGATACAGGCATGGTCAGTTGATATGAAGACCATGCCGATATTTTTTCCTCGCAAAGTTTCATATTTATTTCCTATGCTTGGAAAACAATACCGCATGGTCTTCATATCAATCCGACCATGCCGGCACCAAGCTTTTTAAAGCCGGAAAAATTCAAAATGGAAGTGACGAATACCATGCCGGAATTGATGAAGACCATATGCTTAACACGGATGATTTGGATGTCGATAATTTCCTATCAATGCCGGTAGTCAAGTGAAAAAAAAATCAACATTCGGATACTTTTCATTCTGTTCCGGCATAGGTATTTAAGCAAAATACTATGCCGGAACAGGTACCGGCACGCTCGAAAAAACTATTACCATGCCGGTACCTGTTCAAAACCAGAAAAAAAATCAATATTCGGAAGATCAAAACCAGGAAAAAAATCGAACCCCCCCGGATAGTGGCAAACAATTTATGAACATTTCCAACAATTGCCGGCATGAGTTTTTGGTTGAATACCATGCCAACACCAAGCTTTTTCAGCTGTAACAATGGTGGATTCAAAGAAAAAAAATCAATTTTTCAACCTCTTATTATCAGTAATTATCTCATCACAATCATCTTCCCATTTTCAAAAAAAGAAATTCCTCTCAAATATTTTTTTCCCTCCTTCTACTCTCACCCAAACACAAATAAAAATACACACTAATTTATCCCCCAAATACTTAACATTTTACTAATTATACTTAATCACTAATCCTAATTAGTGGGGGCTAGATTAGGAATTTAAAAAATAATTACATAGGGGGTCACCCAGAATTGCTATTGGGACACCTATTTTGTCCCGTAGCTATATCCCCAATTAATTCCCATATCCCCCAATTAATTCTTCTTTAATAAGTTTAAATATATAATATCAGTATTATGGATAAGAATAATGAAGAATATATAACACAAATTAGCATCCAAATTAATGGTTGGGCACTCAATTAGGAGGTCATGGTTCCTGAGTTTGAATCTTGCACTCTCACGCGAGTCAAGATGTTTACAAAAACTAAATTTTAATAAAAATCACTTGGGAAATACCCAAATTTAGACTTATATGACTTATAAATCGGTACGCATAGCACGAGTCAAAAAGTAAATCGTGAAATTAACAGCAGATTCCTTTCATAGTTGCGATTCGATTTGAGAAAATTTTGTAGCGAATCATAAGATTCTGAAACCTATGGATAGGGTGGTTAACCTTCAAATTCGACATACTATATTTGTTTGTTCTACGTCAGAAATTCAACAGAAAACTGCTGGATGCATACTCATTTTCCAATGGCTAGCCCATCAGATACCTTTGTAGTGCGTCACAATAGGCATAATTTGGTTTCCGCACTTGGAATTCGAAGTTTCTACCAAAAATGTTGTTTTTCAGTGTGCTTTTAGAGATAAATGAGATAATCTGTATTGGTTTTCCCCTTCAACCAATACTAACTTCTTTTCTTTATTCGGGTTTGCAATGGGATTCACAACGTTTTCGTTTATTACAAATGTTTCCTTCTTGTATAATTATTTGTTTTTGTATTGGTAAGTAACCATTAGGGCAAAGACAATGGGACTGGTAAACAGGTACATGGGATGGGAAAACGCTCAAAATAGGGAGTTACCCATTCTGTCTCGGTTGACCCGAGTGTCTCAGGCCTAGGTAAGGTCGAGCTTTGACTCATTCTAAGACATGGCTCCTCTTAGGTTGTACTAAGTGTCCCTCTCTAAGAGGGAAGCGACCACTTCCATCCAACGACTCTATCTTATTCCCATAAATTCAATTATTTTCAACTCTAAAATCACACTTTCTACATCCACAAAATAAAACAAGCAGTATATTGTACCAAAGTAATAAAAGTCATAAGAAAAAACAAACTCTAGAGCTTCTTCTTCTTCATGCTCAGATTTAGTCCTTTTGGGCTAGATCTGAGCAAGGATTTTCTGTTTTTTATGAATAAAAGTAGAGTAATTTGTTGTTTTAGGTTTTGTTTTTGTTATTTTTGGTGTCTATGGACACATTTCTTCGCTATTTGGGCGATATTCTCTTCGTCTTTGGGACGATTTTCTCTTCGCTCTAATAGCGATTCTCTCAAATCTCCATGGTGTTTCTTGGCTTGCTATTCTCGATTCATCAAGAACATCAATGATTCTTCTCGGATTCACTTTGGATTCATCTTCAACAAGAGGGATTTAGGGCATCCGGATTCGTTTGGATCTACAAGATTTTGGGCAAATTACTCCATTTTATTTGGAGCATCTCTTATTGAAGAAGAAGATAATTATTTCAAATGGACGGAGTTGATTCCGGTTCACACCATCTTTCGTCAATACTATTGGTACAAAAATTGGATATCTTTGCGGTGCATGGCTCTTTCTCTTCGCGATGTATTTGCAATTGGTGTCATCATTTGTATTTGGGTTTTGATTATCTTGTATTTTGGTGTTTTTGATAATCTTGTAAGCAATCATGTAATCACTATTTTGGTTTGAATAAATTGAAATGTGATTTTCCAAAAAAATAAAATATTAATAATAATCCACAAATTCTTATAATTTCACTATCAATTCAAACTGCCACTATCAAATTCTTATAAATTCTTAATCTTTAAATCTGGGAAAAAAATGACCACTTCATCATAAACACAAAATACTTCAAAAGAAAATGTTTCACAGAATTACAGAAAACTCGCGGTCCAAAATACATTCAAGATGAAGATAAGGATAGTTGCAGAGCTTACGTAACATTTACGCTTGATTCTATCAATAATGTTCAACAACATCATAATGCTCTTTGGGGGAAGCCTCATAATCTTTTAAGTTGGGAAACTGGGAATATTCAAAAACGTGAGATTTTTGGGTTGTCGGGTCGTTTTAATGCAATCATCAAACATATGAACCTATGGGTAAAGGCTCGTCAAGTTGCGAGCGACGAGTGGGAAGTCGATTTAACAAGTCATATTTAAGTGGTTTAGATTTATAAAACGTTGTAGGATCAAAATATAGTGCAAGTGCAAACCCATGCGAGAATGTAGCATGGGTTCTAGAATGTAGCACGGATGCGAGAATGTAGCATGGGTACTAGAATGTAGCATTAGTTCTAGAACTTAGCACAAGTATAAGGCAGAAGTTAGCATGAGAATAAGACAATATGAGATGTATGTGAGCTGTCATCCACTATGCAAACACATATATAAAGAGAAAGTCAAAGAGAGAGAAAACAGTTTTGAGGATTATTATTATTTCCTCCTTCTTCTTCCAACTTATATCTAGATGGAGATTCTAAATGTTAACTTATGTAATTACAAATTATTATTGTAAACCCTAACTCCGTGGATGTAGATCACATTGATCGAACCACGTAAATCTTGTGTCTATTTATATTTCTAGCACTTAAATTTGAGATTTAGATAATTAATGTGTTTAGATCTAGAAATTTTTATTAAGATATCATAAGGGGTGTGTTGTAGGATTTCCTGCAATTACAAACGTCTTATGTTTGTCGTAATAACTAATTTATAAATATTCAAACTGCAGGAACGAAAAACTCGAAAGGAATGTCAAAGAAAATACCCTTCGAGTTTAAAACACGAAGCATGTTTCCACGTCCCCAGAAAGCTATACAAATATAACCCCGATATGTTGAATGGATATCAAGTACCAAAGGAATCACCTTACAAGACTGCAAATGCTTCTTAGTAACATGGATTTCCTTATTCTTCCTCAGAAACAAGCTCAAACCCTCGTATGAACACTGAAAGATTCCCACATGACAATTATAATCTTAATGTTAATAGAAATACAGATATATTTGATGGAGTGGATGTCAAAAAAGCAAAAATAAACAGAAAGGCAGCTGAATAGTCATCAAACTTCAGAATACATCCTTCGTGAACTTTTCGAAAAATAAGAAAAAATCGATATTGCTAAAATAGTAAAACGTGAGAAAATGGTTTCAGAAATGAGAAAAAGCTCATACAACGGTTCAACATAGTTTTTTTAGTGTGCACATGAGAGAAATCACGGGAATGAACATGTCAAGAATGAATGCTGCACAACTACGAATCTGGCAAGATGAATTTAATGTATTTCAAGTACAGAAGGCACGACCTGATGAAGATGACTTAGATAAGAATGATAGTGAAAGTAATGCTATTAGACTTGTTTATTTTTAGTTGTAAATTCTGAATTTAATAGTTAGTTCTAAATCCAATATAATATTCAATTTCAATTTTAATGTTTGTCTGATCCGAATTATAAAAACAAAATTACATCGGTATAACTAAGATAATTCAAATGATAACTATAAGGTAAAAACAAACTAAATCATGTAAGGATTTCTTATTCCAAATTCAGCCAAATTGTGCACAGTGAGATCCCCCCCTAGTCGAAATGTAAACCCCTGTTTTGAATTCTTTCTTCTACCATTCTATACATTTTTGCGGGCACTCAATTAAGGGGTTGAACTTCTTTCTCAAATATTTGTCTGTATAACTTGTCCAACTAGTATCTCGTCAAGACTTATCTATTACCATATTATGATAAATGATGCATGCGAGCTTCACTTTATTCATTGTTATAAGTTTAAATGAACGATATGGTCCACAAACTATATAAAACTTCCTCTTTAAAATTCCAAATGCCTATTCAACATCCTTCTTGCACGCAATATGCTTCCCGTACAAATTTGTTATAGCACGGTGCTCCTCGGCCGGTAACTCTGCGTAAGCTTGAATTAAAGTTGACCCTCTGGATAACTTGTGTCCGCCAAAAAATACCCCATGTTATAATTATTTCCGTTGACTGTGAAAATTACAGTTGAAGCATTTTTATACTTCATTTCTTCAAACAAATGTGATATATGCGCTAAATACTGATGTCATTATTTGAACTCGGGAGTTCAAAAAAAAGCATGTCATATCCAACAATCATAAGAAACCCATGCTTCCATAACAAAATTTGGTTTTGAGAAGTGGCCCTTATACAACCCTTTCCAAGCATAAGGATATCCATGCCACAACCAATGCGTACAATCAATGATATATAGCATTCTAGGAAAGTTTATCTTTGCATTTGAAACTAATAGTCGGTCGATATCATCTTGTGTTGGTTGTCATGGAAAATGTGGACCTAAATGGTTGACTACAGTTTCACAAAACATGTCGAGATTTTCGTATATTGTTGTTTTTTCTTTGCAAATATAATCATCACAAGCATCCGTTGGCATAACATAACCTCGAATCCTTGGGGTTGCTATGACCTTTTGTTCAGGACTATGTCCTCGTACATTTAGTGCATCAAATTGTTAGTTGAATTTAGGGTTTACCCTACAAATCTCTTTGATAACCAAGTATTGTGTCATACAAAAGCGATGTTGAAAATATGCAACAGGGTAAACAAATTTATTGGTTTTGGAGATCGCAGAACTTTCCTTGTGTATAATTGTAGCATGGAGTTCATCATCATTCACTCTTTTATGAATCCCCATCCATTTGATCCAGCTGATGAATACACTGTTGTTGTTGTTTAGAGAAAAAGCAGCGTAACTGTTTGCGCTTCCTTGTTTTTCCAATTATGATCCATAAAGATAAAAGAAATTGATTGAAGTGATTGAAAACAAGTAATATATTTATGGAAGAAATTTGACGAATTTTAATGAAAATAAAAAAATAGATAAATGTTGTGTGAGTTTATTGGTGGATGGCAGAATATTTATATAGGTAATAGGCATATATAGTTGAATTAATGTTTAGGAATGTAGTCATTATCGTCGAAGATAGAGATGATCCGCTTCAGTTGCACCGAGGAACGGTTCATGTTAAGCTGAGTCTTGGCTCAACATGGGAGGATAGATTATTCTAAGGCCGGTCGGCTAAATCTCCGCCGGTATTCTCTTTCCTACTGTGATAAAATGAGTTTTCCATCCACGTGGACCATCAAATGAGCATAATTGATGAGTCCCTCGGACATGCAATTATGTGGGATGTCTTGATGCATGTACGTTGATAAATGTTAACACAATTTACCGTATATTTAAATACTTTAAACATGAAATAACCTCCACCCAAAACCAACATAACTTTTTCAAGAGATCATACATTTATAGGGTGTATGGATACCAAAAGCAAAAGCGGAAGCAAAATGACTTCTTGTTTTTTTACTTTACAATTCAAATAGCCACTTTTCATTGTACATCCAAACACATACTTCGCAAAAAAGTTAATTTTTCCGGCTTCTAAAAGTCATTCTAAAACTGTGTATCGAAATTAATTTCCGAAACTTTTGCTTTCCAAAAATCAGAAAGTAACTTCGTGAGTGGTATCCGAACATGCTTTTAAGTTCTGATTCCAGTGAAAATTTAAGAATAAAATTAAAATAATGTCAAAAATCAAAATCATAAAAAGGATTTGTGTAACAAAACATATTTTTTTATAATGAAAATGGATATTTTTTCCTTTTGACTTAACATTTCTTCTTAATTACTTGGAAACTACAACACTATGAAAATAATCTTGTTGAATTTCTAGAATTTGGATAAATATAAATTATATAATTATTTGTTGGTAAGACAATCATGTTTGCAAGAATATAAAAATTATTCTCCACACAAATATTCAGAGCCCAACATACCAAAGTGCTTAAATCCTTAGTTAGCATGCAATTTATACTAATTCTCAAGTCGTACTCCGTAAATCTTATCTAAAATCATAATGATTTGGACTCTATTTTCTTTTCGATTTTCCCATTCCTAAAATAATGAAAACTTATATTTTTTCTTAAATTTTATGCAAAATGCTAGAATAGAGTCCTAGTCATAGATACTTTATTTGGTTATTCATTTGATTATAAGTGTTAGAGCATTGCTCGATCGAACTCGCATTTGTTGCTATCTCAAGCATGTTTGTCAATGTTAGTGATCAAAACTATAAAGTCTTGATTTCTAGTCTACTATATCTAAGGTCTCAGACTAGGATAGAAAGTGTAGTTGAGCTCAAGAACTCCATGGCGATCATCATACAAGATGAATGATTACTCAAGGAACCAGTGGATCTTCATCGACTAAAAGGTATGTGGAGACTTGAACTTATCTATCACTCAAAAGTCTATCTACTCTATCTCATATCTTGAGACAAAAGTCGTTTTTCTATATAGAATTAGATTATATACATGTGATATTTCAAGCTGAGTATATCTTGCTTATCTATTTCTCGAAATACGTGATGGTAAAGCTTTCGCTTTATCCAAGTTCATCTTTACCTAGTGACGAAAGTCATGTTATTTTTCAATAATTTTGGAAATTTCTCTGAGAAAAAATAGTTTGTGAATAACAATTATATAACACCCTCTGAGAATGTTTCAATGATTGAAATGAGAGTTTAGACAATATAACCATTGGAGGATATAAGAATTGTTGTGGAAACACATATATGTATAAGTCCTTATTGCTTGAAACAAAGTTTGTGAACTTTGTTGATCAAGTAAAACCGGAGTAGTACGTGAACTTCAGTCCGCAAACTGGCGTAGTTCTCGAACCCAAGAATTTCTGCTGGAGTTTGTGAACTCCGTCCGGAAACTTAAGTCCGCGAACCCAGTCCGTGAACTTGAGTAGGTTATGTCTAAAAATGATTTTTGTGAACTTATCTTAATAAACTAAGGAATGCTATTGCAAACCGTGGCTTTATAGTTCATGAATCGATTCGAGTGAATCACATCTTTTTTTCTTCGATTGTGTCTTGTGTAGTGCATGAGATTTCCTTGCAATTGAACAACTCTCTAACTAGTTCATTTGAGTCATTAGGACTAGTTATGGTGAAGAAGAATATGGTTTATATGAAAGTTATCATATGGCTAACCATTTGGTTAACTATTGTTGAACCAACTAATGTACAAGTTTGTGTACGGTTACAAAATCCTAGAAACGTGCATTACATGTGTGTATAACAAGCTATGTTTTCGAATTAATAGTTGATAAATATTAGCTTGAATCTAATCCGGTTTTCATCTAATGGTGAATATTGAATGCTTTGTTAGTAAGCTAACATTGATTGCAAACCCTGATTTGAATACTATATAAGGGAGAACTCTAGGAACTGGAAAACCTAATCCCCACACATTCTGCGTGATACTAGTTATGCTAAGATAGAGTCGATTCTCCTTTAACCTGTGGTTTTCTTCTTCTAAAACCAGGTTAGCGACTTAAAGACTTCATTAGGATTGTGAAGCCAGACCGATACTATTTTCTTATAGTTGTGTGATCTGATCTTTCTGTTTCTATCATACGAATATAATTGTAATAATTGGCTTGAGATTTCTATCTCCGATAGGAAAGATATAAAAGTAGTCACAAACACTTTATCTCGTTTGTGATTCCACAATATCTTTTTTCGCTGCGTCGATTAAGACTATTATGAGGTGATTGATAAAGCTGAGCCGTTCTTTGGGAATATAAGTTTAGTTTTATCAATTGGTTCTTGTTCACATTGATTTATCAAAAGACGACACAAAAACTTGTAGGTATATTCGTGGGAGATAGATTTATATATTACTGTAGACTTTTCTGTGTGATACAGATTTTTTTATTAAAGTCTTCGACTTTGGGTCTTAGTAGGTGAGATCAGCTAAGGGAATCAATTACGTAGTATCCTGCTGGGATCAGAGATGGAGGAGCATAATTGTACCTTGGATCAGTGTGAGATTGGTGGGGGTTCAACTACAACCCAGACCGAAGTTAGCTTGGAGTAGGCTAGTGTATGTAGCCGCTTAATATAGTGTATGTTTAATCTGGATTATGTCCCGAGGTTTTTTTGCATTTGCGGTTTCCTCGTTAACAAAATTCTGGTGTCTGTGTTATTTCTTTTTCGCATTATATTTCGTTATATAATTGGAATAATACAGGTTGTGCGTTTTTCAATCAATTAGAATATCCGACCTTTTGGTTGTTGATTTAAATTGATTGACACTTGGATATTGGTCTTTGGTACCATCCAAGTTATACCTCTTTGATAAAGACTCGCAGACTTCTATTTGCTTGAGTATATATCAAATTGAGAATTTGAGATAATAACTCCTTGAGATATTTCTATCTAGATTGAGTCTGACTGTCTAGTTGATTCTTTAGAAAGTAACTCGGAGTTCGTCCATACAAATTGCTAATAAAAATATTGGGTGTGGTTGTTAGACCCCTTCCTTTTCAATTGGTATCAGAGCAGGCAAACACGTTTGAGACCTTACAAGTATATGTTTGTGGAAATCTAAGTTAGAGGACAAGATATCGTATATGCCTACCAAAATATCTTCTAAAGCTTTTAATTACGCCAAGTGTCTTGGAAACAACTCAAAGGATTGCTCCTTAGTTGATTCTTCCGAATCCCAAGGTAGAAAGATTGTTCAATATAATATTGACATATCTTACTCTCATGAAGCATGCGACACTCTGGCAAAAGCTGTAAAGGAGCTCACCAGAATTTCAAAAAATTCCGCTGAGATCATTGATTTTCAGGATCATGATCAGCTTATTGATGAATTTGAAAAGTCTCTTGACCGAGAACGTGATCTCTATAACATCATTGAGTTTTTCTCTAAGAATATTGAGAAACTTCTCCAAGAAAATACTCTTCAACGTGAAAAGATTAGTGCTCTTGAGGATATTATTAAAGAAGAATTAATTAGGGAAAAATGTTTGCTCGTGACTCATTCATCAGATCTCAACAGACTTCGTGTCAAAAAAGAGAAACTAAGTGCATCTCTTACTCTAGCCCATAAACAGTGCAAATCCTTGGAAAAATAAAACTCTGTCTTAAGGAGAAAATCCTCTGTACAAACTAACTCTCGTAATGTTCTGAACAAGACAAAACATTCTCCAGAAGAAGATTGTGTCAAGAAAGATTTACACAACTTGCAATCTTCTCATATGTCTATGAAGCTAAGATAGGTGCCAACTATTGCTTCTCCTCCAAGAACCTGTACTTTTTGTGGGAAAAAGAATCACTATGCTATCAATTGTTTTGCAAGAAGGAAACAAATTTCTAAGCTTCATAATTTGCTTCTCTTCAATGTCAATGAACATATAGTCAGTCGACTAATGCAGTGAATCACAAGCCCACAAGAAACCAGAAACCTTATAAGAATGATCTCTATTCTAGAAATCATCACAGGGCTCAAGTGCATTCTGGCATAAATTCTTGTGTTGCTAAAGAAAGCATCTCCTGTACTTATAAGAATATTTCTGGTAAATCTAAGTCTAGAAGATGGATTCCTATCTATTACGATCCTCTTGAACCAATTGCAAGAGGTCCTAGATTTGGTCCTCAGAAAAAGCCTTCTGACGGATATGTTAAACACGCCATGTCTTATCCTTCAAGGATGAGATTCAACTTAAGAAAGGAGAAGAACACAAAGATCAAACTGTCAGAAGATATATACAACACCCTTCTCAGTGATCATAGTGGGACTAGTTTCCACCCGACCACCTGATTCCAGGTATTTGTTTCCTTGTTTCTAACTTGAGAGGTGCAAGGAAAATGATTAGGAAATACTCAAGTATGTTGTATATTATTTTAGTTTGATATTTTGTGTTAGCAGTCCGCGAACTTCCGCGTTCTCCTCCCGTGAGTTCTCAGAGTTTCCAAAACTAGAGTTTTCTACTCTTGTTTACAAATGCATATATATATATTGTGTTTTCCTTTTCACAAATTTTTATGGAGAGCTCTACAAGATCTCAAGATATTGTGCATCTTGATATGGAGGAAAACAATCATGAACGTGAGTCAATTCAGGAGCTAGTTCTGAAAAAGATGCTTGAAAGAAAGGATCACAACTCATGGATTAATGATTCTGTCAAGGATTTAACTCATTTTCAGAACAATTCAAAGGTCGAGTTTGCAAATCTTCAATTGCAAATAAACCAACTTTTAGATGGTCAGGCCAGAATTCTTGCTAATCAGAATATTCTGATACGGAATCAAAAGAAGCTCATCATGGACTGTGCCAAAGCTAGACAACTTGCTCGGGTAGTTGATTGCAAAGTTAGTTTTCTGACTCATGAACATGGTGTGTCTACAGTCAAAAGAATAAAGGAAATCAATGATACATTCTTTGATGGTTTCATTAAAAGATACGAGGTTCTCAATGAACTCTGATTTCTTATTGCCTAGTATATCTTTTATTTTTCTTATTTTGTTTAGAATAATAACTAGTGTTTGGAATAGCCATTATTGTGATTACACATAGCTATGTCCAAAGTTTTCATCTTCTTGTTTTTAGATTTATTGGTTTAAATTCTAAATTTGTTTGGAAGATGATTTTTGCAGTATTAATCTTTATGGTTTCATATATTGCAATATTGTTATGGGATATGTGTGTTTATGCCCGTGAACTTGATTGTCCCATACTTTGTCAAAAGTAGAGCCGTTCATGAATTGATATGCAAGTATTGATAAAAGAATGAATAGACTTTTGACAAAGACAAAAGTTAAGCCTATATTGTCAATTTTTGATGTAAGATAGGTTAAAATCTTTTGTGATTCAAGGATTATGTCTATTGTATGTCATTGTGCAAATGGTGATGGAAAAATAGAATGAATCCTTGTGTATTCCATACTAATCGGTCTTCCCTGATCCATATTTTGTGTATTACTGTGAGGCTCCGTATTGTGTCTTATGTCGAGCACTAGACAACCAAGTTGATTATTTTTGTGATTAGCTTAGTTGTGTTCCATAAGGTACTTTATGTTGAGCATATTGAACTAAATTAATCATCTTGTGTGATTATTTAGTTATGACTCCGTAAGTTTTTCTTATGTTTGAGCGCTTTTGACTGGGTTGGTTGTTTTTATGATTAACTTAGTTATCGCTCCATAGTTTTTCTTATGTGAGTATAAATGATTAAATTGATTACTTTTGTGATTTGTTTAATTGTGTATTCTGGTTAGATTAATTATGGGTTCTCTTGTGATTAATCTAATTGAGTCTTTAAGTCTTCGTAAGTTTACTTGTGTTGAGCATATTTGGTTAAATTAATCTTAGGTTCACTTACGGTATATTTGATTTAATATTTTTTTTTGGATTCCAAATTCAATCTAACGTTGTCCCTTATAAATATGCATCGATAATTGATCCAGGGTACTGTGAACATCATACAGACTTCACTTTGTTACCACTTAAGTTGGTGATATTTCTTACCTTTCACCACTATGAGACTATCATGTTTTGGCATTTTTCTTTTGGTACTAAGACATTATCTGGTGTGGAAACCGTCGAATCCAATTGCATCAATGGTGAATGGTCAAATGTTTTTCTCGCTCCAGTACGTAACGATGGTATTATAGAGTTACTTCATGTTAGAACAAACCTAAGTATTGTGGAGAATCACTGCTTCGATCAAGGAAGTGTGACTATTCGAACTGGAACTATCATGAAGGACTACTTACAAATATTTTTCAGGTTTCCTGAGTTCTTTTCGTCAATCCTAGTGCACGTTGCGAAAATTCTACTCTTTTTCGTGACTAGAATATGTTATTTCTTCCTAGAGTTGTTGTGTACATACCAAACTTGGAAGAATAGTTACACGAATTTGCGAGTGGAAAAAAACAATGGTCGTGGAAACCTGGTGGACATGCATCCAGTAATCTATTTTACATTTTGGACAGACATTGGTGAAGTTCAAAAGGTATTAAAAGAGAAAGGGTCATTTAAGTTAGCTCCAAATAACTTGAAGTACTGGGTTTCACTAAATGAATATTCAAAAGAGGCTATGGACATATTTAGAGTGTTTAAGAAGGCACGTCTGAAAGATGATGTTTTACTGTATACTTCCTGGGTTATTTTCTTTTGCAAAAATGGTACGGGGTAATTTATTGAGTCCTTACTATCTGAATTAAAAACCGAAGGTTCTCGATTCTACATTGTCACTTATGATTCAGTGGCTGTTAGTAGTAGAGTTTCGAATGGGGGTGCACTGATAATGGGTCCATGGAGACAAGCAGACTATCAAACTGAGTTCAAGGAAGTTGATATTTTACTGCCACATAAATTAGTAATTTTTAATACTTTTCACTACTACAGAGGCGCACGGCTAAAAGTCACCAAGGAAGAAAATTTCTTTTGTCCTGTTGTTCTTCAATTAATCAATTCAGCAGGATACGCCAATAAGTCATTTGTTGTTTCAAAAATAACTGGTTTGGTTATGTTTGATTCTCTTTTGTTTCCTGGTGGACTACAGAAGCTATATGCCGGTGGTTTACTGTTTATTAAGATCACAAACAATAAAATAGTTCTATTCGATTTCACTTTACCAGATTACTTCATTAATTACTATGAAAGAAGCAAGTTACATTTGTTTCGCTTTCGTTGCGAGAACTATGGTCTTTTTGATGAGTGGAAGAATAAAAATATTCCTAGAGTATTTGTAGACATACCAAGTTTATCAATGGGTGTATCCAATATGATTGAAATGATTACAGTGTCTTTTCTCCGTATGGAATCAAATATAGTGGAGGTCTACAAGCTGTTTAAGAAGCATACAAAGTCAATCATCCTAATGTGTAAGGTTGAGTTTCAAGAAGGTTCCAATACTAACTATAGACAATATGTTAAATGTGTGCATGTACCCAAGATCCCATAAGAAGAATGGACATGCAGCAACGAAGTTTCAACTAAGCACAAAATTTTTCTCCAAGGACAATCTCTGAAGGATAATATTGGCAATTATTACGAGAGAGGCAAAGCGAAGATATATTTACAACAACTTTGGCTAGGTGCGGTTGAGAACTCGTTGTTGAATATTTTTCCAAATATAATACATGAGAAAAAATTGTTGGTGACTGCTGCAACTAACAATCTAAGTCATGTTGAAGTTAAAGAAAGCTTGGAATACTTGGAAGAAGAATTAATTAAATGTGCATCCGAAGGTGAGGTTCAAAATTTCAGCATCATTATTTTTGGATATTCATGGTTAGAAAGTTAATTAGAGCACATCTGTTTCATGGAGCCAAAATAAGAACTTCACAATAATAGGTACAATATGAGTGGGTTTGGGCCAGTTAACAGTAAACTGTTCAATGACATTATTGATTCCACATTCTTTTCTCCACCTACTTTTGCATCGTCGCTTGCGACAATTTTAGACTACACAGTTGATGTCGGACGTTATGTATATGATTGAAGATTAGGTTGGTGGATTTTATTTCCTAACATAAATATTGATACTGAAGTCAAAGAAGTATTCTTGGACCAGAGAAGGACTGAGTTAATCAAAGGTGTATCTCCAAAGTTGGAAGACACACATATTATATTCGTGGAAGTTGTTACGGGCATGGTTTTCAATACCAACACTAGTGACGTGAATTTTGTTTTTGATCGTGGAAAATTTAAGAACAACCCCTATGATACTTTGGGACACATTTCTTGGATATTTCGGTTTATGATCTCTAGAGTTAGGAGTTTTATGTTTGATCGTGGTAAGCCAGTACACGTGATATCTACATTTTTCATGGCGGAAAAGAACTCGTATTCTTTGATGACATCTCGAAGTCTAGAGCAATATATGGAGAGAATAAAGTTTTTCTTATTAGCTAACTCGAGGGCGAGTTTATTTCAAGAAGGGTGGACTGATGTAGGATATCTGCGTTTGTATCAACAATGGTTGTTGATCCCTTACCTCTGTATCAACAATGATTGATGATCCCTTGCTTATGTTTTAGTTTACTTGTTTTGCAAGTCCTTTACTTTCCTAGTTTAGGTAGAATTCCTTTTATTTTCTTTTTAGTCGGTTCTTCTATGCCTATATAAAGGCTAGGTCTCTTTGTTAAGAGGACACATCTTATTATCAATTTTACAACATTTAGAATCTTGATCCTTGAATCAGATTTTAGCTAAGTTTCTGACGAAACTTAATTATCTTCACAACCTCAGCAACTTGTTTGCTATATCCTGTTCTGTGCTACACTATGATAACGCTTGGCGATTTCCTTTTCGATTCACAACACAAGATCATGAACTTACTTCCTTAAAACACATGTAAGAACATTGTTTCCTAGGATGAAATCCTCACCTCATACCCATACATAATCACAATAGCATTCATACGATTATGTTGATGTCTTATATACAAAGTTTACTAGTTAAGCAATAAACCTCGTATTGTATTCCTTAATACTATGTCTATCTAGAATGTTCATGCTTCGCAGTTTTGTGTTTTCAATATGCACGACTTGAAAGATACGTTAGGGAATGAAACTGTAGTTGCAAGAAATCCCACACTACACCCTTGTTAAGATTTCATAATAATCAACTCATACTTAAAGATTAAAAACGACTCTTTATCATTTAATTCTCAGAAATGTTTACAGAAGTGGAAGAAATCAAGAATACAACTATTCTCTCAAAGTTTCTCTCTCCTCAAGACTTTTTCAACTCTCAAAAATACATCATCATCTCTCTGGACATACCGGGTCTCTATATATAGGGTAGTTACATAATGGATGACATTTAAGCTGTCCTTTAATTTCGGATTTGATTTGCGATCTTATCGCAACAGTTATAATATGAAATCTCGCAAGCATTTTAACTATCGCAGATAAATCATGCTCTTCTCGTGTTTCTTCAATCGTCAGCTATTACGTCATTCTTTGAATCATTCTTTAAGTTATTCTGTGACGCTCGCAAAGTGTTGTTTGAAGAGCTCGCGGTGATGATCGCAGAAGTGTTGTTTATTTCGCGGTATTATCGTTGTAGCGATATTCTGGTCCTACATCTTGCCTCTTATCATGTCTTTTCTGCGAAGGAGGAAAGATCATGAGAACTGAAATTTTTATAATGCCGCAACTGTTTATCTTTTGCATTCTTCTGTTTTGACACGTTTCTGTATTCTTCGCCAGCTGTCTTCATGTACATTTTCTTCCATTAAATTTTTGACACGTCCTTTTCAACCGATGCAATCTGACCGTTCAGGTCCTTCCTTTGCATTTATTACATTCATCTTCTCGAGAAATCTCTCCTTATATAAATACTTCTTCATTCCTTTTCTTTCTTCTTTTTACTTCTTTCTTTCTTCTCTCCGTAACTTCTCTGCAAATTCACTGTTCTTCCGTAAATTCCGGATCTGTTACTGTTAAAAATTTTGTTACGATCTTTCAATCTTCATTCCCATACTAAAAATGGTTGTAGCTGGTCGCAAATACGAGATGGCTTTCGAGAAATTTCAACAAGAATTTCAAGACAAAGGTTTTACATTATCTACTATTCCCAATCAAAACCCTAAATCTGAATTTTCTATACCATTATTTTTTAACTTTCAATGTAATCGCGAGAAAATCATAGTCTCGCTAGGTCAGCTTGAAGCTGGTCTTCTCATTCCTCTATATAACCCGGAACTTCCATTATTCTATGAGATTATTTCTCACGAGAAGTTCTCGCGAGCGATATATCAGTTGGGTAGGGATTGCATTCTTCTGATGATAGAGTATGCTACTCGCGGTGCTAATAAAAGATCTCGCTTCCCTGAGACTGCGAAAAATCATAAATTTAAGGATATTCCAATTATTCCTGCAATGTATACTGTAGATAATTTCTTCATAAACTATGAAATAATCCCCATGAAGAGGGATAACACCTGTTGGGGTGTTCGTTTGCAAAAAAAAAAGATAAGATCGTTGAAGATATGATTCTTATGTTAGATATCGATTGGCATATGAATAATAATCAAGGCCCTCGCCACTCTAGCAATGACAAATGGTTTATTTTTCCATTATGTCTTGAAGGTCCCTACACCTCTGGTCTTCATGCATTACCTGCGAATCTCTCAGAATATCAACCATGGTTTTTTAATTAGCCTGAAAGAACTAAAGAGGTATGTTCCCTCCAATCTTTTGCACAATTATCACTATTGTTTTTCTCATATTTTTATATTCTCGCTAACTACTTCAATCTTTCCAGATTGACAGGCTGAAACTCAATTACCAGAATTTTAGGAAACCCAATACTCTTTTAGCTCTTAAATCCTTCACATGTGAAGTAAGAATACCCCTCATGAATCTTGACAATATATTGTTGCCCCTATTTCTTATATTTATCTATGTCCGTAGGTAATTTAAGAATTAGAACCAATAAAACCCGCTAGGACCAAGGTGAAATCTACAGTTGATCGCAAGGGGAAATCTACTGCCCCTCCCAAAGGGAAACCTACTGCTCCTCACAGTGAGGAATCTGGTGATCCTCCCTTAAAGAGAATAAAAACCCAACCCTCTTATTCTTCAACTCCTCAACCTATTTCTGAAAATTTAAGTGATGATCTTGATAAGGATAACAATGATGATGATGATGTCTTTTTCATGAAGAATTCTTCCTCTTATGAGTCTTTTATGACTCAAGTATCCAAAAAATTTGGCGATGCTACTTATGGTATCGAAAATGATTTCGGAGATGAAGCTCTTAATTGGATATCCCAGGCTCTCGCCAAAGTCTGCGATGCTCCATATTAGTTGATAATGATTCTCTTCATGGGATCTCTAGATCGCTGACTCCCAGCTTCTTAAACTCGCTTGGTATTCTGGTATGTTTCCACTTTTTTAACGTGTCTAAATATTGGTTTTATCGCCATATTTTAATTTATATTATTCTCTCGCAGGTTGGAAAAGCCTCTTTTGCTGCTGCCTCTGATTTGGATAGAAGGCGTGGATCTTCTCACAAGAAGAATATTGTGCTTCGCTAAAATAATAAGAAGCTAGAATCTGAATTCATTAATCTACGTAGGAAGAATGAACAAATGGAATCTGAACTTGCTAGTCTTCGCGAGAAGAATGTAGATCTTGATAAAAATATTTCTCAACAATCGCTCAAAGTATCCAATCTTGACAATGCTAACAAACAACTCTTAGGTATGAAAATTTTCTCATTTTATTTCATATTTTTACTTTTCGTTACTCTTTCTTACTTGATTTATCATTCTCGCAGACATTTATGGTCTCACTAATGAGGCTTCAATCATTCGTTATTTTCCTGAACCAATAGATGATGAGGCTCTTCTAGAGCTTCTTAATAATTCTTTGAATAACCCTTCCAAAATTAATTATCTTTCCATAGAAGAACTCAGATCTAAGTTTTGCCTCTTAGAGATTGACCACAGATCTTGTTTAGATATAACTAACAGATTCAAACAACTTTATCACAACTCCAAAGTAGAGATTAAAACTTTAAAGGCCAAGAACAATGATTTTTCAAAAGACAAAGATCGTATATCTAGACAAGGAGCTGAAACCTTAGCAGATTTCCATAAGACCATTCTTGAAGTTCAAATTGAAAGGGATGGGCTTATCCACGAGAAGGAAGGTTTTATTGAAAGAGAAAACCAAATTCGTTCCCGTCTTCTTATTAATAATGATGAGGAGTTTGCCTGGGCTGCGAAAGTTCTTGACAATGCCAGAACTAATTTAGGTGTAGATGTTAGTCTTCATATTGAACAAGCAACTTTAATTAAAGACTTGATTTCTGGAAGAGAAGGTTGTTAACCGTTCTCCCTTGTTAATTCCTTGCTTTTGTTATTCTTCCTTGCAAAACTTCCAACTTGTTGTTGTATACTCGCATGAGCTGAAAAGAGATACTCTGAAAGAATTGGAGAACTTGAAGCTGATTTTCCAATGAGAAGTATTCAAGATTGAAATACCAATTAAGAATTAACGCTGCGAATTTTAGTAGTACTCTTGTTGATGTTCGCAATGATTCTATTAAATTGATCTGCGATGATCATAACATTCCTCATTCTACATATCCTGATCTTGCAAAAGAAATTCCAGCAAAAACTCTAAACCTTGTTATCTCTGATAGTGAAGCTGAGGAATCTGATAAGGATGAAGATGATGATAAAGATGAAGAAGGAGAAAAATCTGGCCACAATGATGGTGGATCTAATTAAATATGTTTCTTCTTTTATCTTCCTTGTAATTGTTGTACACTTATTTTCTGCTTCTTGTAATATTACTGCGAGTTTCTCCAACTTGATGTATAAATTTCTTTTGCTTCTATCTGTATGAAGTAGAAAATAATTTTTTTTTGCAATATAGTCAATCAACATAATTATTATTCTTTAACAGTCTATGAAAATGTGTCATTTAATAATGTCTACGTAAATTTATCATATGATGGTGAATAACAATTTTATCATCCTGTGCATTCCCATACTTGCATCTGTTATTCATCTGTAATATGAGAGAATTGAGTAAAGCTTAGATATTAGTTGTGAATAAAATCTATTTAAATATCTGTACCTCCAATCTTGCGATTGTATCACGAACATTAGTTGCACAATTTTATGGTTTCTGCGTAAATATCGCAATGCTCATAATCTTTGCGTTCATATCGTAATCATTCAAACTTAATTTCTTGTGGTCTTATTATGCCTTCCTAGTTAAAGGTCTTATTTTTTCACATTTTTATTTCTGCGACAAAATCGCAGGACGTCCTTACATTTGCATGTATTGACCCATTGATCTTGTCTTATCTGTATTTTTTCAATTTCTCTGCGACAATATAACAAGTCTAAGTTCTCTTGCGAGAACAAAGTCTTATTACATTGCCGTCTAGCGATGAAATCGCAGGTTGTCTTTATACTTTTATATAAAAACCCATTGATCTCATCTTAACTTTTTCCCACGGCTTGTTGCCTCTGTATAATCTTTGTCACGCGACAATATGACAGGCCTAAATTCTCTTGAGAGTATAAAGCCCCATGACATTGTCGTCTTAAGACACTTATCAGCTCCCTAATGGAGGGTGCCACCTTTATATTCCCCCTGGTTTCCCCTTCAAGGAGGGCACATCGGCCATACAAGACTAGCTCATCCCATCCGGATTTACCAACAACCAGTTATTTTCGCAGCCTCTTGTCCTTTATGCCTATATGGCTTATAGTTACAAGACTGCACCCTAAGTGGGGTTTTCTTCAGGCCGAGTGAATCATAGCCAATACTTACCAAGAATGGCCAGGGTAGGTTCGTCCGTCCCGGGCATCCTTGGCTCAACCGTGTACCTCGGTGCCTTAGTCATACCCTGCACTCCTTAGAAGAGATCCTCGGTCGTCCAACCAGGGTATAACCTTATATAGTTGGAAATCCAAGGTACCTCTCCTGGATAGGTTTTCTTTAACCCCAACATCTTCATGACTCAGGTTCCAGCAGCGGTATAACCTTATCCTTGAGTCATGTAAAGAGATACCCCCTTATATGACGTACTTTAGGTCTTACATTTTCCTCTTGCGAAATTATATCCGTGAACTAGGGTGTACGCCATAAAGGTTCGTCCCGTTCTTTGTTTCTTTTGCGAATATCGCAATCTTTTGTTCTTTAAGTAACCTTGAATAATCTCGTGATTTAACTCGCTGCTTCTAATGAAATTTCTTCTTTTGATCTTATTTCAGCACTTGCATAATTTTTCAATTTCATCCTTCTCATTTAAACAAAATAAAACAACAAACCATTTATAGACTTCATCATTTTACCTTCCTACTTACTACTTTTTGCTTCTGCCCTTTTGTTGTGTTTTGTTATTTTTTCTCCATCTGCGATACGCTCGCCATCTATTTTCCGCTGCTCATATTAATTTTGCAGCATCTCATCCTCTCGCTGCTCTATTATATCAACCATTAACATGTCACATCTTTGTCTTTGTTTGATGTTCTGCTTCCAATTGCTATTCTTCGCAACTCTATTTTCACAAGACTTTATATCAATCTCATAACATTTTCTACTCTCAACCCAATCTCCTTTGATGACCCCGACACCATGTGGATGTGGAAATTTAATACATTGATGATAGGTTGACGCCACACCTAAAATTCCATGTAACCATGGTCTGCCAATTAAGGCATTATAGGGTGTCTCCACATCTACTACACAAAATAAGACTTTGGACTTAATTCCCTTTAATGGTATCCTCATTGTGATCTCTCCCTTTAGTTTATTGGCGCTACCATTGAAATCATATATCTTGTACGTTGAGGGTATTAAATACTCGTCTCTCCCTCCCATGGTCTTATAAGTGTGATAAAATAAGATATCCACCGAACTACCTGTGTCAATCAACACTCTATTAATTGCCCATGAATCTTCATTTTTATCCTCTTCAACTTTATCTTCATCTTCACATTCATCTTCTTTTTGTTTTGGGTTTATCTCTAATCTCGCAACCAATGGTTGATCATGCATTTTTCCAGGTTCAGGTACTTCTTATGCGGTGAAAGAAATGGTTTGTTTTTGCCACTCCTCTAATGGCGAGACTCTCGCAATGTTCATAATCTCTCTTCCATCTGTGTCTCTCGCGAAGACTCTGCTAAGAACATTGTCGTGGAAGTCCTCAATAGTTTTGTATGAATGTACGATGGAATTACAAAACAAATTCTTTGCCTTTGCTCCAACCTCTATCACGAATGTTTCTGTTCCTTTTACAGTATTCACCCTGCGAATATCTGGTGCTGGTGGTAATTATTGAGATTGTGGATGTCTAATTAAAAAGTGATTTAACTTTCCCTGATCAATCATCCTCAAAATTATCCTTTTTACATTCCTGCAATCATTTACTGAGTGACCATGAAAATGATGGTAAGGACAAAATGCTTGATTTCGATTATTTGGATGTGGCTCTTTTCCCATATTCCAAGGTGATGGTATATTTTCCATCAAAATGATAGCTTCCCAAATTTTTTCTATGCTGGCATTCAGGGGTGGCATCTTAATTTCTTCCCATATTACTCTTTGATTCCCTTGTCCTCTGAAATCATTTTGTCTCTGACCACCATAACTTTCTTGTGGTTGATCAAGTCTTTGGATTTTGTCATTTCCACCGCGATTGTAATAATTCTTTTCCCTTTTATACTCTTCTTGATCTCGACTTCCCATGGCTACTAATTTCTGCTGGTTATCGATCACCACTTTCTCTTGTTGTGTCTGCGAGGTTCTCGCCATATTGTTAATCATCTTAGGAAGTAGACTTCCATTTGCCTCTATCGATCTAGTATTTGCAATTGGATATGATTCCATATCATTTTGTTTCTCCTCCAAGGAAATGTATTCTTCTTGTAATTCTCGCAGTTCCGTCATGGTAATTGTATTCTTGATTCTGAAAATTTGTATGTACATCAGATTGGTTGCGAACGTTGCATTGATAAAAGATAAAATAAGATATCTCTCATCCACTCTTCCTGCCATTTCACTGCATATTGTCTTCCATCTTATGGTTAGGTGTTTTAGACTCTCGCCAACCCTTTGCTTTAACCCAAATACATCTTCAATACCTGGCCGCGATGAATTGTTGCTTATATATTCTCCCAGAAATGTAGCTTGCCAATGGTCAAAAGAAGTTGTAGTATTTTGGGCAATCCCTCGAACCATCTTAGCGCCTCTCCAGTTAAAATGGATGCAAAATATTTGCATAATACAACATCATGGTTTTCCCACTGTAGCATACACCTAACATAAGCTTTGACATGTTGAACAACACAGGTAGTCCCATCAAAGATACTGGTTAATGCTGGTAAATTGCATTTAGGGGGTATTCCTCTTAACTGTACTTCTTGAGTGAATGGAGTTCTCGAAGCTTCCTCAATGGCTTCATCAAGTTGCCTTCTGCCTCATTCCCTTCGATTATTTATCATTCCTCGCATTTCTTCTAACTCTCTCAATATTTGTTCGTTTTCAGCCGAATTTTGCTCTATTGGTCTTTTTAGTGCAGATTCTCTTCTTCTGCGTTCATGTCTTTCTTGTCTTGCGAGATTTTGTGTATCTTCTTATTCATCTTCATTTTGCCTTCTTCTGCGATCTCCTCCTTCATCTCTTTCTTGAAATCACAGCTGATTATGTTGTCTATTTTCTTCTCTGCGATTTTCTTCATTTCTTATCATTTCTCTTCGTTGTCTTTCTATTCTCCTTTGTATTCTATCATACTCCTCATTGATATTATTGTTATGGCGATTTTGTGTGCATCTCCTTTCTCTATTATCATGATTATTCTACCGAATCGCTTCTTGAAATTCTTATTTTTCCACTTCTGCTCTTAATCTTTCCCTCTCGCAATCCAGACGTGCTTGTTCAGCATAATGTCTCTCAATTTCGTCCTCAATGATTCTTTGATTTCTTTGTACTTCTCTCCCATGTAATATTCTTCTACCTTCTTCTCGATTTTCTTCTCCATTTTGATTATTTCTACCTTCTTGATTTTGTCTACCATTCACAGCTTCATCGCGTGGAATATGGCGATCATCAATTATCTCTTCTTCTTTATGATGCTGTTCTTCATTTGGATTTTGCATTCTTTCAACATTTCTCATAAGGGAATTTCTCCTTGGTTCTTCTCTAAATGACCTTGAACTTGATCTAGCAGTACTTCTTGATCTCCTTCTTTGCAATCTTAAATTCTCCATTCTTAACTCATGATTTTGCCTTGTTAAATTCGCACGTTCTTCTATTTCTAATCTCCTTTCCTCCTGTATTCTTTGTCTTAAATCATCTGTTGTTTTATTTTCATCCTCTCCATGAATTAATCCTTCAACCACTCCTCGATCTCTTTCTTCTCTTCTTTCATTTCTTAATTCTCGATCTTCTTTTTCTTCCACTGAATCTAACTGCCAATTATGCACGCTAACTATATCATAATCCACAGCTTTATCTTGTATTGGTGTTTGCTGATTTGATTTTTGAACCTGATTTTCTTCATTATTCCTTGTTCTATTTTTTCTTGTTCTTATTCTTGAAGATTCTCCCATTTCATTTGTTCCTCCACCTGCAAGTCTTTTACTCCTACTTACGGTTGTTGGTGGTTCTGATGTGTTTCTTCTTCTTCTAGCCATTATTGCGTTAGATCTTTCACTAATTGTTCCAAATTCCTTCCAATCACAATGTCAATTTTTATATTTTTCTTCAAATAATCATCAATTCATCCCTGTTTTGGGCGCCAAAATGTAGTTGCAGGAAATCCCACACTACATCCTTGTTAAGATTTCATAATAATCAACTCATACTTAAAGATTAAAAACGACTCTTTATCATTTAATTCTCATAAATGTTTACAGAAGTGGAAGAAATCAAGAATACAACTATTCTCTCAAAGTTTCTCTCTCCTAAAGACTTTCTCAACTCTCAAAAATACATCATCATCTCTCTGGACATACTGGGTCTCTATATATAGGGTAGTTACATAATGGATGACAGTTAAGTTGTCCTTTAATTTTGGATGTGATTTGCGATCTTATCGCAACAGTTATAATATGAAATATCGCAAGCGTAACCATTGCAGATAAATCATGCTCTTCTCGTGTTTCTTCAATCGTCAGCTATTACGTCATTCTTTGAATCATTCTTTAAGTTATTATATGACGCTCACAAAGTGTTGTTTGAAGAGCTCATGGTGATGATCACATAAGTGTTGTTTATTTCGCGGGATTATCGTTGTAGCGATATTCTGGTCCTACAAAAACAGTTCAAGTCAAATATCACTAACCTCAAGTGGAAGGATGATGTTGTGGTTGTAGCTCCGTACTTCTTCACTTCTTCAAGACTTCGCAATACTTGTAATGTCTCATATCCTAATACTTTCAAGCTAACCTATACGAAGTTGACTCTAGTACATTTAATCAAGCGACTCTTAAATGAGTTTTGGTTTACTAAAATATGACAACCAAACTTGACATACCAACGCTTGGTGGGTTCAACCGAGCTATGCTCTAACAAATTCAATATTTGAAATCATAAGATGATTTTCATAAAACCATGAGAAATTCACAAAACTCTTATCAGATGAACAATTCGCACAACTTGCATCGTGTGAACAACTCCCACGGGAAGAACATTTATTGGTTTTGTGCATACACTATTAAATCACAAAATCCATACAACAATATTTCATCCAAAATTGTTTACCTCTAACGATTGCTGAAAATCAAAATTTGATCCTATATGAATTTTGAGTCCTACATAAAAACAAACGTGAATAGGTCACGTAAATCATTATTTTTCACGTAAATTTTTTTTTAAAAAAAACAATATTTTTACATGAACCACTCATGTACAAAAATATTTTTCTCTCGGACGAGCGTTTGTTCGTCAAATGGATCTTTTTCTATTTATTGCATAGGTGCATATATTCCAAAATAAATTTTGTTTCTATAGAAGATCACAAACAAAATTTTATTATTATACGCTGGTCTATTTTAAAATATCTCTAATTCTAGGGATCATTATTTATCACTTTCACTAGCGAACGAGCGTACGTTCCTAAAAAATATTTGTGTGAAAACTCATGCTTTGAAAATAAAATTTTGATTTTCATGAAAAATCATAAGCAAAATTTTATCACTGGACACAGGTCTATTTCAAAAATATATACATGTACCTATCATAATTAGGGATTATCGTTCGTTCCCTAAACCGACGGACGGACTAACATTTGTTTGCTAAAATAAACTTCCATAAAACCTACGCATGCATATATACATGGAATTTTATTTTAAACAACTCGTAGATGAAAAAAATAAAATAATAATTTCACCTAGTCGGTGCGGTCGCCGGAATTCGACCGGCGGTGGTCAACAGTCGCCGGTGGCTGGAGCTCCAGCAGCTTCTCTATTTCTTGCGGATGTGAGGGAGGTGAAGAGAGGGTGGTCGGTTAGCTTAGGGAAAAATAAAATAAAGATTTTTAGGGTCTCTCTGATGTAGTTTTACAGTGGTAAGAAAAGTGGTTCGATAAAGACTTATAGAAATTTGATTTTAGATTTAAATTCTAAGATTAGAAGTAGCAAATTTAATTAAAATTTGTATCAAGAGTATTGAGAACACCAAGGCTTGAGATTCTACTATTTTACAATTTTTCATGTGATTCAATATTGTTAGAGCATAGCTCGGTTGAACCCACCAAGTGTTGGTATGTCAAGTTTGGTTGTCATATTTTAGTGAACCAAAACTTATTTAAGAGTCACTTGATTAAATTTTCTAGAGTCAACTTCGTATAGGTTAGCTTGAAAGTATTAGGATGAGACATTAAAAGTATTGCGAAGACTTGAAGAAGTGAAGAAGTACGGAGCTACAACCACAACATCATCCTTACACTTGAGGTTAGTGATATTTGACTTGAACTGTTTCATTCCCTAACGTATCTTTCAAGTCGTGCATATTGAAAACATAAAAATGCGAAGCATGAACACTCTAGATAGACATAGTATTAAGGAATACAATATGAGGTTTATTGCTTAACCATTAAACTTTGTGAAAAAGGGGGGGTCTAACAACCACACCCAATATTTCATTTGGTAATCTGTATGGAACAAACTTCAATATAATCTCAAGAATAAAAACTCAATTGAGAAATAATATTAAAGAGATTTATCTCCTTCTCAACACAATCAATAGTTAAACAGAAGCAAGTACGTAAGCCTGATTTTAGTGTGAGGTTTCTTGAAACAAGCTTTTTTGTTAATCACAACCTATTCAATATCCACCGTGTATAAACCTCTTTAAGCAAAAATCACTAAAGGAATATTTCAACATGGTGTCCACTTGAAACAGGGTTCGTCCGGACTGGTCTAACAATGTGAAAACAACAAAAACAATTGTTCAAGATCAATCAAGTCTTATCCAACAAACAAGGTCAGATTTAATAACTATGATTGATTAACGTACAACCTATATTATTTCAATTATAAAGATAAACAATATAATGCGGAAAATGAAATAACACAGACACCAGAAATTTTGTTAACGAGGAAACCGCAAATGAAGAAAAACCTCGGGACCTAGTCCAAAATAAACACACACTGATTATAAGATGTTACATCAATTTCCTACTACCTATTCAGACTAGATGTAATACCTTCTTCAGCTGTATTCTTATAGAACTCCTAGCAGAAACTGATTCTCTTTAGGAATTCTTCACGTAAATCTTCTAGCAAAACCCAAAGTTCTCTTTAGAAGATACAACAACACGATTGATACGATTCGATATTTTGTTTGCACAAACACCGGTTTGATTTCCCTTTAGATATAAATCAAGGTTTTGGAAATCTTGTAGATTAGGGTTTTAACTTACAATTAGTATGTGTACTCACAAGAAGTCCGTGAACCTGATTTTCGTAAGTGAACTTGGGTGATTCCAAAGATCAATTTCCAAGTTAAGAAAACCCTAATAATTCTACAAAAAGAACAACTAGATAAATCTAGAGATGTCTTGTTTAAAACTTCTTAAGGATTTTTACGAGACACCTTAATCGAAGTTTTCTTTATATCTTCCGATTTCGACTAACAAGTATTGGTATACGATCGGAAACTGAAATCTATCATAACCTAGGGTTTATGATCAACAACTCTTGAATGGTTTTATATCTGAAGAGAAAACCTTAGAATAGACAAGAGGTGAAAAACCTAGATTACAAGTTGTATAATCAATCACGAAGATTAGATTCAATTTGGCTTTGTGATCCCCAATACAAAGACTTTTATCTCACTCTTGTTCACGAAAAACAGAAGACATGGAAAACAACCTTATGAAGCTAACACCAATTTTCCGTGTAGACTCATGAACCCTTTATTTATAGTGAAAGGTGGCTTGAAAGATAAGCATATCTATTTTCCTTTTTCAAGACTCTCCTAATTATGGGAGTCTTTCCTAAGTTACAACTCTTTCCAAAATAATTAAATAAATAATTAATTAGCAAATATTGTATTTATGTGAATAAATTACAAATTAAATTAGGAAGGAATCACAAACACTTTAATATGATAATCAAAGATGTTTGGAGTAATAGCTAACTTTCCTAGATAAGGAAACATCACCAACTTGACCAAAAATCCCTTTTAGTCACGTATTGGGCCCAAGTCCGCGGACCGTTACAAACAGCCCATGGATTGTTTCCTACTAATGAACTTAAATCACTCATAACTTCATCGTTATAACTCGGAATTGAGTGATTCTTGGATCGTTGGATTCGTAAGATCATTCACTATAACATGAGATCCTTTATAGGGGATAAAGGTTATTGTCACCAAAGTCATGAATCAAATAACCTCAAGTATATTGTCACCAAAGTCATGAATCAAATAACCTCAAGTATATATACATAAATGTACATTTACCGTCATAGGAATTGTTCCACAGAGTGAGAATTTGTTCCGATAGATTAGAAAGGTAGAATTTAACAATAATCCCAATGAAATCAATCACCACATACCTTTGTTGATGAAGTCCTTGTTGATGTCTTCTTGTAATCTCCAGTCTTCATCCTTCAAGAGTAGCTCTTCTTAGACCTAATCTAGTCTGAAACTATCAAGAATGAATTTTGTAAACTAAAATTGACAACTAACTTGACATACCAATGCTAGTGGGTTCAACCGATCAGTGCTCTAACACTTTGTATATAAGACATCAACATAATCGTATGAATGATATTGTGATTATGTATGGGTATCAGGTGAGGATTTCATCCTAGGAAATAATATTGTTACATGTGTTTTAAGGAAGTAAGTTCATGATCTTGTGTTTTGAACCGAAAAGGAAATCGCCAGGCGTTATTGGGGTTGTTCTTCATTGCATATCTTACGAAAGACCAATATGTGTGATTAGTATAACCGCTCATGACTTGTTTGTGTTCTTGGTAAAACTATTCACATAAGGCATTACTTATGTATTGGTATGACTTTTATTAGTGAAAACGATCTTAAGTAATCACCTGGGGTATGAGTTTGTGTGTGTAAGACCTAACACTGGGTAAAGGGGAACTGATCCTAGTAAGAGGTGCAACACATACAAAGGGGAATCGATCCTTGTATGAGGTGCAGCAAGGTTTGTAGTAGAAAGGGGAACCGATCTTATGAACATATGTAACATGTTTTTAGGCAAAGGGGAACCGATCCTATGGACATGTGCAACACATATAAGTTAGATACCAAATATATGTGGGGAACCGATCCTAGTACCTAGTCAACCAAATTTTGGTAAGCTAGTGTGACTATGCACAATACTCACATGGAGGTAGAACCGAAACTTGTTTTGGTAGAACCGTTACACCCATGGTTTGTGATTGAGTGTTACTTGATCAATCACATAGTTCTTGAAAGTTAGATGAACCAATTCTAAACTTGTTTGGAAGCGTGGTAAATCGGTTTCAAGTGAGTAAGTAAAAAAGTACTTACAAGAGAAAGATGTCGACACACTTTGAACACGTGCATTAATGCGTATTTTTTATTGTTCAAAGATATTCCTCAACAGCTAAGAAGGACCAAGATCGAATTTAAATAAGTTAAGAATCTTTTAATTAATGTTTTTAATTATATATGGAAAATAAGAATTATTAATGTGCATTTGCTAGTTAAAGATTTTCCAAGAGATTTCGATCATTAATTTGGACAGAGCATTCTCAGGAATTATGAAAACCGAATTTGTAAAATATTGAATATCTTGAGAATATTTTCGGTTTTGGAAATTCCTTGGTGTCCAAACTTCCTTGTCTATAAATACTTTGAGTTTGCATTTCTAGAAAACTAATCCTTCATGACAGTAAACTTCCTCTGTTGTACTGTTACTGGTGAATCCGCCTATTCGGAGAGGAGAGTAACCTAATTAGGAAAAATCTCATATGGATACTCAGTTTAAATTCTTCTTTGGGATTGAGAAGCTCTAGTGCGTACCGTTGGTGGGAAACTAGATTATTGCGGTTTATCTTTAGTTTTCATATTGACTTGATTGACTTTTATTATGGTTGAACTTTGATTGCACCTAGTTTATTTATGCTTGAGGATCTTCTCTTCTGTTATAGGATTCACTCAAACTAGTTCAAAGTTTCGACAGGGATCTTTAGACTGTTGTTAGATCTAAAGACGATCTTGTGATAATCCATTGTTAACAGGCTCTGTTCTGTGTTTGATTGATCACAAGAGATTCAAGTAGTTGCGTGCAGGTGTTTATTGAAAATCTAAGAAGATTTGAAGACAAAGAAGAGATAGAAGATTTCTGACTTGGTAATATAAATCTTTAGTGTGCACAATACTTGTTTCAGTAATAGAGGATCCAACTATAATCGATTTATCCTTGTGGTATTTTGATAGAATGGTTGTGTAGATCGGCATCAATACATTTCCTTGGGATTAAAGGTATTGATAGCAAAATCTTAACGATTACCTTTTGGTGATTAAACATAAGATAGATCTTGGAACCTGGCAAAGGAGTTTATGTTAAGATAAACAGAAGAGCCTTTGTCCAACTCATATCACTTGGTTGAAGAGAGTTGATACCAAAAAGATTTGTTGTTCATTTACTGCTTGGAATATGAACCAAAGGAATTGGTCCAAGTACGTGACTTGTTTACAGGTCGGAGGCGTGGGAATACAAATGGAACTAGGTGAACTATAGGTTTAGTTCCTTGGTCTCAACTATATGAAGTTGGTTTACATTGTATAGTGTCTTAATCCTGAGAGTATTCAATTCTGGACTAGGTCCTGGTGTTTTTCTGCATTTGCGGTTTCCTCATTAAAAAAATCTTATTGTGTTGTTTACTTAATATTTCCGCATTATAATCATTTTATTATAATTAAAGTATATTGCACAAATGTTTAATTCTTATTTACTTGATACGCAATCCTATTGAGTTTGGTTAAGTCTGAACCTTTATATCAAGTAAACACACTTCGTTGTTGTATTGTATCGATCTCGTATCCATAGACGATCACACTAAGTGTGAACCGATTTGTTGTATTATCTTGACTCAGTCCATAGACAATCACTTTCGGAGAAAGGACTTATAGGAAGAAAAAGTTTTAGCTTGAGGTATATTTGTGTACCCTCACCTTTTCAAATATTAATAATTATCATACAATTCTAGACAATATAGATTCTAAAATATTGCCACTGGTAGATTTTCAAAACACTAGTTATTAATATCAAGCATGGGACATCAAGACCCCTAAGCTAAGCATGCACCATCAAGGGAAAACACAACAATTCAATAAAAATTATTATTTCAATTTTGATTCAATGCAAATAATCATAAAAAGAATTGCAGAAATTAACTGAATAATTGTTACCACATAATTATTGGAAAAATGGCTTCATCTGTCACCTCAGCTAAGGGGTTTAGCTCCTCATATTATTCACGTGCTCAAAATAGGTGTTCATACCTCAAATAGGTGAAACACAAGAGAAAAGTGCTAATACAGAGATTCGCAACAGTTCATAGGTGTTGCAATCACACTGTTACAGGAAACGATAATAATAAGCTGTTGTAGAATAAACGACTGCTCTGGGGCGTAGTATCTTCTTCGTGTTCTTCCTCTACACCATCAAAAAAATAATTCCTGCAACTCGATTTTCTTCTATTATCTTCCTCTGTTGGTACTCCCAAAGGCTCGATTCCCATTTTGTGAGTCCCCTCAACCTCTTTTATATATCACAGCTCCGTACAACTCGAGTGAATCTCTCCAAATCTTCTTTGTTTCGTTCACCGGAGGTTACATGATTTTTTTTCCTCTGCCAATCTTCTTTGCTCAGTTTTGTGAGTTTTAAACATCCCAAATAAGGTAAAATAGCGTCCCGTATCTAGTTAAACTCTCCAGAATCGCCAAATTCCATAAATACGACCAAACAAATCCCATAATAACTCGACTTCCCTGTTTTGCATAAACTGAGAATTAGTGCCTCTTTTTTTCGAATATGAAACACTTATATTTCCTCTTTTACCTCCACTAACCAATCCCAATCCAATTCCACAAAGAAATCACCGAAAACATGGGCCAAATCCTCTTCAGCAAATCTCGCAGGTGAATACTCCATTTTCCCGCCAAAACCCGTTCGTGAAGAATGGGTGTGCCCCTAAGAAAATTCTGATGTGCCGATAGCAAGTAGGTGCAAACAGTGAATCTGGGTGCAAATACGGTGGGATGCCCCTTATCAACTGGGTTCCCCTTATCCAAAATGGGGATCCGAATAGCAGGTGTCCTCCGGGTGCCTTTATCAACTTTTCGAGCCAATTTCGCCGCAAAAATCTTATTTCTCCCAAAACACCTACAAAACCATAAAATAATCAAATAAGTACAAAATTGAGAACTAACAATGCCAAAATTGAGAACTAACAATGCACATAATTGAGATCAAAATAGGCACATAAATGCGTCTATCACTCTCCCCTTTAATATCAATTTTATTTCCAAAAACGAAATAAATCGTGGATTTCCTTTTTTGGGCCTGGGCCCATAAACGCTAAACCCGATCAAAACTGAATGTCTGACCGTACAAATCAGCAGTTCCTTGTCTCTCTGTGACCACAGAATGACACTCTATCATATTTTCAGGGTCCTTACCTATGGTTTGATCGTACATGACATCAGTGGAGAAAATCGGGGATTCTGAAAATGCCTTTGTACGACTAAGTCTGACTGCTTATCTCATTTAACAGGAAAATCACCATCTAATGATTACTGCGGAACATGATTGTCCCTCACTAAGTAGGGAACTTAATGTTGATGGTGGATTTTCGAAAAAGGATAAAATTGTAAAATCATGATACTGCATGTTTCTGACCCAGCTTCAGGAACGCATGTGACGATTCGTGTTTTACGATCCGTGAACCATTTCATGATCTCTGATCGAGTACCTCTCAGAGACACAATAAATATGTTTCTTGAAAGGCCTCCCACTAGCTGAGCATTCGATGCTACGCATTTCATCGTGCCCTCTATGTAGAAGAACGATTAGGCAGTCCTCCTATATAATTGTTTGTTGAGAGGGCTTAACGCCTTCAGGATGTCGGCGATATTCGTTGTTCCTTGACTACATAGAGAGATCACCCTATACATAGAAGAACGATTGGGCGGTCCTCTTACATAATTGTTTGTTGAGAGGCTTAACGCCTTCAGGACGTCGGCGACACTCGTTGTTCCCTGACTGTAGAGAGACCGTGTATAGATTCAGGCGGCTCGGGGGATAAATGCCTTCAGGATTTCAACAACGCTGCACTTTGTTCCCTGACTATACACCTTTTAGAATGAGTATGATGCTTCAACTATCTCATATCTCGATTCTGCAATAGATTCATTCTACCGTGACATTCAACGACTGATTTCCTAGAAAGTAATCTATTTTATCTTATTACTCCGTTCTATGGCTATGCCCGGCTGATTCCATGGATTAGTAATAGATAACCATTTTATCTCATTACTCCGTTCTCTGAATCCCGCGGCTGGATTTCATGGATTAGTAATAGATGCTTAACTCATTTTATTACTCCGTATCATGAATCATTCCCATCCGAATTTCATGAATTATTAATAAATATTCAACAATCGAGCATCTAACCGTCATCAAATAAGTCCTGAAAAAATGGTGCAAGTGTACTCGACAATAAGGCATGGACGAGCACCCAAACACACGAACGAACGATCAAAGTATGGACAAACGGGCGACTCATGGAGAAATAATATTAAATAAAAATAAAACAAAGGCGCGGGACTAGGCCCACCGGCCGGCCGTACGGTCCACCTCTCCATTATTTTATTTTACTTATTTCCTCCCCCATATCACAGAGATTTCCTCATTTGAGCAAACTCCCTCATTTGACAGAAACTCTTAGTTTTCCATACTTTTATCAAACAAGATAGAGAAAGGTGTCACGGGACCGGGCTACCTAGCAGGACGGCCATGCCCTATCCGTAGCCGGTCCCATACATCATAATTCCTTATTTTCTCATATTATTATGTCCATCATCTCATGGAACTCCATTGTTTGACCGAAAACCCTAGTTTTTCAATATTTTCTCAAATATTGCTCAAACCATAGAAAAGCCAAAAAGTCGAACGATCACACGACCGACTGAGCTTCTCACGTCAAAAATTAAAATATCATTATTTTAATATTCTCAAAATATCAGTCACATGAGCAAAGTTTTACTTGCTCATTCGAGAAAATTTGATAGTTTCGGTCAAGATCAAACTCTTCTGAAAATACAAAATACTGCTCAATCGTTGGTTAGAAAATACCAAGATTCTCACGACTGAGATGCGGACACAATAGTGAAATGGGCATACTACCTTGACCGACCAAGGACGGCCCTAAGGCTTGCAATAATACGGTCCTACACATATTCATAATTTTGTACTAATTTGCTATCAATTGCTCATATTAGGTCAAAACTCTTTCAATCGAATAGGACTCGCTCAATCGACCATCAGCTGGTCCCACAACCACCAAGGGTCGGTCCCATGACCTCTTGGTCGGTCCCTCATCTTTCCATAACTAGGCTTTATTACCTAACACTCACACGAGCGTTATTCTAATAAATGACTGAACCAACGTTTGATCGTTCTTTCACCAACGGGTCAACGCACACTCACTTAGGAACTTTGACACCACATGGTCGACCATCATCCCATGTGGTCGGTCCATCCTTCACTCAGTGACCTATTTTCAGTAGTTCGTCAATTAACGAAAAATTGATATAAAAAAATTAGGGTTTCAAACAAACGCTCCACAAATCATAATTATGAGCAAGTTCAAGCACTAATTATTGGATTAATTATACAATAATATTTGATCCTTACCAATATTTTAATTATTTGGTCACGCTACCAATAATTTATCAAGAGAGCAATACTTGCTCATCCAACTATCAATATTCAGTAATTCATCGAATGAGCAATACTTGCTTAGTTGCTCGAATATTGTTCCAATTATCAATATTTAGAAATTTATCGAATGAGCAATACTCACTCAAATGCTCGAATATTGATCTAACTATCAATATTCAGTAATTTACCATCGAATATTGATTCAAAATCAATACTCAAAAATTCATCGAATTTACAATATTGGCTCAGACGAGTGTAGTTGCAAGAAATCCCACAACACACCCCATATAATATTTTGTAGATATAAATCTATTTCACAATCAAAATAAAGATAAAAATGCTAAAATTGTAAAATGGACACAAGGATTTACGTGGTTCGATCAATGTGATCTACATCCACGGGGTTAGGGTTCTTCACTATGATTATTGAAATTAAATTTGGGTTACATTGAGACTCCATTAATGAATATTTGGAGCTCTAGATTTAGTTTTAGGGAAGAAGATGATAAAGAAAATAAAATATCTCTCTCTCTGTGTTACAAAAATGTGTATCTTAATTTACAAAAATGAGTATCCTCCTCTTTCTCTCTCTTGCTCTTCTATTTATATAGGTGTTTACATAGTGGATGACAGCTCAGTTGACCCTTATTTTCGGATCTGGATTGCGAGATTATCGCAATCATTTAATTGTTTAATTCGCAACATCCTTAAATATCGCAAGCTCTTCACGTTTTTCTCATGTTTAAACTGTCGTCATCTGTTGCGTTATTTCTGTAGTCAGTCTGCGACGGCTTCACAGTGTACTTTTGATGGTGACTTCGTAAGGTCTTGCTGTTGCGATATTCTGATCCTACATCTTGCCTTTTTTTTCTTGAATATTACTTGAAGAGCGATCTTTTTCCTTCGTTTAAATTTTTTTTTTTTGTATTCTACACTTACAGATTCCTTTTTCCTTTTTAAGGCGATTTTTTCGCCTGCTACATTACCTAAAAATTGACTCTGGTAATCCTCATTCTTGATACTTTGTTCGGATTCTAGGTTTGTGTGATTCTTGTTACCGGTTTCTTGTTACTTTGATTGGATTCTAGGTTTGTGTGATTCTTGTTACCGGATTCTTGTTACTTTGATCGGATTCTAGGTTCTTGTGATTCTTGTTACTTTGATCTCGTTTGAACAAGGGTCTTTAGACTCAAGACAGTTTTGGGTTAGGTGGTTTGCTTTTGATTTTATCTTAGCAGGTGGCGAAATCAGTTTTGGTGTGGATTATTTTCTTCATAAACACCCGTTTTATTTCATTTTTGGCACACAAGGTGTTTGTTAAAACTCCCAATCCACAGTTCCAGTAGAATATTTATTTTTCACATGAATACGTCAATGTCAAACACAAAATTATTACAGAGCCAAGGTGTTTCCAGGGACCCAAATCAACTTTCTTCCACCTATTTTCATTGTCCGTTCAGAGGATTCGATGGTTGTAAGAATGGTACGGGTGGAAGAGGTTTGGGAAAAGCTTATTTGATTCAGCATCTCAGAGATAAACACTTTGTTTATGGTAAGGAGAATGAACGTTGCAAACAGCGGATAGCTACAAATCGTGAAGTTTACAAAACATGGGAAGACGTCCTCTCTCAACTGCGAATGTGGTTATGTACGGAATGCATGCTTATGCGTGCCTGGAGAAGACCATGTAAATCTCATGCTGGAGATGGCTTATTCGGCCCTTTTAATAGCATAGACGCTCACTTGTTGGTTAATGGAATTATGTGTCCTCCTCCAACCTCTGACAACATTGCAGATGATACTGATGCTCCTTTGCTTCCTTGCCTTAATGTGGAACTGCTCGACAAAGTGTTTCAGAAACATATTCAAACTGTCAAAATTATTCCTCCAAAGTGTAAATTGCAGTTCTCAAAAGTTTTGAAGTATGCGCTTGATAAGGTACGTGCAAATCCTGGTGAAGTTTCTGTGTGGATACAATTGTTGTTTTTACCTGTTTGTATTCTACACTTACACATCCCCAAAAGCAGTAGTGAGGAAAAATCGGGAAATCGAAGGACTTTACAGATTAAATCAATCAATCAATCTATTGTGCAATGGTACGTGCCTGACGGTTGCATTCAATTAGTCCAAAAATTGCTCCTTGAACACACTCAGCATAAAAACAAGCAATGCAGGAAGAACAACAATCATGAGGCTCTTAACTTGAGTATATGTAGAAATAAAATACGTAATGGGCTTTTCACTGCTGCTATAAAAGTACTCACTTCGAATGGTATGGGTATGGCTACTGATGAGGAGGATACTTTGAAAATATTGATTGATAAGCACCCGTTTTCCCCTCCAACTTACATACCTACTAGTCCAAGTGTGGTAAACAATGTTGTTTCTTCAAATGAGATCATTCTTGGTAGGTTAATGAGCTTCCCCAAAGGCACATCTTGTGGGAGAGATGGTTTGAGGGTTCAACATCTACTTGATGCCCTAAATTGACCTGCCACTGTGGTGGCTGATGATTTACTTACCTCCATAAAAGGTGTAGTCAATATATGGTTCGATGGCAGGTGTCCATCGTCTTTGGGAGAATTCGTTGCGAGCGAACCTCTTACGCCCTTGATCAAACCGGATGGGGGAATTCGTCCGATAGCTGTTGGGACAGTGTGGAGGAGATTAGTATCCAAGGTTTCTTCCCAAACTGTAGGAAAGGATATGCGCACTTATCTCAAAGACTTCCAGTTTGGGGTAGGAGTACCATGTGGAGGGGAAGCCATCTTACACTCCGTCAACAGGATTCTACAACAGAAAGTTAATTCTTCCACTATGACTATGCTACTAGTTGATTTCAGCAACGCCTTTAACATGGTCAGTAGGTCCGCTATGTTACAAGAAGTGAGAAACCACTGTCCCTCAATCTCTAAGTGGGTGGAGTTTTGTTACTCTAAGCCTCCTAAACTGTACTACAATGACTCCACATTGTCTTCTGCCCAAGGGGTTCAACAAGGCGACCCTCTTGGTCCCCTTCTTTTTTCTCTTACTCTACACCCTTTGGTCAAGAGGATTGAAACAGAATGCAATTTGGATTTACATGATTGGTACTTGGATGATGGAACGATAATTGGAGACACTTTAATGGTTTCTAAAGCTCTCAACATCATCAAAAATGAGGGTAGAAAACTGGGTCTTAATCTTAACATCGCCAAGACAGAGATCTTCTGGCCTACGTTGGATATACGATGTCATGACAGGGACGTCTTTTCTGCCCAAATTTGCAAACCAACTAAGGGGGTAAAGCTTTTAGGGGGGCCTGTAAGTTTAGACCATGAGTTCTGCAGCAGCATGATCAAGAGTAGAGTGGTCAAAACTAACAATTTAATGGACGCCGTTAGGAAGCTAGATGATCCCCAAAGTGAATTATTATTGTTGCGTAGTTGTGCTGGAGTCTCTCGTCTGTATTTCTCTATGAGAACCACCAGGCCGGATTTTGTCATAGATGCTCAAGTTTTGTTTGATGCTCACCTGTCGTTACATCTGCGGCACATTTTTACTAATTACGGGCCTGGTATGGGGTTGCTGCAGTACCGTATGTCTTCTCTACCTCTCAGCTTGGATGGTTTAGGTATCTACTTCATGGCTGAAGCAATAAACTATTGCTACTTGGCATCTTGCATACATACTCAACCACTTCAGATCAGCATCCTTCGTAACGCTCAACTGCATGCCCTAATCACAACATGCAGCGCGCCATAGAGATTTTCTCCAGCATATGTGCTCCGGACGTCAACATCGAGCTTACTTCCCCCCATCCCATGAAGACCTTGGCAGTGATTTACTTTGATGTTGTCATGAAGGATTTGCCGGTTAAATTTTCCATGTCATCTCGAGATTGTGCTATTTGGGAGTGCAATAAAGATATCCACGCACAAGACTACCTTAAGGCTATTCCTATCGAGGGGCTTAATCAGAGGGTTGGGGCTCAGGAATTTGGAGCAGTTTTACGGTATAGGCTTGGTATACCTCTTTTTGTGGAAGGTAGTTTTTGCAGGAGGGATATGGACTGTTATGGGGATCATGCCTTACACTGCGCACATGAGGTAGGCATCAAATTTCGTCACGATCTCGTGCGTGACATATTTGCAGATATGTGTTTTCGTGTAGGGGTGCCGTCTAGAAAAGAAGCAGATCTGGGTTTGTTGGCAGATGATGGGGGTTATCTCCACCCGGCTGATATTTTAGTCCTTAATTGGGACAATGGGCGTGACAAGTGTTTGGATGTAACTGGTGTTTCGCCATTCACCGGAGGAGGGGTGCACACATATCGTCCAGGGTTAGCACTGAATAGGGCAGTCAAAAGAAAGCATAAGAAATATTTGGAAAAATGCTTAGCCCATGGTTACAACTTCGGCACTTTAGCATTTACTACTTTTGGGGAACTTTGCACTGAAACAATGGATTTCTTTAAAAGGCTTAATAATCAACTATCTAGATTTGATGTTAGTGCCAAGAAATGCAACTATTTCTTTCATAGATTAGGAATAGCAATACAAAAAGGGGTTGGAGCCAAGCTTTTCGCTAGGATGAAAACTAGTTACCTGTAGTCCGTTTGTATTGAGTCGTATTTCTCCATACATACATTTCAAAATCATCAGAAGATTGATTTCATCTTTAAGAAAAAATCCGTTGTTGTAGTAGTCTTTGATCTATGTTGATGAAGGAACGAGCGAAAGAATATTGGACTTGAAGAGTACGTACTTGCCTCTATTCTTTTGCGAAGTTCCGAAGCTTTACAAAATAAATAAGAAGTATCAACCCTTGAAGTATAAGAAGTATGAAGTATCCTTCAAGAAGTATAAGAAATACTTAATCCTCGAAATATAAGAAGTATCCGTCATTGAATGAGAGTGATAAGTATTGCCTCTGTTCATGTGAAATTATTACTCCACTTTGGAAATGATTCTTGCCGAGAAGATAAAGAACATGAAATATTTTCTTGGTAATCCATAGTTGCCTCTGTTCTTTATCTATGAAGGAAGAATCCTTGAGAAAGTAGTGAATAAGAGAATTGTTTCTTTATTCTTATCTTGCCTATGTCTCTTGTTTTGCGAATTGTTTCTTTATCTGAGAAATTCTGGTACATTCTGTGAAATGCTGAATGAGTCTGCGAAATTCTGAATGGGGCTGCGAAATTCTCTGCGAAATTCTAAAGTACTCTGCGAAATTCTGAATAATATTCCTGAGAGATTCTGAATAGTATTGAGAATAACCCCGAATAAACTTGCGAACTTCTGAATATTTCGTAAATTTTTGTAAAATACTTGTGTGAATTTAATGCTTATGTGATGATTATATTATGAGATGTGTATGCAATGTTTATGCCATGAAATGCTTATGCAATGCTTTCATGATGCGAGTATGATGCTTGTATGATGTGAATGCTTATCTATTGCAATGCTTTCATTCATACATCTCTTGTATTTCTCGATGTAGAAATTTTACCTTTTCTACTTACTATTTTCTGCTTCTGCCTTTTTGTTGCGTTTTGCTACTTTTTCCCCATCTGCGAGATGCTCGTCATCTATTGGTTTCAATACCCGTTGACCTCGCAACATTCCTTCTTCTCGCCGCTCTACTGTATCAACCATCGACTTTATCTAATGTTTGTGTTACTTATCTCATTTTGCCTCAGTAAAATTGATGTAGCTTTGAATCACTTCCATTCTTCATTTATCTGTTTTTGTCTCTAGTATATGCATTCCTCTTTGCATATTTATTGTTCTCGCCAGTTCATTTGATTTTGCCTCATATTTTTTGCTCATTGTATCTTATTGTTTTATTGTCTTCACTGTTTATTCCTGCACTATTAGTCTCGTATAATATAATATAATTAAAATATCAAAGGTGCATCATTTTCACTATCTTAATTTCATTTCAGTATATATGTTCGCAAGCTTGTTTGCTTACATATAATCATCTTCGCAAGTTTATTTGCGTACTCTCTTTTGTGGTTTTATTTTGCCTTCCTAGTTAAAGGTCTTATTTCGCCACGTTTCTTTTTTCTTTGCGACAAAATCGCAGGACGTCTTTACACTTTCATATATTGACCCATTTATCTTGTCTTATCTCTTGTATTATGGCCTTAGCAAGATATTTTTCATGCGATAATATGACAGGCCTAAATATTCTTGCGAACGTGAAGCCCCGTGACATTGCCATCTTGCGAAGAAATCGCAGGACGTCTTTACATTTTCATGCAAAAACCCATTGATATCGTCTTATCTTTTCTCTTGTATTTTTGCATCTTTATATTTGTTGCACAAATATGACAAGCCTAAATTTTCTTGCGAAAATAAATCCTCATGACATTTGTGTCTTAAGACACTTATCATCTCCCTAATGGAGGGTGCCGCCCTTATCTCCCCCCTGGTTGCCCCTTCAAGGAGGCGTACATCGGCCATACAAGACTAGCTCCTCCCATCCGTTTTTACCAACAACCAGTTGTTTTCGCAGCCTCTTATCCTTTTTGCATATATGGATTATAGTTACGAGACTGCACCCTAAGTGGAGTTTTCTTCGAGCCGAGTGCATCATAGACAAGACTTTCCAAGAATGGCCAGGGTAGTTTCATACGCCCCGGGCACCCTTGGATCAACCTTGTACCTCGGCGCCTTGGTCATACTTTGCACTCCTTAGAATATACCCTCGGTCCTCCAACTATTAATATATATATATAGTTGGAAATCCAAAGTATCTCTCCTAGATAGGTATCTCTCTTGGAGATAGACCCCACCTCTCCATGACTCAGGTTCCAGCAGTGGTATAACCTTATCCCTGAGCCATGCATACAGATACCCCCTTATATGATGTACTTTAGGTCTTACATTTGCCTCTTGTGAAATTTTATTCGCGAACTAGGGTGTACGCCATAAAGGTTCGTCCCATTCTATTAATCTCTGCGAAATTTTATTCGCGTTTCTTGCGATATTTTCGCATTTCTTTATTCTTTCATTTCTGTCATTTCTTCCATTCACTCTTTCATTCTCATAATATCATATCATTTGAAGCGGAGTAAATATTCAAGAGAAATAAGAATTTAGATTAGTATTCAGCATTTCTTTTATCAAAAAATTTCATTTAATTGCAAGTTCAAATCATTTTTCTTTGTTTTGATTTCCTTTGTATAAATTGTTTCGTCTCATCCGATAAACATCTTTCATGGAAATGATCCTAATGAGGTCTTACGCAGCCTGTTGATGGAAGGTCTTACTAGCCTGTTGAATGAAGGTATTATTTTGCCTCTTACTACTCTCCATGTTAGATATCATTATCATTTGAAACAAAGTAAATATTTAAGGGAAATATATAAATTGATTTGCGAGATATTGTTCTCGGTTTCTCTTGTAATTGTGAAATATTTGTAATTCTGAAATCTCTGTAATTCTGCGAATATATCTCGTTTTGTAAACCAAATCAAAAATCTTTGAAATCTTAAAAATCTTAGTAATCTTCTTTGAAATTTTGCGATTGTATCGCTTTTTTAATTAAATCAAAAATATTTTATTTGTTGTAAGTAAAATGCTCTAGGAAAGGGTACTTAGATCTTATGCGAGTTGTCTGAATGTCTCGCAACAAAAAGAAAAGTGAGAGATGAGACTTGAACACTTGACCTGCCTCTTGTATTTTATCACAACAAACTAACTGTGCTAACCCTCTCTTGCGAATTAATCAAAGATCTTGCGAAGTAATCAAAGTTTAACTGTTCAAGAGACATTTATGTAGAAATTTCGCATAACAAAAATAAACTTGTGAGAAGCAAAAATTGATCCCGCGACCTGCTGCTTGCATTCATGCCTCCCAACCAACTGTGCTAGTTCTCTTGCTTGCGAAATTTCTATGCGAAATTATCATCAACTCTGCGAAACAATCAACGAAAAACTACGCATGTGTTGGGACTTGAACTCGCGATCATGAACTCATTAACTTCGCAGATCACCAACTGTGCTACCTCTTACTTGCGAAATAATGAAACAATGCTGCGAAATTATTCATTCTTGCGAAATTTTCGCAGGGTAAAAAATAATAAAACTATGCTCGCAGGAAAATTCGAACTTGCGACCACCAACACACATCCTGTTCTCTGGACCAACTGTTCAAGAACCTCTCTGCGAAATTAACGCAGAACTTTTTTCCTTATTCTTTTATTCGCCAATGAAAATGAGAAGAAAATGAAAAATATGTGTCTTTGCGAATTTGAACCCGTGACCTATTTGTTGCTCTCGCATCCTTGAACCATCTGTGCGAATTTCTGTTTGTGATAGAAATTGCAGCGTCTGCCTCTTATCTTCTCTTCGTCCTTCCTTAATTTCTTTCACAATTTGCCTCTTACTTTTTCTCCTGAACATGAAATCTTCCACTGAAACCTTGGTTTTATTTCCTTAAATTCACCACAGAAACAATTTTTTTCTCTTACTCTTTTCATGTCTTTGAATTGTTGATGATGTTTACTCCCTGAAAGTGTAATTTCTTCCATGAAATTTCCATTTTTGAACCTAAATTGTTTTAGATCTAGAAAAATATGAACAGTAGCAAATCTTCATGGAAATCTCTTGAACCAATCAAACTACATGAAGGATAAATCCTTTATTCCTCCATATTTCTAGCGCCAAAATGTAGTTGTAGGAAATCCCACAACACAACCCATATAATATTTTGTAGATCTAAATCTATTTCACAATCAAAATAAAGATAAAAATGCTAAGATTGTAAAATGGACACAAGGATTTACGTGGTTCAATCAATGTGATCTACATCCACGGGGTTATGGTTCTTCACTATGATTATTGAAATTACACTTGGGTTACATTGAGACTCCATTAATGAATATTTGGAGCTCTAGAGTTAGTTTTAGGGAAGAAGATGATAAAAAAAATAAAATCTCTCTCTCTCTCTCTCTGTTACAAAAATGTGTATCTTAATTTACAAAAATGAGTATCCTCCTCTTTCTCTCTCTTGCTCTTCTCTTTATATAGGTGTTTACATAGTGGATGACAGCTCAGTTGACCCTTATTTTCGGATCTGTATTTCAAGATTATCGCAATCATTTAAATTTTAAATTCGTAACATCCTTAAATATCGCAAGCTCTTCACGTTTTTCTCATGTTTAAACTGTCGTCATCTTTTGCGTCATTTCTGTAGTCAGACTACGACAGCTTCGCAGTGTACTTTTGATGGTGACTTCGCAAGGTCTTGATGTTGCGATATTCTAATCCTACAACGAGCAATATAAACATCATTCATTTAAGAATTACATGTCCCGGCAGACATGCTCAATTCACCAGCATTCAGAAATCATGCTCGACTGAGCAATACTTAGACCCACTGTCTAATCAAGTCAATGACTGACTGACTGATCAAATACACATATGCTTTGCAGACTCTACATTCATGAGACAACAATCATGTCACATGGGGGATATTAATTAGGGTTTTGGTATGGCGGCCTACAACACATGTGTTCATCCACGATGAGAAATGTGAGTAAGTCGTGCAAGCAGTTGAGGGAGTTAGCAATGTAGTGGGTGGAAAATCAACCAACCCTCTCACATACGAGGAACTGGTGAAATCACAATTTCCTACTTTCCCACTTTTTCACTCGAGCAACCGTCACACTTACTGGAGATAAATGTGGTTACTATTCTGGCAATATAAATAAGTATCTGAATCCATGGTTGAAACGACATAATTTTTCGAGTAATCACTCTCAAGAAATTCTATCAATCATAACTTATTCGAACTCAATTGTTTACAGAAAACTTGCGGAAACCCATAACACATTCACAATCCTTGATCATCATTGATCTCACACAATTCTCAGCTTCCCTCCTACAGATCAACCCTCTTCCCTCTTGGTGATCGAATTGATTCTGGAACGACCATTGACTTGGTTTAGGCCGGAGTCCTACAGATTGATCTCTCGAACTCAAAGCACTCCCGTGCAGTGAATCTATTTGAGGTTAAGCAGTTCACTCGATTAAAGGAGTCTCCGTCACACGGTCGTCTCTCCATTCCCTAAAAACCCAACGAATCATTTTTTTCCCATCTACAAGGGTGAGTCGTGCTTACATGAGATATGCAAATCTCCGCTCTGGGTCATAAGTCTGCCGGGGATGTATTTACGCATTTACATATCCTACATGACCAGAAGTATCTCGTTGAGGATGTATACTAGGAATTATGGCATCACAATCTGCTGCGTCTCTCGAGGACATGCTGGAATTGTGGCTGTTCTGGTTCATAAGTCTGTCGGGGATGTTTTACGCTCTACAGAACCTATGAGACTAGCAGTATCTCGTCGAGGATGTGCGCTAGGAATCACGACATCACGACCAGCAGTGCCTCGCGAGCACCTATACTAGAAATCGTGTCTAAGGATGCCTTGAGGTCCAAGGGCTTAATCTCTTTCGTAAGAGTTGAATTCTGCCTATAGGGTTGAAATGACACTTTTTCCCCTTATCCAAATTTAACCATCTACAAAAACACCTTTTCTTCACATCCATAATCCTTTGTGTTTCCTTCAAATCTTGCTCATAGGGTTTGTAACCACTCTTCCAAGCTAACTAATTCTAATCACCCAAACTCGATGCATCTTCCTAAAAAGGAAAAAAAAACTCCACGTGTCTCTCTAACTATTCTTCGATTTTAAACTTAAAATTGTCGGTTTCACCTTCAAAACATTAACTGGTTTGATCAACCCGTAGAATACGATAGGCTCGTGATTGGATAAATTAGGAGTCTAAATTTTCTTATTCTGCCTTTTGATAATAAATTTCATCTCACTTTTCTTTGGTAAACAAAAACTTATCTGGACTACGATGGAGAATTTTTTTTATTGTTCCAAGCCATTATTCAAAAGAAGATTTTCTAAATATTTCTTGGTAATAAACTCATTTAGAAACCGACTGTTCGGGTTCGTTCTCTCTATACGGATTCTTTCAATGTCAATTCTAGTAGCATTATAGTCACCAATAATTCATCATACTTGTATAGTGCCTATATTGATTCTAATTCTCTCTGAAATCCAACATGCATACTTAATAGCATAGTCAAGTCAAATAAGTTTGACTTGACTTGATTCAGCTGAGTTAGCCTTAGTTTTCTGAGTCAGTTGTTCTGTTTTCAGACAACTATTTTTCCTGTAATAAATGTGTATCAATTCTGTCTGATTGAGACCAACATTGTTTTTTTCTGTAATACATTTTCTTCTTCCTCTTATGTTCATCTTTATTTCTCTCAATTTATCTTGATCAACATAGGAATATAAGAATTCTCATGGTATCAGATTAGGTTTCGTTCATTATTCAGTCCTTAATAATTTTCTCAACAATTTTTAGTGGATTTCATCATTTCAGGGCAATATCAATACAATAATTTTTTTCCCAAATCAATTCTTTAGGGTTCTTAAAGAATTTTATGGTAACAACTAGACGATCTACATATACCAAAGTCAACAACAATCGCAGCAACAACAACAGTAGACTTCATATCAACAGTCATCATACACCCAATTTCTTGATTTCAGATCCAGAAAATCTTAATACAATGGCTTCCGCTGGTAATTCTTGTCCTTTACCTTTTACAAATATTTCAAACTTTGTCTCCATGAAGCTTGACTCGACCAATTTTCTGCTTTAGCGGGATTAATTTGAGGGAGTTTTATTTTTCTGTGATCTTTATGGGTATGTTAATGATGATATCAGTGAACCCCCACACAAAATTGTAGTTGATGGTGTTGAAACAGTTAATCATGAGTGGGTTTCTTGGAGAAGATTAGATAGATTTGTATCAACTTGTTTGAAAGCAACTTTTACACCAACAGTTAGTGGTGATGTTCTTGATTTATCTACTGCAAAAGAAATTTGGGAGTTTCTTGAACATAGTTTTAGAACACAATTCATTGTTAGGAAGAGTATGTTAAGAACTCAATTGCATAGTCTTAAAAAGGGGAATATGTCTATTGTTCAATATCTACATAAGATCAAGTCTCTAGCAGATTCTTTAGCAGCTATTGGTGAAAAAGTTAGTGATTCAGATCTTATGATGTTTGTGTTGAATGGATTATGCAGTGGATATGATGTCTTTGTTATTTCATCTCAAAATAGAGAAACACCTTATACTTTTGGAGAAGTGAAAGAAAAATTACTATCTCATGGGCAGATTCTTGCTGAGAGACATCATAATACTTCAAATGTTTATGATGATCAAAATACAGCATTCTATGCAAGAAATGGACAGTCTACTTATAATAACAACAGAAGGAATAACATAAATGGTACTTAAAAAAGCGGGGGTCTAACAAACTCACCCAATATTTCGATTAGAAATATGTATGGACAACACCGAGTTGTTTTCTAGAGAATCAACTAGACTCAATCAATAGAAAATACTCAAGGAGTTATTATCTCAATCTCTCAATTTGATTTACTCAAGCAAATGTGATTCGCGAGTCTAATCAAAGAGTGATAACTTGGATGGTACCAAAGACCAATATCCAAGTGTCAATCAATTTAAATCAACAACCAATAAGGTCGGATATTCTAATTTATTGATCAACGCACAACCTGTATTATTTCAATTATATAACAAAATATAATGCAGAAAAGAAATAACACAGACACCAGAATTTTGTTAACGAGGAAACCGCAAATGCAGAAAAACCCGGGACCTAGTCCAGATTAAACATATACTGTAATAAGCCGCTAAAGACACAGTTATGCTCCTACGCCTCTGATCCCAGCAGGATATTGCGCACTTGATTCCCTTAGCTGATCTCACCCACAACCAAAAGTTGCTACGACCCAAAGTCGAAGACTTTAGCAAATAAATCTGTCCCACACAGAAAAGTCTACAAGATATATAAATTCGTATCCCATGAATAAACCTATGAGTTTTGTTCCGTATTTTGATAAATCAAGGTGAACATGAATCAATCAATAAAACCAGATTATATTTCCGAATAACAGCTCAGTTTTATCAATCACCTCATAATAATCTTAATCGACGCAGCGAAAAAAGTTATTGTAGAATCACAAACGATGAGACAAAGATGTTTGTGATTACTTTTATATCTTGCCTATTGGAGATAAAAATCTCAAGCCAATTATTATAATTGTTCTCGTACGATCGAAACAGCAAGATCAGATCACACAACTACAAGAAAAGTAGTATCGGTCTGGCTTCACAATCCCAATGAAGTCTTTAAGTCGTTAACCTAGTTTTAGAAGAAGAAAACCAAAGGTTAAAGGAGAATCGACTCTAGCTTAGCAAACTAGTATCACACAGAATGTGTGGGGATTAGGTTTCCCAGTTGCTAGAGTTCTCCCTTATATAGTCTTTCAAATCAGGGTTTGCAATCAATGTTAGCTTAGTAACAAAGCATTCAATATTCACCGTTAGATGAAAACCTGATTAGATACAAGCTAATATCTTTCAACCATTAGATCGAAAACTTAGCTTGCCATACACATATGTACTTGACGATTTTGGGTTTGTGTAACCATACCCAAACATGTACAACAGTTGGTTCAATATTATTCAACCAAATGGTTAGCCAAATGATAACTTTCATATCAACTATATTCTTCTTCACCATAACTAGTCCAAATAACTCAAATTAACTAGTTAGAGAGTTGTTCAATTTCTATGAGATCTTATGTACTACACAAGACACAATTGAAAAAAAAACAATGTGATTCACTCGAATCAATTCATGAATTATAAATCCACAGTTTGCAATAACACGAACATCGTTTTTAGACACAACCACTCAAGTTCGCGAACTGGGTTCGCGGACTCAAGTAACCGGTTGGAGTTCACAAACTCCAGCAGAAATTCTCGGGTTCGAGAACTTCCGTCAGTTTGCGGACTGAAACCGAGCTACAAATCCAGCAGAAATTCTCGGGTTCGAGAACTACGCACGTTCGCGGACTGAGTTGACTGCTCAAGATACGGTTTTCACTTGATCAACAAAGTTCGCAAACTTCGGTTCAAGTGCTAAGGACTTATACATATATGTGTTACCACAACAATGTTTATATCCCCCAGTGGTTATATTGTCTAAACTCTCATTTCAATCATTGAAACATTCTCAGAGGACGTCATATAGTTGTTATTCATAAAGTAGTTTTTGTCAGAGCTTTCGTCAGAGAAATTTCCAAAGTGATTGAAACATAACATGACTTTCGTCACTAGGCAAAGATGAACTTGGATAAAGCGAAAGATTTACCAACATGTATTTCGAGAAATAGATAAGCGAGATATACTTAGCTCGAAATGTCACATGTGTATATCTTTAGTCTATATAGTAAAACGACTTTTGTCTCAAGATAGGAGATAGAGGAGATAGACTTTTGAGTGATAGATAAGTTCAAGTCTCCACATACCTTTTAGTCGATGAAGATCCACTGGTTCCTTGAGTAGTCCTTCATATTGTATGATGATTGCCATGGAGTTCTTGATCTCAATTAGACTTTATATCCTAGTCTGAGACCTTAGCTATAGTAGACTAGAAATCAATACTTTATAGTTTTGATCACTAACATTGACAAAACAGGCTTGATATAGCAACGCATGCGAGTTCGACCGAGCAGTTCTCTAACAGTACTGGTGGACCTTATAAAAATAGTTCATATCAACATGGGTCTAGTTCAAGTTCTTCAAATAATTCTTATCAAAGTGGAACTACTTCAAATGGTAATGGTGATAGAAGACCTTATGTCGATTTCTCAAAGGTATTTTGTCAAATTTGTAAAAAGAATGGTCATATGGCATCTAGGTGTTTCTTTAGATATCATCCACCACCAACTGGGAATTCTACAAGTACTTCACAAGCTCATTATGCAGTCTATGATATTCAACAACCATCATCTTCTTCTGGTTCTCATCAAGCTTTTACAAGTGTGAATGTTCAAAGATCTGCAATTAATGATGATCCTTCTTCAAGCACTGTGTGGATATCTAATAGTGGAGCATCTTCCCATATAACTGGTGATAGATCCATTCTTACTAATACTTTTGACTACAAAGGCAAGGAGCATGTAGTGATTGGAAATGGTAAGTCTCTATCTATCAATTTTACTAGCAGTTCAACAATTTAGACACCCACAACTAGTTTTGTGTTAGATAAAGTTTTACATGTACCTGATATGCATCACAATTTACTGTCAGTAGCTAAGTTTACTAAAGATAATGTTTGCTATATCACATTTGATCCTTTTAGTTATGAGATAAGAGGTCTATATGATCATGTATTGTTAGCTAAGGGAAAGATGGTAAACAATTTATATCCCATATCTACACCTAAACTGCAGTATGTTTTTTCATCTCTGGTTGCTCCTTCTGATATATGGAATAGTATGTTAGGCCATCCTCCATCAAAAATTATTCATCAATTACATTCTGATAAACTAATTCTTTTGAATTCTTCTCAAAAAGATAATATTTGTCATCCTTGTGAGCTTGCTAAAAGTAAAACGCTTCCTTTTCATGCTTTTACTTTGTAGGATCAGAATATCGCCATCACATTATTTCTATGAAATTAACAACACTTCTGCGAGTACTTCTGCAAAACTTTGCGAGCATCACAAGATAACTTAAAGAGTGACATAATAGATGACGATGGGAAAAACACGAGAATAGCATGATGATCCTGCGAGGATTATAACAACTGCGAGAATTGACATTATAACTGCTGCGATAATACCGCGAGTCAGATCCGAAATTAAAGGACAACTTAGCTGTCATCCATTATGTAACTACCCTATATAAAGAGACCCAGTAGATTCAGAGGGGGATATGAATTTTTTAGCATTAAGAAAGTTTTAAGGAGAGATAAAATCCAAGAGAGCGGTTGTATTCTTGATTTCTTCCATTTCTTGTAAACATTTCTGAGAATCAAATAATAAAGTGTTTTTTAATCTTCAAATATGTTTTGATCATTGTGAATTCTTGTGAAGGGTATAGTGTAGGTTTTCCTGCAACTACATTTTGGCGCCCAAAATAGGGATTAAATTAAAGAAAATCATAGAAAAAACGAGGTTGAAGATGAGAATTATTCAAGATTAAGAAAATAATTGAATAAACCGGTGAAATAGTTGAAGGAAAAATGATTAGAACCAAAGAGAATTGTAGGAAATTGGAGTGTGGTATGATTACAAGAACAATGGTCGACAAATTCCATGAAAACATTAAAGGGAGGATACATAAACGAGATTATGAAGGAAAGAAAATTATGAAGGTGGAGAAAATATCACCATTGAAGGAGTGGGAAAAGCATAAAATCACATTTACAGTAGCAGAAATACCAACAGAAAATTTGAATCATACATCTCCTTTGGTAATTATGGTATCCGTTATACAAATGAAAAAGGGAAAATTAGAATGGGTTGTAAATAGAACTTTGGTGGATGCAGGAAGTTTCGTAGGTATAATATTTTATCATGCATTTAAGAAAATGGGATACAAGGATGAAGAAATGTCTTGTTCAACATATCATATTCATGGATTTGGAAAATCTTTAACAAAACCTAAAGGCGAAATAGTTGTACGAATTCCGCTAGGAGAGATTAAAACACAAGTAACATTATGTGTGATAGACATGGAATCGCCGTATAACATGATACTGAGAAGACCATGGATACATGCAATCAAGGTTGTAGCATCAACATTGCATCAATGCATCAAATTTCCTATGCCCAGTGGAATTGGAGAAATTAGAGGAGATACAGATCTTGTGAAGCTGTGTTAACAAATTGAAGTGAGAAATTATGAAGGGCGTCCAAAGCTGCGAAAAGCTCGCAGAAAAATGGCGAAAGAGACAAAGAAAGAAGAAGAATTTAAAGTTTACATGATAAGAGCAAAAGAAGGAAAAGGAATACCCAGCGAAATCTCGCAAGAAGGAGATGAACCCGCGAGAGTTGTGAAAACCTCAACACAAATGGGAGATCCTGAAGCCAGCTACACCGCAGTAGAGCCAACAAAGGAAGTAAATATTGGAAGTAAGGAAGAACCTAATATGCTGAAAATTAGAACGAAGATGGATGTAGATGAGGAAGAGCGAACCGTAAACATCTTGCGAGAGTATAAAGACATCTTCGCATGGAGTATGGATGAGATGCCTGGAATAGACCCGTCAGTTGCATGTCATAAGTTAGAAATTAACAAGGATGTAAGACCAATCAAGTAAAAACGGGAACTTGAGCAGTTAACCCAGTCCGCGAACGTGCGTAGTTCTCGAACCCGAGAATTTTTGATGGAGTTTGTGAAGTCCAACCGATTATGTGAGTCCGTGAACCCAGTCCGCGAACTTGTGTGGTTATGTCTAAAAATGATGTTCGTGAACTTATTTAAATTATCTAAGGAATGCTATTGCAAACCGTGGCTTTATAGTTCATGAATCGATTCGAGTGAATCACATTATTTTTGCTTCAATTGTGTCTTGTGTAGTACATAATATCTCATAGCAATTGAACAACTCTCTAACTAGTTCATTTGAGTCATTTGGACTTATGGTGAATAAGAATATGGTTGATATGAAAGTTATCATTTGGCTAACCATTTGGTTGAATAATATTGAACCAACTATTGTACACGTTTGGGTATGGTTAGACAAACCCAAAATCGTCAAGTACATGTGTGTATGGCAAGCTAAGTTTTCGATCTAACGGTTGAGAGATATTAGTTTTTAGCTAATCAGGTTTTCATCTAACGGTGAATATTGAATGCTTTGTTACTAAGCTAACATTGATTGCAAAACCTGATTTGAGAGACTATATATGGGAGAACTCTAGCAACTGGGAAACCTAATCCCCACACATTCTGTGTGATACTAGTTTGCTAAGCTAGAGTCAATTCTCCTTTAACCTTTGGTTTTCTTATTCTAAAACCAGGTTAACGAATTAAAGACTTCATTGGGATTGTGAAGCCAGACCGATACTACTTTTCTTGTAGGTGTGTGATATGATCTTGATGTTTCTATCATATGAGTATAATTGTAATAATTGGCTTGAGATTTCTATCTCCGATAGGCAAGATATAAAAGTAATCACAAACATCTTCGTCACATCGTTTGTGATTCCACAATATCTTTTTTCGATGCGTCTATTAAGACTATTGTGAGGTGATTGATAAAACTGAGATGTTCTTCGGGAACATAAGTCTGTTTTTATTGATTGGTTCATGTTCACCTTGATTTATCAAAAGAAGGAACAAAACTCATAGGTTTATTCGTGGGAGACAAAGTTATCTGTCTTGTAGACTTTTCTGTGAGACAGATTTGTTTGCTAAAGTCTTCGACTTTGGGTCATAGCAACTCTTGGTTGTGGGTGAGATCATCTAAGGGAATCAAGTGCGCAATATCCTGCTGGGATCATAGGCGTTCAACTACAACCTTAGATCAGTGTGAGATTGATTCGGGTTCAACTATAGTCCATAATGAAGTTAATTTGGAGTAGGCTAGTGTCGGTAGCGGCTTAATACAGTTTATGTTTAATCTAGACTAGGTCCCGGGGTTTTTCTGCATTTGTGGTTTCCTCGTTAACAAAATTCTGGTGTTTGTGTTATTTCTTTTTCGTATTATATTTTGTTATATAATTGAAATAATACAGGTTCTGCGTTGTTCAATCGATTAGAATATCCGACCTATTGGTTGTTGATTTAAATCGATTGACACTTGTAGTACCAGAATATCACTACAACGCTATTCCCGCGATATTAACAACATTTCTTCGAGTGTCACTAACAACTCTTCAACGACATTTCACGAGTGTTACGGAACAACTGAAAGAAATTGACGATGGAAGAAGTAAAAGAAGAATAAGACTGATCCTGCGATGGGCATCATGCTTGCGATAGAGAAATAATGTAACGATCGCGATAAGATCGCAGAATAGATCCGAAATAGGAGGAAAGCTTAGCTGTCATCCATTATGTAAATCCCTATATAAAGGGCACGATAGATCCAGAAAAGGATGAGGCATTTTTGAGAGTTGAGAGAATTTTGAGGAGAGAGAAACTCCAGAAAGAAAGTTGTACTTCTGAGTTTTAGTATTTCTTGTAAATCTTCCTGAAAGTGAATTAATAAAAGTGTAGTTGTTCATTCACAATTATGACTTAGTTTTCATAGATTCTTGACAAGGGTGTAGTGTAGGAAATCCTGCAACTACATTTTGGCGCCCGAAACAGGGACTGAATTAACGAAAATAGAAGAAAAAAACGAAGAAGAAGATAAAAATTGTTCAAGATTAGGGAAATTATAAAGTAAATCGGTGAGAAAATTGAAGGGAGAATGATCAGAATAAAAAAGGATTGTAGAAAATTAAAAGGTGATGTAATAATAACAAAAGAAATGATTGATAAATTTCATGAAAATATCAAAGGAATGATACATAAATGGGATTTTGAAGGAAGGAATATTATGACAGTGGAGAAGATATCATCATTGAAAGATTGGGAAAAACAAGAAATCACGTTTACAGCAGCAGAAATACCAGAAGAATATTCAAGTCATACATCTCCATTGGTGGTCACAATGACCACTATACCAATGAGAAAGGAGAAATCGATAAAATCTGATGAAGAATGGGCTATGAATAGAACTTTAGTAGACACAGGAAGTTCTGTAGACATGATATTTTATCATACCTTCAAGAAGATGGGATATAAGGATGAAGAAATGTCTCATTCAACGTATTATGTTCATGGATTTGGAAAGTCTATAACAAAACCTAAAGGCGAGATAATGGTACGAATTCCACTAGGAGAAATTGAAACACACATATCATTATGTGTGGTAGATGTGGAATCGCCATACAATATGATACTGGGAATACCGTGGATATATGCAATCAAGGCTGTGGCGTCAACATTACATCAATGTATTAAATTTCCTATGCCTAGTGGAATTGGAGAAATTAGAGGAGATGTGAATTTCGCGAGATTGTGCTACCAAATTGAAGTAAGAAATTATGAAGAACGTCCAAAGATGCGAAAGGCTCGCAGAAAACTGGCAAGAGAATTGAAGAAGAAAGAAGAATTTAAAATTTACATGATAAGAGCAAAAGAAGGAAAAGGAGTGCCCAGTGAAATTTCGCGAGAAGGAGATGAATTCACGAGAGTTATGAAAATGCCAACACCAATGGGAGAACCTGAAGCCAGCTACACTGCTGCTGAACCAACAAAAGAAATAAATATTGAAAGTAAAGAAAAACCTAAAATGCTGAAAATTGGGACTAGAATGGACGCAGATGAGGAAGAAAGAACTATAAATCTTTTGCGAGAATATGCAGATATCTTCGCGTGGAACATGGATGAGATACCTGGGATAGATTCATCAATAGCATGTCATAAATTAGAAATCAACAAAAACATAAGACCATTTAAGCAAAGAATAATGAAGATCGCAACAACATATCATTCTCAAATAGAAGAAGAATTACAGAAGATGCTCGACGCAGGAATTATAAGACAAGCAAAATATCCAGAATGGATTGCAAACATGGTGGTGGTCCCAAAGAAGAACAAAGGGATAAGAATTTGCATAGATTTTACGAATCTAAACAAGGCATGTCCAAAAGATAGTTTTCCGTTGCCAGATATTCCACAAATGGTTGAATCAGCAGCAGGAAACGCAAGAATATCATCATTGGATGGGTATAAAGGATATAATCAAATCCCTCTCGCTAAAGAAGATCAAGAACATACTGCATTTTTTGCTCCAAGAGGATTATATTGTTATACAAAGATGCCATTTGGCTTACGAAATGCTGGAGCAACGTATCAAAGAATGGTGGAAAAGGTGTTTGCAAAGTCGATCCACAAAACATTAGAAGTGTAGGTAGATGATATGCTGATCAAAAGCAAAGAAGCTGAGAATCATGTGCAAGATTTGAGAGAGATTTTCGATCAAATGCGGCAATTCAATATTAAAGTGAATCCTGATAAGTGTACCTTTGGAGTAACTTCAGGGAAGTTTTTGGGGTATATTGTGTCAAAAGAGGGAATACAAGTTGATCCAGAAAAGGTACTAGCAATTCGCGATATGCTAACTCCTGCGACGGTAAAAGATGTGCAAAAAGTAAATGGACTCTTAGCCTCGCTAGGAAGGTTCATTTCGCGATCTTCAGACAAGTGTAAACATTTTTTCGATATACTCAAGAAGGGAACAAAATTCAAGTGGACAAATGAATGCGAGAAAGCTTTTCAAGGAATAAAAGAACATTTGGCGAGTATATCTATATTACAGAAAGCTGAACCGGGAGAAGAATTATTGATTTATCTCGCAACAACTCCATATGCGCTAAGTGATGTGTTATTGCGAGTAGATACAGGGGTAAAAAAACCAATTTATTATATCAGCAAAACATTTAATTCAGCAGAGAGAAATTATTCAAAGATTGAGAAACTAATTCTAGCTTTGGTACACGCAACTTTTAAGCTTCGAATTTACTTCCAAGCGCATAAGGTCAAAGTGTTAACGAGAGTGCCAATCGAATCGGTGATGAAGAATTCAAAAAGATCAGGAAGAGTTGAGAGATGAATGCGCAAGTAGGGCACTTTAATATTCAATATGAAATTCTATCCTCGCCAAAATCACAAGTTATCGCAGATTTCTTAGCTGAATTTCCTTTAGAAGATGACAAAGCTGTAGAAGAGATGATGGATATAGAAGAAGAACATGTAGACCCAAAAGAGCTATTAACAGAACCTGACATATGGGAAATATTAGTGGATGGATCGTCAAATGGAGAAGGAAATGGGATTGGAGTTGTTTTCATTTCACCAGAAGGAGAAAAAATAGCTTTTTCATTTAGATTGGAATTTGCATCCACTAATAATGAGATAGAATATGAAGTTGTAATCCTTGCATTGAAGTTTGCGATAGAACTGAAGTTGGAAAATACTAGATTCACCAGCGATTCACAATTGGTTATTCGCCAGATAAAGGGAGAATATACCACAAATGAACCATCTTTGAAAAAGTACAAAAAAATTGTTGAAGAATTATCTGCGAAAATTCCAAAAATAAAATGGAGACACATATCAAGGAAAGATAATAGGCTCGCAGATGCTTTTGCTTTCATATCTAGCATGATGACAAACCCATTTGTGAGATGCATAAAAATTTAAACACTCTCAAATCCATCGATAAACAAAGAAGAAGAAGAGATAGAAGTAATGATGGTAGAAGTTGGCGAGGAAGAGCCCACGAGCAATATCACAGATTGGAGAGCAGAACTTCATGCATACCTGGCGAGAGGAGAAATTCCAAGAAATAGATTAGAAGCACACAAATTAAAAAGTAGGGCAACCAATTATGAGTTAAGAGAGGGAGTATTATATCGCAGATCTTTTAATGGACCATCGCTAAGATGTTTGACGAGAGAAGAAGTGTAGTTGCAGAATATCCTACAACTACACCCTCAGTAGAATTAGTAAACTTAAGAAGTTTATGATGATGATTAACAATTTTCTTATTAATGCTCTCAATTGATCACAAGAAATATCTAAATGGAACTAGAATAGTTACAACTTTCTCTATTCTCTTTCCTTTAATAATTTTTTCACACTCACTAAAAGAACCTCTCAAATTTAACATTTGAACTACTATTTATAGTGAAATTTTTACAACTGTAATATCCTGCGAGGCATCATAACTTATGATCGCAAGTTTATTTTATACTCGCAAACTTTTCATTCTTCTCCCGCGTTTCTTCTATCATCGTGTTATTTCTTGACACTTCCTCTTATAGTCGTTGTTATATTCGCAACCCAAACTCTTGTGATATTCGGTACCTACATCTTGCCTCTTCTCATGTCATTTCTGCGAAGAAGTAATGATCATGAGAATATAACCGTTACTTATTCTTTTTATTTGGACATGTCTTTTGTAACCGTTCTTTTCTAACTATTTCCTTATATATAAACCCCTTATATTCCCTTCCTTATCTTTCTCTCACTTTCCCTTTTCACTTCTGTAACTCCATCTTCTTATTACACTTTCAGTTATCATTCTATCTTCTTGTTTTATCTCGTCATGAGTTCTCCAAGGTAATTTTCTTATATCTCTCGCGTCTTTCACTTGTTTATCTCTTTGATTTCCGTCTAATTTATTGTTTGATTTTGATTTATTTCAGCAAAATTATTCCTCAGGAGAAATCTTCAACCAAAAACTCAAGTCCTAATCTCCGAAGAAGAAAATCCGAGAATCAAAAGGTAGTTAAAATACTCTGCTTTCCTTTTTAATCAATATATTGTTGCCTCGGTTTTTAATCCACCTTTTGATTCGTAGGTTGGTGAAAAATCAAAACCCAATAAGAGATCTCGAGTAACTAAACCCACACCATTAATTTCAATCGATGATTTTCTTCCTGAGGTTGATGAAGAATTTCCCTCTCCCCCTCGTGGAAATACTTCATCGCAAACTCCTGCCTCTACTCCATTACCCAGTTTTCAATCTCCCACCAATGTCAATTTATCAACACTTCTTCGAGATCAACCTTCGCAAGATACTTCCTCAACTTTGTCTCCAAAAAAAAACTATTTTTACCCCTAATCCCTTGAATGATGTTGCTCCAAGAAATTTACAACTTGCTCTAATTCCTTCAAATTCTTCTCCTCTTTCTCAAGAAGCTCGAGACGGAATTTATTCAACTTTCCAAATGTTATCCGAGGTTTTAAGTAGTACTGCGAAGTCTTCAAACGTTTGTTCGAAATCTGAATTTTGTGAAGTGCTCAATAATTTTATCAATCCTGATATTTCTATTTCACGCCAATCTTTGGAAAAAGAAGTTGAATTGCTCCGCCAACTCAGGAATCCTTGAAAGCGGAATGTGAGAGTCTTCGTAAAGTGAATCATCAGTTTCAGAATGATTCTCTAGATTGTGCAATCCTTCGCAAGAGGAATGATGCATCAAAAGGTATTACTATTATCTCTATATTTTCTTTCACTTTGTTTACTTCTATTCCTCACATGCTTGAAACACCCATTTAAACCCATTCCCATTTATAGAATCTATCCAGAAATGTAGAATGTTGGTACTTCATCATGAATCAGACGCACAAGAATCTCAAGCCAAACATGCAAGTCTTTTGAATCAATTCTCCCACTTATCTAATCTTCATTCATGTGCTCTTGATAATTTTGATGACCTTTTCCAAGAGAATACTCAATTAATTTACGATCAGAAATTTATGAATGATGAAATATCTCAGCTTAATTCTTCTTTATCTAAATCCGATTTAAGGATAGAATCCCTAGTAGAAGAGAATGAAACTTAATCAAAAGAACGATGTATGTACTTGAATACAATGAACGCTTCTTCGGAATAATTAAATATTCTTCAGAGTAAATGTTGCGATCAAGAAAATCTCCTTTATTTGTTAAAAGGTGAACTTGAGGAATTGAAAAGGCCTTCAGATGCCGAAAGAAATTCATTTGCTGCCGAGAAGAAATCCCTTCTTAATAAGAATATGATATTAAGCACTAAGAGAAATAAACTTAAAGAAGATTACTCTCAACTAGAAAGTCTTAATGCCAAACTTGTGAAGGATAAAAATTATCTTCTTTCCAAAGATCAAAAGCTTCAATCTAAACTTAAAAGATTAGTTTGCGATGGTTTTGACAATCCGATGGATCAGATGAAGAGTTGTTGTCTATCTTTAGCTCAATTTCTTTCTTCACAAGAGAAGGTAGTCATTAAAATTTGACTTCCTTTGGTATACCTTTCAATTTTGTTATACTCGCAAAACTGATTCTTTAAATTTTGTTTCACTCGCAGAATCTGAGAACAACCTCCGCAGTGCTAAAGTTGGACTAGAAGCCTCTTGTTCTGAGCTTCGCAAGAAAAACGCTCTGCTTTCTACTCGTTTGATCAACTCTCGTGATCGTGCCACTCGAAGATTCAACTATCTTGCTTACGCCAAAGATATCGAAGATACCAACCATCAGAAAGCTATACTTCGTGAAAGTCATCTGAAAGCTCAAGTCTTTGCGAATAACATTCTCTTATCAAGGTCCTTGCCTCCCGTGAGAATTACACCTCTGAAAATATCTGATGATGAGGTTGCTCGTGATCCTGATAGTGATTTTGATTACGAGAGTGACGATGAAGGACTTGATTTGGAAAAAGAATCTATTCCTCAAGGAGATGTTCCTGTTGATGATCCTACCCCTCCTAAAGATCCAGTACAAAACGTTGATGAGGAGCTTTAAGCATGATGGATTATTCTACTGTTATTCTTCTTTTTAACAACTTTTTTTCCTTTCTTTTGAATTCTTTCTCTTGGTTACTGTTGATTCTCTTTTCTATGAACGATCCTGCTTACTGCTTGTTTTCCTTAAGAATCATACTTTGTATTTTGCGATACTACTTTGATCTTTCTCTAGATTTGATCTTTCTCTAGATTTGCATGACTTGATCATATGAAGAGAAATACTATGTCTTGAAGACTTAACTTAGTATTCCATTTCCCCTTATTATTGCACTTCAGATGATCAATTATTGTTGTAGATATTAAAATACCTGCCTCAGTCTAAGTTGCGAAGTTTCAATTTATTGCGAATTAAATAATAAATTTCCCCTTTGAAGTATAAGAAGTATGAAATCTCCGTGAAGAATTACGAAACATCCTTGAAAAAGTATAAGAAGTATGAAATATTATTAAAGAAGCATAAGAAGTATGAAACATCCTTAAAGAAGTATACGAAGTATGAGGCACCCTTGAAGAAGTATAAAAAATTTCAATTCATGAAGAAACATTCACTGTTTGAAGAAATATAAGAAGTATTGAATCTTTGAAGAAGTATAAGAAGTATTCAACCCTTATGAATATGATTGCGAACAAAATTGGTTCTATGCTTATGAATTCTTTATATATATTCTCGTAAAAAATTTCCAATAATATTGATGGAATTGATTTCAGTAATTGATGTGGTCTTATCATGCCTTCCTAAGTAAAGGTCTTATTTTGCCACCTCTTTTTGTGACGATATTTTTGCGATAATATGACAAGTATGAACATTCTTGCGAATATACAACCTCGTGACATTATCGTCTTGCGATGAAATCGCAGGACGTTATCACACTTTCATGTAATAACCCATTGATCTCATCTTAACTTCATTGTATATAACTCTGCGAATATGTATATATATAAATATGTTATTTATATATATATATATATATATATATATATATATATATATATTCGCAGAAATATGATTGTTGCACAAATATGACAAGTCTTTATGTTCTTGTGAACAAGAAGCCTCATGACATTTGCATCTTATAGCACGTATCAGCTCCCTAATGGAGGGTGCTGCCCTTTATCTTCCCCTTGGTTGCCCCTTCAAGGAAGCGTACATCGACCATACAAGGTTAGCTCTTCCCATCCGGTTTTGCAAACAACCAGCTTTTGATCGCAACCTCTTATCCTTTTTGCCTATAGGGCTTATAGTTACGAGGTTGCACCCTATGGGGTATCTTTAGGCCAAGTGTATCATTTGCCAAGACTTGTCAAGAATGGCAGATGTGCTTCAAACCCATCCGGCACGCTTGACTCAACCGTGTACCTCGGCGCCTTGATCGCTTTCTACACTTCTTGAGAAAGACAGTATGTCTTAGTTGCCCAACCTATATCCTGGTACATCGCAAGATTAGGTTGAGAATCCAAGGTGTCTAACCCGGATATGTACCCAGCTTTTGGTTTGTACCCCGTAATGTCCATGTACTCAGGTTCCTTGGTGGTGTTCCAGTTTCCCTGAGCCATGCTTATAGGTACCCCCTTAAATGACGTACTTTAGGAATTTGCCTCTTACGAAATGTTGCTTCGCGAACTAGGGTGTACGCCACAAAGGTTTGCCTGTGTAAAATTTCTGTGGCTCTCTTTCTTTTTTGAAAGCTAATCACAGTTTGCGGTCTTTTATTCGCAAGTAATTTTTGCGTCTTTCTTTAATGAAAGCTAATCGCAACAAGAGTTTAAAATTCGTAACTTTAGCTTCATGCGAGCAAACCATATTCGCAAAATGTTTCATGAGGTTTATGGATAATACCTTTTTAAATACAATCTATTCCAGGGTCGACAAAGTCTTAAACCCATGTCTCTCCCTTCTGGATCCATCAGCCGATAAGCTCCACTTCCCACAACCTCTTTGATGACATATGGTCCATCCCATTTTGGTGCTAATTTTCCTCCATTTTCTTTCTGGTATGGAGGTGTTTGTCGCATAACCAAATCCCTTGGATTGAACTCACGTTCGATAACTCTCTTGTTATATTCTCGAGCTAATCTTTCTTGATAAACTTTCATATATCGCAACACCTTTTCTCTTTTTTCTTCTAAATCATCCAATTCACTTAATATCACCCCTGCGCTTAAATTTCTTTCCCAGGCTTCTTTCTTTGTAGTCGGAATTATAACCTCTGTTGGCAATACAGCTTATACTCCATATGTTAAGAAATAAGGAGACATTCCAGTTGCCTCTCTTCTAGTTGTATTGTATGCCCAAACCGCGCTAGGTACTTGTTCGCACCACCCTTTGAGATGTCCTTCTAATTTCTTTTTGATCGTGTCTGTGATTGTTTTATTTGTTGCCTCTGCCTGTCCATTAGCTTGTGGATATAATGGAGTTGATTTCCCACATTTTATCCTAAAAGCACTGAGTAACATCTCTATATTCTGCCCTTCAAATTGTTTCCCATTGTCAGATACTAATTGTGCTGGAACTCCATATCTACAAATGATATTCTCGAATATGAATGTAAAAACATCATTATCACGAATATGTTGTACTGCTTTTACTTCTGCGAGCTTCGTTAAATAATCTGTTGCGACTATTAAAAATCTTCTCTGCCCTGATCCAGGTAAGAATGGGCCAACAATGTCCAATCCCCATTTCCCAAAAGGCCAACAGCTTGTTGAAGAGGTTAATGTTGCTCCTGGTGCGTGAGTTCTTTTCCCATGTCGTTGGAATTCTTTACATCGTCTTACCAACAATTTTGCATCTGTGTGCATATAAGGCCAGTAATATCCTTGTATTTTTGCCCTGTACTCCAGAGATCGTCCCCCACTATGATTTCAAGCTTCTCCTCCGTGTAACATCTTCAATATTTTTTCTCCTTCTTCACGAGTTAAACATCTTATAGGTGGTCCACTGAAAGATTTTCTGTATAAAATCCCTTCTCGTAGTTTATAATTTGTTGCACGACTCTTTAATTTATGTACTTCTAGTCTGTTCCTGGGTACTTCTCCTGTTGCGAGATATGCATGAATTTCCTTTCTCCAATCTGCGATGTTTTCTGCGTTGTTATCTAGTAGTTCCCTTTCTACTTCCATCGCAATTGCTTCTTCAATTTCTTCTTCCTCTTTATTTACTGATGGGTGTTGAATTGTTTGGATTTTGATATTTCTTGCATTAGGGTTTGTCATCATACTTGGAATGAATGCAAAAGCATCTGCGAGTCGATTGTATTTCCTTGTGATATGCCTCCATTTTAGCTTTGGTATCTTTGCAGATAATTCATCAACGAGTTTCTTGTATTTCTTCAAGGAAAACTCATTCGTGGTATATTCCCCTTTAATTTGACAAATTACCAACTGAGAATCACTTGTTATTCTTACACTTTCAAGCTTCTTTTCTATTGCGATCTTCAATGGTACTCTGTTTCATTATTCGTAGATGTAAATTCCAATCTGAATGAAAATGCTGTTCTTTCTGATTCTGGTGAAATGAACACAACTCCTACTCCATTCCCCTCACTGTTGGATGATCCATCTACTAGAATTTCCCATCTATTTGGCTATGTTAACAAATATTTTGGATTCCCAAATTCTTCTTTAACATCCATCATCTCTTCTACTGCCTCGTCTTCTTCCAAAGGAAATTCTTCCAAAAAATCTGTGACAACTTGTGATTTTTGCGATGATAATACTTCGTACTTTATCTTGTAATGTTTTATTTGTGCATTCCACCTTTCTATTCTTCCTGATCTTTTAGTGTTCTTCATGACTGACTCAATTGGAACTTTGGTAACCACTTTTATCACATGTGCTTGAAAGTATATTCGCAATTTGAATGATGCATAAACCAGAGCTAAAATTAACTTCTCCATTTTAGAATAATTCCTCTCTGCTGTATTAAAAGTTTTGCTGATGTAGTAAATGGGCCTTTCTACTCCTGCGTCAATTCGCAACAAAACTACACTTAAAGCGTATTGAGTTGTTGCGAGGTATACCAATAATTCTTCATATTTCTCTGGTTTCTGTAATATGGATGTATTCATGAGATACTCCTTGATCCCTTGAAAAGCTTTTTCACATTCATCAGTCCACCTGAATTTTTCTCCCTTCTTAAGTATGTTGAAGAAATGTTTGCACTTATCTGACATTCGCGAAATAAACCTTTCAAGTGAAGCTAAGAGTCCATTCAGCTTTTGCACTTATTTTACTATTGCAGGTGTTGGCATGTCACGAACTGCTTGTACTTTTTCTGGATCAACTTGTATTCCCTCCTTTGATACTATGTATCCCAAGAATTTTCCTGACGCAACTCCAATTATACATTTTTCAGGATTTAATTTGATGTTGAATTTTCTCATTTGTTCAAATATTTCCTTCAAGTCCCGCACATGGTCTTTGGCTTCTTTACTTTTTATCAACATATCGTCTACATATACCTCTAAGGTTTTATGTATCCACTTTGCGAACACCTTTTCAACCATTCGTTGATAAATAGCACTCGCATTTCGTAAACCAAATGGCATCTTTACATAGCAATATAAACCTCTTGGAGCAAAAAATGCAGTATGTTCTTGGTCTTCTTCTGCGTGTGATATTTGATTGTACCCTTTATACCCATCAAGTGAAGTGACTCTGTCATGTCCTGCAGTTGATTCCATCATTTGTGGTATATCTGGCAATGGAAAACTATCTTTTGGACAGTCTTTGTTTAGATCAGTGAAATCTATGCAAATCCTTATCCCTTTATTCTTCTTCGAAACAATGACTATATTCGCAATCCATTCTGGATATTTTGCTTCTCTTATGATTCCCGCATCCAACATCTTTTGCAATTCTTCTTCTATTTGTGTATGGTAATTTTGCGAAATCTTTCTTATTCTTTGCTTAAATGGTCTCACATTTTTATCTATGTTCAATCTATGACACGCCACTGATGGATCAATTCCTGGTATTTCATCTACACCTCCTGCGAATATATCTTTGTATTCTCGTAAAAGATCAATAGTTCTTTTTTCTTCTTCTTCGTCCATCTTAGTTCCAATTTGCAAGATTAAAGGCTCCTCTTTACTTCCCATATTTATTTATTTGGTTGGTTCTGCTGCGAAATAACTAGGACTTTGCTCTCCCATAGGTGTTGGATCTTTGATTACTTTCATTGGGTCTCCTTATTTTTCTGGGATCTCACTTAGTATTCCTCTTCCTTATTTTGCTCTTATTGTGTACACCCTGAACTCTTCTTCCTTTTTTGCTTCTCTCGCAAGTTTTCTGCGGAATTGTTTCTTTCTGGCTCTTCCTCCACACTGTTTTACTTCAATATGATAACAAAATTTTGCACTATCAAGATCTCCTTTTATCTCTTGTATTCCACTTGGTGTAGGAAACTTAATTGATTGATGTAATGTCGAAACAACAACTTTAATCGCATGAATCCATGGTCTTCCTATTAGCATATTATATGGAGATTCCATATCTATTACACATAAAACTATGTGTGTTTCAATTTCTCCCAGCGATACTCGTAACATTATTTCCCCTTTGGATTTTATTGCAGATTTTCCCAATCCATGGATAAGATATTCTGAATTTGTAATTTCTTCATCTTTGATCCCCATCCCCTTAAGTGCATGATAGAATATAATATCAACAGAACTCCCTGTATCAATCAAAACTCGGTTTAATTTCCATTTTTCTATAGATTTTGTAGTTTTCCTCTCTTCTCGCATGATCGGGATTGTGACTACTAATGGTGAAGTGTGGTTCAAGTCTTCATTTGGAATTTCTTCTACTGAAAACGTGATTTTCTGCTTTTCCCATTCTTTCAAAGTTGTTATCTTCTCCACCTCCATGATCTTTCTTCCTCTACAATCTCGTTTGTGTATTTTTCCCTTTATGTTGTTATGAAATTCATCAATCATTCTCTTTGTGATCATATTACATTCTTCTTTTTTACAACTTTCATCTGCTGATTCCATTTGATCTTCAAATTTCTGCTATGAAATTCTTCAAATTTGATCCCTGTTTCTAGCGCCAATTATGTAGTTGCAGGATATCCTACAACTACACCCTCAGTAGAATTAGTAAACTTAAGAAGTTTATGATGATGAATAACAATTTTCTTATTAATGCTCTCAATTGATCACAAGAAATATCTAAATGGAACTAGAATAGTTAAAACTTTCTCTATTCTCTTTCCTTTAATAATTTTTTCACACTCACTAAAAGAACCTCTCAAATTTAACATTTGAACTACTATTTATAGTGAAATTTTTACAACTGTAATATCCTGCGAGGCATCATAACTTATGATCGCAAGTTTATTTTATACTCACAAACTTTTCATTCTTCTCCCGTGTTTCTTATATCATCGTGTTATTTCTTGACACTTCCTCTTATAGTCGTTGCTATATTCGCAACCCAAACTCTTGCGATATTCGGTACCTACAAGAAGGACAAAAAATATTGAAGATGTTACATAGTGGTGATGCTGGTAATTACAGTGGAGGAAGATCTTTAGAATATAAAACAAAAATGCAGGGTTATTATTGGCCATATATGCATGAGGATGCAAAGAATCTCTCAAGACGTTGCGAGGATTTCCAGCGATACGGAAAAAGGATACATGCGCCAGGAGCGCCATTATCATCTTCAACAAGTGTATGGCCTTTTGGGAAATGGGGGTTAGACATTGTAGGACCATTTGTACCTGGTTCTGGACAAAGAAGGTATCTGATCGTCGCAACGGATTATTTCACAAAATGGGGAGAAGTAAAGGCAGTACAACATATTCGCGATAAGGATATTTTTACATTCATCTTTGAAAATATAATTTACAGATTTGGGATTCCAGCACAATTAGTATCTGATAATGGAAAGCAGTTTGAGGGACAAAATATAGAGTTGCTGCTCAATGCATTTAAGATAAAATGTGGGAAATCTACTCCTTTATACCCACAAGCAAATGGTCAGGCTGAGGCAACTAATAAAACAATCGCATATATCTTGAAAAAGAAATTAGAAGGGTATCACAGAGCATGGTGTGAACAAGTGCATAATGCGATATGGACCTACAATACCACCAGACGAGAAGCTACTGGGATGTCACCTTTTTGTTTGACTTATGGAGTTGAAGCTGTGTTACCAACAGAAGTCGCTATTCCTACAACAAAAAGAGAGGTTTGGGAAAGAAATCTAAGTGCTGGAATGATTTTAAATAAATTGGATGAATTGGAAGAAAAAAGAGAAAAAACTTTGCAACATATGGAAAATTACCATCGAAGATTAGCTCGTGAGTACAACAAGCGTGTTAAGAAGTGTGAATTCCAACCTGGCGATTTAGTGCTGCGAGAAACACCAAGTTATCAGCGAGAAAGTGGTGGAAAATTGTTGAGAACATGGGATGGACCATATATCATCAAAGAGATAATTGGAAATGGGGCATACAAACTAATGGATCCTGAAGGAAGAGATGTTGGACAAAGAATTGATAGACCACGGAATAGATTATTTCTAAAAAGGTATTATCAATGACATCTTCTACAAGATAACAGATGTTGGTATGTTATATAATGAAGCAGGTAATAAAATTCTTCTATCTCTATTTACAACAAAGCACAATAAAAACGGCGAGCAATATCGCAAGAATATCGAATACAAATTTCGCAGAGACATAAGAATGGGACGAACCTTTATGGCGTGCACCCTAGTTCGCGAATAAAATTTCGTAAGAGGAAAATGTAAGACCTAATAGTGCGTCATAAAGGGGGTATCTCTTGACATGACTCAGCGATAAGGTTATACCGCTGCTGGAACCTGAGTCATGCAGATGTTGGGGTTAAAGAAAACTTATCCGGGAGAGAAATCTTGGATTTCCAACTATATATGGTTATACCCTGGTTGGACGACTGAAAGTATCTTCCAAGAAGTGCAAAGTATGACCAAGGCGCCGAGGTACATGGTTGAGCCAAGGGTGCCCGGAGCGTACAAAACTCTCTTTCCATCCTTGGTAAGTCTTGGATACAATGCACTTGGCCTAAAGAAAACCCCACTTAGGGTGCAGTCTTGTAACTATAATCCATATAGGCATAAAGGACAAGAGGCTGCAAAAACAGCTGGTTGTTGGTAAATATGGATGGGAGGAGCTAGTATTGTATGGCCAATGTGCCCTCCTTGAAGGGGCAACCAGGGGGAAGATAAGGGCGGAACCCTCCATTAGGGAGCTGATAAGTGTCTTAAGACGGCAATGTCATGGGGCTTTATGATCGCAAGAACATTTAGGCCTGTCATATTGTCGCGTGATGTAAATAATGCAAAGGCAACAAGCCACGAGAGAAATGTTAAGATGAGATCAATGGGTTTTTACATGAAAGTGTAAAAACGTCCTGCGATTTCATCGCAAGACGGCAATGTCATAAGGGCAAATTCTTGCGAGAGAATGTATGCTTATCATATTGTTGCAAAGATTTTGAAAGAAACATGGATAAGACAAGATCAAAGGGTCTTTACATGCAAATGTTAAGAAATCCTGCGATTTTGTCGCAGACATAAAAAGTTTGGCAAAATAAGACCTTTAACTAGGAAGGAAAAATAAGACCAAAAGAATAATCTTACAAATTAACTATTCTACTTTAAGATTGCAGGAAACATTCAGCCATCACAGAATTATATACAAGAAGCCAAAATTCTTAATATCGCAGATTCCTTCATAATCTTTCAGAACATCGCAGCTACATTTATTATATCACAGATATTTATATAAAGACAGAAGATACAGAAGATAATTCACCATTTCAAGAAAGATAATAAAGGGGAATATAAGGGAATGGAGAAGTGACATTTCATTATCTTCCTTGAAAACTTCCAAGAGGACTAAGTTAAAAGTTAATATTCTAAAAAGGTTTCAAAAATTACATCACTTGAGAAAGAAGAAGGAAAATAAAACAAAAGAAAAATTCAAGCCTCGCCAGATTTATTGTTCTTGTCAGATTCATCAACATCGTCATCATCATTTTCACCGCGAGCTTCTTCTTCTCTGGATTCTTTATCAGCGATTACTTCTTTTGGAGGAATTTTTTATTCTTCTTCACCATCTTCTTGATCTTCTTGAGTGGTATTTTTTTCATTGTTAGTAAACTCTAGCTCTTCATCCATGGGAAGAGGAATTTCATCATCGTCAACCTCTAGAGGAGGGACAAAAACAGGAGAAATAGAACGGGGAAGCAGAATATTGTTCACGAGAACTTTAGCCCTAAGATGGACTTGGCGAAGAAGAGCTCTTTCACGATTTATAATTTCTATATTCTTAAAGTATTCAAGATAATAAAGTCTTCTTTCTGCTTTGTCGTGAGTACTAAGGCAATTAGAAGCAAGAGATTTATTTTCTTTGCGAACTTTATCCAATGTAGCGGTCAGATCAGTGATGGTAGAATGTAGATTTCTTTCGGATTCTGCGAGCAACAAAATAAAAAATCAGTTAGACAAGAATCTCACAAGGAACATAATATAAGATTTTATGAGAAGATCAACAAGAGAGGCAGTCAATTGACTACCTTATTTTTGCAAGGTTAAGTTTTGGATTAAAGAAAATAAACAGTTCTCCCACTGATTCATGGCATCATCGAATTTATCGCCAACCATACCCTTCAGATGAGATTTCATGTTTTCTTCTTTGTTGCGAAGATATGAATTTTCCTTTGCTAATGAAGAATTAGATTCCTTTAACTGAGAGTATTGATCTTGAAGTTCTCTGGCTCTTAAACTAAGAGTTAATCTACCCTTGATAAGCTTATCCTTTTCGGCGGCAGATGATTCATTTAACTCCTTGAGCTCCTTCTTAAGAGAATGAAGAGATTGCTCTTGACTATTACATGTACTTTGAAGATTGCTTATTCGCTGCGAGGAAATCGTCATCAAGCTTGAAAATCTATGTTTTTCTTGGGACAGGGTTTTATTCTCATCTGATAAAGATTTCATCGCCAAATTAGCCTTAAAAAACAAATATGAGAGGCGATCAAGCTCGCCACTCAAAAAATTCTGCCTTAGCAATAATTGATTGTTCTCATTAGTAAGATTGTTTATGCGATCAATTGAATAAGTATACAGATTTTCTAGTCTAGTATGTTGATCTATCCAAGAATCTCTTTCAACGCGAACTTCTTCAGCAATAGATTCAAATTTGAGTCTTTCTATGAAACGAGCCCGATTTGAAACTAATATATGAATCAAGAATTTAAGAAGGAAGTCTAAGTACAGAAAGTATGCATATGAAATAGAAAAGCAAAAAGAGCAGAGGAAAGAAAAATATACCTTTCAGCTCATCATTTTTTCTGCGAAGATTCTCGCAATCTAGAGAAGAGTTACGGAGAATGTGATTCAAGGTATCACACTCAACAATTTTAGCTTGAAGAGTTTTCCTCAGAACTTCAATCTCATTCTCTAAAGCCACTCGTGAATCATTACAATCAGAGCCAAAATACTTAAACAGAGTCTCGCAAGCTTCCTGTTGGAGAGGGTCAATGGAAGACTTTCTAGCATTGTCTAAAATATTAGACAAGACTTTAAAAGCAACATCAACACCTGCGAAAGTTTCGCTTGATGAAGGAAAGGATTTAGAAGGTGAAATAGTAGTGAGAATAAGTTGGCGGTCATTTGTGGTGGTTGAGTTATCAGGAGGAGTATGTGGAAAAACAATAGTTGAAGGCCGTAAAGGACTATAAGGAATCTCAGTCGCAGCAGCTTTAGAAGCTTGGTTTGTCAAAATGTCAGAAGGGGTAGAGGTATGAACAGCGATATTCTCGCGGATAGGAGAAGAAAGATTTGGTTGCGATGGTGTGGGAGTAATCTTCACAGATGTTAACGAGGGCATAATGAGATTTTCCCCGAGTGTCTTAAAATGGTGAGACCTTTTGGGAGGTTTATCAGGATTCACGTCATTCTTCGAATAATAACCCAGATATGAAACAGAGGCAACAATATTGTTATTAAAAATAAAGGGTGTTTCTTACTACCTTATCATTCACAGAATTTCTCTTCTTCTTTTCTACTGGTTTCTTGCGAGGATTAGGGTTGTGAGTAGTAGATTGTGTGTTAGAAATCTTTCCGCTAAAAAGAAGACATAACAAGGAAATAAGAAAGATTGGAGAATGAAAATAAAAATTGGCTTAAAAATCAAGAAACAAACCTTGAGGACTCCATTAGAACAGTAGTAGAAGAATATGAAGAAGAGGCAAAGTTGCAGACGGAAGATGGAGAAGATGAAAACAGAAAAGTAAAATTAATTTTGAGATTAGTTCAACCTTTTATAGGCAAAGGGGAGTGGACCTATGGAGTAGGAACATGTCAGTAAATGAAGGGATTCACAACACGTGTAAGAAAGGCTGGATTAACGGGATCTTGTCGAGGAGAAAGTGTAAAAGAGGAAGAAGTTGCGAAGAATAATAAAGAATATTAGTTCTCATGATCTTCTATTCTTCGCAGAAAATACATGAGAAGAGGCAAGATGTAGTACCAGAATATCTCTACAACGCTATTCCCGCGATATTAACAACACTTGGATATTGGTCTTTGGTACCATCCAAGTTATCTCTCTTTGATTAAACTCTCGAATCGTATTTTATTGAGTAAATCAAATCGAGAGATTGAGATAATAACTCCTTGAGTATTTTCTATTAATTGAGTCTAGTTTATTCTCTAGAAAACAACTCGGAGTTGTCCATACATATTGCTAATCGAAATATTGGGTGAGGTTGTTAGACCTCCGCTTTTTCAATTTGTATCAGAGCAGGCAAACATGTTAAGACCTTACTAGTTTGTGTTTGTGGCAATCTGAGTCTGTGGACGAAATCTCGTTTGCGCATACCAAAATGTCTCATAAAGATTTTGAGTATGTCAAGTGTATTGAAAACACCTCAAAGGATTACTCCTTAGTTGATTATTCCGAATCCCGAGGTAGAAAGAATGCTCAATGTGATAATGACATTTCTTTCTCACATGAGACATATGACACTCTGGCAAAGGCTGAAAAGGAGCTCACCTGAATTTCAAAACATACAGCTGAAGATATTGATTTTAATAATCATGATCAGCTCATTGATGAATTTGAAAAGTCTCTTGATCGAAAACGTGATCTCTACAATATCATTAAGTACTTCTCTAAGAATATTGAGAAACTTCTTCAAGAAACTACTCTTCAACATTAAAAGATTAGTACTCTTGAGGATATTATTAAAGATGACTCAATTAGAGAGAATCGTTTGATCGAGACTCATTCATTAGATCTCAACAGACTTCGTGCTGAAAAAGAGAAACTATGTGCATCTCTTACTTTAGCCCATGAACAGTGCAAATCCTTGGAAAAGGAAAACTTTGTCTTAAGGAGAAAATCCTCTGTACAAACTAACTCTCGTGACGTTCTGTACAAGACAAAGTATTCTCCAGAAGAAGATTGTGTTAAGAAAAGTTTACATAACTTACAATCTTCTCATATGGCTATGGAGTTTAAACAGGTGTCAGTTATTACTTCTCCTCCGCGAACCTGTACTTTTTGTGGGGAAAAAAATCATTATGCTATCCATTGTTTTGCAAGAAGGAAACAAATTTCTAAGCTTCATAATTTGCTTCTCTTCACTGTCAATGGAACAAATAGTCAGTCGACAAAAGTAGTGAATCGTATGTCTACAAGAAACCAGAAATCTTATAACAATGATATCTACTCTAGAAATCATCAGAAGGAATATGTTGGTCACATTCCTCATGTTTATAAGAATAAGTCTGGTAAATCTAAATCAAAAATATGGATTCCTATCTATTCTGATCCTCTTGAACCTATTGTTATAGGTCCTAGATTTAGTCATTCTGATAAGTATGCTAATCAAGCAGTGTCTCATCTCTCTAGAAAGAGCACATATCAAAGACATAAGGATAAAAAGGAACAATGTTCATTTGATGAGCTAAAGGCTCATACTTGTGTAAAGTAATCACAAGGTTGAATATCTCACATACAAAAAGCCTAGTTGTGGGATAATTGAATAGGTATACTCCATAACTAAGTGACTCTGATTATCTGGCTAATCTCTTATCATTTTTAGAAGGATAATTGGTCAAACACTGGTTCGTGAGTATTTTTACTTTTTGATATACTTAGTCAAAACCTTTTTTAAATAAAAGTGTTTTCTTTTTCCATGTAGAGCTTTGTGAAAAACCATCCTACGGGTACACGTACGGTTCGTGTTATCCCTTAAACCTATCTCGTAACCCAAAATCTCTCGAGTTTTCCTTTATATACCTATCATATTGAGTTACTCTTATTACTCTAGGTTTCATGTTATCAATGGCTTCTTAATCTTCGTGCTCATCAGATTTGACTAAAGATGTCATTGATAAGGTGGTATACTGCGAACTTGATAAATATAAGGAAACTCTTGTTGAAATTGAAGGTTCTCTTCCTCAATCCTCTGATTCAATTTCTGATATTGAAGAGATTGAAGAGATTTCATCGGATGTAGTTCTCGACTTCCTTAAGGAATTTGAGAAGGCTAAGAAGAAACTTGTTGATACAATGAAGTGTCTTGATGTGGTAAGAACTGAGTTGAAAAAGATTAAGTCTGACCTTGTTCCCATGAAAACCTGTGTTAAAGAACTTTACAATAAGGATATCCTCTTATGCAGAGGATGCTACCTTTCACAAGCTCCAACACCTTAAGGCTCAAAAAGGTCATGAATTGTCTATATGACTTTAGTTCACTATGACATGGAGGATGTGTGCTAAGTTTAGTCTGTTAGTTCTTATTTATGCCTAGTAAATCTTCTATTGTTTCTATTTTTTTTAGAAGAATAACTTGTGTTTTGGAATAGCCATTATTGTGATTACACATAGCTATCCAATGTTTTAATCTTCTACTTGTTTTTAGATTTTTTGGTTTAAAAAATTCTAAGTTTGTTTGGAAGATGATGGTTGCAGTATTAATCTTTTTGATTTTATATATTAAAATATTTTGATGGGATATGTGTGTTTACGTCCGTGAACTTGATTGTCCCATATTTTGTCAAAAGTAAAGTCGTTCGTGATATGATATGCATATATTGATAAAAGGATGAATAGACTTTTGACAAACGTAAAAGTTAAGCCTATATTGTCAATTGTTGATGTAAGATAGGTTAAAATCTTTTGTGATTCAAGGATTATGTCTATTGTGTGTCATTATGCAAATGGTGATGGAAACATAGAATGAATCCTTGTATTATCCACGGTATAGATCCTTATTGATCCATTTTTTATGTATTATTGTGAAGGATCCATTGTGTATCTTATATTGAGCACGATACAACTAAGTCGATTTCTTATTGGCATGGTTGGTTGTTCCATGAGATGTTATATGTTGAGCATTAAGAACTAAATTAATCAACTTGTGTGGTTGTTTAATTTGTATTCCATAAGTTTTCTTATGTTGAGTACATGTACGGTTAAGGTTTTCATGTTATGAATATCTTAGTCGGGGTTCCATAATCTCTTATGTTGAGCCCAAATGTACTAAATCAATCATCTAGTATGGTTATTTAGTTAGCACTCCATAAGTTCTTCTTATGTCGAGTGTGGCCAATTAAATTGATTACTCTTGTAATTAGTTTGGTTGAGTATGACAATTGGATTATTTGCAAGTTCTCTTGTGATTAATTTAATTGATTTTTTAAGTCTCCATAAGTTTACTTGTGTTGAGCATATTTAGTCAAATTAATCTTGGTTCATTGTGGTTAATTTGATTGAATATTTCTTGTTGGATTCCAAATTCATACTTGTATGTAATTTGTTGAGTCTAAAGAAATCCTTATTTTCTTTTGAAATTAAGGTCACTCTTGTTGTTCCTTAGGGAATGACATATTATGGGGGGGAGTTCTTTTGAACTTGTGCTTAATTGCCAAATCTTTGTGGGGAGTGCGGTTGTGGAATATTATAGGGGTTATCTTGCGTCTTTATAAACTCCTTGATGAATGAATTTAGCTTCGGCTTTATGATTGTATCTAAACAAGATGATACATATTTACTTTGGTCATGAAATGTCTCTTACGGAAATTTCATTAGGATCCCGTTCTTGTACCTTTGCCAATTTTATTGACAAAAAAGGGGAGAATTAATTGTAGTTCTCACTACAAATACATATGGTTTTCGGATCATTATATAAGGGGGAGTGGTTTCCATGTGAGATGGAATATTGACTCAGGGGGAGTAAAGTATCACCATAGTATTGTTGTTGAAGTTGTGATGCAATTGGACTTTGACGCTATGTAATAATACTATGACACTGTATAACAATGATTGAGAACAAATGCCTTTCTCATTGTTATAGATACGGATTTTCAACAATGATAATGCTAAACTTACAACCTTTGGGATCATTGGACTACTTAGAAGTGACGAAGATTTCGAGTATTGTTGAAGATTAGACATGTGGAATAGGAGCTACAAAGTTTATTTATATATTTTTTGTATTCCATATGTATTAATAGTTTTGCCACTAAAATTGAAAAATGGGGAGATTGTTAGAGCACTGCTTGGTCGAACTCGAATGTGTTGCTATCTCAAGCATGTTTGTCAATATTAGTGATCAAAACTATAAAGTCTTGATTTCTAGTCTACTATAGCTAAGGTCTCGGACTAGGATAGAAAGTGTATTTGAGCTCAAGAACTCCATGGCGATCATCATACAAGATGAAGGACTACTCAAGGAACCAGTGGATCTTCATCGACTAAAAGGTATGTGGAGACTTGAACTTATCTATCACTCAAAAATCTATCTACTCTATCTCCTATCTTGAGACAAAAGTCATTTTACTATATAGACTAAAGATATGCACATGTGATATTTCGAGCTGAGTATATCTCGCTTATCTATTTCTCGAAATGTGTGTTGGAAAAGCTTTCGCTTTAACCAAGTTCATCTTTGCCTAGTGACGAAAGTCATGTTATGTTTTAATCACTTTGGAAATTGCTCTGACAAAAACTAGTTAGTGAATAACAACTATATGATGTCCTCTGAGAATGTTTCAATGATTGAAATGAGAGTTTAGACAATATAACCATTGGGGATATAAACATTGTTGTGGTAACACACACATATATATAAGTCCTACTTGAACCGAAGTTTGCGAACTTTGTTTGATCAAGTGAAAACCCGAACTTGATCAGTCAACCCAGTCTGCGAACGCAGTCCGCGAATGTGCCTAGTTCTCGAACTTGAGAATTTCTGTTGGAGTTTGTGAACTCTAACCGGTTATGTGAGTCCGCGAACTTGAGTGGTTATGTCTAAAAACGATATTCGTGAACTTATTTAAATTATCTAAGGAATGTTATTGCAAACCGTGGCTTTATAGTTCATGGATCGATTTGAGTGAATCACATTTTTTTTCCTTCAATTGTGTCTTGTGTAGTACATAAGATCTCATAGCAATTGAACAACTCTTTAACTAGTTCATTTGAGTCATTTGGACTAGTTATGGTGAAGAAGAATATAGTTGATATGAAAGTTATCATTTGGCTAACCATTTGGTTGACTAATCTTGAACCAACTATTGTACATGTTTGTGTACGGTTGCACAAATCCAAAATCGTCAAGTACATGTGTGTATGGCAAACTAAGTTTTCGATCTAACGGTTGAGAGATATTAGCTTGTATCTAATCAGGTTTTCATCTAACGGTGAATATTGAATGCTTTGTTACTAAGCTAACATTGATTGCAAACCCTGATTTGAGAGATTATATAAGGGAAAACTCTAGCAACTGAGAAACCTAATCCCCACACATTCTGTGTGATAATAGTATGCTAAGCTAGAGTCAATTCTCCTTTGACCTTTGGTTTTCTTCTTCTAAAACCAGGTTAACGACTTAAAGACTTCATTGGGATTGTGAAGCCAGACCGATACTACTTTTATTGTAGTTATGTGATCTGATCTTACTATTTCTATCGTACGAGTAAAATTGTAATAATTGGATTGAGATTTCTATCTCCGATAGGCAAGATATAAAAGTAATCACAAACATCTTCGTCTCATCATTTGTGATTCCACAATATCTTTTTTCGCTGCGTCGATTAAGACTATTGTGAGGTGATTGATAAAACTGAATTGTTCTTCGGGAATATAAGTCTGGTTTTATTGATTGGTTCCTGTTCACCTTGATTTATCAAAAGACGAACAAAACTCATAGGTTTATTCGTGGGAGACGAATTTATCTATCTTGTAGACTTTTATGTGTGAGACAGATTTGTTTGCCAAAGTCTTCGACTTTGGGTCGTAGAAACTCTTGGTTATGGGTGAGATCAGCTAAGGTAATCAAGTGCGCAGTATCTTACTGGGATCAGAGGCGTAAGAGCATAATTGTACCTTTGATCAATGTGAGATCGATTGGGGTTCAACTACAGTCCAGACCGAAGTTAATTTGGAGTAGGCTAGTGTCTATAGCGGCTTAATACAATGTATGTTTAATCTGGACTAGGTACCGGGGTTTTTCTGCATTTGCGGTTTCCTCGTTAACAAAATTCTGGTGTCTGTGTTATTTCTTTTTCGCTTTATATTTTGTTATATAATTGAAATAATACAGGTTGTGTGTGGTTCAATCGATTAGAATATCCGACCTATTGGTTGTTGATTTAAAACTATTGACACTTGGATATTAGTCTTTGGTACATCCAAGTTATCTCTCTTTGATTAGACTCGCGAATCATATTTGCTTGAGTAAATCAAATCGAGAGATTGAGATAATAACTCCTTGAGTATTTTCTATTGATTGAGTCTAGTTGATTCTCTAGAAAACAACTCGGAGTTGTCCATACAGATTGCTAATCGAAATATTGGGTGAGGTTGTTAGACCCCCGCTTTTTCACACTGTCCAAAAGAATTTTGGTATGATGCCTTCTTAGCATCCTGATTATTCTTTACTAAGATTCTTTGGTTGCATTTGTTATCCTTTTCTGGGTCACTCAAGACCAGACAAGTTATCTCATAAATCTGTCAAATGTGTCTTTATTGGTTATAGTTCTCTTCATAAAGGATACAAGTGTTATAATCCAACTTTAAAGAAAACTTATATTTCAAGACATGTTATTATCTCAGAAAATGAATTCTATTTTTCACCTTCTTCTTGTTCTGAGTTGTCTTCTATTACTGAGACTCTTTCACCTGTTGAATAGTCTTTTGTTCCTTATTCTACTATAATGACTAGATCCAAAACTGGCATTACCAAACCAAAAGTCTTTCATGATCATGTTTTATATCATTCTTCTACTCATCCTATTTCATCTGCTTTTTCTTCCTTGCTTTCAATTCATACTGAGCCAAAATCTTTTAAAACTGCTATTCGAAATCCAGACTAGAAAGTATCAATGGGAGATGAGAATACTGCATTACTTAGGAATGATACTTGGGATTTAGTTGACCCTGAACCACACATGAACATTCTGGGGTGCAAGTGGGTTTATAGAGTCAAGATAAAGTCTGATGGCACTTTGGTAGATTGGTTGCTTTAGGGTATAATCAACAAGATGGAGTTGATTATAGAGATACTTTTAGTCCTTTTGTGAAAGTAACTACAGTTAGGGTGGTGTTAACTATAGCTGTTACTAGAGGTTGGATCATAAAGCAGTTGGATGTTTCCAATGCTTTTATACATGGAGATTTAACTGAGGATGTTTATATGAAACAACCACCTGGGTTTGAGAGTGTTGAATTTCCTCACAAAGTTTGCAAATTAAAGAAAAGTCTTTATGGGTTGAAGCAAGCTCCAAGGTCTTGGATTGAAAAGTTCAGTGCTTCTTTACTTTCTTATGGATTTGTGAGAACATTGTCTGACTATTTTATGTTTGTTTATCACTCTGGTTCTGATATGATGATACTACTTCTTTATGTTGATGATATTATTTTAACTAGTTCATCTGAAGTTTTACTTCATAATTTGATTCAACACCTCAGTATTGTTTTTGCAATGAAGGAATTAGGAGATTTACATTATATTTTGGGAACTGAAGCTACTATACAGTCTGATAGTATTTTACTTACACAAAAGAAGTATACTTTGGACTTATTGGAAAAGTCACATATGTTAGAATGCAATCCTTGTAGCACACCTGTTGTAAACGGTCCTAGAGTTTCAATTTCTGAGGATGTTTTTCTTACTAATGCATCTGAGTATAGGACTATAGTTGGTATGCTGAAATATTTGTGCTTAACCAGACCTGGCATATGCATTGGAGTTAACTATGTCAGTCAGTACATGCATGCTCCTACAGATGTTCACATGCTCTTAGTTAAAAGAATCTTGAGATATTTGAAGGGTTCCATTGGGATTGGTATAACACCGAGAAAAGATGATATTAGTTCTTTGACAGCATACACTGATTATGACTAGGGAAACTGTCCTGAAACATCAAGATCTACTGGTGGTTATGTTATTTTTCTTGGTTCTTTTTTGATTTCTTGGTCTAGTAAAAAGCAGACAACTGTATCTAGGTCTACAGATGAGTCAGAGTACAAATTTTTATCAGTAGCTACTGTAGAGTTAGAATGGTTGTCCTCATTTCTTTCTGAATTGAATATTTCATTAGATCAGCCAATTACTTTGTATTGTGACAATACAAGTGCTATTTATTTGTCATCTAACCTTGTATCTCATTCCAGGGCCAAGAATATAAAGATTCACTATCATGTTGTCAGATAGCTGGTTGAAAGTGGTTTCTTATCAGTCCAACATATTTCTTTAGAAAACCAGTTAGCTGATTTGTTTACTAAGGGTCTCTGTGCACCATTGTTTAGTTCGTTGCTTCACCAACTATTAGGTATAACTACTTCAACATCTACTGTTTCAGATTTTACGACTTCAACAGATGCTACTTCTACTTCAGAGGGTGTTCTCACTGCTTCTTTATCTACTACTTCTTTTGCTTGCTTGAACAGTGCTCCTTATCACACAAGACATTCTTATTTTTAGGTTGTTTTGTTGCTGTTATTTGTTTTTCTGTTTTCTGGTTCAAACTAAGTAATATAACCCCTTATCAGTTTGAGAGGGGCTAATAGAATAGTCAAGTCAAATAAGTTTGACTTGACTTCATTCAGCTGAGTTAGCCTTAGTTTTCTGAGTCAGTTGTTATGTTTTCAGATAACTATTTGTCCTGTAATAAATGTGTCTCAATTCTGTCTAATTGAGACCAACATTGTTTTTCTCTGTAATACATTTTCTTCTTCCTCTTATGTTCATCTTGATTTCTCTCAACTCATCTTGATCAACATAGGAACATAAGAATTATCAATTCTAGTTGTTTCCAAAAATGTGAAAGAAATCTATTTTTGGAGAAAATATTGTTTAAATTTTATTCTCGATATTTTTGGAAACAAGATTAGTTGATATAACTAAATATAAAAAATACGTGTTAACATCTGATTTCCCCCATGCTCCCATCAAAAAATCTCCCATCAAAAATTTATCCCCAATGCATACCAAAAAGAAATAAATTTTTTTTATCTCTAATGATGCAGTCTCATCTCGAGGTCTCAAATCGCCAAACCCATCCTAATACCTAAACCCTCAAACAATGTAGAAATAAAAATCAAGCAACACAAATCAGGCATTAACAAGACTACAATAGCCCCAATACCACTATATCACCAAAAAATCTTCACAATAGAAATTATTTTCACAATACCAATTCTAACCCTGATTGAGGATAAATAGTTTATAAAAACGAATTTCACCCTCTTCCCCCGTCTCCCAGTTTCAAGATACTCTGTTCAGAGATCATAACCTAGAAGAAAAACTAATTAATGGCAGGACTACTGTAAGAGCTTATATGTCGCTACACAACTGCTTAGAGTTTTATTAATTGAATTCTTTGTTTCTTACAATGACCATTCACTTTTCTTGTTTTTATAGAAGAATACATTTGACATTACAGCTCTAATAACTAACGTGCACCAACTAACTAACATGAGCCAGCGACAACCGACATTACAAATATATGCTAGCACAAGGACTATTGAGCTTTTGTAGTACTTTGATCATGTGATTCTCTAACAACCCACCCCCCTTGCAAGTCTAGGGTCTTGGGAGAGACACTGATCTTGGATCGAAACAAAGAAAACTTTGTAGTAGATAAACCTTTGTTCAAAATGTCTGCCAACTGATCATGAGTACTGATATATCTAACAGATAATTTTTTACTAGCAACTAACTCTCTGACAAAATGAAATGCAATTTCGATATGTTTCATCATGTGATGAAAAATTGGGTTTGCAGTGAGGTATGTAGCCCCTAAATTGTCACACCAGAGAACTGGAACTCTAGGAGAAGAGAAATGTAATTCAGTCATCAAGGATTGTACCCATAGCATCTCAGATGCAGCATCAACAAATGCACGATATTCATCTTCTGTACTAGACTTGGAGACAGTTTTATGTTTGCGTGAACACCAAGATATGAGATTAGGACCCATATAGATTGCCATTCCACTTGTTGATCTTCTGTCAATAGGGTCACCAGCCCAATATGCATCAGAGAATGCTTGAAGCTGCAAGTTATGAGATTTCTTAAATTGAATTCCATAAGACAGAGTACCCTTTAAATAACGCAAGATTCTTTTAACTCCATACTAGTGAGCCTCAGTAGGTGAAGACATAAACTGGCAGGATTTATTCATAGCATATGCTATGTCAGGTCTTGTAATAGTAGCATACTGCAAATCTCCCACTGTACTTCTGTAGACTGCAGGATCCTCCAAAGGTGGAGACTTAGAATCAAAAACTACAGTGGATATAGGAGTTGCACAAGGCTAAAAATTATCCATATTTGTTTTCTAAAGCAGATTACTTACATATTGTTATTGAGAGAGATGAACACCATTGGCAGCATATGTAGCTTGAATACCAAGAAAGAAATGTAAATCTCCCAAGTCCTTAATAGCAAATTCAGAGCTCAAACTTTGAATGAGAGAAGCAATAGCTGTAGGATAACTACCAGTGACCAAGATATCATCTACATAGATCAGTATATATAAGGTTGTATTGGCAGTAACCTTGAAAAACAGTGAAGTATCTGTCTTAGAAGCAGTAAAACCAGATTTCAGCAGAAATTGACTTAGCCTTTCAAACCATGCCTTAGGGGCTTGCTTTAAGCCATACATTGACCTCTTAAGCTTGCAAACATGATTTGTAAATTCCTTGTCTTGAAAACATGGAGATTGACACATGTATACATCCTCGGAAAGATGCCCATGTAAGAAATCATTCTTAACATCCAATTTCCTTATAATCCATCCTTTGTAGATACAAATGGAGAGCATCATTCTAACTGTAGTTGGCTTAACAACATGGCTAAAGGTCTCTTGAAAATCAATTCCTTCAACCTGAGTGTAACCTTTGGAAACCAATCTTGCTTTTAATCTTTCAATGGAACCATCTGATTTTCTTTTAACTCTGAAAACACATTTGCAGCCTATAATATTTAGAGAAGGATCATAAGGAACAAGAATCCATGTGCCATTTTGTAATAAAGAATTAATTTCATCACACATAGAAAGTCTCCAAGCTGGTATTTTGTTATCCACGGTAAAAGAAGTAAGGACTGTAATGTCTTCATTAACAGATTGAACATCAGCTGCAAAAACTTTAGGCTTAGTGATTCCACTTTTACCTCTTGTTTTCATAGAATGAGCATTTTGAATAGATGGAGCCAAAGAAGATGTGGAAGCTTCTTCTGTAGTACTTTGATCATTAGTTGTAGAAGTAGGTGAAGTCAATGATATTTCAGATGATGGATCAGATTTATTAGAAATGATTGGAGAAACTGACATTGTAGTCAAAGTAGCATCTTAAGGGGAACTAGACATGGATGAAGAAGCACCAAAACAAGAATATGGAAATTCATGATCAGCAAAAACAACATGTCTAGATATAATGATCTTATTTGTTAATGGATTAAAACGCCTATAACCCTTGTGCATAGCACTATAACCAAAAAAGATGCACTTAACTGACCTTGGCTCCAATTGTGTGCATTGAAAGACTTTAAACAAGGATAGCAGGCACAACCAAAGACTTTGAGAAAACTATAATCTGGTTGTAGATGATATAAAGTCTCCAAAGGAGATTGCTTATGCAGTGTAGATGCAGGTAGTCTATTAATCAAAAAAATTGTTATCTCAATGGCATAAGACCAATAAGAAAGTGGAAGAGAAGCATGTGAAAGAAGAGCAAGACCAGTCTCCACAATGTGTCTATGTTTTATACATTTGAATAACTATATGTAAAGCATTATGTATAAAGTTTTGTTATTGAACCGCACAAGGGGTAGTGTTACAGGGACTACGGCCCATGGATGTGCGGTCCAACTAGATTCCTAGGGTCGTATATAAGGGAAACTATATAATGATTCTATACAACTCTCCTAATAATATTGTTCTTCTCCTTCCTCTTATCTTTCCCTGTTTCATCCATAGCCTAAAAAACTTTTCTCATTAATTCACTTCTTAATCTATAAGGTGTCCAAATATTGAATTGTAATCCCTAAGCATGAATTATCAAAGAATTAATTCTAAGCATAAAACATCAAATTGATTCACAACTAATTAAGAAACCCATTTTTATCTTTTTTTTGTTGATCCATGTGAATTAAATAAAAAAATTATTAAAAAAATTACCAATCAAGCATGAGTGAATAGTTTCCTCCATTGCCTCAATCACCGGGTACTTAGCCTCTCATCATGTTGTAAACACGCTCAAAATTTGATTTCATTGCTCAAGGTGTTTACAAATGATGAAAATGGGAGAAAATAATTAAAACCGGGTTTGTAACAATTATATTTGTTACACACGAACTGTTACAGAGAATGATAAATGATAATTGTCACTGTAACTGTAGCAATTACGACTGTCTGCGTGCATATTATGTTCTTCGTGTTCTTCACAGCAGCAGTAATGGTGATTCTCTGTAACTTAACTGTCTGGCTTTGTACCTCTCCCAAACTCTTTATCCCCCTTCTATGACATTCGAAAACTCTTTATATAGCAAACAGGAACAAGAAATCTCGCAGTAAAGTCTCCAATTCTTCTCATTACTCGGGAATAAAATCTTTCCGTTTTTACGGGATTATTTCCTTCTTTATCTACTTATTGCATTGCATCTAGGCTAACACACTCCAAACAGACCACAACATGTTCCAGAAACGTTGTCAAAGGATTAATATTCACTGTAACCACACAAAATCTCGTGTTTTCTCCTCCCGTAACCGTGCTGCTCTGATTTTTTCATTTCAACGATTCAACCAATTCTAATCAAAACCATCGATCATAGAATCCATGTTTAGCTCTATCAATTCTATCTCATCAAATTCAGTCTTTTAGTCTATTTAAAACTGGTCCAAAATGCTAACCCTGATTCTGCCAACTAAAGAGCACCATTTCCCGCAAAAAAACATAAATTTGAAATGTAGAAGAAGGGTTGCCCCCTATCCAGAGTAGGGGTGTGAATAGCAGCTGCCTTGAGGGGTGCCCTTATCCAAAATGAGGGTGTCATTAGTACTTTTCTCAGGGGGTCCAAATAGCACTTTTCAAACAACTTTTTCCACACAAGTGTAATTCTCCAATAACACCTATTCAAACATAAAAACACCATAATAAGTACAAAATCAAGCACTAACAATACAAACACTAAGGACAATTCAGACACAAAACTGTGTCTATCACTTATGTATCCCGAGCCGAAGGAGCCGAACACCTTCTTGTTCAAGAAAGTTCCGTGTATGGCTATTTACCGGACGATTATACTCTTCCTACCATCGAGATCCGCTCTACTGCTGTAACGGCTGCAATATGACCGTACCGGGTATCTTATATCCTATCCAACCCCGACTATGTAGTCTCCCTTCGCTCGGCGGGTATCGAGAGATCCATAAACTCGTCTCTTCATCGGGAAGTAGTTAGATTCAAGCGCGACGTGGTACGGATTTTCTTTCGTTGGGCGCCTCATGTCCATGCTTTGTTCTTTCCACAGGGGGATGATGAAAAAGCAGGGATCTAACAATCACACCCAATATTTCGCTTAGAAATCTGTATGTACTAACTTCAATATACTTTCAAGATAATCAACTATATAGTCAGACTCAATCTTAAGAAAAGTATATCTAAGAGTTATATCTCTATTTCTCAATTCAATCTGCAATCAAACAAATAGGAATTTTCGAGCCTAATTGAATATAAGAAATAACTTGGACGGTATCAAAAACCAATATCCAAGTGTTAATTAATTTAATCAACAACCGATGGTTGGATTCTCAATTGATTGAGCTTACACACAACCTGTGATATTTCAATTATATAGAAAATATAATGCAGAAAAGAAATAACACAGACACCAGAAAATTTGTTAACGAGGAAACTGCAAATGTAGAAAAACCTTGTTACCTAGTCCAGATTGGAACACCACACTGTATTAAGCCGCTACATCCACTAGCCTACTCCAAGTTAACTTCGGATTGGAATGTAGTTGAGCCCTAACCAATTTCATACTGGTCAAGGTACAGTCGCATTCCTTATGCCTCTGAATCCCATCTGGACTCTGCGCACTTGATTCCCTTAGCTGATCTCACCCATAACTAAGAGTTTCTATGACCCAAAGTCGAAGACTTGATAAACCAATGTGTCTCACACAGAAAAGTATATTGAATAGAAAAATATGTCTCCCATAGAAATAACTAGAAGTTTTGTTCCGTCTTTTGATAAATCAAAGTGAACAGGAACCAATTGATATAACAGACTTATATTCCAGGAAAAACAACCTAGAAATATCAATCAGCTCACAATAATCTTAATCGTATGGTAGCGAAATAAGATATTTTGGAATCACAAACGATGAGACGAAGATATTTGTGACTACTTTTTATCTTGACTATCGGAGATTAAATCTCGAACAAATCTTAAAGGAGATAGTACTCAATCACAATAGAAAATAGCAAGATCGGAACACGCAGCTACAGAGAAAATAGTTGGGCCTGGCTTCACAATGCCAATGAAGTCTTCAATTTCGTTAACCTACAGGGTTTCGTGAAAACCTAAGGTTGAAGGAGAATCGACTCTAGTTGCAACTAGTATCACAAGGAGGTATAAGGATTGGGTTTCCCAGTTGCTAGAGTTATCCCTTATGTTGTCTTTAAATCAGGGTTTACAATCAATGTTACCTTGGTAACAAAGCATTCAATATTCACCGTTAGATGAAAACCTGATTGGATTCAAACTAATATGTTTCAACCGTTATATTAAACTTAGCTTGTTATATACAAATATAAAGTGACTTCATTTAGATATGGGTAACCGTACCAAAACGTGTACACCATGTTGGGTCAACAATAGTTGACCGAAGTTAGCCATATGAACATTTCATATCAACCTTATTCATCTTAACTATAACTAGTTCAAATGACACAAATGAATCTAATTCTAGAGTTGTTCAATTGTTTATATTCTCATAGAAGTATACAAGACACAATTGAAGCAAAATCGATTTTCATTCACTAGAATCGATTCATGAACGTTATAGCCACGGTTTGAAAAAGATTGCATTCCTTATTATATAAATGTATTAGTTCATGAACAAACCGATTTTAGAACATAACATACTCAAGTATGCAAATGAGTACGCATACCTAAGTGGCCCGACCAAGTTTAGGTTCGCCAGTATGCGAACGTGTACGCATACCTTCCAAAACTCAGTTGAATTTCCGGAACTAGAAACTCACGCCAGTACGCATACTGGTATGCGTACTTAGTTCCCGGACTTTCAATAACTAACCAGTACGCATACGGGTATGCAGTAGATCAACGTGTGATTCAGCAATAACACGAGTTTCTTCAGACAAAAGTAGGCCTAGAAGATCTGAGGAAGTAATTGGATTCAAATTCTTCAGTTGTTGAGTATTAACAAATGTCTTGAAATCATTGAATTCTGGAGGTAAGCCTTGCAGAATATGAAACACAAGATCCTCATCAGACAATGGATGATCAATTTGAGATAACTGATAAGCAATCGATCTAGCTTTGTTGAAGTAAGTATACATTGAATCTGAGCCTTTCTTGAGTTGGATCAAATCAGTTTTTAACTGCATAAGACGAGATCTAGATGTAGCGTTGTAGTTGTTCTCCAATCGAGTCCAAACTTCATGAGAATAAGTACAGTCAACAACTTGAGAATGAATTTCTTCAGTACAAGCAGAAAAGAGCCATGATAAGATAGATTGATCTTGATTAGTCCAATACAGATACTCTGGATTTGAGATATAGTCATGATCACCAGCTGGTGTTGTTGGTGATACTGGATCTGAGCGAATATATTTCACTGGACATTGCAGAGATCCATCAACAAATTTGAATAGATCATAACTGCGTAACAGAGGTACTATTTGTGATTTCCAGAGAATGTAATTAGTAGTTGATAGTTTTGATGGAGGTTTAAAGGTTAGTGAGATATGATTTGAATTTGATTTTGAAGTAGGCATTAATGGAGAATTATCTGATACCATGTAAGAGCTTATGTGTCGCTAGACAATTGCTCGGAGTTTTATTAATTGAATTCTTTGTTTCTTACAATGACCATTCACTGCTCTTGTTTTTATAGCAGAATACATTTGACATTACAACTGTAATAACTAACGTGCACCAACTAACTAACATGAGCCAGTGACAACCGACATTACAATTATATGCCAGCACAAGGACTATTGAGCTTCTGTAGTACTTTGATCAGGTGATTCTCTAACAAATACAAACCAAAACCCAACTCATCTTCATAAAAAACTTAATCTCTTTTGATCGAGACCTCTCAATCAATCTCATTTCAAGAATCATCTTTCTTTAGATGATCATTGTCCATTCTTTCTACATACAGGTAGAAATTTACAGGGAAACTTGATTCGTGTGCTTTTACCGAGGATAATCATTGTTTTTCACCAATGGATAAAAGGGAAAGTTAAAATGGTTGAAGAAGAGAAAGAAGAAATGGAGGAAGAAGCTTCTATGGATATTGATGGTGATGAAGCAAAACAGGGTAATGAAGAGATTGAATTTCAGAGTAGTCATAAAAGTGCATTAGATACAATGACTTCTTTGCAGAGATCTTTACCAGCCATGTAGATTCTTGATTTTTGGGAGGGCATTTGCCCCCTTTTGAATAAAGTACATTTTCATTGTGTTAACTGAGGATTAATGGTGGCGCTGGAAAAGGCGATAGTAGGCTTGACAACTCTTCTATAGGGTAAAATGTACCTGGATATACAGTTGTCAAACAAGGGCGGTGCACGGTGGTATCTTGGTTATCATGTTTTCAGTATTCAACTACTGGTGGTGACAATGATCGTAACAGAAGGCCTGACAGCTCTTCTACAAATGTACAGTCTGCAAATGCTGCTGGTGGTGGTGCCAGTGATCGTAATACAAGGCTTAACAACACTTCTCCAGATTTGTCCTCTGCAGCTGCTGGTGATGATACTGATCGTGATAGAAGGCCTGACAGTTCTTCAAGCTCGAGTAACAAAGAAGTGGGTGGTGCACCAAAGGAACAACAGAAGTAGCTAGCTGCCGCTACTCTATTTTAGCTTCACATTTATTTCTCCCACTGCTGGTTCTTAGTTATCAAGCTAACTGTGATGGATTGGTCCCTTATATGATGTTGAACTCTCTCTCTGCCTATAGGATATAAGATAGAAATAGAACACTTCTTTGAGATTCGTACTTTTCTAGCTCAAATGAAAGAACTGATACTTGCATTTTTGCAATTTCAACTGACTTACTTTTTCAGCAAACGGAATGAAATAGTCATACGATTGTAACCTGCACAAAGTTGTTTAAATAGTGCTTTATTGAATGAATTTTTGTTACAGAGTGAAGTACAAGCTAGTTTACATACTCTGGACAGTGGATGTCAGAAATCTACTATACAGTATTTTGCAACAAATTGTATGTGTTAGGAGGTGAAAAACTGGTTAACAAACTCGTCGTAAGACAGAATTAAGCCGCCTGTAACACTTCCGCCCTGAAACACCCGTGTTGAACTGAAACTGGCTAAAAACTGGTTAGCAAACTCTTGCAAGACTGAACCAGGTTACAGGAATCACCAGTGTTGGAATTGCCTCCAATTATAATTATCTGTCTTGATTTTCATGAAGACAAATGGTGGAGCCTCAAATTATAAGATGAACACCAAACACTGACTATGATTGCTTGAGAAAATTCAGCTCATGTTTCCCTCGAAACCTGACACTACGAAATCAATCATCCATTCTGCACTCTTGTTAGACTTAACTAGGCCCCCAAAACACCACTACAAATGTAATTGCCTAAAATTTAACGCATCATTCTCCGATTATGCATCTCCTAGATCCCTGCAGAGAAATGCTCGAGTCTTGGACTTTATGCGGTGCAGACTTCATCACTATGATGCAACTTCCCATACATTTTCGGGCAGGTAAGTGTAGTATATGTTGTTCATATCAGCTTAATATCTGATATATAAGCCATCGGCTCACATGATATTAAATTAGTTTTTTCATGATGGAATTCTCGCGCGTTGCCTTTGCTTTGCACTACCACAAAGGCCTGGCCTGGCGCGCCCCCACCAAAACTAAGATAAACATTTTGGTTCTGCTGCGGTTCTAAGTTCCCTTTGGCGCTGGTTCTGCCGCGGTTCTTAGTTACCTTTGGCGCACCCAAAAACTAAGACAACCATTTTGGCTGTGCTGCCGTTTTAAGTTCCTGTGACTGATGATAATAGCTGACTAGAAAGCATTTTTTAACCGGAGCCTGAGACCATACTACAGCACTTGGAAGAGAAGAAGCTTAAGAAATTTTAAGTGTTGCGCTACTGCTAATGAACTTTCGCCTTTGACCCATTTTGGAGAAATCCAATTTGAAAATTACAGTGCTGCTTGAAGTAAAACAAGTACATACCATATTTGATCACTCACTTATCACACTATTGCAATGGCAATAGTGTTTTGATGCAATATCATTATAAGTGTCGCGCTACTGCTGATAAACTTTCGATTTTAACCCATTTTAAAAATCACAGTGTTTTGATGCATCATCGTTTGTGTGCTTGACTTGTTGGGGGAGGCTTAGGAAATCCGACCAGCTATGCGCAATACGAAACCTACACAAGCAATGATATACAAATGCGGAAATAACACAACTACGATGATATAGAAGCAATCACACAACACCGGCAATTACGTGGAAAAACCCCTCCAAGGTGAAGGGTAAAAAATAACGGGAAAATCTTCCACTATAATCAAACAATGGGTTACACACAATTCTCCCAATTTGGGGATACACTCTACTTCAAGGTGCATATAGCACTTGGATACTAATTTGCCTAAATTACACTCACCCCTAAGGATGGATCAACAATTCATTCACCAAATAGATAATATACACCATCAATTTGACAATAGCAAGAGATGAGATACTTACTACTAGAGTTTGAACAAACCTTAGATTTTTTCCCCTTTGAAGAGATGTGGAAATTGATCAATCAATCTTCACCACAACAACCAATAGATCCTTAGCTAAGAACCCTTTCTTCTTCTTCAAAGATTAACTCCAAAATCATCACCAAAGATCAACTCTAATGGTGGCTACACCCTCTCTCTCTTTCTCTTCTTCCTCTCTTTCTTTTCTTCACAAATGAAGAAGAATAAAACCCGTGAGACAAAAGAATGTATCCTGATGCCTTTTGTTAACAAAACACATTCCTAACTAGGTTGATTCTAGTTAGCTCCTCCCATTGGTTAGGGGGACACCGAAATGCTAGGTCCATAAGGAGTAAAACCAACAATCTCCCCCTTACGACTTATGGCAAGGTACCCATCACCACTAACCCTGCCCTGCTACAAAAATACACATGCTTGTATTTTGGTAGCGACTTTGTCATCATATCAGAACCGTTGTCATCTGTATGAATCTTCTCAATATACAAGACCTTCTCGTCGAGAACTTCTTGTATCCACTGATACCTAATATTGATGTGCTTGGACCTCGAGTGAAAACTCAAATTATTGCTGAGATGGATGGCACTCTGGCTGTCACAGTAAACGATGAACCTTTGTTGCTTCACACCGAGTTCTCTAACAAACTTCTTCATCCATATCATCTCCTTGCAACTCTCTGTAGCTGCAATGTATTCTGCCTCTGTAGTAGACAATGCCACACATTTTTGTAACTTGGATTGCCAAGACACATCTCCCCCTGCATAGGTAAATAAGTAACCTGATGTTGACTTGAGACTGTCTTGAGCACCTGCCAAATCTGAATCTGTGTAACTAACTAACTCTGGCTTGTCACCTCCATAACACAAACACATATTAGAAGTACCCCTTAGATACCGTAGTATCCATTTCACTCCTTCCTAATGCTCCATAGCAGGATTTGATAGAAATCTGCTTACCACTCCAACTGCATGAGCTATATCCGGCCTTGTACACACCATTGCATACATCAAACTACCAACTTCGGACGCATAAGGAATTTTCTCCATCTTCCGTTTCTCAACATCATTCACAGGACATTGATCACGAGTTAACTTAAAATGGTTTGCAAGTGGACAACTTACCGGCTCAGCCTTGTCCATGTTGAATCTTTGCAACACCTTCTCAATGTAAATTTCTTGTGATAACCACAGCTTCCTTGCTTTCCTATCACGAGTGATTTCCATGCCAAGAATACGTTTTGCTGCACCCAAGTCTTTCATAGAAAAAGACTTGCTCAGATCTGACTTCAACTTGTCAATGTTTTTATTATCTTTGCCAACAATAAGCATGTCATCAACATATAGCAAAAGAGTAAGAAAATCAACATCAGCAAATTTTTGAATGAATACACAATGATCTGAAGCCGTCTTCTTGTACCCATGTTCCTTCATGAACAATTCAAACTTCTTGTACCATCTTCTTGGAGCTTGCTTCAAACCATAAATATTCTTCTTTAGCTTGCATACCATGTGCTCTTTGCCTTTGACTTCAAAACCCTCGGGTTGTGCCATATACACATATTCCTCCAACTCACCGTGAAGAAATGTTGTCTTGACATCTAGTTGTTCTATATCAAGATCCAAACTAGCGGCTATTGCCAAGACAACCCGAATAGAAGGAAATCTCACCACTGGTGAGAAAATCTCATCAAAGTCAACACCCTTTCTCTGTTCATAACCCTTCACAACTAAGCGTCCTTTGTACCTTGGTTGTGAGTTACCATCTTCATTCTTGATTCTATACACCCACTTGTTCTTCAGAATTTTCTGGTTCTCAGGCTTGCCAACCAAATCAAAAGTGTCATTCTCATCTAAAGAGCCAACCTCTTCTTTCATGGATTTCAACCACTTATGACTTTCAGGAACACTAAGAGCTTCTTGGTAAGACTCTGGTTCACCTGCATCTGTGAGCATCACATACTCATGTGGTGTATACTTTGTTGAAGGTAATCTAGTCCTGCTGGATCTTCTCAACTCAGCTTCCGGTTGTTTTTGTTGAACTTCTTGCTCAATATCACCCACTGGAACATCTCCATTACCATCAACATCATCATCATGTTGTTCAAGAGAAGGAACAACTGGATTTGGATCCAAGGTCATGTCATCTTGAAGCTTTGGCATCTCACTCTTCTCAAAGTCTTCAATAGTATGGTCTTCAAGGAATACTGCATCCCTACTTCTGATAACCTTCTTCTCAAATGGATCCCAAAATCGGTAACCAAACTTCTCTGTCCTATAGCCTAGGAACACACACTTCTTTGCTTTGTCATCAAGATTTGATCTCTGATCTTTTGGGATATGAACAAATGCCATGCAACCAAACACTTTCAAGTGATCATAAGTAGGTTCTTTGTCTCTCCATACCTTTTCTGATACTTATCTATCTAGCGGTCTTGAAGGAGATCGATTGATCAAATATACAGCAGTATTCATTGCTTCACCCCAGAAATGCTTCTGCAACTTGGAATGAGATAACATGCACCTAATTCTCTCAAGAATAGTGCAGTTCATCCTCTATGCAACACCATTATGTTGTGGAGTCTTCGGTACTGATTGTTCATGACGTATACCCATGCTCTTGCAATACACTTCAAGTGGTCCAATGTACTCTCCCCCGTTGTCAGAATGAAGGCACTTCAAGGTTCTACCTGTTTCTCTTTCCACCATGTTGTGATACATCTTGAACACAAGAACAACATCATCTTTGGTCTTGATTGCATATGACCAAACCTTCCTTAAAGCATCATCTATGAAAGTAACAAAATAAACAGCACCACCAAGTGTTTTAACCCTTAAAGGTCCACATACATCAGAATGAACAAGATCAATAATACCAGAATTGCGCTTGGGTAAAGCTTTATGAAAAGAAATTCTAGTTTGTTTACCAACTAAAAAATGAGTACACTTACCCAATTGCATACCTTTGGCATTTGGAAAAACTTGTCTTTTGGTGAGGATTTGAATTCCCTTCTCACTAAGATGACCAAGTCTTCTATGCCACATCTCGGAGGTTGAATCTTTGTCAACAGTATTCAACTCACCTTTCAACACCTTCACTTGTGTTTTGTACAATGTGCCGCACTTCTTGCCTCTTGCAATAATCATGGATCCCTTGCTTAGCTTCCATTTTCCATCACCTAAGTGATTGTTGTACCCTTCATCATCTAACAGTCCTGGTGACATTAGATTCAAACGAAGATCCGGTACATGTCGCACATTTCTGAGAACCAATGTGCAGCCAACACTGGTTTCAAGCTTCACATCACCCATTCCTACAATCTTTGAAACACCACGGTTTCCCATTCTGACTGACCCAAAGTCACCAGCCTTGTAGGAGGTAAATACATCTTCATGAGGAGTAGCATGATAAGATGCACATGAATCAACTATCCATTCTGAATCAGAACCTACAAAACTCACACAAACATCATTACAATCTGAGAATACAATGATATCATCATTTATCGCAGTAGCTGCAACACCATTATCTTGTCTATCATTTCCTTTCCCCGTCTTGTGTTCTTGCTTCGGCTTCCTGCATTCATTTGAATAATAACCTCTCATACGACAGTTCCAACATTCAACTTCCTTTCTGGCCTTTGATTTACCCCTTGACTTGCTACGACCAACTTGTCTTCTATCTTTTCTTCTACCCCGATTTTCTGTAACAAGAGCTTCTGAATGAGATGAGTCTGGTGACCTTCTTCTAACTTCTTCATTCAGCAAACTGCTAGTTGCAACAGTCATGTTCAACTTCTTGTCTGGAGCAGAATAACTGAGATAATTCCTCAATGGCTCTCAACTGTCTGGTAAAGTATTTAACAACAAATAAGCTTGTATCTCTTTAGGAATTATTAGCTCCATAGATGTAAGCTGATTCATAATACCATTCATTTCATTTAAATGTTGCGCCATTGAACTTCCTTCCTTGTAGCACAACTTTCCAAGCCTTTTGAATAGAAGAGCTTTTGCACAAGGAGACTGTTGATCATATATCTGCTCTAACTTGGTCCACAAAGAATATGCTAGTGTCTCACTAGCCACATGATGAAAAATGTTATCATCAATCCACTGACGAATAAAACCAACTGCTTTTCGATTAGTAACTTTCCAATCTTCTTCACTTGTCTTCTCAGGCCTTACTCCCTTACTCTCTATTGGACCATAAAGATCTTTACAATATAACCAGTCCTCCATCTTCGCCTTCTATATCACAAAGTTCTCACCGGTCAAATTGACTATTCTATTACTAGTGCTAGCTTCCGCCATTGCACATGATTATCTCAAACCAAAAGCTCTGATACCACTTGTTGGAGGAGGCTTACGAAATCCGAGCAGCTATGCGCAATACGAAACCTACACAAGCAATGATATACAAATGCGGAAATAACACAACTACGACGATATAGAAGCAATCACACAACACCGGCAATTACGTGGAAAAACCCCTCCAAGGTGAAGGGTAAAAAACCACGGGCAAATCTTCCACTATAATCAAACAATGGGTTACACACAATTCTCCCAATTTGGGGATACACTCTACTTCAAGGTGCATATAACACTTGGATACCAATTTGCCTAAATTACACTCACCCCTAAGGATGGATCAACAATTCATTCACCAAATAAATAATATACACTATCAATTTGACAATAGCAAGAGATGAGATACTTACTACTAGAGTTTGAACAAACCTTAGATTTTTCCCCCTTTGAAGAGATGTGGAAATTGATCAATCAATCTTCACCACAACAACCAATAGATCCTTAGCTAAGAACCTTTTCTTCTTCTTCAAAGATTAACTCCAAAATCATCACCAAAGATCAACTCTAATGGTGGCTACACCCTCTCTCTCTTTCTCTTCTTCCTCTCTTTCCTTTCTTCACAAATGAAGAAGAATAAAACCCGTGAGACAAAAGAATGTCTCCTGATGCCTTTTGTTAACAAAACACATTCCTAACTAGGATTCTGCTAGTTAGCTCCTCCCATTGGTTAGGGGGACACCGAAATGCTAGGTCCATAAGGAGTAAACCCAACAGAGCTGGCTTTCAAACTAGAAGGAACACCTTTTCTCATGAGCCATGAACACTTGTTCTTATTTTGTTGTAGACAAGTGGAACAAACACCTTCTAATACTGCAAGTGCAAGATATTTAATGAGTCATGTTTCCTGGAGAAGATTGAAATTTTAACATTTTGGATAGGGCCGAGCAATGCGGCTGATCTCAACTTGACTACTACTCCATTAAGAGAATGATGCTAATGCCACCAATGTTCCCTAACAGTAACAAAATCAAATCAAATCACGGCTATAAGGAAAAGTTACAATGCCGAGAAAATAATGCCTTGGCTATATGTTCAGAATGTGCTCAGATTGCAATTGATGAAGTGACAAAGGATACTGTATGTCCAAATTCAAAAGGAGCTATTATGTTTTACAATGGATGTACTCAGCAGTATTCAGATCAGGCTTCCATGCCAATCCTGATTCAGAAGCAGGTCCAGCGAAGTTTGATAGCGCGTTTGGATACAGTTTTGCTTCTGACTTCTGCTTCTCCAGAAGTAGAAGTCAGAAGCAGAAGTCAGAAGTCCAGATATTTTTCTTCACAAAAAGTCGACTTTTCTGCTTCTAGAAGTCATTCTGAAATTCTACACCCAAACTGACTTCTTGTTTTTTGACTTCTAGAAGTCAAAAAGTTACTTCTGGATGTGTATCCAAACTCCCTAGATTCCTAGGAATTCAATTATGGGGTAATCCAATTCTTGGAATTGAATTCCACGGAATTGGATTCAATTCCAAAAAATTAGCGTTTGGTTGAGGTAATCCAATTTCTATTGTTTTTACCTTGGAATCCAAGTCCATTGCACTACTAGACCAATGCAATGGAAATCAATTATTTTGGGGGGAATTGGATTCCTAGGAATCAAAATTCTCAATTACATGGAGTTGGTTTGGACCGTTTGGTTCAAGAAATTGGTCACATTCCCCCGGAATTGGATTACCAGGAATCTGATTCCTTGAACCAAACGCGCTTAGTTTAAAGTTGTAACTCACCAAAGAATGTCCAACATGATGATTTTTTTGTCCTGTTAGTTTGTGCACAAAATCAAATGTAGCTGGAAGATTGAAGTGTACCATCTCATCCCATGACCAATTCCAATATGCCTAGCGTAATCAATCGACGAGTTTTTGTGGAAAAGAACAAAACAAAGCCTCAAATCTGTAAATGTTTTTCTAATAGAGTAGTTGAGGAGGAGTAGTACAGGATGTAAAGCATCAAGGGTAGCATGGATATGACCAATCAAATAACAGAATTACTCCCTCCGTTTCAAAATAATAAGCTTGTGCTTGTTTGTGTGTAAATTAGCATTCAATAAAAACGATAAAAATAAAACTAGAATGTTTTCCTAAAAGTTAGGAATTGATATTGCCCACTAATTAATTACTAAGCCAACCAAAGGTGATCTGGATCATCTATAGGTGTATTGCCTTGTGACCAGTCAGGTTCAATCCAAGTGCAGTTGCACATCTCCTTTGTGTCATAGAAGTTGGTAGCAGATGCAGGATCATCAATACTCTTTTGTTGTGCTTGAATCCGACTAATAGAGTAGTGATACGTACCTGTGTCGAGAGAATAAAATAATAAGCCTCTTCCATCTTTATGTAATCTAGGAAAGTAGACTTTGTTCTCCATTTGACTATTTGGAGGAGCAATTGCCGAGAAGCTAGAGGTACTACTGATGAACAACATATGTCTTCCCAAACTTTCAATTTTAGTCCAGACCTTGTTGGTCCAATCCAAACTAAATACTCCGACCGTTTCTCCGACAGGCCCTACATTCACTAATAAAAGATTCCCGTCACACTCTATCAAGTAACTTGGAAATGCATCGTCAAACTGTTTCAAAGGCTTATGAAGAACTCCCCAATGTAGTCCGTTGTTGTCGCCATTGTCATTTACAACACAACGTCCTAAAGTTCCCGAATAATCTAAGCAGAAGAATTCCATGCGGAAGAAAACAGGGTTGTTGAAACATGGCACAAAAGAGTCATCCAAGTTTTCAAGGACAAGATACCTCCAATATGCACAACTTCCTCTTTTGATTGCATAGATTGAGATTGCGTTGTGGTTCATAGGTTGGATTGCAAAAACTGCACAGTCTTGACTAGTAGGTGAAGACGAGAATGACATGCCACTTAAGTGTAACATGTGGCCCACATCTGGAAAGTTAGGAAGCCGGATGATCACCTTTGTCAAGGGATCGTAGAAGAATGGAGTTTTCATGTCTTTCGAAATTAGTAAGAGCCAGCCATACTTGGAAAAACGGATTGTAGCACCCTCCAGCAGCAAATGTTCAGAACTAAGATCCTTCTTCATGTAGTACTTCTCATTATGCATTGGATCTACAAAATTGAAGATGGTCCCATCATCTTTAAAAGAGTTAAAAACCAACAAGGCAGGGGAAACATTTGGTCTTGGCGGATACACTTGAGGAAACATCGAGCGATTTCTTTTACATACTGAACGAAACCGTGAGTAATCCTTTGGATTTAAGTAACCAGCTATTAACTCCACAATGTCGTTATCAAGAATGTCCCAACGTGGTGGTGTTTCTACTTCTACTTCCATTTCCCTTATGGAGTTATTATTATTCTGACCATCTGCAGCCTCATCATCATCTATACAAGTTTCCTTTAGTTTCTCTACGATAATTTTATAGCCCTCTGCTTCTTTGTCATCTCTACTCGATAAATTTTCTGTTATTCTTCTTCCATTCCTACAGTTTTGAAATATATACTAGTATAAGAATACTGAAAGTATAAATTATATATATGATTGGAGAAATGAGAAATATTCAAATATGCTAGCACATGGATTATTAGTTTCAGGTCATGTAGTAAGTACGTACCTGATATTATCTGTAGGAATCATCATCCAATTCCCTGGCGACCATGGCGTTGGAAGATTTGGAAACGGCAGGGAAATTGTAATACCATCATCCTCCACTTCGTAAATGTAGAGGGCCTTATCCTCGGGTAATGTGTAAAACAAGCAACCCCTTTGAAGACCCATATCTGCCGCCGAGCAATAAGACGACGTCGAATCTGTGCCTATGAAGAGTACATCATCACCTAAACTCCTCACATCTACCCAAGCCATTAAAGATAAATCTAACCTCAAGATTTGAACTATCGACGCAGGTGCACGAGGTTCATCGATACCTCTTTTACCATAAAAAATACGAACTTGGAATATATGATCAAAAGATTCCACGTAAACAAGTACAAACAAAGTCGTAAGTCCTGCCGCATGTGGAATAAATGGGTATCTCTCTACTCGGAATTGCCTTACGGAGAGGGTTTGATTATCTTTATCATGTCCTCCTCCTGCTAGTTGTTGTTGCTTTGGTTCAATCTCTAGGTGCCAATCCGAAGAGGAACAGATAACGTATAACTTACCTTTCAAGTAATGAAGGGAATAAATTTCGAGGCTCCCTTCATAATTTTCATCCAAGCACTTAATCCGCCATTGTTTAGCTCCAGGGTGACTGAATACAAGTAAATTCTCAGAAGTAATCTCGTTGCTGATGAGGAAGAAAACCATAAATTCCCTGAGTTTGTTACTCGGTGGCAAAGTCAAAACACAATCGTAGACCTCATAATCCATGAAACCTTGAAATAATTTAGGCAATTTAATCGACACTATTGAGAGAGGATTCCACAAAAAACAAGTTGGATCATCTTTCTCCTTATCGAGAACAACTATCCATCCCTGATGACAAGGCTTTTGCCAATAAATCTTTTCACTTCCACTTAGTTCTGGCATACGTTTTGTGCTTATTTTGTTATTGGGTTCACATGGATTATACAAAGACTGATATTTCATACCTTCTCCATGTTGAAAAACAAGCCACGGTGCAGCTTTTGGAGGTGGCGGCCGACGAGGTTCACTTCTCTTGTTTGATAACAACGATCCTGATGATCTTGATGATGGTAAAGTTCCCTCCATGGAAGAACAATAAACTTTTTTTTCCTTTCTGAGTGATGCTTAATTCCCGATGCAAGTTTTTATTATTTATAGCCTTTACACAATCCCAAAACCCGTGTAAATAAGGAAACCTAATTATAACACGATTCGGAAAAAAAGTTTGTTAAGGATTATACTTGTTCGATCCGAAATTTTAGGGTTGGAGTTATATGTTAGGAAATAAGTGTATTTTCTTCTGGGCTCGAAACTTGGCATCCTTTTTCTGTGAGAATATAAGAGCGTAGAAGATAAGAGCGTGTAACTTGTGACTCACAACGCTAAAACTTCCAGAGCAGCAAAGAAAACGACCAAAAAAGGAACTTCGCAGGTAAAACAGGCTGTATTCTTAGCACAACAAGCACGGCGACAACGGGAGTCAGATCTGCAAGAAAAGTTACTTCGGAGTCAAATTTGCAGGTTCAATTTTCTTACAAGCATAAATAGTCTCCACATAAAGAACTATTACTATTCTTTGGGTAGCATATACATAATTGAAAATAAATTTGTATTTTACTGTTTACAAAAGGATCATGCAGTAATGTGGAACCTAATCAATTCACACTTCAAACGGAGCGGCAAAAAGAGGACACATCAAGGTTAAAACAAGCACGTCGAGAAAGAAATAGAAAAGATAAAAAACGTCGGGAATGCCTTAGAAAAGAAAGAGAGACTCAACAAATAGTATCAGATAGGAATTTTGATTTCGTCGTACAGAGAACTAAAGTACTCCTTCTGTCCCACTATTAAGTGACCTAGTTTAAATTTGCACAATTTTTAAGATAAGTAAGGAAAAAAAGTATTTTTAAACATTTTTTTACAATTATACCCTTATTGATAATAACTAGTGAAATTTAGAAATGATTTATCTCTCAAACTACTATACGGATGTTCGCAAACTTCATACCATTGAAAAGCATTTTAAAACACCTACTTAACGAATATAAATATGCCTATCAAATTATTCATATTTCTTATATTTTTTATAATTAACTAAAAGGATAATTTTAGAAATATTTCTTTGTTTAGTGATATATGTCACTTATTAGTGGGACAAAATCTAAAATCAAATAGGTCACTTAATAGTGGGACGGAGGTGTCAAAAATAGTGCATACTTGGTTATTGGTTGATGTGAAGGCTCCTAATTATTAGGAGTTCAAAGTGTTAGTTTTGGGTAGTGTCGTTGATGGCGACTGTTGCATAATTGTAAGTGGTCGAGTATTATTAGGAGTTTGAATATGTCTTATTTAGTTGTTTAGAACTGTTAGTTGTTGAGCACGTGAGGAGCTTATTTAGGAGCAAGTCGAGCACAATGTGCTGACCATATGTAGTATAAATTGAGTCGTTTGTAAATGTAACATAAGTATCTAAATTTAATGAAAATGTAACCATTAAGGTTCTATGTGTGTCTCCTCTCTACTCTCCTCTATACCTGTTTTGCGACATGGTATCATAGCTAGGGTAGGGAGAGGTAGAGAGGGTCTAGAAAATTTTGAGAGATTGTTTTTAAAGAGTGGATATAAAATTGTTTTCCTTAAAGGGAACAATGTCGAATTTGGTTGAGAAAATAAAATCAGTTTTCTAGTTCATTTGAGAAGATAAAATCAATTTTTCAATTTGTTTCTCTCTATGTTAACACTCTATCTCGATCATCATTTGTCAGATGGTACACGAGAGCTATGTTAGTGAAGGAGTGCTTCTTTTTTCTTTTTCTTTTTTGCTCACAGAGTGTTTGATTTTATTACTCATATGTTACTCTTTGTGTTTACATCTTTATCTTTCTATCTCGTTCATCATTTATGAGATTGTATACGAGAGTTAGGTTAGTGATAGAGAATGTTATCTTTTATCGTTCACAGAGTGTTTGATTTTATTACTCACTAAATTGTTTTGTTACGTCTTTGTTTATTGTTTGGATGTGTTTTTCTTGAAGCAGGGGGTCGTTGGTATCTTACGTTCCTCATAACCTGTTTGATAAAATTTCAGAAAAACGGGACTTTTGGTTTTCCTTTGTTTGTTGGCTAGGGATCCTCTCTAGCGTTCATTCTTGTTCGTTTTTAAGATTAGTGGAGCCATTTTCAATATCATGTGAATCTTACATTTCGTCCGTGGTTCCGTTAATTCTTGCTCTTATTCACACTCAATATGTTGCTGCATATGGGGAAGCGGAGTTTCATACATGGGGTATGAGTTTACCACCTGGTGTTGTTGTATCAGAAGCTACTAGATTGGTTTTGATTCAGATCTTGTTAACTTCAGAGGCTGGGGTTGTCAAGGACTTGGATTTTGTTATTCTTGATATCTCAAAGTGGTCGTCTAATTCCTTGAAAAATATTTTCTTAAAAAAAAATAAAAAAAAATAAAAAAGGTTGGAGTCTGTCAGTTTTAAGCTTTGAGTACATGGATGAACGTGTTTTCATTATTGGTGGTAGATAGTAGCTTGTTGTATTCCTGTTATTGCACTTTTTGGTGGCTTTCAAGTAACTAGACAAATTGTCCGTTCATGTTACACAGTAAGGAAATGTCTCGTGACATGGTTGTGGTTTCATGGAGGTATTGTTATCTTCAAGTTATTATTATTGCTCACAGATTTTGGTTTTATTGTTGTGAGATTGTGTAATATGTTGTTTGAGGTGCTTACTGGAATACTCTATATAGAGGTTTTCTTCTTGGGTCTTTGGTGGCCTGTTTAAGGTGACTCATTTGTTGTCACTTAAAGTATGATTTTCGATGGTGTTTCCTCCTTAAAGGTGTTACAAGGATATACTTGTGTTAGTTTGAGGTGTTACTCTTATGTGATGTATAAAGCTTGATTTATTGGTCTTTTGAAGCTCAAAATTAGAGCTCAATTGAACCTGTTTAAATGGCTTTCCAAAGAATTATCCGTTTCCGTTGCTTGTGAGGTGTTTGAATTTTTGATCTTAGTGACTGTTTTGAAGATGAAGTTGGGTGATATGCAAAGTGCCCATAATTATTTGATATGTCTGAGAAGACATTTGTTTGCTGCAATGCAGCAAGTTCGGTTTTATTTCTTAGACTAGTAACCATATGAGAAGAGCGATGTCCCAGTTGTGATGATTGGTTGTGTTGTCGATATTGGTGCAGTGATTTAGCCTTGCATTGTTTGCAGGATTCCTTCTCAAGTTGGTAAGATGTCCCAGAAGGGAATAGAGGTTGATTTTAGTTGTATGTCCGTCTTGCTGGGAATCATGTTTTCAGTTGATGGGAAGGAGCAAGTTGTAAATGTCGGTCTTTTACATGTCCACATCTGTTGAGTTTACTGTGAGGGAGAAACAGTACATATATAGAAAACGTTAAATTTGGCCAGATATGTCAGCAGAGAGGTATTTATTTTAATGTTCGTTTGATTATGGATATCTGAAATAGTCACCATGGATTTTTGTTTCTCATGAAGTATTTGCTTTATTTCCTCCATGAAGCCAAGTGATAAGGCAGTGATGATGGTTACGAAATTTTATGATTAATTTCGGATGGCAGTATGGAATGATCCCAAAATTGTCAGTTGTGGGATTATATGTATTCCTTGGTGGCATTTCACAAATATTATGTTGGTGACTTGAATGTCCATGAAGACTTAAATGTCACGCAACTTTATTGGTGAAATTGGAGGAATTCTTCTAATTGGTGATATGTAAAATGTCAGTTTGGTGCAATATTTAAAGTCCGAGTGAATGTCTCAGTTGGTCTTTACCCAAGTAAGCACTAAGGGGCAGTGTCAAAAATAGTGCAAACTTGGTTATTGGTTGATGTGAAGGCTCCTAATTATTAGGAGTTCAGTGTTAGTTTTGGGTAGTGTCGTTGATGGCGAATGTTACATAATTGTAAGTGGTCGAGTATTATTAGGAGTTTGTATAGGTCTTATTTAGTTGTTTAGAACTGTTAGTTGTTGAGCACGTGAGGAGTTTATTTAGGAGCAAGTCGAGCACAATGTGCTGACCATATGTAGTATAAATTGAGTCGTTTGTAAATGTAACATAAGTATCTAAAGTTTAATGAAAATGTAACCATTAAGGTTCTATGTGTGTCTCCCTCTCTACTCTCCTCTATACCTGTTTTTGCGACAGGAGGGAGTATTATTTCACTAAGTGTATTTCGATATACTTTATCAGACGTTTACTTTCAGATGTTTGATAACTCACTCAATCGAAAGAGAGAGCGAAGTGTTTTTTGTTTCAATGCCATCTAAGTTTACCACATAAGGTGGGCGCATAGTGGGGCGTTAAAATGGGCGTAAAATATCATTTCCGTTTACCTAATTCTTTTCTTTACAATGAAATTATGGCTTAACCAACCTTTATGAACCATTTGTCTAGATCTCTCTTCTTATTACGAGCCAGCTGACCAATTTGCAGACCTTTAATCAGCTTTTGCACTGTCCCACAATTTTGGAAATTTTATAACTTAACTAGGTATCACCCCGGCATACGGCGGGGCTCAACCTCTATCATTTAATATTTGTTTTCTCCCCATATGGTAGAATTTTTTTACTTTGGTTTTCTGTTGGCCGAGGAGCCCTTCAATTTTATTGTAACGTTTTCACTTTGACTATAACCTTGATCTCAACATGAAAGTTGTATCGTACCGTACACACGTCTTTCATCTAACAAAAATTTAGTCAATATCATTCATGTCTTTCAAAACCTAAAAATGATGATTTTTTTTTGATGGAAAGAGATAATATATTAACTAGCAAATATAATACATGAGATTTACAATATCATTTTTATCAAAAACATTAGAATCTATGCTAGTTGATTGAACTTTTATCTGCATATTAACCGACATATGTCGAAGCTTTTTAATCCTTGTATCCTTCGCAATATAGTCCGCTGCTGAATTATTCTTCCTCTTAATATATTTCACTTTCGCTTGAGGAAGATTGCTCGGTATATTCCTAATTTGGTCGTATATAAGGGAAACTACTTTGGTCTCTATTTATCCCCATTTCATCCATATAATGATTCCTATCAATATCCTTATACCTATCAATATCCTTTTGCATCTATAAGGTAAATTTCGCTTGTGCGGTCCAACTAGATTCCTAGGGTCGTATATAAGGGAAACTATATAATGATTCTATACAACTCTCCTAATAATATTGTTCTTCTCCTTCCTCTTATCTTTCCCTGTTTCATCCATAGCCTAAAAAACTTTTCTCATTAATTCACTTCTTAATCTATAAGGTGTCCAAATATTGAATTGTAATCCCTAAGCATGAATTATCAAAGAATTAATTCTAAGCATAAAACATCAAATTGATTCACAACTAATTAAGAAACCCATTTTTATCTTTTTTTTGTTGATCCATGTGAATTAAATAAAAAAATTATTAAAAAAATTACCAATCAAGCATGAGTGAATAGTTTCCTCCATTGCCTCAATCACTGGTATTTAGCCTCTCATCATGTTGTAAACACGCTCAAAATTTGATTTCATTGCTCAAGGTGTTTACAAATGATGAAAATGGGAGAAAATAATTAAAACCGGGTTTGTAACAATTATATTTGTTACACACGAACTGTTACAGAGAATGATAAATGATAATTGTCACTCAGAATCGTAGCAATTACGACTGTCTGCGTGCATATTATGTTCTTCGTGTTCTTCACAGCAGCAGTAATGGTGATTCTCTATAACTTAACTGTCTGGCTTTGTACCTCTCCCAAACTCTTTATCCCCCTTCTATGACCTTCGAAAACTCTTTATATAGCAAACAGGAACAAGAAATCTCGCAATAAAGTCTCCAATTCTTCTCATTACTCGGGAATAAAATCTTTCCGTTTTTACGGGATTATTTCCTTCTTTATCTACTTATTGCATTGCATCTAGGCTAACACACTCCAAACAGACCACAACATGTTCCAGAAACGTTGTCAAATGATTAATATTCACTGTAACCACACAAAATCTCGTGTTTTCTCCTCCCGTAACCGTGCTGCTCTGATTTTTTCATTTCGACGATTCAACCAATTCTAATCAAAACCATCGATCATAGAATCCATGTTTAGCTCTATCAATTCTATCTCATCAAATTCAGTCTTTTAGTCTATTTAAAACTGGTCCAAAATGCTAACCCTGATTCTGCCAACTAAAGAGCACCATTTCCCGCAAAAAAACATAAATTTGAAATGTAGAAGAAGGGTTGCCCCCTATCCAGAGTAGGAGTGTGAATAGTAGCTGCCTTGAGGGGTGCCCTTATCCAAAATGAGGGTGTCATTAGTACTTTTCTCTGGGGGTCCAAATAGCACTTTTCAAACAACTTTTTCCACACAAGTGTAATTCTCCAATAACACCTATTCAAACATAAAAACACCATAATAAGTACAAAATCAAGCACTAACAATACAAACACTAAGGACAATTCAGACACAAAACTGTGTCTATCACTTATGTATCCCGAGCCGAAGGAGCCGAACACCTTCTTGTTCAAGAAAGTTCCGTGTATGGCTATTTACCGGACGATTATACTCTTCCTACCATCGAGATCCTCTCTACTGCTGTAACGGCTGCAATATGACCGTACCGGGTATCTTATATCCTATCCAACCCCGACTATGTAGTCTCCCTTCGCTCGGCGGGTATCGAGAGATCCATAAACTCGTCTCTTCATCGGGAAGTAGTTAGATTCAAGCGCGACGTGGTACGGATTTGCTTTCGTTGGGCGCCTCATGTCCATGCTTTGTTCTTTCCACAGGGGGATGATGAAAAAGCAGGGATCTAACAATCACACCCAATATTTCGCTTAGAAATCTGTATGTACTAACTTCAATATACTTTCAAGATAATCAACTATATAGTCAGACTCAATCTTAAGAAAAGTATATCTAAGAGTTATATCTCTATTTCTCAATTCAATCTGCAATCAAACAAATAGGAATTTTCGAGCCTAATTGAATATAAGAAATAACTTGGACGGTATCAAAAACCAATATCCAAGTGTTAATTAATTTAATCAACAACCGATGGTTGGATTCTCAATTGATTGAGCTTACACACAACCTGTGATATTTCAATTATATAGAAAATATAATGCAGAAAAGAAATAACACAGACACCAGAAATTTTGTTAACGAGGAAACTGCAAATGTAGAAAAACCTTGTTACCTAGTCCAGATTGGAACACCACACTGTATTAAGCCGCTACATCCACTAGCCTACTCCAAGTTAACTTCGGATTGGAATGTAGTTGAGCCCTAACCAATTTCATACTGGTCAAGGTACAGTCGCATTCCTTATGCCTCTGAATCCCATCTGGACTCTGCACACTTGATTCCCTTAGCTGATCTCACCCATAACTAAGAGTTTCTATGACCCAAAGTCGAAGACTTGATAAACCAATGTGTCTCACACAGAAAAGTATATTGAATAGAAAAATATGTCTCCCATAGAAATAACTAGAAGTTTTGTTCCGTCTTTTGATAAATCAAAGTGAACAGGAACCAATTGATATAACAGACTTATATTCCAGGAAAAACAACCTAGAAATATCAATCAGCTCACAATAATCTTAATCGTATGGTAGCGAAATAAGATATTTTGGAATCACAAACGATGAGACGAAGATATTTGTGACTACTTTTTATCTTGACTATCGGAGATTAAATCTCGAACAAATCTTAAAGGAGATAGTACTCAATCACAATAGAAAATAGCAAGATCGGAACACGCAGCTACAGAGAAAATAGTTGGGTCTGGCTTCACAATGCCAATGAAGTCTTCAATTTCGTTAACCTACAGGGTTTCGTGAAAACCTAAGGTTGAAGGAGAATCGACTCTAGTTGCAACTAGTATCACAAGGAGGTATAAGGATTGGGTTTCCCAGTTGCTAGAGTTATCCCTTATGTTGTCTTTAAATCAGGGTTTACAATCAATGTTACCTTGGTAACAAAGCATTCAATATTCACCGTTAGATGAAAACCTGATTGGATTCAAACTAATATGTTTCAACCGTTATATTAAACTTAGCTTGTTATATACAAATATAAAGTGACTTCATTTAGATATGGGTAACCGTACCAAAACGTGTACACCATGTTGGGTCAACAATAGTTGACCGAAGTTAGCCATATGAACATTTCATATCAACCTTATTCATCTTAACTATAACTAGTTCAAATGACACAAATGAATCTAATTCTAGAGTTGTTCAATTGTTTATATTCTCATAGAAGTATACAAGACACAATTGAAGCAAAATCGATTTTCATTCACTAGAATCGATTCATGAACGTTATAGCCACGGTTTGAAAAAGATTGCATTCCTTATTATATAAATGTATTAGTTCATGAACAAACCGATTTTAGAACATAACATACTCAAGTATGCAAATGAGTACGCATACCTAAGTGGCCAGACCAAGTTTAGGTTCGCCAGTATGCGAACGTGTACGCATACCTTCCAAAACTCAGTTGAATTTCCGGAACTAGAAACTCACGCCAGTACGCATACTGGTATGCGTACTTAGTTCCCGGACTTTCAATAACTAACCAGTACGCATACGGGTATGCAGTAGATCAACGTGTGATTCAGCAATAACACGAGTTTCTTCAGACAAAAGTAGGCCTAGAAGATCTGAGGAAGTAATTGGATTCAAATTCTTCAGTTGTTGAGTATTAACAAATGTCTTGAAAGCATTGAATTCTGGAGGTAAGCCTTGCAGAATATGAAACACAAGATCCTCATCAGACAATGGATGATCAATTTGAGATAACTGATAAGCAATCGATCTAGCTTTGTTGAAGTAAGTATACATTGAATCTGAGCCTTTCTTGAGTTGGATCAAATCAGTTTTTAACTGCATAAGACGAGATCTAGATGTAGCGTTGTAGTTGTTCTCCAATCGAGTCCAAACTTCATGAGAATAAGTACAGTCAACAACTTGAGAATGAATTTCTTCAGTACAAGCAGAAAAGAGCCATGATAAGATAGATTGATCTTGATTAGTCCAATACAGATACTCTGGATTTGAGATATAGTCATGATCACCACCGGTGTTGTTGGTGATACTGGATCTGAGCGAATATATTTCACTGGACATTGCAGAGATCCATCAACAAATTTGAATAGATCATAACTCACAGTAATGAGGTACTATTTGTGATTTCCAGAGAATGTAATTAGTAGTTGATAGTTTTGATGGAGGTTTAAAGGTTAGTGAGATATGATTTGAATTTGATTTTGAAGTAGGCATTAATGGAGAATTATCTGATACCATGTAAGAGCTTATGTGTCGCTAGACAATTGCTCGGAGTTTCATTAATTGAATTTTGTTTTCACTTGTTACAATGACCATTCACTGCTGTTGTTTTTATAGCAGAATACATTTTACAATACAGCTGTAATAACTAACGTGCACCAACTAACTAACATGAGCCAGTGACAACCGACATTACAATTATATGCCAGCACAAGGACTATTGAGCTTCTGTAGTACTTTGATCAGGTGATTCTCTAACAAATACAAACCAAAACCCAACTCATCTTCATAAAAAACTTAATCTCTTTTGATCGAGACCTCTCAATCAATCTCATTTCAAGAATCATCTTTCTTTAGATGATCATTGTCCATTCTTTCTACATACAGGTAGAAATTTACAGGGAAACTTGATTCGTGTGCTTTTACCGAGGATAATCATTGTTTTTCACCAATGGATAAAAGGGAAAGTTAAAATGGTTGAAGAAGAGAAAGAAGAAATGGAGGAAGAAGCTTCTATGGATATTGATGGTGATGAAGCAAAACAGGGTAATGAAGAGATTGAATTTCAGAGTAGTCATAAAAGTGCATTAGATACAATGACTTCTTTGCAGAGATCTTTACCAGCCATGTAGATTCTTGATTTTTGGGAGGGCATTTGCCCCCTTTTGAATAAAGTACATTTTCATTGTGTTAACTGAGGATTAATGGTGGCGCTGGAAAAGGCGATAGTAGGCTTGACAACTCTTCTATAGGGTAAAATGTACCTGGATATACAGTTGTCAAACAAGGGCGGTGCACGGTGGTATCTTGGTTATCATGTTTTCAGTATTCAACTACTGGTGGTGACAATGATCGTAACAGAAGGCCTGACAGCTCTTCTACAAATGTACAGTCTGCAAATGCTGCTGGTGGTGGTGCCAGTGATCGTAATACAAGGCTTAACAACACTTCTCCAGATTTGTCCTCTGCAGCTGCTGGTGATGATACTGATCGTGATAGAAGGCCTGACAGTTCTTCAAGCTCGAGTAACAAAGAAGTGGGTGGTGCACCAAAGGAACAACAGAAGTAGCTAGCTGCCGCTACTCTATTTTAGCTTCACATTTATTTCTCCCACTTCTGGTTCTTAGTTATCAAGCTAACTGTGATGGATTGGTCCCTTATATGATGTTGAACTCTCTCTCTGCCTATAGGATATAAGATAGAAATAGAACACTTCTTTGAGATTCGTACTTTTCTAGCTCAAATGAAAGAACTGATACTTGCATTTTTGCAATTTCAACTGACTTACTTTTTCAGCAAACGGAATGAAATAGTCATACGATTGTAACCTGCACAAAGTTGTTTAAATAGTGCTTTATTGAATGAATTTTTGTTACAGAGTGAAGTACAAGCTAGTTTACATACTCTGGACAGTGGATGTCAGAAATCTACTATACAGTATTTTGCAACAAATTGTATGTGTTAGGAGGTGAAAAACTGGTTAACAAACTCGTCGTAAGACAGAATTAAGCCGCCTGTAACACTTCCGCCCTGAAACACCCGTGTTGAACTGAAACTGGCTAAAAACTGGTTAGCAAACTCTTGCAAGACTGAACCAGGTTACAGGAATCACCAGTGTTGGAATTGCCTCCAATTATAATTATCTGTCTTGATTTTCATGAAGACAAATGGTGGAGCCTCAAATTATAAGATGAACACCAAACACTGACTATGATTGCTTGAGAAAATTCAGCTCATGTTTCCCTCGAAACCTGACACTACGAAATCAATCATCCATTCTGCACTCTTGTTAGACTTAACTAGGCCCCCAAAACACCACTACAAATGTAATTGCCTAAAATTTAACGCATCATTCTCCGATTATGCATCTCCTAGATCCCTGCAGAGAAATGCTCGAGTCTTGGACTTTATGCGGTGCAGACTTCATCACTATGATGCAACTTCCCATACATTTTCGGGCAGGTAAGTGTAGTATATGTTGTTCATATCAGCTTAATATCTGATATATAAGCCATCGGCTCACATGATATTAAATTAGTTTTTTCATGGTGGAATTCTCGCGCGTTGCCTTTGCTTTGCACTACCACAAAGGCCTGGCCTGGCGCGCCCCACCAAAACTAAGATAAACATTTTGGTTCTGCTGCGGTTCTAAGTTCCCTTTGGCGCTGGTTCTGCCGCGGTTCTTAGTTACCTTTGGCGCACCCAAAAACTAAGACAACCATTTTGGCTGTGCTGCCGTTTTAAGTTCCTGTGACTGATGATAATAGCTGACTAGAAAGCATTTTTTAACCGGAGCCTGAGACCATACTACAGCACTTGGAAGAGAAGAAGCTTAAGAAATTTTAAGTGTTGCGCTACTGCTAATGAACTTTCGCCTTTGACCCATTTTGGAGAAATCCAATTTGAAAATTACAGTGCTGCTTGAAGTAAAACAAGTACATACCATATTTGATCACTCACTTATCACACTATTGCAATGGCAATAGTGTTTTGATGCAATATCATTATAAGTGTCGCGCTGCTGCTGATAAACTTTCGATTTTAACCCATTTTAAAAATCACAGTGTTTTGATGCATCATCGTTTGTGTGCTTGACTTGTTGGGGGAGGCTTAGGAAATCCGACCAGCTATGCGCAATACGAAACCTACACAAGCAATGATATACAAATGTGGAAATAACACAACTACGATGATATAGAAGCAATCACACAACACCGGCAATTACGTGGAAAAACCCCTCCAAGGTGAAGGGTAAAAAATAACGGGAAAATCTTCCACTATAATCAAACAATGGGTTACACACAATTCTCCCAATTTGGGGATACACTCTACTTCAAGGTGCATATAGCACTTGGATACTAATTTGCCTAAATTACACTCACCCCTAAGGATGGATCAACAATTCATTCACCAAATAGATAATATACACTATCAATTTGACAATAGCAAGAGATGAGATACTTACTACTAGAGTTTGAACAAACCTTAGATTTTTTCCCCTTTGAAGAGATGTGGAAATTGATCAATCAATCTTCACCACAACAACCAATAGATCCTTAGCTAAGAACCCTTTCTTCTTCTTCAAAGATTAACTCCAAAATCATCACCAAAGATCAACTCTAATGGTGGCTACACCCTCTCTCTCTTTCTCTTCTTCCTCTCTTTCTTTTCTTCACAAATGAAGAAGAATAAAACCCGTGAGACAAAAGAATGTATCCTGATGCCTTTTGTTAACAAAACACATTCCTAACTAGGTTGCTTCTAGTTAGCTCCTCCCATTGGTTAAGGGGACACCGAAATGCTAGGTCCATAAGGAGTAAAACCAACAATCTCCCCCTTACGACTTATGGCAAGGTACCCATCACCACTAACCTGCGCCCTACAAAAATACACATGCTTGTATTTTGGTAGCGACTTTGTCATCATATCAGAACCGTTGTCATCTGTATGAATCTTATCAATATACAAGACCTTCTCGTCGAGAACTTCTTGTATCCACTGATACCTAATATTGATGTGCTTGGACCTCGAGTGAAAACTCAAATTATTGCCGAGATGGATGGCACTGGCATGTCACAAGAACGATGAACCTTTGTTGCTTCACACCGAGTTCTCTAACAAACTTCTTCATCCATATCATCTCCTTGCAACTCTCGTAGCTGCAATGTATTCTGCCTCTGTAGTAGACAATGCCACACATTTTTGTAACTTGGATTGCCAAGACACATCTCCCCCCGCATAGGTAAATAAGTAACCCGATGTTGACTTGAGACTGTCTTGAGCACCCGCCAAATCAATCTGTAACTAACTAACTCGGCTTGTCACCTCCATAACACAAACACATATTAGAAGTACCCCTTAGATACCGTAGTATCCATTTCATCGCTTCCTAATGCTCCATAGCAGATTTGATAGAAATCGCTTACCACTCCAACTGCATGAGCTATATTCGGCCTTGTACACACCATTGCATACATCAAACTACCAACTTCGGACGCATAAGGAATTTTCTCCATCTTCCGGTTCTCAACATCATTCACAGGACATTGATCACGAGTTAACTTAAAATGGTTTGCAAGTGGACAACTTACCGCTCAGCCTTGTCCATGTTGAATCTTTGCAACACCTTCTCAATGTAAATTTCTTGTGATAACCACAGCTTCCTTGCTTTCCTATCACGAGTGATTTCCATGCCAAGAATACGTTTTCTTGCACCCAAGTCTTTCATAGAAAAAGACTTGCTCGATCTGACTTCAACTTGTCAATGTTTTTATTATCTTTGCCAACAATAAGCATGTCATCAACATATAGCAAAAGAGTAATAAAATCAACATCGAAATTTTTGAATGAATACACAATGATCCGAAGCCGTCTTCTTGTACCCATGTTCCTTCATGAACAATTCAAACTTCTTGTACCATCTTCTTGGAGCTTGCTTCAAACCATAAATATTCTTCTTTAGCTTGCATACCATGTGCTCTTTGCCTTTGACTTCAAAACCCTCGGGTTGTGCCATATACACATATTCCTCCAACTCACCGTGAAGAAATGTTGTCTTGACATCTAGTTGTTCTATATCAAGATCCAAACTAGCGGCTATTGCCAAGACAACCCGAATAGAAGGAAATCTCACCACTGGTGAGAAAATCTCATCAAAGTCAACACCCTTTCTCTGTTCATAACCCTTCACAACTAAGCGTCCTTTGTACCTTGGTTGTGAGTTACCATCTTCATTCTTGATTCTATACACCCACTTGTTCTTCAGAATTTTCTGGTTCTCAGGCTTGCCAACCAAATCAAAAGTGTCATTCTCATCTAAAGAGCCAACCTCTTCTTTCATGGATTTCAACCACTTATGACTTTCAGGAACACTAAGAGCTTCTTGGTAAGACTCTGGTTCACCTGCATCTGTGAGCATCACATACTCATGTGGTGTATACTTTGTTGAAGGTAATCTAGTCCTGCTGGATCTTCTCAACTCAGCTTCCGGTTGTTTTTGTTGAACTTCTTGCTCAATATCACCCACTGGAACATCTCCATTACCATCAACATCATCATCATGTTGTTCAAGAGAAGGAACAACTGGATTTGGATCCAAGGTCATGTCATCTTGAAGCTTTGGCATCTCACTCTTCTCAAAGTCTTCAATAGTCTGGTCTTCAAGGAATACTGCATCCCTACTTCTGATAACCTTCTTCTCAACTGGATCCCAAAATCGGTAACCAAACTTCTCTGTCCTATAGCCTAGGAACACACACTTTTTTGCTTTGTCATCAAGATTTGATCTCTGATCTTTTGGGATATGAACAAATGCCATGCAACCAAACACTTTCAAGTGATCATAAGTAGGTTCTTTGTCTCTCCATACCTTTTCTGATACTTATCTATCTAGCGGTCTTGAAGGAGATCGATTGATCAAATATACAGCAGTATTCATTGCTTCACCCCAGAAATGCTTCGCAACTTGGAATGAGATAACATGCACCTAATTCTCTCAAGAATAGTGCAGTTCATCCTCTATGCAACACCATTATGTTGTGGAGTCTTCGGTACTGATTGTTCATGACGTATACCCATGCTCTTGCAATACACTTCAAGTGGTCCAATGTACTCTCCCCGTTGTCGAACGAAGGCACTTCAAGGTTCTACTGCTTTCTCTTTCCACCATGTTGTGATACATCTTGAACACAAGAACAACATCATCTTTGGTCTTGATTGCATATGACCAAACCTTCCTTGAAGCATCATCTATGAAAGTAACAAAATAAACAGCACCACCAAGTGTTTTAACCCTTAAAGGTCCACATACATCAGAATGAACAAGATCAATAATACCAGAATTGCGCTTGGGTAAAGCTTTATGAAAAGAAATTCTAGTTTGTTTACCAACTAAAAAATGAGTACACTTACCCAATTGCATACCTTTGGCATTTGGAAAAACTTGTCTTTTGGTGAGGATTTGAATTCCCTTCTCACTAAGATGACCAAGTCTTCTATGCCACATCTCGTAGGTTGAATCTTTGTCAACAGTATTCAACTCACCTTTCAACACCTTCACTTGTGTTTTGTACAATGTGCCGCACTTCTTGCCTCTTGCAATAATCATGGATCCCTTGCTTAGCTTCCATTTTCCATCACCTAAGTGATTGTTGTACCCTTCATCATCTAACAGTCCTGGTGACATTAGATTCAAACGAAGATCCGGTACATGTCGCACATTTCTGAGAACCAATGTGCAGCCAACACTGGTTTCAAGCTTCACATCACCTATTCCTACAATCTTTGAAACACCACGGTTTCCCATTCTGACTGACCCAAAGTCACCAGCCTTGTAGGAGGTAAATACATCTTCATGAGGAGTAGCATGATAAGATGCACATGAATCAACTATCCATTCTCAATCGTAACCTACAAAACTCACACAAACATCATTACAATCTGAGAATACAATGATATCATCATTTATCGCAGTAGCTGCAACACCATTATCTTGTCTATCATTTCCTTTCCCCGTCTTGTGTTCTTGCTTTGGCTTCCTGCATTCATTTGAATAATAACCTCTCATACGACAGTTCCAACATTCAACTTCCTTTTCTCGGACTTTGATTTACCCCTTGACTTGCTACGACCAACTTGTCTTCTATCTTTTCTTCTACCCCGATTTTCTCGTAACAAGAGCTTCAATGAGATGAGTCTCGGTGACCTTCTTCTAACTTCTTCATTCAAAGAACCGCTAGTTGCAACAGTCATGTTCAACTTCTTGTCCTGGAGCGTAATAACTGAGATAATTCCTCAATGGCTCTCAACTGTCTGGTAAAGTATTTAACAACAAATAAGCTTGTATCTCTTTAGGAATTATTAGCTCCATAGATGTAAGCTGATTCATAATACCATTCATTTCATTTAAATGTTGCGCCATTGAACTTCCTTCCTTGTAGCACAACTTTCCAAGCCTTTTGAATAGAAGAGCTTTTGCACAAGGAGACTGTTGATCATATATCTGCTCTAACTTGGTCCACAAAGAATATGCTAGTGTCTCACTAGCCACATGATGAAAAATGTTATCATCAATCCACTGACGAATAAAACCAACTGCTTTTCGATTAGTAACTTTCCAATCTTCTTCACTTGTCTTCTCAGGCCTTACTCCCTTACTCTCTATTGGACCATAAAGATCTTTACAATATAACCAGTCCTCCATCTTCGCCTTCTATATCACAAAGTTCTCACCGGTCAAATTGACTATTCTATTACTAGTGCTAGCTTCCGCCATTGCACATGATTAGCTCAAACCAAAAGCTCTGATACCACTTGTTGGAGGAGGCTTACGAAATCCGAGCAGCTATGCGCAATACGAAACCTACACAAGCAATGATATACAAATGCGGAAATAACACAACTACGACGATATAGAAGCAATCACACAACACCGCAATTACGTGGAAAAACCCCTCCAAGGTGAAGGGTAAAAAACCACGGGCAAATCTTCCACTATAATCAAACAATGGGTTACACACAATTCTCCCAATTTGGGGATACACTCTACTTCAAGGTGCATATAACACTTGGATACCAATTTGCCTAAATTACACTCACCCCTAAGGATGGATCAACAATTCATTCACCAAATAAATAATATACACTATCAATTTGACAATAGCAAGAGATGAGATACTTACTACTAGAGTTTGAACAAACCTTAGATTTTTCCCCCCTTTGAAGAGATGTGGAAATTGATCAATCAATCTTCACCACAACAACCAATAGATCCTTAGCTAAGAACCTTTTCTTCTTCTTCAAAGATTAACTCCAAAATCATCACCAAAGATCAACTCTAATGGTGGCTACACCCTCTCTCTCTTTCTCTTCTTCCTCTCTTTCCTTTCTTCACAAATGAAGAAGAATAAAACCCGTGAGACAAAAGAATGTCTCCTGATGCCTTTTGTTAACAAAACACATTCCTAACTAGGCTTCGCTAGTTAGCTCCTCCCATTGGTTAGGGGACACCGAAATGCTAGGTCCATAAGGAGTAAACCCAACAGAGTCAAGATTTCAAACTAGAAGGAACACCTTTTCTCATGAGCCATGAACACTTGTTCTTATTTTGTTGTAGACAAGTGGAACAAACACCTTCTAATACTGCAAGTGCAAGATATTTAATGAGTCATGTTTCCTGGAGAAGATTGAAATTTTAACATTTTGGATAGGGCCGAGCAATGCGGCTGATCTCAACTTGACTACTACTCCATTAAGAGAATGATGCTAATGCCACCAATGTTCCCTAACAGTAACAAAATCAAATCAAATCACGGCTATAAGGAAAAGTTACAATGCCGAGAAAATAATGCCTTAGCTATATGTTCGAATGTGCTCGAGATTGCAATTGATGAAGTGACAAAGGATACTGTATGTCCAAATTCAAAAGGAGCTATTATGTTTTACAATGGATGTACTCAGCAGTATTCAGATCAGGCTTCCATGCCAATCCTGATTCAGAAGCAGGTCCAACGAAGTTTGATAGCGCGTTTGGATACAGTTTTGCTTCTGACTTCTGCTTCTCCAGTAGAAGTCGAGCGAAGTCGAAGTCCAGATATTTTTCTTCACAAAAAAGTCGACTTTTCTGCTTCTAGAAGTCATTCTGAAATTCTACACCCAAACTGACTTCTTGTTTTTTGACTTCTAGAAGTCAAAAAGTTACTTCTGGATGTGTATCCAAACTCCCTAGATTCCTAGGAATTCAATTATGGGGTAATCCAATTCCGTGGAATTCAATTCCAAGAATTGGATTCAATTCCAAAAAATTAGCGTTTGGTTGAGGTAATCCAATTTCTATTGTTTTTACCTTGGAATCCAAGTCCATTGCACTACTAGACCAATGCAATGGAAATCAATTATTTTGGGGGGAATTGGATTCCTAGGAATCAAAATTCTCAATTACATGGAGTTGGTTTGGACCGTTTGGTTCAAGAAATTGGTCACATTCCCCCGGAATTGGATTACCAGAATCGATTCCTTGAACCAAACGCGCTTTAGTTTAAAGTTGTAACTCACCAAAGAATGTCCAACATGATGATTTTTTTGTCCTGTTAGTTTGTGCACAAAATCAAATGTAGCTGGAAGATTGAAGTGTACCATCTCATCCCATGACCAATTCCAATATGCCTAGCGTAATCAATCGACGAGTTTTTGTGGAAAAGAACAAAACAAAGCCTCAAATCAGAAATGTTTTTCTAATAGAGTAGTTGAGGAGGAGTAGTACAGATGTAAAGCATCAAGGGTAGCATGGATATGACCAATCAAATAACAGAATTACTCCCTCCGTTTCAAAATAATAAGCTTGTGCTTGTTTGTGTGTAAATTAGCATTCAATAAAAACGATAAAAATAAAACTAGAATGTTTTCCTAAAAGTTAGGAATTGATATTGCCCACTAATTAATTACTAAGCCAACCAAAGGTGATCTGGATCATCTATAGGTGTATTGCCTTGTGACCAGTCAGGTTCAATCCAAGTGCAGTTGCACATCTCCTTTGTGTCATAGAAGTTGGTAGCAGATGTAGGATCATCAATACTCTTTTGTTGTGCTTGAATCCGACTAATAGAGTAGTGATACGTACCTGTGTCGAGAGAATAAAATAATAAGCCTCTTCCATCTTTATGTAATCTAGGAAAGTAGACTTTGTTCTCCATTTGACTATTTGGAGGAGCAATTGCCGAGAAGCTAGAGGTACTACTGATGAACAACATATGTCTTCCCAAACTTTCAATTTTAGTCCAGACCTTGTTGGTCCAATCCAAACTAAATACTCCGACCGTTTCTCCGACAGGCCCTACATTCACTAATAAAAGATTCCCGTCACACTCTATCAAGTAACTTGGAAATGCATCGTCAAACTGTTTCAAAGGCTTATGAAGAACTCCCCAATGTAGTCCGTTGTTGTCGCCATTGTCATTTACAACACAACGTCCTAAAGTTCCCGAATAATCTAAGCAGAAGAATTCCATGCGGAAGAAAACAGGGTTGTTGAAACATGGCACAAAAGAGTCATCCAAGTTTTCAAGGACAAGATACCTCCAATATGCACAACTTCCTCTTTTGATTGCATAGATTGAGATTGCGTTGTGGTTCATAGGTTGGATTGCAAAAACTGCACAGTCTTGACTAGTAGGTGAAGACGAGAATGACATGCCACTTAAGTGTAACATGTGGCCCACATCTGGAAAGTTAGGAAGCCGGATGATCACCTTTGTCAAGGGATCGTAGAAGAATGGAGTTTTCATGTCTTTCGAAATTAGTAAGAGCCAGCCATACTTGGAAAAACGGATTGTAGCACCCTCCAGCAGCAAATGTTCAGAACTAAGATCCTTCTTCATGTAGTACTTCTCATTATGCATTGGATCTACAAAATTGAAGATGGTCCCATCATCTTTAAAAGAGTTAAAAACCAACAAGGCAGGGGAAACATTTGGTCTTGGCGGATACACTTGAGGAAACATCGAGCGATTTCTTTTACATACTGAACGAAACCGTGAGTAATCCTTTGGATTTAAGTAACCAGCTATTAACTCCACAATGTCGTTATCAAGAATGTCCCAACGTGGTGGTGTTTCTACTTCTACTTCCATTTCCCTTATGGAGTTATTATTATTCTGACCATCTGCAGCCTCATCATCATCTATACAAGTTTCCTTTAGTTTCTCTACGATAATTTTATAGCCCTCTGCTTCTTTGTCATCTCTACTCGATAAATTTTCTGTTATTCTTCTTCCATTCCTACAGTTTTGAAATATATACTAGTATAAGAATACTGAAAGTATAAATTATATATATGATTGGAGAAATGAGAAATATTCAAATATGCTAGCACATGGATTATTAGTTTCAGGTCATGTAGTAAGTACGTACCTGATATTATCTGTAGGAATCATCATCCAATTCCCTGGCGACCATGGCGTTGGAAGATTTGGAAACGGCAGGGAAATTGTAATACCATCATCCTCCACTTCGTAAATGTAGAGGGCCTTATCCTCGGGTAATGTGTAAAACAAGCAACCCCTTTGAAGACCCATATCTGCCGCCGAGCAATAAGACGACGTCGAATCTGTGCCTATGAAGAGTACATCATCACCTAAACTCCTCACATCTACCCAAGCCATTAAAGATAAATCTAACCTCAAGATTTGAACTATCGACGCAGGTGCACGAGGTTCATCGATACCTCTTTTACCATAAAAAATACGAACTTGGAATATATGATCAAAAGATTCCACGTAAACAAGTACAAACAAAGTCGTAAGTCCTGCCGCATGTGGAATAAATGGGTATCTCTCTACTCGGAATTGCCTTACGGAGAGGGTTTGATTATCTTTATCATGTCCTCCTCCTGCTAGTTGTTGTTGCTTTGGTTCAATCTCTAGGTGCCAATCCGAAGAGGAACAGATAACGTATAACTTACCTTTCAAGTAATGAAGGGAATAAATTTCGAGGCTCCCTTCATAATTTTCATCCAAGCACTTAATCCGCCATTGTTTAGCTCCAGGGTGACTGAATACAAGTAAATTCTCAGAAGTAATCTCGTTGCTGATGAGGAAGAAAACCATAAATTCCCTGAGTTTGTTACTCGGTGGCAAAGTCAAAACACAATCGTAGACCTCATAATCCATGAAACCTTGAAATAATTTAGGCAATTTAATCGACACTATTGAGAGAGGATTCCACAAAAAACAAGTTGGATCATCTTTCTCCTTATCGAGAACAACTATCCATCCCTGATGACAAGGCTTTTGCCAATAAATCTTTTCACTTCCACTTAGTTCTGGCATACGTTTTGTGCTTATTTTGTTATTGGGTTCACATGGATTATACAAAGACTGATATTTCATACCTTCTCCATGTTGAAAAACAAGCCACGGTGCAGCTTTTGGAGGTGGCGGCCGACGAGGTTCACTTCTCTTGTTTGATAACAACGATCCTGATGATCTTGATGATGGTAAAGTTCCCTCCATGGAAGAACAATAAACTTTTTTTTCCTTTCTGAGTGATGCTTAATTCCCGATGCAAGTTTTTATTATTTATAGCCTTTACACAATCCCAAAACCCGTGTAAATAAGGAAACCTAATTATAACACGATTCGGAAAAAAGTTTGTTAAGGATTATACTTGTTCGATCCGAAATTTTAGGGTTGGAGTTATATGTTAGGAAATAAGTGTATTTTCTTCTGGGCTCGAAACTTGGCATCCTTTTTTCTGTGAGAATATAAGAGCGTAGAAGATAAGAGCGTGTAACTTGTGACTCACAACGCTAAAACTTCCAGAGCAGCAAAGAAAACGACCAAAAAAGGAACTTCGCAGGTAAAACAGGCTGTATTCTTAGCACAACAAGCACGGCGACAACGGGAGTCAGATCTGCAAGAAAAGTTACTTCGGGAGTCAAATTTGCAGGTTCAATTTTCTTACAAGCATAAATAGTCTCCACATAAAGAACTATTACTATTCTTTGGGTAGCATATACATAATTGAAAATAAATTTGTATTTTACTGTTTACAAAAGGATCATGCAGTAATGTGGAACCTAATCAATTCACACTTCAAACGGAGCGGCAAAAAGAGGACACATCAAGGTTAAAACAAGCACGTCGAGAAAGAAATAGAAAAGATAAAAAACGTCGGGAATGCCTTAGAAAAGAAAGAGAGACTCAACAAATAGTATCAGATAGGAATTTTGATTTCGTCATACAGAGAACTAAAGTACTCCTTCTGTCCCACTATTAAGTGACCTAGTTTAAATTTGCACAATTTTTAAGATAAGTAAGGAAAAAAAGTATTTTTAAACATTTTTTTACAATTATACCCTTATTGATAATAACTAGTGAAATTTAGAAATGATTTATCTCTCAAACTACTCTACGGATGTTCGCAAACTTCATACCATTGAAAAGCATTTTAAAACACCTACTTAACGAATATAAATATGCCTATCAAATTATTCATATTTCTTATATTTTTTATAATTAACTAAAAGGATAATTTTAGAAATATTTCTTTGTTTAGTGATATATGTCACTTATTAGTGGGACAAAATCTAAAATCAAATAGGTCACTTAATAGTGGGACGGAGGTGTCAAAAATAGTGCATACTTGGTTATTGGTTGATGTGAAGGCTCCTAATTATTAGGAGTTCAGTGTTAGTTTTGGGTAGTGTCGTTGATGGCGACTGTTGCATAATTGTAAGTGGTCGAGTATTATTAGGAGTTTGAATATGTCTTATTTAGTTGTTTAGAACTGTTAGTTGTTGAGCACGTGAGGAGCTTATTTAGGAGCAAGTCGAGCACAATGTGCTGACCATATGTAGTATAAATTGAGTCGTTTGTAAATGTAACATAAGTATCTAAAGTTTAATGAAAATGTAACCATTAAGGTTCTATGTGTGTCTCCCTCTCTACTCTCCTCTATACCTGTTTTGCGACATGGTATCATAGCTAGGGTAGGGAGAGGTAGAGAGGGTCTAGAAAATTTTGAGAGATTGTTTTTAAAGAGTGGATATAAAATTGTTTTCCTTAAAGGGAACAATGTCGAATTTGGTTGAGAAAATAAAATCAGTTTTCTAGTTCATTTGAGAAGATAAAATCAATTTTTCAATTTGTTTCTCTCTATGTTAACACTCTATCTCGATCATCATTTGTCAGATGGTACACGAGAGCTATGTTAGTGAAGGAGTGCTTCTTTTTTCTTTTTCTTTTTTGCTCACAGAGTGTTTGATTTTATTACTCATATGTTACTCTTTGTGTTTACATCTTTATCTTTCTATCTCGTTCATCATTTATGAGATTGTATACGAGAGTTAGGTTAGTGATAGAGAATGTTATCTTTTATCGTTCACAGAGTGTTTGATTTTATTACTCACTAAATTGTTTTGTTACGTCTTTGTTTATTGTTTGGATGTGTTTTTCTTGAAGCAGGGGGTCGTTGGTATCTTACGTTCCTCATAACCTGTTTGATAAAATTTCAGAAAAACGGGACTTTTGGTTTTCCTTTGTTTGTTGGCTAGGGATCCTCTCTAGCGTTCATTCTTGTTCGTTTTTAAGATTAGTGGAGCCAGTTTCAATATCATGTGAATCTTACATTTCGTCCGTGGTTCCGTTAATTCTTGCTCTTATTCACACTCAATATGTTGCTGCATATGGGGAAGCGGAGTTTCATACATGGGGTATGAGTTTACCACCTGGTGTTGTTGTATCAGAAGCTACTAGATTGGTTTTGATTCAGATCTTGTTAACTTCAGAGGCTGGGGTTGTCAAGGACTTGGATTTTGTTATTCTTGATATCTCAAAGTGGTCGTCTAATTCCTTGAAAAATATTTTCTTAAAAAAAAATAAAAAAATATAAAAAAGGTTGGAGTCTGTCAGTTTTAAGCTTTGAGTACATGGATGAACGTGTTTTCATTATTGGTGGTAGATAGTAGCTTGTTGTATTCCTGTTATTGCACTTTTTGGTGGCTTTCAAGTAACTAGACAAATTGTCCGTTCATGTTACACAGTAAGGAAATGTCTCGTGACATGGTTGTGGTTTCATGGAGGTATTGTTATCTTCAAGTTATTATTATTGCTCACAGATTTTGGTTTTATTGTTGTGAGATTGTGTAATATGTTGTTTGAGGTGCTTACTGGAATACTCTATATAGAGGTTTTCTTCTTGGGTCTTTGGTGGCCTGTTTAAGGTGACTCATTTGTTGTCACTTAAAGTATGCTTTTCGATGGTGTTTCCTCCTTAAAGGTGTTACAAGGATATACTTGTGTTAGTTTGAGGTGTTACTCTTATGTGATGTATAAAGCTTGATTTATTGGTCTTTTGAAGCTCAAAATTAGAGCTCAATTGAACCTGTTTAAATGGCTTTCCAAAGAATTATCCGTTTCCGTTGCTTGTGAGGTGTTTGAATTTTTGATCTTAGTGACTGTTTTGAAGATGAAGTTGGGTGATATGCAAAGTGCCCATAATTATTTGATATGTCTGAGAAGACATTTGTTTGCTGCAATGCAGCAAGTTCGGTTTTATTTCTTAGACTAGTAACCATATGAGAAGAGCGATGTCCCAGTTGTGATGATTGGTTGTGTTGTCGATATTGGTGCAGTGATTTAGCCTTGCAGTGTTTGCAGGATTCCTTCTCAAGTTGGTAAGATGTCCTAGAAGGGAATAGAGGTTGATTTTAGTTGTATGTCCGTCTTGCTGGGAATCATGTTTTCAGTTGATGGGAAGGAGCAAGTTGTAAATGTCGGTCTTTTACATGTCCACATCTGTTGAGTTTACTGTGAGGGAGAAACAGTACATATATAGAAAACGTTAAATTTGGCCAGATATGTCAGCAGAGAGGTATTTATTTTAATGTTCGTTTGATTATGGATATCTGAAATAGTCACCATGGATTTTTGTTTCTCATGAAGTATTTGCTTTATTTCCTCCATGAAGCCAAGTGATAAGGCAGTGATGATGGTTACGAAATTTTATGATTAATTTCGGATGGCAGTATGGAATGATCCCAAAATTGTCAGTTGTGGGATTATATGTATTCCTTGGTGGCATTTCACAGTATTATGTTGGTGACTTGAATGTCCATGAAGACTTAAATGTCACGCAACTTTATTGGTGAAATTGGAGGGAATTCTTCGGAATTGGTGATATGTAAAATGTCAGTTTGGTGCAATATTTAAAGTCCGAGTGAATGTCTCAGTTGGTCTTTACCCAAGTAAGCACTAAGGGGCAGTGTCAAAAATAGTGCAAACTTGGTTATTGGTTGATGTGAAGGCTCCTAATTATTAGGAGTTCAGTGTTAGTTTTGGGTAGTGTCGTTGATGGCGAATGTTACATAATTGTAAGTGGTCGAGTATTATTAGGAGTTTGTATAGGTCTTATTTAGTTGTTTAGAACTGTTAGTTGTTGAGCACGTGAGGAGTTTATTTAGGAGCAAGTCGAGCACAATGTGCTGACCATATGTAGTATAAATTGAGTCGTTTGTAAATGTAACATAAGTATCTAAAGTTTAATGAAAATGTAACCATTAAGGTTCTATGTGTGTCTCCCTCTCTACTCTCCTCTATACCTGTTTTGCGACAGGAGGGAGTATTATTTCACTAAGTGTATTTCGATATACTTTATCAGACGTTTACTTTCAGATGTTTGATAACTCACTCAATCGAAAGAGAGAGCGAAGTGTTTTTTGTTTCAATGCCATCTAAGTTTACCACATAAGGTGGGCGCATAGTGGGGCGTTAAAATGGGCGTAAAATATCATTTCCGTTTACCTAATTCTTTTCTTTACAATGAAATTATGGCTTAACCAACTTTATGAACCATTTGTCTAGATCTCTCTTCTTATTACGAGCCAGCTGACCAATTTGCAGACCTTTAATCAGCTTTTGCACTGTCCCACAATTTTGGAAATTTTATAACTTAACTAGGTATCACCCCGGCATACGGCGGGGCTCAACCTCTATCATTTAATATTTGTTTTCTCCCCATATGGTAGAATTTTTTTACTTTGGTTTTCTGTTGGCCGAGGAGCCCTTCAATTTTATTGTAACGTTTTCACTTTGACTATAACCTTGATCTCAACATGAAAGTTGTATCGTACCGTACACACGTCTTTCATCTAACAAAAATTTAGCTGAATATCATTCATGTCTTTCAAAACCTAAAAATGATGATTTTTTTTTGATGGAAAGAGATAATATATTAACTAGCAAATATAATACATGAGATTTACAATATCATTTTTATCAAAAACATTAGAATCTATGCTAGTTGATTGAACTTTTATCTGCATATTAACCAACATATGTCGAAGCTTTTTAATCCTTGTATCCTTCGCAATATAGTCCGCTGCTGAATTATTCTTCCTCTTAATATATTTCACTTTCGCTTGAGGAAGATTGCTCGGTATATTCCTAATTTCTTGCAAGGTATTTCCCGCCGGCCATGAACAGTATGTGCTTACCTTATTTACATTGTCCTCCAAAGCTTTACAGTCCGTGACTATGAAGACGCTGGATTATATGTTTTCCTTTAACCACATAACCGCCTTTAGTAAAGATTTTGCTTCTGCGTGGCTATTATACGTGAGAACAGATTTTTCAAAATTCTCAAATCATTTTTGAACGTGGGATACGTGTGTCTTCAACAACATGACCCACAAAATAAGTTTCTTTATTAGGAGAACTATTTTTGTTTTTTTTGTTTTATTACAATCCACAGATAAGTTTCTAGGGAATTTTGATAAACTGCCCCCGTTTTGAATATAGCAAAAAAAAGTGCCCCCGTTTTTTCAAACTTTTCAAAAGTGCCCCGTTTTTTCAAAAAAAGTGTAACGGCTAGTTAGTGGAGTTAAGTGCCAGCTGACACCTTATAAAAGACTAGTGCACCCCTCGCGCGTGCATCTCACACAAACAACAGTATCAGGGGCCGAAAAATCTTCGCATGTGCAACTCACACGGATTCAGGCAACATAACGGCCAGAAAACACGTGGCATGATCATGTGCACACAAAATGAACGACCATGATTTAGCTGACAAAAAAACGGCTATCTTCATCTTATCCACCCTATAAAAATCAGAGAAGAACCCTAATTCATTCATATCAATTAGACCACCACCATAATTCATTCATATCAATCAGACCACCTATTTTGTTTAAGTTACTCATCAAATTCAAACTTAGAAAACACAAACAAGTAATGGGTGGAGGTCATATAAAATCTCCAAGTAGTAGCAACAGAAAGAATAAGGAAAAAAAACCATGATTGATGTGCAATGTGTAAACAAGGAAATCATGACACACAAGTTTGTCCTTGGTTGTATTCTAGGTGCAAGCATATTCCATGTGTTGGTGTGAGAGCATTACTTAGATCTACAACATCTCAAAACTTTGAAAAAATGTTCTTCAAGTGCAAAATACCTACCTGTAGTTCCTTTGAATGGTTTGAAGATGCTTTAGACCACCATAAAGCCAAGGACATTATGTTACCATTAATGAAAAGTTTTTGTGCATGTGGAGATGAAGACCACTGCTACAATGATTGTCCACTGCAAAATCAGGTTTGCTTTTCTGCAACATGCAAATCCAAACTCAATCTGAAGATGTGAAAAAATCAACACAATAAGAACATAGCTTACCTTGCTTGTCAGGATTGTGAATCTTTTAGATGGGCTTCAGATGCCCTCTTCATTGCTGCAAAAGACAAGGTTAGAGAATCTGCAACCCAAATGGCTGCTATATGTAAGCAATTAGGAAAAAACCTTCATATATGTAATATGTAAGAAGTAGCTTTAAGAACTAAATATTACTACATTTCATGTCCTGTTATAACTAAAGATGTTCAAACAGACCAAAAGTACCATTCTTACAATAACTTAAAGTTCACAAATTTACAATTCATAAAATACACCAAAAAAAAAAAAAAATGAAACAGACTAAAGGAAACTGCAACTTTAGTCTTTCTTTGCCTTGGTAGATTTCTTTGTCTTGCCTTTAGGATCTGTCATAGTCTGGCTCACTGTTTGTTTAACAGATCTAACATTTATGAAATTTTGAGAAATTTTCTGCTTCTTAGTTCCAGCTGGTTTTGAAGTAGATGCACCTGGAGTATCATATGATTTTCTCTTCTTATATCTTGAAGAGGTTGCTGCAGGTGTATCAAAGCTTGTGAGAGTTGCACCATCAACTTGAGTTCTTTGTCTTGGTGCTTTAGAGTTCTGGCCAACAGCACCACCAGCATATCCCCTAATATTGTGGCCTGAAATCCGACACCTGCGGCATTTATAGACTCTGGGTTGTGGTGGGGGTTCATCATATTCCCTCCTTCTTTTAACTCTAGGTCTTCCTATTTTCCTGCCACTTCTAAGAGGGTTTAGCTCCATATCTACCTGCAACCAAACAATAAATAGAAATTAAAAATGAAACCCTAAAGGAATCATATATGTCATATAAAGAAGAATCTTGTGAATATTAAATGTACAACTACCAATAAAGTGTTTTACTGGTTTCAGATCTAGTTTAAAGTGCTTACCTTGACCCAGTCTTTGACATCATCCAATGGTATCAGATGTGGTTCATATGTGGCTCTGAATGCTGCCACAGAGTAGTAATGAGAGCAGTACCTTCTCAACTACAAAACTAATTGGTTAACAACAACAAAAGTAAATAGTTAACAAGAGCAAAAAGACAAACAATACTAATTGGTGAACAACAACAAAAGTAAATAGTTAACAAGAGCAAAAAGACAAACAAACTAATGCATAAAGTAAACTTACTTATGCATTTTTGTCTGTATCCTTTCAATGCACAGACTGCATGTATGCATACAAATCCTCTCAGCTGCCATTGAAGACAAGAACATGTTTTTTCTTCCAAATTAACAGTGAAAACAGAATTGTGAACAGATGTAACTTCATACAATTTTCCAAGGACCAGCTAACTTGCACATCTTCTTTATCAACTTCACTGCCTTTGGAACCAAACCTTCATCTGGCCATTTTTCAGCCTCTTGCCTCCTTTCATGCCATTTAGCATTCACCAACTGACTATAAAGCATTCCTATTTTACAGATAGGTTTGTCCCTAATGTGTGGGATCATTGCATTAAAAGACTCACTGAAATTTTTATTCAAGTGTTTACATTTACTTGTATCATCAAATAATGCTCTTGACCAAGACTCAGGACCAGCATCCAAAAGGTATTGATGTGCTGCTGCATTTTCAGCCTTCAAAGCATCCATGTGTTGCTGCATGGATGACAGTCAATAATTTTTACATATAACACTCAAAATGTTCACATATGACAGTCAATAATGTTTACATATGACAGTCAATAATGTTTACATATGACAGTCAATAATGTTTACATATAGATTGGAAATATACATTACCTGGTAATGATGCCTTTTGTATGCTTTGGCAACATTACACAATGAGATGTTCAAAGATTGCCCTTTATAATACTTTTTGAAGTTCTTATACAAGTGTCTGCAGTGTATTTCATACAAATACATATCAATAAACCTTTAAAAAAATCATAAGATGCAGTGAAGTGAACACAAAAGAAAACAAAGGAATCCACATACCTCCAGCAATATCTGTGAGGCCCTCCAGGAAATACAGAAGCAACAGCTTCAAGTAAGACTTTCTGCCTGTCTGAGATGAAGGTAGGAGGCATAGGATGACCATCTATTGCTGGCTTCAAATCAGTGATAAATTGGGTCCAGTTCTCAATAGTTTCAGACTTGCAAACACCAATTCCCAATGGCACTAATCTGTTTTCTGCATCTAATCCTGTAGCAGCAAGTAATACACCTTCATGCTTACCAGTTAGATGGAAAGCATCAAACCCAATTATATTCCTACAACCTTGCTGCCATCCTTTAATTGCTGCCCCAAAACTAATAGTCATGGTTTCAAATGCATTGTCAGACTTGCAGTAAGAAAAGTCTGCAACATTGTCCTTGTCCAAGTTACTTACCATCTTACAAAATGTTGGAACCATCTTAAAATTGTCTTCATAGTTTCCATGCATGTATTCCAATACTAATATCCTAGCCTTCCATGCAGTATGGTAAGGAATTTTAGTCATGTGAGAAACTTCAAAATCATCTTTAATCTGCCTTGGTTTTGGAATCACTTTCTTGGCACTGTGCTTCAACTTGTCTATTACTACATCAGCAACATATCTTGCATCTGCACATCTATTTCTACCCTCTAAACTTCCTTCACAATTATGTTTGAGGTTGACTTTCCTAATTTTAAAGGTAGACTCTTTCTTAACTCTAGATGCAAATACAAACCAATTGCAGTTACATTCTTTTCTATATGGACACCAAACCCTAAGTCTTTCCTTATCACTTTTTTGTATTTTATATTCATGCTCTTCATGTACACAATGGGCTCTAAGATGCCTTTGAAATGCCTTTTTATTAGGAAATAATGTACCTACCACCATCTGTGAGGGGTCAAGAGGTTCATCATGTTCTTGGTCTGGGAACAATTCTTCCTCTTCTTCTTCAATAATTTCATCCTCGGGGAAGATCATTTCCCTCTTAGCTTTAAAATTCTTCAACCATTCAAGATCATCATCTTTCATCTCAGCAGTACCTACAACAACAACAAAAATGAGTGAGTACAATCAATGTAACAAAACTGAGTTAGTACAATAACTTCTAACTGTTACCTCTATTATCTTTTCCCTTATCTCCTTGTGCAATAATGATCGATGTCGTATGCGTCAAAAATAAATTACACTTTCTTACTACTCAAAATATAAATATAGCAAGGGCAAGAAAGGATCGATCCCACAGAGAGGTCTAGGTTGTCAATATATTTTCGGTTTCCTATAAGTAACTCCCACCGGTTTTTCTGATTTTTATGCAAGTAATAAAAGTAAAAGCAAAACAAAGAAAAGTAAACAAATAGATTCAAGGATGTGAAAGTATTGGTTAAGGATTTCGTTTTCATTCACTAACATGCTTTCAAAACAATAATTAGAATTGATATTTAATCTCAACTTTTATCAAAAGCCCTAGAATACCTTGATCGCAAGAATATCCCGCTAATCTCCTTTTGTCATCAACAAACACATTAAAAGATGCGAGTATGAGTTCTATCTAAGAGAACAACCTAACGTGTAAAAGCACTAATCAAGTTTAATTCCCTAGATGCATTAAGTTCTATGAAATCAGTCCAATCAAAGCAATCGAACGTCGAAAACGCACTAATCTGATTTAACAAAGGTAATGGTTCACATATGTTTATAAGGATGCATCACTACAAGCTATAACCATATTCATGCTACTTGTAATCAGGAATCTATCACTTTTACGTAATAACAAACCCTAATCTAGCAATAGAGATGAACACAAACTCAACCGATTCGCGACTCGATCAAACAAGCATTCAATTCATGTAACAATATAAACAGTGAATCATAAACGATAAAGTATGGAGACAAAACTAATTTATCATATCAAAAACCATATTATGTGAAATCCAATTATTCCATAACCAATAATAAAATTACTCATGTTAATGGAGTTCATAACAAGAAGAAAGAGAAACCCTATCATGTTGTAAACCCTAGAAACAAAAGTAGTAGAAGAGATATATCTGATAAAAGATATGGTTATTCTCTTTTATATGTTTCTCAATTTCCATAAAGGATACTCCTTCCAATATTAGGTCTTCTCAAAGTCCATTAGATAGAAATCCACCAAGCCCACAAGTGAGAGAAACCCGTATAGAAATTATGTCCCAAAATTCGTCGCCGGAAAACTGGGTTTTTGGCCGGAACTCGGTCGGAATCCGGCAAGAAAGGTCGCAGCCGGCCACCTGAAATCTTTTTGTCGTCGATGGAATATTCTGTTACGATTCAGTTAGAGTTAACGGTCAAGATAACGGTCTTTAAATTTTGACCTGGTCAAGGTCTGAGTTACACTGAGTCAGAACCGAGTCAGCTGACTAGTTCTGACCAAGCCACTTGCACATGCCAGAATATTTCACGGCCAAGATGGCCATGCCTTCCCTGTATCTCCTGCAATTTCAGTTCCATTCAAACAACACACCACTGCCTCATATCGCCACCCATTATGTCGCCAGTAACAGCTTAGCTCACCACTGCAACTCCAGCCGCAATAATCATCGCAAGCCACTCTACCATTGCCACATTCTCTTTACAACTCAGATGCATAATTGCACAACCCATCACCCCAGCACCAACCTCATTGCACCACCATTTAATCTTACATGTAGCTGCACCATCCTCCAGTCTCAGTTCACAAATCTCATGACCCTTGTAACCACAACATCAACTCCATACTTCATTCTATACTAGAAGCAACAATCTGCGGCCGCAACATCTAATTGATCTTGATCAATCAGTTCATTTACCAGGCCATGTCCAATTCCAACACTTCTCTCAAACCAGCTCAACACTTACCATTGCAACTACCATGATCTCACTTCTCTGCAACTTTCAGTACACCATCCATATCAACTCTATCTGCACAAATCACTTGAATCCATCCTATTCCAGAAACCCATTGCAGCAACAACAGTTGTACTTCTTCATTTAAAGCAAGCCACCTGCTAGCTCATCACCACCATTAACTCCACCTCAATTACATTATCACCAACACAACTGCATCCTTCACCACATACCCATTTTCTTTCTATAACAAAATCACCACCAAATTTACCCTGATTTCACAAATTCCACCATTTACTCAGCACCATGAATTTCACAGCAACATCATCAATTCTTAACGCTCACAGTGCCTCCTGAATCACAAAATCATCTCCAAAGCAAGACCTAGTTTCAAGACCCCCATCTCAATTTATTTGTTCATCACCAGACCCCATTAATTCAATCATCAGCAGCTTCAGATCAACCCCATCGGCCAATACACATTCCATCATCATCAGAACCAAACCCATTCTTCATTATCATCCTCTCTGCGACCAATTGCTTCTTCTGATAAAATCGAGCTCAATCCCACCTTCGATTTCAACCCTAAATTTCAAACTTGAATATATGGTTATTTGAACAACAGCAGCAACAAACCCTTAATTTCCATAGCAAATCCCTCCCTCACAGAATCAATTCAACCCTTCGATTCATTACCACCCCACTGTGTTTCCCGATCTGATCTCTGGTAGTAAACAACAGTTGCTGCTGCTTTTCTCTCAATTTCAGAGAAACGGAAATACGATGAATGAGAAGAAAGTCTCATGTAGGGTTGTAGGTTGGATTCAGTACACCCCAAGGATAAGTTCACCCCCAGGCTTATAATAGGTAGTCACTTCTGATAAGGGCTAACCAAGTTGACATCCCCTTATCCTCAGCTGGTCACTGTTTAATACTCCTCCACAACAAAGTTTCCCCTTAAACTCGGCTCGACTTCGGATAGTGTTCACCCATGAAATGACGACTTTGTCCTTTTCGCTCTAAATAAGTAGTTTCTCCTTCTTTTCCTCCGTATGACTCCAAAGCACCTAATAACTCAAATTCACACATAAGATACATAATTCACACGAAAAATAGCAAAGAAAGTATAAATACTAGATAGTAAATACGGTGTATTATACACCTATCAAATAACTTCTTCATCAGGGAAGCTCAATGCCCTCTCAGCTTTAAAGTTCTTGAACCATTCAGGATCATCATCCTTGTTCTCAACATTACCTAAACATCAGCAAAAAGCATGAGTTAGCATAATAAGTCAATTAACAACAATAAAGAAATAGTGTGTAACAATTACCTTCATCATTTTTTTCTTCATCATTATCACTTGAATCACCACTATCTTCTCTTGCATCATCATTTAAATCATTACCATCTTCTTCACTATCTTAATCACTATCATATATTGGTGGAACATCAGGGTCCTCTACAGGGTGGCACTCATCATCACAAATGTTCTCAAATTTAACAACATATTCATCAGCCTGAGCAGCTCCTAATTCTCTATCTAGCATTGCTTGATTTACCCAATAATCATGATTAAATGCATCTAAAAATTCAACATCTTCATCACCTTATCTTTGTTCAAAATCTTCATCTCCTTGTCTCTGTTCAATATCTTCATCTTGAGCATCTCCCATTTGTATATCTTCATTATCAAGTACAACTGGTTTAGTACTTGAACTACCTGCCTCACCAAAAAAATTCCCCTTCTTTGCAGTAGTTGTAACTCCTTTGCCATTAAGTCTAGGGCTTCTTCTCACTGCTACTGTTGGTGACTTTGACACTCTAGTCTTACCAGGTGTGTTTTTAATACCAGGCAATGAATCCCATACTGGATTGTATACCCTAACTTGTAATTCTATACAGCCATTATCATTCAGTTCAGCTTTCTGCCAAAATTCCCAACAGTCTTCATCACTCATTAAGCTATAAGCAACTCCATTATTCATCCACATCAAATCAACAGTTTCAATAGCTTCTAGTTGTAGCCTATTGTGAATATTTTGCTCAAGAATCTTCAAATTCAGTTCATCTATGTGTAAGTTCTTCAAGAGAAACTGAATTTGACTCTATGTGCAATAACAACTGATGTCCTTGTATGCTACATTCCCACTGAAACATTCAGAAACAAGCACTATGTTCATAAACAGTTCTAAATGACCTAAATTTAACTGATTAAATATCCCAAAGTGAGTAATGTAACCCATTATCAGTTTGAGGGGGGCTAATAGAATATTTAAGTCAAATAAGTTTGACTTGACTTGATTTAGCTGAGTTAGCCTTAGTTTTCCGAGTCAGTTGTTCTGCTTTCAGGCAACTATTTGTCCTGTAATAAATGTGTTCCAATTCTGTCTGATTGAGACCAACATTGTTTTTCTCTATAATACATTTGCTTCTTCCTCTTATGTTCATCTTGATTTCTCTCAATTCATCTTGATCAACATAGGAACATAAGAATTCTCAATACTAATCGTTTCCAAAAATGTGAAAGAAATCTATTTTTGGAGAAAATATTGGTTAAATTTTATTCTCGATATTTTTGGAAACAAGATTAGTTGATATAACTAAATATGTAAAATACGTGTTAACATCTGATTTGACCCCATGCTCCCATCAAAAAATCCCCCGTCAAAAATTTATCCCCAATGCATACCAAAAAAAAATAAAAAAATTTATCCCTAATGATGCAGTCTCGTCTCGTGGTCTCAAATCGCCAAACCCCTCCTAATACCTAAACCCTGCGTGAGTCGGAACCATCAAATAGTGTATAAATAAAAATCAAGCGACACAAATCAGGCATTAACAAGACTACAATAGCCCCAATACCACTATATCACCAAAAAATCTTCACAACAGAAATTATTTTCACAATACCAATTCTAACCCTGATTGAGGATAAATAGTTTATAAAAACGACTTTCACCCTCTTCCCACGTCTCCCAGTTTCAAGATACTCTGTTCAGAGATCATAACCTAGAAGAAAAACTCATTAATGACAGGACTACAAACCAAAACCCGAATCATCTTCATAAAAAACTTAATTTCTTTTGATCGAGACCTCTCAATCAATCCCATTTCAAGAATCATCTTTCTTTAGATGATCATTGTCCATTCTTTCTACATACATGTAGAAATTTACATGGAAACTTGATTCGTGTGTGCTTTTACTGAGGAAAATCATTGTTTTTCACCAATGGATAAAGGGAAAGTTAAAATAGTTGAAGAAGAGAAAGAAGAAATGGAGGAAGAAGCTTCTATGGGTATTGATGGTGATGAAGCAAAACAGGGTAATGAAGAGATTGAAGTTCAGAGTAGTCATAAAAGTGCATTAGATACAATGACTTCTTTGCAGAGATCTTTACCAGCCATATAGATTCTTGATTTTTGGGAGGGCATTTGCCCCCTTTTGAATAAAGTACATTTTCATTGTGTTAACTGAGGATTAATGGTGGCGCTGGAAAAGGCGATAGTAGGCTTGACAACTCTTCTATAGGGTAAAATGTACATGGATATACAGTTGTCAAAAAAGGGCGGTTCACGGTGGTATCTTGGTTATCATGTTTTCAGTATTCAACTACTGGTGGTGACAATGATCGTAACAGAAGGCCTAAAAACTCTTCTACAAATGTACAGTCTGCAAATGCTACTGGTGGTGGTGCCAGTGATCGTAATACAAGGCTTAACAACACTTCTCCAGATTTGTCCTCTGCAGCTGCTGATGATGATACTGATCGTGATAGAAGGCCTGACAGTTCTTCAAGCTCGAGTTCAGTGTTAGTTTTGGGTAGTGCCGTTGATGGCGACTGTTGCATAATTGTAAGTGGTCGAGTATTATTAGGAGTTTGAAAAGGTCTTATTTAGTTGTTTAGAATTGTTAGTTGTTGAGCACGTGAGGAGTTTATTTAGGAGCAAGTCGAGCACAATGTGCTGACCATATGTAGTATAAATTGAGTCGTTTGTAAATGTAACATAAGTATCTAAAGTTTAATGAAAATGTAACCATTAAGGTTCTCTGTGTGTCTCCCTCTCTACTCTCCTCTATACCTGTTTTGCGACAGGAGGGAGTATTATTTCACTAAGTGTATTTCGATATACTTTATCAGATGTTTACTTTCAGATGTTTGATAACTCACTCAATCGAAAGAGAGAGCGAAGTGTTTTTTTTTCAATGCCAGCTAAGTTTACCACATAAGGTGGGCGCATAATGGGTCGTTAAAATGGGCGTAAAATATCATTTCTGTTTCCCTAATTCTTTTCTTCACAATGAAATTATGGCTTAACCAACCTTTATGAACCATTTGTCTAGATCTCTCTTCTTATTACGAGCCAGCTGACCAATTTGCATACCTTTAATCAGCTTTTGCACTGTCCCACAATTTTGGAAATTTTATAACTTAACTAGGTATCACCCCGGCATACGGCGGGGCTCAACCTCTACCATTTAATATTAGTTTTCTCCCTATATGGTAGAATATTTTTTACTTTGGTTTTCTGTTGGCCGAGGAGCTCTTCAATTTTATTGTAACGTTTTCACTTTGACTATCACCTTGATCTCAACATGAAAGTTGTATCGTACCGTACACACGTCTTTCATCTTGTAGTTGCAGAATAACCTACAACTACACCCTCAATATAATTAGTAAAAACTCAAGAAGTTCTTGATGATGAATAACAATTTTCTTATTAATGTTCTCAATTGATTACAAAGAAATATCTAAATGGAACTAGAATAGTTACAACTTTCTCTATTCTCTTTCCTAAGATATTTTCTAACACTCACTAAAAGAACCTCCCGAATTTTACATTTGAAATCCTATTTATAGTAAAACTTATACAGCTGTACATGAGTTACGAAGTATCGCAACTCATACTCGCAAAATTACTTCATCCTCGCAAAACTTCATATTTCTCCGCGCTTCTTCTATCATCGTATCATTTTATAATTCTTTTCTCCTGATACTCGTGAACTATTATCTTGCGATATTCAGTACCTACATCTTGCCTCTTCTCATGTCAATTCTACGAAGAAGAAATGATCGTGAGAACATAACCGTTACTTAGTCTTTTAAAATTTTGACACGTCTTTTGTAACCGTTCTTTTTTAGTTATTCCCTTATATAACTCCTTTATATTCTCTTCCTTTTATTTTTCTTATTTCCGCAATTCTATCTTCTACTCATACTCTCTATCACTATTTTCTCTGCAATTTTTTCTTCTACTGTATCTTTATGAGTTCTCCAAGGTAATTTCCTTCTATCTCTGCGTATTTCATTTGTTCTCCTCTTTAATTTCTGTATAATTTGTTATCTGATTTTGGTTTATTTCAAAAAAATAACTTCTCGATGAAATCTCAACTAAAGAATCCAAGCCTTAATCCACGAAGAAGAAAATCAGAATCAAAAGGTAGTTAAAATACTCGCCTTCTTTCCCGAACAATATATTGTTGCCTCAGTTTTTAATCTACATTTTGATTCGCAGTTGACGAAAAATCAAATCCAAGTAAGAGATCTCGAATAACTAAACCCACACCATTAATTCCGATTGATGATTTCCTTCCCGAAGTTGATAAGGAATTTTCCTCTCCTCCTCGTGAAAATGCTTCTTCACATACTCCCCGCCTCTACTCCATTACCTACTTTTCAATCTCCTATCAGTGTCAATTTATCAACATTTCTTCAAGATCAACCCTCTCAAAACATTTCTTCAACTTCTTCTTTTGAAAAACAACCCTCGCAAAATATTTCTTCAACTTCTTCTTTGAAAAACCTGTCTTGTCCCCAAATCCTTTGAGTGCTATTTCTCCAGACAATTTGCAAACTTACTCTTATTCCTTCAAATTCTTCTCCTCTTCCTCAAGAAATTCGAGATGGAATTTATTCAACTTTCCGAATGTTATCTCGAGGTTTTGACAAATACTGCGAAGTCTACTAATGTTCGTTCGCAATATGAATTTTGCGAAGTTCTGAATAATTTCGTCAATCCAGACATTTCTTCTTCACGTCAATCCTTGGAAAAAGAAATTGAATTGCTTCGCCAATCTTTGAAAGCTTCTCAAGCAGAATGCGAGGATCTTCGTAAAGAAAATCATCATCTTTAGAATAATTCTTTGGACTGTGCGATTCTTCGCAAAAGAAATGATGAATTGAAAGGTATGATTACTATCTTCATATTTTCTCTTTTATTTACTTATATTCTTCATATGCTTGAAACATCCATTAAAACCCATTCCACTTTATAGAATCCATCCAGAAATGTAGAAGATTGGTACTTCACCATGAATCAGATGCAACAGAATATCGAAACAAGCATGAAAGCCTCTCAAACCAATTCTCCCATTTATCTAATCTTTACTCGTGTGCTCTTGACAACTCTGATGCTCTTTTTCAAGAGAATACTCAATTAATATATGATCGAAAATTTTTGAATGATGACATATCTCAACTTTTTTCTTCCTTAACCAAAGATAATTTGAGAATAGAAACCTTATTAGAAGAGAACAAAACCTTATCAGAAGAGAAATGTTCGTTTTTGAATACAATGATTGTTTCTTCGCAAGAATTAAAGACTCTTCAGAATAAATGTTGCGATCAAGAAAATCTTCTTTCTTTGTTGAAAGGTGAACTTGAGGAATTAAAGAAGTCTTCAGATGCTGAAAGAAATTCTTTTGTTATTGAGAAGAATTCCCTTATTAATAAGAATATAGTCTTGTGTGCTAAGAAGAATCAACTTGAAGAAGATTATTCGTCATTAAAAAGTCTTAATGCCAAACTTGCGAAGGATAAAAAATTTCTCCTTTCTAAAGATCAAAAGCTTCAATCTCGACTTAAAGGATTAGTTGGTGATGGTTTTGATAATGCGATGAATCAGATGAAGAACTGTTGTCTATCTTTAACTCAATCTCTTACTTCGCAAAGAGAAGGTAGTCATTAAAATTTGACTGCCTCTGGTATATCTTTAAATTTCGTTATACTCGCAAATTTTATTCTTTGAACTTTGTTTTATTTGCAGAATCTGAGAACCACCTTCGTAATGCAAAAGTTGGATTAGAAGCCTCCTGTTCCGAGCTTCGTAAGAAGAATGCTTTTCTTTCTACTCGCTTAATCAACTCTCGTGACCGTGCTACTCGGAGATTTAATTATCTTGCTTATTCCAAAGATATCGAAGATACCAATCATCAAAAAGCTATACTTCGTGAAAGTCATCTGAAAGCTCAAGTCTTTACGAATAACATTCTCTTATCAAGAGGCTTGCCTCCTGTGAAGATTACTCCTCTGACGATGAAGTTGCTCGTGAGCCTGATAGTGATTTCGATTATGAGAGTGATGATGAAGATCTTGATGATGAGAAAGAATCTATTCCTCAAGGAGATGTCCCTGTTGTGTATTCTTCCAAGGATGATATCTCGCAAAAGTCGAAGGCTGCTAATGACCCTACTGATCTTAAAGATCCAACACAGAGTGTTGATGAAGCATGATAATGTTCCTTTTTCAATTTATCATTGACTCTCCTGTCTTTCTTTCTTTTGAATTCCTTCCCTTAGTTACTGTTGGTTTCCTTTTTGCGAACAATTCTATTTTTTGAGAAGTACATCTGATATTTTGCGAAGATGATTTATCCTTTCTTTCTGATATTTTGCGAAGATAATTTAACCTTTCTTTGATTAAATTTGCCCCATTTGATCATATGAAGAGAAATAATATATAACTCACAGATAAAGCTTAGTATATCCTTTTCCCCCTATTATTTCTCTTTAAATGATTAAACATTATTTGAAGTATTAAAATATCTTCATCAATTTATCCTACGAAGTTTCAACTTGTTACGATTGTAGATAAAAAATCGTCCCTTTTAAGCATAAAAAGTAAAATATATGAAATATCCTTAATAAGTATACTACATATACAATACCTTTGTAGAAGTATTAGAAGTACCAAATCTATCAAATGAAGAGATATAAGAAGTATTAAAAGTATTCAATTCACCAAATGAATTATTAGAAGTACTCAATTCCCTTTTACGTATTAGAAGTACTCGATCCACCAAATGAAGAGATATAAGAAGTATTAGAAGTACTCAACTCATCAAATAAAGAAATATAAGAAGTATTCGATCTGTGAATAATTATGTAACATATGACGAAGTATAATGATTATTTAACCTTCACCAAATTAAATATCCATTAAAGAAGTATAATAAATATGAGATATTCTTGAAGAATTATAAGAAGTATTCAATCTTTTGGAGAAATATTCAATATATGGAGAAGTATAAGAAGTATGCAATTCTCGTAAACTTTTACGAATATGAACTTATCCGTATTTGATTGCTATCGAAATCGCATCTTTTGTTAAGTCTTCCTTAAAATTCTTCAATGATGTTGTCTTCTTTGATAGGACTTCTTGTAAAAATTCTTCAATGATATTGACAGAGCTGTCTTCTCTTCAAAATTTCTTGATGTATATTCTTGTAAAATTTCTTCAATGATATTGACGAAGTTGTCTTCTTTTCAGATCTTCATAATGTATATTCTTGTATAATTTCTTCAATGATGTTGATGCAAAAAATTTCATTAATTTTTGTGGTCTTATCATGCCTTCCTAAGTAAAGGTCTTATTTTGCCACCTCTTTTGTATTAATTATTTGCGATAATATGACAAGTCTGAACATTCTTGCGAACATACAACCTCGTGACATTATCGTCTTGCGATGAAATCGCAGGACGTTCTTACACTTTCATGAAAAAACCCATTGATCTCATCTTAACTTCTTTGTATAGTATTTTAGCCTCTTCAGGAATTGTTGCGACGATATGACAGGCCTAAATATTCTTGCGAACATAAAGCCCCATGACATTGCCGTCTTGCGATGAAATCGCAGGACGTCTCCACACTTTCATGTGGTGACCCATTGATCTCATCTTAACTTCTTTATTATGTTCTGCGAGTTCTTTATTCATTTCTTTCTTTCTTTCTCTTTTTTTTTTTTTAGAAGGCTCGCAGAACTTCATTTGTTGCACAAATATGACAAGCCTTTATGTTTTCGCAAACAAGAAGCCTCGTGACATTTGCGTCTTATAGCACTTATCAGCTCCCTAATGGAGGGTGCTTCCCTTTATCTTCCCCCTGATTGCCCCTTCAAGGAAGCGTACATCGACCATACAAGGTTAGCTCTTCCCATCCGGTTCTGCCAACAACCATCTTTTGATCGCAACCTCTTATCCTTTTTTCCTATAGGGCTTATAGTTACGAGGTTGCACCCTATGGGGTATCTTTGGGCCAAGTGCATCATTTGCCAAGACTTGTCAAAAATGGCAGATGTGGTTCAACCTCACCCGGCACTCTTGACTCAACCGTGTACCTCGGCGCCTTGATCGTTTTCTGCACTTCTTGGGAAAGACAGTATTCCTTAGTCGCCCAACCTAAATCCTCTTACACCGCATTTTATATTGCGTAATGTCGTTAGATTAGGTGAGAATCCAAGGTGTCTAACCCGGATAGGTACCCCATTATTGGGTTGTACCCCAAAATTTTTACCATGTACTAAGGGCCCTTGGTGGTGTTCCGGTTACCCTTAGCCACGTTATAGGTACCCCCTTAAATGACGTACTTTAGGACTTTTCCTCTTAAGAATTATAGCTTCGCGAACTAGGGTGTACACCGCAAAGGTTTGCCTGTATAAAATTTTCTGCGGCTCTCTTTCTTTTTTGGAGGCTGATCACAGATTGCGGTCTTTTATTCGCAAATTAATGAGAATTTAATCGGAATATAAATTCTGAAATTCGTAACTTTTCCCAATTTCCTGCGAGCAAACAATATTCGTAAAAATTTTCATGAGTTTTATGGGTAATACCTTTTCAAATATAGTTTGTTCCAAGGTCTACCAAGCCTCAAACCCATGTCTCTCCCTTCTGGTTCCATCAGCCGATAAGCTCCGCTTCCTACAACTTCTTTAATAACATATGGTCCATCCCATTTTGGTGCTAATTTTCCTCCATTTTCTTTTTGATATTTAGGTGTTTCTCGCATGACCAAATCACCTGGTTTATATTCACGTTCAATGACTCTCTTGTTGTATTCTCGAGCTAATCGTTCTTGATAAATCTTCATATGGTGCAACACCTTTTCTCTTTTTTCTTCCAAATCATCCAATTCACTTAATATTACTCCCGCACTTAAATTTCTTTCCCAAGCTTCTTTCTTTGTTGTCGGAATTACAACCTCTGTGGGTAATACTGCTTCTACTCCATATGTTAGACAATAAGGAGACATTCCAGTTGCTTCTCTTCTAGTTGTATTGTATGCCCAAACTGTGCTAGGTACTTGCTCGCACCACCCTTTGAGATGTCCTTCTAATTTCTTTTTGATTGTATCTGCGATTGTTTTATTTGTTGATTCAGCTTGTCCATTAGCTTGTGGATATAACGGGTTTGACTTCCCACATTTTATTCTAAAAGCACTGAGTAACATCTCTATATTCTGCCCCTCAAATTGTTTTCCATTATCAGATACTAGTTGTGCTGGAACCCCGTACTGCAAAATGAGGTTCTCAAATATAAACGTAAAAACATCTTTATCACGAATATGTCAGATCGCTTTTACTTCATGAGCTTCGTGAAATAATCTGTTGCAACTATCAAGTATCGTCTTTGTCCTGATCCAGGTATAAATGGTCCAAAAATATCCAACCCCCATTTACCAAAAGGCCAGCAGCTTGTTGAAGAAGTTAATGTAGCCCCTGGTGCATGAATTCTTTTACCATGTCGTTGGCATTCCTTGCATCTTCGTACGAACAATTTTGCGTCTGTATGCATATAAGGCCAGTAATATCCTTGTATCTTTGCTCTATATGCTAGAGATCTTCCCCCACTATGATTGCCAGCTTTTCCTCCATGTAACATCTTCAATATATTTTCTCCTTCCTCGCGAGTTAAGCACCTGAGAGGTGGTCCATTGAAAGATTTTCTATATAAAATTCCTTCTCGCAACTCATAGTTTGTTGCACGACTCTTTAATTTATGTGCTTCTAGTCTATTCCTGGATATTTCTCTTGTTGCGAGGTATGCATGAATTTCTTTTCTCCAATCTGCGATGTTGTTTGATAACTCTCTTTCTACTTCCATCGCAACATCTTCTTCAATTTCTTTCTCTTTGTCCACTGGTGGGTGTTGAATTGTTTGTATTTGGATATTTCTTGTATTTGGATTTGTCATCATGCTTGGAATAAATGCAAAAGCATCTGCGAGACGGTTATATTTTCTTGATATATGTCTCCATTTTAATTTTGGTATCTTCGCAGATAATTCCTCAACGAGTTTCTTGTATTTCTTCAAAGAAGATTCATTTGTGGTATATTCCCCTTTAATTTGACAAATCACTAATTGCGAATCACTTGTTATCCTTATACTTTCAAGCTTCTTTTCTATTGCGATCTTTAATGCATGCACTACAGCTTCGTACTCTGTTTCATTGTTCGTGGATGCAAATTCTAGTCTGAATGAGAATGTTGTTCTTTCTCCTTCTGGTGAAATCAACACGACTCCAATTCTATTTTCCTCACTATTGGATGATCCATCCACTAGAATTTCCCATCTATCAGGCTCTGTTAACAAGTTTTTTGGATTTCCAAATTCTTCTTCAACATCCATCATTTCCTCTACTGCTTCATCTTCTTCCAAAGGAAATTCTGCCAAAAAATCTGCGACGACTTGTGATTTTTGCGATGAAAACACTTCGTATTTTATCTTGTAATGGTTTACTTGTGCATTCCACCTTTCTATTATTCCTGACCTTTTTGTGTTCTTCATGACTGATTCAATTGGAACTTTGGTTACCACTTTTATTACATGTGCTTGAAAGTATATTCGTAACTTGAATGATGCATAAACCAGGGATAAGATTAACTTCTCCATTTTAGAATAATTCTTTTCTGCTGCATTAAAGGTTTTACTAATGTAGTAAATGGGCCTTTCTACTCTCAAGTCTGCTCGCAACAGAACTGCACTTAGAGCATATGGAGTTGTTGCGAGGTATACCAATAATTCTTCGTTTTTCTCTGGTTTCTGTAGTATAGATGTATTTGCGAGGTATTCTTTGATTCCTTGAAAAGCTTTTTCACTTTCATCAGTCCATTTGAATTTTGCTCCCTTCTTAAGTATGTTGAAAAAATGCTTGCACTTATCTGACATTCGCGAAATAAATCTTCCAAGTGAAGCCAAGAGTCCATTTAGCTTTTGTACTTCTTTTACTATTGCAGGTGTTGGCATGCCACGAACTGCTTGGACCTTTTCTGGATCAACTTGTATTCCCTCCTTTGATACTATGTATCCCAAGAACTTTCCAGATGAAACCCCAATAATACATTTCTCAGGATTTAATTTGATGTTGAACTTTCTCATTTTCTCAAATATTTCCTTCAAATCTTGCACATGGTCTTTAGCTTCCTTGCTTTTTATCAACATATCATCTACATATACCTCCAAAGTTTTATGTATCCACTTGGCGAACACTTTTTCAACCATACGTTGATATGTATCACCCGCATTCTGCAAACCAAATGGCATCTTCACATAACAATACAAACCCCTTGGAGCAAAAAAGGCAGTATGTTCTTGATCTTCTTCTGCGAGTGATATTTGATTATACCCTTTATATCCATCAAGTGAAATGACTCTATCATGACCTGCAGATGATTCCACCATTTGTGGTATATCTGGTAATGGAAAACTGTCTTTGGGACATGCCTTGTTTAGATCAGTGAAATCTATGCAAATTCTTATTCCTTTATTCTTTTTCGGAACAATGACCATATTCGCAATCCATTCTGGATATTTTCTTCCCTTATGATCCCTGCATCCAACATCTTTTGTAATTCTTCTTCTATCTGTACATGATAATTTTGTGATATCTTCCTTATTCTTTGTTTGAATGGTCTTACATTTTTATCTATGTTCAATCTATGACATGCCACTGATGGATCAATTCCTGGTATCTCATCTACACTTCCTGCGAAGATATCTTTATATTCTCGCAAAAGATCAGTAGTCCTTTTTTCTTATTCTTCATCCATCTTAGTTCCAATTCGTAAGAATAAAGGCTCCTCTTTACTTCCAATATTTATTTCTTTAGTTGGTTCAGCTGCAACATAGCTTGGACTTTTCTCCCCCATAGGTGTTGGCTCTTTGATTATTTTTGCTGGTTCTCCTTCTTTTTCTGGAATTTCATTTGGTATACCTCTCCCTTCCTTTGCTCTTATTGTATATACTCGGAATTCTTCTTCTTTTCTTGTTTCCTTCGCAAGTTTCCTACGAAGCTGTTTCTTTCTTGCTCTTCCTCCGCATTGCGTTACTTCAATTTGATAAAAAAAATCTGCACTATCAAGATCTCCTTTTATTTCTTGTATTCCATTTGGTGTAGGAAATTTGATTTTTTGATGTAATGTTGAAGCAACAGCTTTGATCGCATGAATCCACGGCCTTCCTATCAACATGTTATATGGAGATTCCATATCTATCACACACAAGATTACATGTGTTTCGATTTCTCCTAGTAATATTCGCAGCACGATTTCTCCTTTAGATTTTGTTGTAGATTTTCCTAATCCATGAATAAGACACTTTGAATTTATGATTTCTTCATCTTTAATTCCCATCCCCTTAAGTGCATTATAGAATATAATATTAACAGAACTCCCTGTATCAACCAAAATTCGGTTTAATTTCCATTTTTCTTCAGCTTTCTTATCTTCTAGCATGATTGGCAATGTGATCACCAATGGTGAAGTGTGGTTCAAGTCTTCATTTGGAATTTCTTCTTCTTGAAAATGTGATTTTCTGCTTTTCCCATTCTTCTAAAGTTGTTATCTTTTCTTCCTCCATGATCTTTCTTCCTCTACAATCTGGTTTGTATATTTTTCCCTTCATATTACTATGAAATTCATCAATCATTGTCTCTGTGATCATATTACATTCTTCTTTTTTGCAATCTCCATCTACTGACTTCATTTGATCTTCAAATTTTCCACAATTCCCTCAAATTTAGGCTACCACAATTCTCAAATTTCCCTGTTTCTATCGCCAATTATGTAGTTGCAGAATAACCTACAACTACACCCTCAATAGAATTAGTAAAAACTCAAGAAGTTCTTGATGATGAATAACAATTTTCTTATTAATGTTCTCAATTGATTACCAAGAAGTATCTAAATGGAACTAGAATAGTTACAACTTTCTCTATTCTCTTTCCTAAGATATTTTCTAACACTCACCAAAAGAACCTCTCGAATTTTACATTTGAACTCCTATTTATAGTAAAACTTATACAGCTGTACATGAGTTACGAAGTATCGCAACTCATACTCGCAAAATTACTTCATCCTCGCAAGATAATAGTTCACGAGTATCGTAATAAATAAAGGAGAAAAGAATTATAAAATGATACGATGATAGAAGAAGCGCGGAGAAATATGAAGTTTTGCGAGGATGAAGTAATTTTGCGAGTATGAGTTGCGATACTTCGTAACTCATGTACAGATGTATAAGTTTTACTATAAATAGGAGTTCAAATGTAAAATTCGGGAGGTTCTTTTAGGGAGTGTTAGAAAATATCTTAGGAAAGAGAATAGAGAAAGTTGTAACTATTCTAGTTCCATTTAGATATTTCTTTGTAATCAATTGAGAACATTAATAAGAAAATTGTTATTCATCATCAAGAACTTCTTGAGTTTTTACTAATTCTATTGAGGGTGTAGTTGTAGGTTATTCTGCAACTACACATCTAATAAAAATTTAGCTGAATATCATTCATGTCTTTCAAAACCGAAAAATGATGATTTTTTTTTGATGGAAAGAGATAATATATTAACTAGCAAATATAATACATGGGATTTACAATATCATTTTTATCGAAAACATTAGAATCTATGCTAGTTGATTGAACTTTTAGCTGCATATTAACCGACATATGTCGAAGCTTTTTAATCCTTGTCTCCTTCGCAATATAGTCCGCTGCTGAATTATTCTCCCTCTTAATATATTTCACTTTCGCTTGAGGAAGATCGCTCAGTATATTCCTAATTTCTTGCAAGGTATTTCCCGCCGGCCATGAACTGTATGTGCTTACCTTATTTACGTTGTCTGCCAAAGCTTTACAGTCCGTGACTATGAAGACGCTGGATAATATGTTTTTCTTTAACCACATAACCGCCTTTAATAAAGATTTTGCTTCTGCGTGGCTATTCTAGGTGAGAACAGATTTTTCAAAATTCTCAAATCATTTTTAAACGTGGGATACGCGTGTCTTCAACAACAAGACCCACAAATTAAGTTTCTTTATTAGGAGTACTATTTTTGTTTTGTTTTGTTTTTTTGTTTTATTACAATCCACAGATAAGTTTCTAGGGAATTTTGATAAACTTCCCCCGTTTTGAATATAGCAAAAAAAGTCCGTTTTGAATATAGCAAAAAAAGTGCCCCCGTTTTTTCAAAATTTTCAAAAGTGACCCGTTTTTTTCAAAAAAAAGGGTAACGGCTAGTTAGTGGGGTTAAGTTCCAGCCGGCACCTTACAAAAGACTGGTGCACCCCTCGCGCGTGCATCTCACACAAACAACAGTATCAGGGGCCGGAAAATCTTCGCATGTGCAACTCACACGGATTCAGGCAACATAACGGCCAGAAAACACGTGGCATGATCCTGTGCACTGATGTTTTATCAAAATTGTTGTAGTAAAATAGGCTCGTGAACTTGTGAAAGCAATGGATTTTAGATTTAATAAAAATTCAAAATAAAGAAAATTTGATTCAAGATTGATTTCAAGATATTAGGAATATAACCAAGACACTAGAATCCACTATTACACATGAATGATGTCAAATATTTCATAACTCTAATTATCCTCTTAATCCTTTATTTCTTAATCCACAAATAATCAAACATATTCTCAAAAATTAATTGTATCCCTTAAGCATAGATTATCTAACCAAAACATAACCTATCTACTTGATCACAACTAATGAAGAAAATTATGTAAACTTTGAAGAACTCTGCAAAAGCAGTGATTGAGTGAATTATAATTAAATATTAGAGAAAATAAAATAGTTACCCATTGTTCATGTGTGAATAGCTTCATCCATTGCCTTGGTTACGAGAGAATTAGTTGCTCATCATGTTGGAAACACGCTCAAAAGTTGATTTCAGTTATGCTCAAAGGGTTACAAATGATGAAAATGGGGTTTGTAATAGATATAGTAGTTACAGAAACAACTATTACTCAGTAACACTCAGAACTGTTGCGAATACTAAATAGCTGTTACAATATTTGTTACAAAGATAAGATGACAACTATATTAAAGTAGTGATCTATTCATCGTCTTCTTCTTCGCCTGAAAGTGCAGCAACGACTGCAACCTTTTTGTTTAGCTTTCGCTGCCCTTCCTTTGTACCCCAAACTCTCTCTTCCCCTTCTCTATGAACCCACAAGCATTTTTATACTCGACAGGGCCTAAGAATCACCGTATTTACGCCGGAATAATCCTCCATTACTCGCCTGATACGGGAAATATTTTCTTTTTCTTTTTTTTTTTGCACGCGATCTTGTTGCTGTGAACCATCCTTATTTGCATTCTACACGTCTCTACTTCAGTTTAGCACACTCCAGGCACAAGCTTGCACGTCCAAATCCTTTGTAATCCCGTGAATATTTCTTCCGCGTACGTGTTGCCCTGTTTTCTTCTCGTGAATTTTCTAGTCAATTTTAACCGAAACAATCAACCACACCATGCCTGTTACGCTCAATCAAGTCACCCCAGTGAGTTTCAGCCATTGAGTCTCTTTGATTTTTCCCAAAATGCGAACCCTAAATTCTGCCAGGGTGAAGAACCAATTTCCCGCCAAAACGTTCTTTTTGAATTCTTGAAGATGGTGTCCCCCTAACCAAACCCGGGGTGCGAATAGCAGATGTCCAGCTAGGGTGCCCCTTAACCAAAGTTGGGGTACGAATAGTAATTGTTCTCCGGGGGGTGTTCTGAGCAACCTTTCGAGCCAAATTTTCCAACAATCTTTATTTCCAAAAAAATACCTACAAACACACAAAACACCATAATAAGGACAAAAACGAGTACTAACAATACGAAACATTGAGGACAAATTAGACATATAAATGCGTCTATCAAATACCCCCAAACTTATTATTTGCTAGTCCCGAGAAAATCTAATCTAGGAAATAAAATGACTACACTCAGCACGTGCATCAAGCCGTTAAACCGCTAGGTGGCCCTAGTGGCGGAGTGTCGTCTCCGGAGGGTTTACCAGAGGTGTACCCACAAAACCTGCACATCTAATTGGTCACAAGTATCCAAAGATCTATGAGGACATACAAATTCTCGACCTATCTCCAAGTGACTAGAATGCTAGAGAAATTAAAGGTGCCAGCTCTACAGCTGACTGAAGAAAAGGGGAGACACATCCGTAACACTGCTAGATAAAGAGATATCCGCTACACAGCTAGATAAACATTGTAAGATGCGTCCGCTGATTTACAGCTAGATAAGATTAGGAGAGAGATAAAAATGAGAGGGACATCTGCTACATAGCTGGACTAATTATGTGTGATGAGTTGAACCAGTGCTGGAAAGATCTTGTGTCAGATTGAAAGCGGACTAACAAAGCAACCAAATGTGTCTTTCTTCGACTATCTCATAGTGCTCAGTAGAAACAATGTCTTCTTCGGTCTTCAACTGTTAATGATAAACTATCGAACCTCATAGAACCTTGACAATTAGCTCTTCTCTTCGATTTCTTGCTTGACATAAAAACTTCTACTTCCCTATGGCCTTATTGAACACAAAACTAATTATAGAATAAAAAGGACGTAATGATGATTTTTTTTTGATGGAAACACAAAAATTACACAACAAAAATTTACATGGCCAAGAGAGAAGGACTTAAAAACTTAGATCTTCGCAACTCGTGATGTCTTGGTATCATGAATTCCAACAACTTAAATAATTTGCTCTTAAACGTCTTCAACTTTCTTCATAGATTTTGATGTCGCTCCGTTTGTTGATGATGATAAGTTTCTACTGAGAGAGAGTTGTAATCCAGTGACTAAGACTACATTGTGAGGTTGCTTTGTTTTTCTGGCATTTCCTGACCTACTTGCCTTTCCATCATGGATGGTTAGGTCCATCACGGTTACCCTCTAGAAGGAACAAGTTCTCTCCTGAATTTCAAGGATCTCAATGTCTTTTTCTCTAATGTCTCAATAGGTTGTTATCCCTAGCATTCCAATTTCTATCTTTTCGGTGAGAAACAGAATGTAAACTTAGCTAACCGGATACCATGTGACGCTAGAAGTTTCAAAAGTTCAACTAAAAAGTTCTTTCCCACCCCCAAACTTAAATCTAACATTGTCCTCAATGTTTCTAATGAAAGAGCAATACCAAAAGTAAAATAACACGAGGAAAAGTCAGAAAGATAGTACCTGGGTGAAGAGAGAGAAAAACAAAACTAGTATACAACATACAACTGCCTCGGTGGTCAATCAAGGGTAAACAGGGTCCTCCAGAGGGACCTCCTCAACATCACTTGTAGGAAATGGCTCTAAAAAGGGTTTCAATCTCTGACCGTTAACCTTCGAAGAACTACTACCATCCGGTGTCTCAATTTCAATAGCTCCATGAGGAAAGACAGTGCGAACAATAAAAGGACCCGTCCACCGAGAACGTAACTTCCCAGGGAAAATATGCAAGCGGGTATCATACAGAAGAACTTTTTGACCTGGAGAAAATGACTTCCGTAAAATATTTCTATCATGCACAAGTTTCATTTTGTTCTTATACTCCTTCGCACTATCGTAAGCATCTATACGAATTTTTTATCCAACTCATTCAGCTGGAGTTTCCTATGGGCTCCTGCCTTGTCAAGTGAAAAATTTAGCTTCTTAACAGCCCAATATGCTCTATGTTCTAAATCAATAGGTAAATGACATGCCTTGCCATAAACAATCCGATATGGAGACATTCCAATGGGGGTCTTAAACGCAATACGGTAAGCCCATAAGGCATCAGTAAGCCTAGACGACCAGTCTTTCCGATTAGGATTAACTGTTTTCTCTAATATACGTTTTATCTCCCTATTGGAAACCTCTACCTGACCACTAGTCTGTGGATGATACGGGGTGGCTACCTTATGTGTAATACCATATTTCTTCATTAAAATATTAAAAGGTCCATTACAAAAGTGCGACCCTCCATCACTAATTATAGCTCGCGGTGTACCAAAACGTGTAAGTATATTATTTTTCAATAACTCAAGCACAACCCTATGGTCATTGGTTTTACACGCAACCGCCTCAATCCACTTAGATACATAGTTTACGGCGACAAGGATGTATAGGTTACCAAAATAATTAGGAAACAGACCCATAAAGTCAATACCCCACACATCAAAGACCTCAACAACTAAAATAGGGTTCAAGGGCATCATGTTCCTACGGGAAATGGTTCCTAATTTCTGGCAACGCTCATAAGTAACACAGTAACTGTGAGAGTCTTTAAACAACGAAGGCCAATAGAATCCACACTGCAATATCTTAGCAGCAGTCTTCTTGGCACTAAAGCATGATCATGACAAAAGGAAATAATACTGGACTGGTCACTCTCAGGTATACATCTCCTAATAATCTGATCTGGACAATACTTAAACAGATAAGGATCATCCCAAAAGAAGTGCTTAACCTCGGCTAAAAACCTAGAACGATCTTGTTTACCCCAATGTTGGGGCATTCGACCAGTAACAAGATAGTTCACTATATTTGCATACTAAGGTGAGTGGGAAACAGAAAACAATTGTTCATCAGGAAAGATGTCCCTTATATGAAGGGAATCATCAGGGGAACTAACAATTAGCCTAGACAAGTGGTCTGCTACTACATTTTCTGCACCCTTTTTGTCTCTAATGTCTGGACAAAATTCTTGTAATAAAAGGATCCACCTAATCAATCTAGGTTTGGTATCCTTCTTATACAAAAGTTATTTCAAAGCAGCATGATCAGTATAGATTACGATCTTAGAACCTAAGAGGTAGGATCTAAACTTGTCTAAGGCAAAAACAATGGCCAAAAGTTCCTTCTCGGTAGTGGTATAGTTCATCTGGGCCTCATTTAGAGTTTTGTTAGCATAGTAAATCACATGAAGTAATTTGTTTTCTCGCTAACCTAGCACAACACCAATAGCATAATCTGAAGCATCACACATGATCTCAAAGGGTAGGTTCCAGTTAGGTGCCTGGACTATGGGGGCGGTAGTGATTAAAGACTTAAGCTTCTCAAAAGCCTCTAAACAAGCATCATCAAAGACAAACTTAGCATTTTTTGCAAGCAAATTGCAAAGAGGTCTAGAAATCAAGCTAAAATCCTTAATAAATCGACGATAAAAACCAGCATGCCCTAAGAATGACCTAATATCTCTTACGGTTTTTGGGACCGGTAAAGTTTTAATAAGGTCAACTTTGGCTCTATCTACCTCTATACCCTTCGAAGAAACAATATGCCCTAAAACGATTCCTGAACGAACCATGAAATGACATTTCTCCCAATTAAGCACTAAATTATTTTCCTTACACCTAGTCAAAACTAATGACAAATAATGCAAGCACTCATCAAAAGACGAACCAAACACTGAAAAATCATCCATAAAGACCTCTAAGAACCGTTCTACCATGTCAGAAAATATCCTCAACATACAACGCTGAAAGGTCGCAGGGGAATTACATAGCCCGAAAGGCATGCGTCTATACGCAAAGGTACCAAAGGGACTGGTAAAAGTGGTTTTCTCTTGGTCTTCTGGGGAAATAGGAACCTGATTATAGCCGCAAAATCCATCTAAAAAGCAAAAATGGCTACGGCCAGCTAATCTTTCTAGCATTTGGTCGATAAAGGGAATGGGAAAGTGGTCCTTCCTAGTGACCTTGTTCAATTTTCTATAGTCAATACAGACACGCCAACCCGTGGTCATTCGGGTTGGGATTAACTCATTGTTATCATTCTAGACTACAGTAATACCGGATTTCTTGGGAACAACCTGAACAGGGATGACCCACTTACTGTCTGAAATGGGGTAGATAATGCCTGCATCTAACAGCTTAAGAACCTCGGTTCGAACTACTTCTTTCATATTAGGGTTCAGTCGATGTTGCATCTCCCTAGAAGGTTTGTTATCTTCCTCTAAATAGATCTGATGCATACAAACAGTAGGACTTATACCCTTAATGTCTGCTATGGTCCACCCTAAAGCTTCCTTTTTGTTTTGAAGGACAGTTACTAGCCTATTTTCCTGATCACTATCCAAGTATGATGCTATAATCACAGGTAAAGTTTCAGATGGGCCTAAAAATACATACTTCAAGGTATCTTGTAATGGTTTAAGGTCCAATTTAGGAGGCTTTTCCAACGAAGGAACTGGGGTAGACTCGGAAACGGGTAGAGGTTCGAACTTTGGTTTCCAGCCATTACTAGTGTCTATCAAAGGGGTTGAATCTAACAAAGCATTCACTTCATTAATCACATCATCATCATCAAAATCAATCCCAAAGTGAGCTAGGCATTTCTCTAATGGATCTTCCATCAAAGTGTTCGGTAATGACTCCTCGACTAATGTTCATATCATGTTCACCTCTTCTATGCTCGAGTCATATAGTTCAGTGGGTAGCTTACTAATATGAAAGACGTTCAGCTCAATAGTCATATTACCAAAAGACAAATTCATAATACCAGTTCGACAGTTAATGATCGCATTGGATGTAGCTAAAAATGGGCGACCTAAAATTACCGGTATCTGGTTCTCTGGGTCAGGGACAGTTTGGGTATCTAGGATAACAAAATCCACTGGATAAATAAACTTGTCTACCTCTATGAGAAAATCCTCGATCACACCACGAGGAATTTTAACGGACCTATCAGCTAACTGAAGAGTCATCTGGGTAGGTTTCATCTCACCAAGTCCTAGCTTAAGGTACACATGGTATGGCAGTAAGTTCACACTGTCTCCTAAGTCAAGCAACGCTTTCTCAACACGGTATTTACCTATTGTGCAAACAATGGTAGGGTACCCTGGGTCTTTGTACTTAGGAGTAGTGGTATTCTGAATAATAGAACTCACGTGACTAGCTAGGAAGGCTTTGTTTTGAACATTAAGCTTGCGCTTTCGTGTACACAAGTCCTTGAGAAACTTGGCATAAGCGGGAATCTGCTTAATCGCATCCAACAATGGGAGGTTGATAGTAACCTACTTAAAAACCTCCAAAATATCTTTATAGTTGGACTCACTCTTAGTTGGAACTAGCAGCTTGGGGAACGGGGCTCTAGGAACAAAGCCTGGCCCAATATGACCCTCATTGGTCTCTTTGGAGACTCTATCAGTCTCTTCATCATTTTATGGCTCAGAAGGGTGAACTACATCATGTTCACTTTCAGGCATGGCGACCTTATTGTCAACTTTCTTTCCACTCCTAAGGGTTGTAACAGAATTCACATGATTGTACGGTTTCTCAACTTTAGGGTTAGGATCAGTATGACTAGGGAACTTTCCTTCTTCTCTCTCACTTATAAACTTAGCTATTTGGCCGACTTGAAATTCTAATTTAGTAAGAGACTGGGAATTATTGTTAAAATTCTGCTTGGTTTCCTCTTGAAAATTAACATGGCTCTTTATCAACATTTCCTGGCTTTGTGATAACATATCTTGGCTCTTTTTTAGTATACTAAGAGATTCCTCTAAGCTAGTAATTCTATTATCAGAAGGGTTCTGGTACTGGGATTGACTTGAAGAATTCTTATTATATCCAAAACCTGGGGGAGGCTGAGAATTACTAGACTGACCTTGATTCTGGCCCTTAGACCAAGAGAAATTAGGATGGTTCCTCCAACCAGGGTTTTAGGTCTCTGAGTATGGGTCAAACTTCTGACGGTTCTCAAACCTAGCGTTGTTGTAGAAAGCATGGGCTTGTTCTTCACTAACATGACCTTCCCAAAACGAGTTATCGGGCTCTATTCCACAACTAGAGACTTGGGAGACTCTATTAGGTTCAACAAGAGACCTATGTTTAAGTTGACCCAATTCCAAAGCTTCTAACCTTCTAGACAAAGCAGAAAACTTATCTGACTCGAAGCTTGTATCTACCACATTGGTTCTACTTCTATTGACTAAGAGTCTTTTAGGAGGTTCAACACAAGGCTCCCACTGTTGGGATTTTTCGGTGATAACTCCTAAGAAGGTAAAAGCATCATCAGCATTTTTATTAGTGAACTCACCAGCGCACATAGACTCGACCATGGATTTGGTTGAATAGTCTAAACCATTATAAATAATCTCTACAAGTTTCATCTTATCAAACCCATGGTGAGGACACTGGGATAGGAGATCATTGAATCTCTCTAAAAACCTATAAAGAGACTCTCCCTCATGTTGCACACTAGCACTAATTTTTTGCCTAACAACTGCAGTTTTATGCTTAGGGTAGAATTTCATATAGAAAGCAGCAATAAGCTCCTGCCATGTTTCAATGGATTCATATGGTAGGTTTTTAAGCCAGGTCTTGGCTTTATCTCTCAAGGAAAAAGGAAACATCTTAAGTTTCAAGACTTCATCAGTAAGGTCTTTTATTCTAATTGTCCCACAAATTTCCTCAAAGTCCCTAATATGAAAATAAGGGTTCTCATCATCTTTTCCTAAAAATATAGGGATCATCTGAAGAATACTAGGTTTTATCTCGAAATTAGCCGTATTGGCTGTCAATTTAATGCACGAAGCTCGGTTGGCCCTAGTTGGGAACATGTAATCTTTCAAAGTAGTCATTTCTGGCACAGCTGACGTACTAGGGGTACTTTCCTCACAAAGAGACAGATTCTCAAAACTGAAGTTTTCAAAAACGGGGATCTCAAAAGAAGAGTCTTCGAGCTCCCCGCCTTCACAAGAAGAACTACTAGGTTTATCACTAATCAAACGACCTAGAGTGTTTCTTTTCCAAGCCAGTTCTCTAATGACCTCGAGCATACACTAGAAAACAAAATAAAAAGAAAAAGAAAATCCTAAAAGGAAGGGAGGTTATAAGCAAACACAAAGCAGGATGACTCCACCAAAGGAAACCTAAAATTTTCTAGCAAACAAAAAGCATGATGGCTCCACTTAGATTGTTTTCTAGACCAGCTTCTAATCCTTCGAAAGGGAATTCGTTACAATCTGAGCAAACCCCTCTGGAATCAATCCGCATTTAAGTAAGTTGAATAGAGGCGAGAGAATATGCTGGAGCTTTGATACCCAAGGCCTCACCGCATTACAGGGAGGCGCAGTCACGCATTCAACTCACAGAAACTTTCATGAACTTCGAAGAATGCTCAAAAGAGTAACCAATATCTTTCGAACGACTTTCCTACTAAGCTCGTTACCCTATATGTCTCGTTCTATTCCAAATTTTAAAGCTTAGGTTCGCATTAAGTTTCGTTTTCCTAAGGCGGGCAAGAAGGGAACGGTAATGAAATCCGAACCCTTATCTTATATGGCCAGTCCTTGCCCTTTACTAGGAATTTAAAACAGCCATTTTCAGTTCCTCGACATATATGCAAACGAAGGAATACAGTAACTCGCTAGCAGGGGAATCGCGAGTGTTTCGACAAACTTACCTCCCGTACCAGACGGGGGATGAACCGATGAAGTCGACTCGGGCCACGACTCCTATGTCGTGTACGAACCCGAGGGGCCGATGTGATATCGTAATCATCGTCCTTCTATGCAAACAGTTTAATATTTAAACTACCCTTCCGTAGGGTTTTCAAAAAAAAAAGTCCAAGTCCAAAGTCCAAAAAAAAGTAAAGTGCTAAAAAAAATAAAAATTACAAGAATAAAGAAATCCTAATACAATCTAAAAAAATAAACTCTCTTTTTTTTCTCTTTTTTTATAATAAAAAAAAAATCTTCTTCTTTCGCTCCTTTTGTTTTGTCTTTAACTCCAAACTTTAAGTATTCACCAAAAGCTTTGGCAAATTTTTCTTTCGCTCCAAATTCCAAAATATGTAGTAAAAAGACAATAACAAAAACGTAAAGAAGAACAAATAAAGTAAAAAAAAATAAAAACCTTTAAAAAAAGAATAAAAATCTAAAAACTAGCCTAAAGACAAGCTCCGGGTCGACGGTGCCAAAAATTGATGTTTTATCAAAATTGTTGTAGTAAAATAGGTTCGTGAACTTGTGAAAGCAATGGATTTTAGATTTAATAAAAATTCAAAATAAAGAAAATTTGATTCAAGATTGATTTCAAGATATTAGGAATATAACCAAGACACTAGAATCCACTATTACACATGAATGATGTCAAATATTTCATAACTGTAATTATCCTCTTAATCCTTTATTTCTTAATCCACAAATAATCAAACATATTCTCAAAAATTAATTGTATCCCTTAAGCATAGATTATCTAACCAAAGCATAACCTATCTACTTGATCACAACTAATGAAGAAAATTATGTAAACTTTGAAGAACTCTGCAAAAGCAGTGATTGAGTGAATTATAATTAAATATTAGAGAAAATAAAATAGTTACCCATTGTTCATGTGTGAATAGATTCATCCATTGCCTTGGTTACGAGAGAATTAGCCGCTCATCATGTTGGAAACACGCTCAAAAGTTGATTTTAGTTATGCTCAAAGGGTTACAAATGATGAAAATGGGGTTTGTAACAGATATAGTAGTTACAGAAACAACTATTACTCAGTAACACTCAGAACTATTGTGAATACTAAATAGCTATTACAATATTTGTTACAAAGATAAGATGACAACTATATTAAAGTAGTGATCTATTCTTCGTCTTCTTCTTCGCCTGAAAGTGCAGCAACGACTGCAACCTTTTTGTTTAGCTTTTTCTGCCCTTCCTTTGTACCCCAAACTCTCTCTTCCCCTTCTCTATGAACCCACAAGCCTTTTTATACTCGACAGGGCCTAAGAATCACCGTATTTACGCCGGAAAATCCTCCATTACTCGCCTGATACGGGAAATATTTTCTTTTCCTTTTTTTTTTTCACGCGATCTTGTTGTTGTGAACCATCCTTATTTGCATTCTACACGTCTCTAATTCAGTTTAGCACACTCCAGGCACAAGCTTGCACGTCCAAATCCTTTGTAATCCCGTGAATATTTCTTCCGCGTACGTGTTGCCCTGTTTTCTTCTCGTGAATTTTCTGGTCAATTTTAACCGAAACAATCAACCACACCATGCCTATTACGCTCAATCAAGTCACCCCAGTGAGTTTCAGCCATTGAGTCTCTTTGATTCTGCCCAAAATGCGAACCCTAAATTCTGCCAGGGTGAAGAACCAATTTCCCGCCAAAACGTTCTTTTTGAATTCTTGAAGATGGTGTCCCCCTAACCAAACCCGGGGTGCGAATAGCAGATGTCCAGCTGGGGGTGCCCCTTAACCAAAGTTGGGGTCTAAATAGTAAGTGTTCTCCTGGGGTGTTCCGAGCAACTTTTCGAGCCGAATTTTCCAACAATCTTTATTTCCAAAAAAATACCTACAAACACACAAAACACCATAATAAGGACAAAAACGAGTACTAACAATATGAAACATTGAGGATAAATTAGACATATAAATGCGTCTATCATGTACACAAAATGAACGACCATGATTTAGCTAACAAAAAAACGGCTATCTTCATCTTCTCCACCCTATAAAAATCAGAGAAGAACCCTAATTCATTCATATCAATCAGACCACCACCCTAGTTCATTCATATCAATCAGACCACCTATTTTCTTTAAGTTACTCATCAAATTCAAACTTAGAAAACACAAACAAGTAATGGGTGGAGGTCATATACAATCTCCAAGTAGTAGCAACAGCAAGAATAAGGAAGAAAAAAAACATGATTGATTGTGCAATGTGTAAACAAGGAAATCATGACACACAAGTTTGTCCTTGGTTGTATTCTAGGTGCAAGCATATTCCATATGTTGGTGTGAGAGCATTACTTAGATCTACAACAACTCAAAACTCTGAAAAAATATTCTTCAAGTGCCCAATACCTACTTGTAGTTACTTTGAATGGTTTGAAGATGCTTTAGACCACCATAAAGCCAAGGACATTATGCTACCATCAATGAAAAGTTTTTGTGCTTGTGGAGATGAAGACCACTGCTACAATTATTGTCCACTGCAAAATCAGGTTTTCTTTTCTGCAACATGCAAATCCAAACTCAATCTGAAGATGTGCAAAAATCAACACAATAAGAACATAGCTTACCTTGCTTGTCAGGATTGTGAATCTTTTAGATGGGCTTCAGATGCCCTCTTCATTGCTGCAAAAGACAAGGTTAGAGAATCTGCAACCCAAATGGCTGCTATATGTAAGCAATTAGGAAAAAACCTTCATATATGTAATATGTAAGAAGTAGCTTTAAGAACTAAATATTACTACATTTCATGTCCTGTTATTACTAAATATGTTCAAACAGACCAAAAGTACCATTCTTACAATAACTTAAAGTTCACAAATTTACCATTCATAAAAGACACCAAAAAAAGAAGAAAAAATCACACTAAAGGTGTATCAAAGTCTTTCCTTTAGGATCCGAGAGTTGCACCATCAACTTGAGTTCTTTGTCTTGGTTTTGCTTTAGAGTTTTCTCTTCTTATATCTTGAAGAGAACCACACCATCAATATCCCCTAATATTTAGTTCTGGGATATCCCCTAATATCCCCCACACCTGCGGCATTTATAGACTCTGGGTTGTGGTGGGGGTTCATCATATGCCCTCCTTCTTTTAACTCTAGGTCTTCCTGTTTTCCTACCACTTCTAAGAGGGTTTAGCTCCATATCTACCTACAACCAAACAATAAAGAGAAATGAAAAATGAAACCCTAAAGGAATCATATATGTCATATAAATAAGAATCTTGTGAATATTAAATGTACAACTACCAATAAAGTGTTTTACTGATTTCAGATCTAGTTTAAAGTGCTTACCTTGACCCAGTCTTTGACATCATCCAATGGTTTCAGATGTGGTTCATATGTGGCTATGAATGCTGCCACCGAGTAGTAATGAGAGCAGTACCTGCTCAACAACAAAAGTAAATAGTTAACAAGAGCAAAAAGACAAACAATACTAATTGGTGAACAACAACAAAAGTAAATAGTTAACAAGAGCAAAAAGACAAACAAACTAATGCATAAAGTAACCTTACTTATGCCATTTTGGTCTGTATCCTTTCAATGCACAGACTGCATGTATGCATACAAATCCTCTCAGCTGCCATTGAAGACAAGAATATGTTTTTTCTTCCAAATTAACAGTGAAAACAGAATTGTGAACAGATGTAACTTCATAAAATTTTCCAAAAACACATGGATTAACATCAAAAGGACCAGCTAACTTGCACATCTTGTTTATCAACTTCACTGCCTTTGGAACCAAACCTTCATCTGGCCATATTTCAGCCTCTTGCCTGCTTTCATGCCATTTAGCATTCACCAACTGACTATAAAGTATTCCTATTTTACAGATAGGTTTGTCCCTAATGTGTGGGATCATTGCATTAAAAGACTCACTGAAATTTTTATTCAAGTGTTCACATTTACTTGTATCATCAAAGAATGCTCTTGACCAAGACTCAGGACCAGCATCCAAAAGGTATTGATGTGCTGCTGCATTTTCAGCCTTCAAAGCATCCATGTGTTTCTGCATGGATGACAGTCAATAATGTTTACATATAACACTCAAAATGTTCACATATGACAGTCAATAATGTTTACATATAGATTGGAAATATATATTACCTGGTAATGATGCCTTTTGTATGCTTTGGCAGCATTACACAATGAGTTGTTCAAAGATTGCTCTTTATAATACTTTTTGAAGTTCTTATACAAGTGTCTGCAGTGTATTTCATAAAAATACATATCAATAAACCTTTAAAAAAATCATAAGATGCAGTGCAGTGAACAAAAAAGAAAACAAAGGAATCCACATACCTCCAGCAATATCTGTAAGGCCTTCCAGGAAATACAGAAGCAACAACTTCAAGTAAGCCTTTCTGCCTGTCTGAGATGAAGGTAGGAGGCATAGGATGACCATCTATTGCTAGCTTCAAATCAGTGATGAATTGGGTCCAGTTCTCAATAGTTTCAGACTTGCAAACACCAATTACCAATGGCACTAATCTGTTTTCTGCATCTAATCCTGTAGCATCAAGTAATACACCTCCATGCTTACCAGTTATATGGAAAGCATCAAACCAAATTATATTCCTGCAACCTTGCTGCCATCCTTTAATTGCTGCCCCAAAACTAATAGTCATGGTTTCAAATGCATTGTCAGACTTGCAGTAAGAAAAGTCTGCAACATTGTCCTTGTCCAAGTTACTTACCATCTTACAAAATGTTGGAACCATCTTAAAACTGTCTTCATAGTTTCCATGCATGTATTCCAATACTAATATCCTAGCCTTCCATGCAGTATGGTAAGGAATTTTAGTCATGTGAGAAACTTTGAAATCATCTTTAATCTGCCTTGGTTTTGGAATCACTTTCTTGGCACTGTGCTTCAACTTGTCTATTACTACATCAGCAACATACCTTGCATCTGCAGATCTATTTCTACCCTCTAAACTTCCTTCACAAGTATGTGTGAGGTTGACTTTCCTAATTTTAAATGTAGACTCTTTCTTAACTCTAGATGCAAATACAAACCAATTGCAGTTACATTCTTTTCTATATGGACACCAAACCCTAAGTCTTTCCTTATCACTATTTTGTACTTTATATTCATGCTCTTCATGTACACAATGGGCTCTAAGATTCCTTTGAAATGCCTTTTTATTAGGAAATAATGTACCTACCACCATCTGTGAGGGGTCAAGAGGTTCATCATGTTCTTGGTCTGGGAACAATTCTTCCTCTTCTTCTTCAATAATTTCATCCTCAGGGAAGATCATTTCCCTCTTAGCTTTAAAATTCTTCAACCATTCAGGATCATCATCTTTCATCTCAACAGTACCTACAACAACAAAAAAAAATGAGTTAGTACAATCAATGTAACAAAACTGAGTTAGTACAATAACTTCTAACTGTTACCTCTATTATCTTTTCCCTTATCTCCTTGTGCAATAACTTCTTCATCAGGGAAGCTCAATTCCCTCACAGATTTAAAGTTCTTGAACCATTCAGGATCATCATCCTTGTTCTCAACATTACCTAAACAATAGAAAAAAGCATGAGTTAGCATAATAAGGCAATTAACAACAATTAAGAAATAGTGTGTAACAATTACCTTCATCATTTTTTTCTTCATCATCATCACTTGAATCACCACTATCTTCTCTTGCATCATCATTTGAATCATTACCATCTTCTTCACTATCTTCATCACTATCATATATTGGTGGAACATCAGGGTCCTCTACAGGGTGGCACTCATCATCACAAATTTTATCCAGTTCAACAACATATTCATCAGCCTGAGCAGCTCCTAATTCTCTATCTAGCATTGCTTGATTTACCCAATAATCATGATTAAATGCATCTAAAAATTCAACATCTTCATCACCTTGTCTCTATTCAAAATCTTCATCTCCTTGTCTCTGTTCAATATCTTCATCTTGAGTAGCTCCCATTTGTATATCTTCATTATCAAGTACAACTAGTTTAGTACTTGAACTACCTGCCTCACCAAACAAATTCCCCTTATTTGCAATAGTTGTAACTCCTTTGCCATTAAGTCTAGGGCTTCTTATCACTGCTAATGTTGGTGACTTTGACACTCTAGTCTTACCAGGTGTGTTTTTAATACCAGGCAATGAATCCCATACTGGATTGTATACCCTAACTTGTAATTATATACAACCATTATCATTCAGTTCAGCTTTCTTCCAGAATTCCCAACAGTCTTCATCACTCATTAAGCTATAAGCAACTCCATTATTCATCCACATCAAATCAACAGTTTCAATAGCTTCTAGTTGTAGCCTATTGTGAATATTTTGCTCAAGCATCTTCAAATTCATTTCATCTATGTGTAAGTTCTTCAAGAGAAACTGAATTTGGCTCTGTGTGCAATAACAACGGATGTCCTTGTATGCTATATTTCCATTGAAACATTCAGAAACAAGCACTTTGTTCATAAACAGTTCTAAATGACCCAAATTCTTAGCCAACAACATTAAAAACCTTCACCAACTGAAATTCAGTTAGTTAAAGCCTCTAGCAGTTGGAAACGTTATATAACTGCCCCCCTCTACCGATGATGTATTTGTCTTCCGCAACAACAAATTGAGCGGGTAAAGTATATCATCAACAAATACTTTATGCTTCCACCAACGACTGTCAGTAGTTATTGGAAATTTCAAGCGATCAAAAATTTCGTCGTCTATTCTAGTTGAAAGATATCTCTACCAGCAGCATGGTTGGTCCAGGTCTTTAGCAAAGCAAGCTTTAGTCACAGAGCATATCTGTTGCCATACTGGTTGCTACAGAGCTCCGGTCGCTAAAAACGGCCTTCTACCCACTGAATGGGAGTAGTCGCTAAAGCTCAATTTTCTTGTAGTGAACAGATTCAATAACCCATTTGAGAAAAGATTCATCATAAAATTCCCAATTTTTTTAAAACCCTAATAACTATATAATCATTACGCAACAACAAAATTAAGCCCTAATACAGCAACATATTCATCATGAAACTAAAACCCATCATTCAAAACGAATTAATCATCATCAAAACTAAGAAATCACCATCAAAATAAACTAGGTTTTGATATATCTTACCTGTCTACAACATTCTTCTTCTTCTCGTTTTCCATCATATTCTCATTTTCGTTCATCATCAAATCAAGCAGATCACAAAGTTTAAACTCTCAATCACTCTAGTTACATAACGATTTTGATTTTCTTCTCTCAATCGCCATTGCTTCTCTAACCTACACAGAAACCCTAAGAGAAATGAGAAATGAATTTTTCTCTCTCGACCGACAGGAATAAAGGCTAAAGGATAACGAAGTAATTTCAGCCGTTTTTTTGACCACGTGTTGACCTGTTTGACCAACCATATATGACTTTTGACGGATTCTGTAACTGAAGGGCAGTTTTGAAAAGTTTAAAAAAACGGGGGCAGTTTTTTAAACCGGTAATTGGAAGTGGGACAGTTTTTCAAGTTATTATTATTGCTAAGAGGGAAATGTCTCAGTTTTTTCCGTTCATGTTACACAGTAAGGAAATGTATCATGACATGGTTGTGGTTTCATGGAGGTATTGTTATCTTCAAGTTATTATTATTGCTCACATATTTTGGTTTTATTGTTGTGAGATTGTGTAATATGTTGTTTGAGTTGCTTGCTGGAATACTCTATATAGAGGTTTTCTTCTTGGGTCTTTGGTGGCCTGTTTAAGGTGACTCATTTGTTGTCACTTAAAGTATGCTTTTCGATGGTGTTTCCTCCTTAAATGTGTTACAAGGATATACTTGTGTTAGTTTGAGGTGTTACCCTCATGTGATGTATAAAGCTTGATTTATTAGTCTTTTGAAGCTCAAAATTGGAGCTCAATTGAACCTGTTTAAATGGCTTTCCAAAGAATTATCCGTTTCCGTTGCTTGTGAGGTGTTTGAATTTTTGGTCTTAGTGACAGTTTTGAAGATGAAGTTGGGTGATATGCAAAGTGCTCATAATTATTTGATATGTCTGAGAAGACATTTTTTTGCTGTAATGCAACAAGTTCGGTTTTATTTCTTAGACTAGTAACCATATGAGAAGAGCGCAATCCCAGTTGTGATGATTGGTTGTGTTGTCGATATTGGTGCAGTGATTTAGCCTTGCAGTGTTTGCAGGATTCCTTCTCAAGTTGGTAAGATGTCTTAGAAGGGAATAGAGGTTGATTTTAGTTTTATGTCCGTCTTGCTGGGAATCATGTTTTCAGTTGATGGGAAGGAGCAAGTTGTAAATGTCGGTCTTTTACCTGTCCACATCTGTTGAGTTTGTTGTGATGGAGCAACTGTACATATACAAAACGTTAAATTTGGCCAGATATGTCAGCAAAGAGGTATTTATTTTAATGTTCGTTTGATTATGGATATCTGAAATAGTCACCATGGATTTTTGTTTCTCATGAAGTATTTGCTTTAGTTCCTTCATGAAGCCAAGTGATAATGCAGTGATGATGGTTACGAAATTTTATGATTAATTTTGGATGGCAGTATGGAATGATCCCAAAATTGTCAGTTGTGGGATTATATGTATTCCTTGGTGGCATTTCATAGTATTATGTTGGTGACTTAAATGTCCATGAAGACTTAAATGTCACGCAACTTTATTGGTGAAATTGGAGGGAATTCTTCGGAATTGGTGATATGTAAAATGTCAGTTTGGTGCAAGATTTAAAGTCCGAGTGAATGTCTCGGTTGGTCTTTACCCAAGTAAGCACTAAGGGGAAATGTAAAAAATAGTGCATACTTGGTTATTGGTTGATGTGAAGGCTCCTAATTATTAGGAGTTCAGTGTTAGTTTTGGGTAGTGCCGTTGATGGCGACTGTTGCATAATTGTAAGTGGTCGAGTATTATTAGGAGTTTGAATAGGTCTTATTTAGTTGTTTAGAACTGTTAGTTGTTGAGCACGTGAGGAGTTTATTTAGGAGCAAGTCGAGCACAATGTGCTGACCATATCTAGTATAAATTGAGTCGTTTGTAAATGTAACATAAGTATCTAAAGTTTAATGAAAATGTAACCATTAAGGTTCTCTGTGTGTCTCCCTCTCTACCCTCCTCTATACATGTTTTGCGACAGGAGAGAGTATTATTTCACTAAGTGTATTTCGATATACTTTATCAGACATTTACTTTCATATGTTTGATAACTCACTCAATCGAAAGAGAGAGCGAAGTGTTTTTTGTTTCAATGCCAGCTAAGTTTACCACATAAGGTGGGCGCATAGTGGGGCGTTAAAATGGGCGTAAAATATCATTTCCGTTTCCCTAATTCTTTTCTTCACAATGAAATTATGGCTTAACCAACCTTTATGAACCATTTGTCTAGATCTCTCTTCTTATTACGAGCCAGCTGACCAATTTGCAGACCTTTAATCAGCTTTTGCACTGTCCCACAATTTTGGAAATTTTATAACTTAACTAGGTATCACCCCGGCATACGGCGGGGCTCAACCTCTATCATTTAATATTTGTTTTCTCCCCATATGGTAGAATATTTTTTACTTTGGTTTTATGTTGGCCGAGGAGCCCTTCAATTTTATTGTAACGTTTTCACTTTGACTATCACCTTGATCTCAACATGAAAGTCGTATCGTACCGTACACACGTCTTTCATCTAACAAAAATTTAGTTGAATATCATTCATGTCTTTCAAAACCGAAAAATGATGATTTTTTTTTTGATGGAAAGAGATAATATATTAACTAGCAAATATAATACATGAGATTTACAATATCATTTTTATCGAAAACATTAGAATCTATGCTAGTTGATTGAACTTTTAGCTGCATATTAACCGACATATGTCGAAGCTTTTTAATCCTTGTCTCCTTCGCAATATAGTCCGCTGCTGAATTATTCTTCCTCTTAATATATTTCACTTTCTCTTGAGGAAGATCGCTCAGTATATTCCTAATTTCTTACAAGGTATTTTCCGCCGGCCATGAACTGTCTGTTCTTACCTTATTTACGTTGTCCGCCAAAGCTTTACAGTCCGTGACTATGAAGACGCTGGATAATATGTTTTCCTTTAACCACATAACCTCCTTTAATAAAGATTTTGCTTCTGTGTGGCTATTCTACATGAGAACGGATTTTTCAAAATTTTCAAATCATTTCTTTTTTTCTTTTTTTTTGAAGCATGCTATTTAATAAATTACTTGGGGACAATTACACAAGATTCATCGGTTACAATAAGATTGATAAGCCAAGAATCTACATCAACATAATCTTGGGGCAGAAAAACGGTCTTCTGATCGGAGCTGCATCGGTGGGGGATGTTGGGCTTTCGGTCAATGCTTTCCACAAGAAAAACTGAACTTTTGGTGGACACATCAGCGTCCATAGAAACTTAGATGGTGGTAGAGGTGTTCGATGCAATTGATTGAAGTTGCTAGTCCTGCCTTTGTATCTTGTTGTTACGGTGAACTGCTCAGGTGATATTAGTCTGCTCCTTCGATTTTCAGCTTGATCCGTTACTTCAAATCGAGTCTTTAGATTTAATTGTCTCTTGAAGTAGAATCACATCTCTGCTCTTAAAGGAGAGGAGCTAATAGTGCTAATAATACTATTACAAGGTTACTACAATTGAATTATAGATGCAATAGTTGCAAATTCTACTAGATTAATCTAAAGAACTATAAATCACAACTACTAGTAACTACTACAATTACTAAAAACTGAAAAGGAAAAACCAAGAGGGGTACGGACTTGGACTAAAGTAAACTACAGAACTGAAAGATTACAAATTTGCTCGAACAGGAAAACAACTAAACTGACAAAAGACTAGACGAGTAAGGTGGCAGGTTCACCAGCCTAATCGAATACCAATTAGGATTAAAGCTTGCTGTGGAAAAAAAGTTAAGTTGAAGCCGTGATACATTCCCAGGATTTGAGTACATAATTTTCCACATGTGGAGATGTTGAAATATGCCGCTTGCGATGAAAGATATGTTACCTTGGTCAAGACTTATAGAAGAACCAAAATTCTTATAGAGGACCAAAGTAAGAGTTACCAAATATGGCTCTCCATAGGTTTGACTGATAATGCGCTAACGTTGAAAATTATTCAAACATGAAAAGGAGGTTAATTGTGAAGCTGTAGATAGGTACTGCCAGTCTACCAGAGAGGGGGCTGAAATCCTTTGGCGAAATATCCCGATTATTGGCGCAGGGGTGATAATATGCTAAAGCATGAAATCAATGATGTTGCTTTCGAAGGTTGCAAAGGTTAAGCTCAAAAAATGTTGCCCAGAGACTAAAAAGGTTAAAACTCGAACCATGGATGACCTCAAAAAAACATACAATCGAACAGAACCAAAGCAAATTACAAGGAAAGAACCTGATCCTTGGCAATTAACGCTAACAAACGAGATCAACCAAATCTGCGAAAACAAACTTGAGCACCAAAAACACACTGAACATTGCAACACAAAGCAATGGACACAGGCATTAACAAGAGACACCACCAACAAAACTAGACCCACACTTTGAAATGAAACTAACCTGGTGGATTGAAAATGCCTTCAATTTTTAAAAACAGGTACACAAAAAAGAAAACAGGAAAAAGGAATTTTCACTAGCCCAGGATAGGCTATGAAGGAAAAACAGGAAATAACTCAAAAACCAAATAGAGACTTACAGAGCAAGGTTTGATGATATTAAGCATAAAAGATTTGGTTTGTTAGATAAGTTCACAGATATAAAGAGAGTATGAAAGTTTTTAAAAAAATAAATAAAAGTCTCTGGGCTTAACATCAAATGATTGTGGTTTAATGAAAGATGAAACATCATGATATGAATTAATATGTATATGGATAATATCCAAGGTACAATCCTTCTACTTATCTGAAGATGAAATTGAATAGGTACCAATCTGAAATTACCTCTTATCTGAATAATAAAGATGTTATTACAGCTGGAAACCAAGGCCGGAAAGGTTGTCGATGTAGACCGGAGCCGATAAAAATTCAGATGAAAACCCATATCTCATCTAGCAGCATCAGGTTGAATTAGGTCAAAAATATCCAAGAATAACGTTGGTATCACAGAAATTAGCAAGCAAGCAATCCAATTGACATCGAATGGCCGGTGAATCGAGGATTTAGCCGATGAAATCTGCTAAATCCATGGCGGTTGGTTTAGGGATTTGAAGTTGATGGTAAAGAAACAGTAAAGGTTGGGTTTATTTTCTCAGATTCCTATTAAAAACGATTAAGATGAAAGTTAAGGTTGGTACTGCCCAGATCCAAGAGGATCTGAGCAGTTAAGGTGAACGAAAGAGTGGTGGAGGTGTGTAAGAGTCTCTCCAATGGCATGTGTGTGAAGATAAATGTCAAAGTCCACCTAGGATACACATCCATTTTCTCTAAAATCATTCTCCAACCATGATATCTTAAACCAATGTATATATGACTTTGGGTAGACAATGTCAAGGAGAATGTCAAGTTTTAGACATTCCCCTTGACATTGTCTACCATCCTAGTCATCTTTTAATTAATTGAATTGACTTTAATATATTAACTAACCATTTTTAGCTTTAGCAAAATCTTAATTATGGAAAATAAAAATTATTATACTAATTAAATGAAGAGGTTACATGCAATACCATTGGAGATGAAAAAAAAATTCTCCCTAATTTTAAGGAAAAACATATCGGGAATGTCTTATTTGTGATGCCACATAGGAAGCACACACAATGACCATTGGAGAAGCTTAAGTATGTAACTTCGAATCATTTCTGAACGTGGGATACGCGTGTCTTGAACAACATGACCCACAAATTAAGTTTATTTATTAGGAGTACTATTTTTTTTTTTTTTTTATTACAATCCACAGATAAGTTTTCTACCTCCTATCGGTTCATTTCTTCCTTAAAACAACTGTTTTAGTAATAATAGCATTTTTTCTTAAAACATCTGTTGCGAACACAGTAGTGTAAAAGCAAAGGATTTCATCTTTGATTCGGACGTTTCTCTTCTCAATCACCCGACCATCAAAAATAAGGGTTAGATTCTTTCGTCCCTTATTTATTTATTTTTATTTTATTAATTAGATTGAGTTTTCTACTTTTCCCTAATCTAAGCTACCTTTTCTTGATTTATTGACTTGCATGATGAATATAATCGATTATTGATGAATTTTTGATGATGCTGTCTTTTTATTGGGTTTGCTAGATTGAATTTGTTCTGTGAGATCGATTGATTTGATTAGAGGAGTAAACTGATTTAAAATTTGATATCTTTTTTGAGTTTAAGTCTAATCATTCAACTTTAGTAGTATGGTTGTGAATAATGAAACAAACCATACAAATTTTATGCGATATGGACTTTGATATGTGTTTACTGTTTTCTTAGGAATTTGTCCTGGAATTGAAGATACTAATTAGGAGAGGAATTTCTTTTGATTTTTCACAAAATTTGCAGCCTTTATTCTAATGATACTCGTGAGTTATTCGACAAAATTTCTGAGCTAAACGTTATGTCTTCATTCTTCTAATCAATTTAATTTTCTTTTATTTTTCTAGCTTAAAAATGAAATATCTTTTGAACTTTTGATTTGTCTCCTCCATTCTTCTAATCAGTTTGATTTGTCTCTATATTCCCGAGTTGTATTCTTTGTCCGGTACTTCTTTTATTGGTCATCGGACAGTTATTGTGCATCGGGGTGTTGATATTCTCATTGTTCCATTCGTCTTGATTAATGTGGTCATTTTTCTTTCCTTCTCTGTCCAGGAACCTTTGCTCAGGTTTTAGATTGCTGGGCGAAGAAAGGAATGAAATGCTGGCTGTCAAAATCATCTGTTCTATTAAGATGTATAGTGAGGCAGCAATAATAGAAGTTGGCTTGCACGATAGAAATGGAATCAAGTGCGTAGTTTTCTTGAGCAGATTCTTGTCTTTTTATCTTATGATTCTTATGTGTTGTAGTTGGCATTTTTAGTACTAAGACATACTATTGTAGATAAGCTGTAAAAATGATTATTCTTCGCGGTGCTATGCAAATACTTACACATATGTATCATATGTATCGTAAGTATATGATAGATAGATTTATTTCCTAGTCCCACATATGTTTATGAGGTTAAGAACTTAAGAGTGTTAAAGCATGTATGTATTTAAATGATTTCATCAGGATAAGCTTGGTCCAAGCTTATACGATTTTCTACGGAAAAACTTAGTCTGTGAACTTGGAAGACAGATTTTGGAATCCAATAGTACTGTAGTAGATTTTGTTCTAAGGTTTTGTGTGCGGTGTTACTGTTTTTTTTTTTCTTTTCTGGTTAGTGTGATCTAGGTCTAATCTCTTTTATCAGTTTTGATCTTGATACTACCAATGCTTGATTTCTTGCCTCTCTACAATTTGTTGCTTCCGAATAAGATATTCAGCAAGTTAGACGTAGTAGGTGTATGAGTTTGCAGTTCAGGTTCATCAAAGCTAATTTCCTGCTCATTCATAATATTTTATTGGAATTGTTCTAACATTATATTTAATTATTACCTCGGCTCTATCATACTTGTTGCGACTATACAGGTATTAAAAATTAGAGGAAGTCAATGCATTTACCTTAACCATATTTTAAAGCGATCTAATTTAAATTCTGAATGCTTAGTTAACATAGAATACTTTATGTACTCCGATGCTGCTCTACATGTTCTGTCTTTTTCCTTTATACTCGGTAGGTGTACTTTCAGAGGGTAATAGTCTTACAGGGGCAACCTCCCAAATGTGATTGTTGGCATGAGAAGTTTATTCTATTTATGGACATGTAACAACGTTATTCCTGATTCTTTCAATATCCTTATTCCTGATTAAATAATCGCAGATGGTCAAGTATGGTGGTGTTCGATTGCATAACTTGGTTCAGGATCTTTTGAACTCGGAAAGCTTCTACTTAAGTGAGAGATTGCAGAAACCTGTATGTCTATTTTACAGATAGATTTTCTTAAAGGTGCATGGGACTGTACCTTGCATTGTCTTTTTAGTAACTGCAATAAGAGGTTTTCTTGTATATTCATTTGTCCATCAGTTATTACTGGGATGTTTTATTTATATCCATAGTCCTCCCAAATTCCATAGTGAACACACCAAACGAAAGACATTGGGATTGCTGAACACACCAAACGAAAGACATTGGGATTGGTCATTTGCTCTGTTAAATATGGCGAAGTGAATTAGGTTTCTTAATTACAGCCGCAAATGGTGTTACCTGTCAGTCGTTAGATAAAATTCCTGACATAAACCATGTCTTTCAATTATGTTTGTTTACTCTATGTAATTATTTTTTTCTGTGCTATAGATAAAAGAATCCAATTGGGGAAAAGTAATTAGACATATATATCCAACTGTTTCAAGGTTACCCGGTATACTCTTCCTATTCCGATTCACACTGCATCTAAATTTGTATTTATGATTTTGCTCTCAAATTTCTCATTGACAGAAGAATTATCTTGTCGATGTACTTGTTCAGGATCTATTGGCACAACTTGGTTCTTTATGGCTCCTGCTTGACATGTCTTTTGTCGTTTCTCTGTAAATTTTAGACATGAAATTGCTTCATCTAAAAAGTTAATGTTTATCTTTGCAGAAAAGTGGATATTCTTATGATTTAGGATGGTACTGTTGATTGGTCCTTTTTTTGGCTTTTCCTTCAACTCTCTGCTACGACGTTGTCGTTGGGCCAATCGCATCCTTTCCTGCCAATTCGATTGAGTGAGTTATCAAACATCTGAAAGTAAACGTTTGATAAAGTATATCGAAATACACTTAGTGAAATAATACTTTAGTTCTCTGTATGACGAAATCAAAATTCTTATCTGATACTATTTGTTGAGTCTCTCTTTCTTTTTTAAGGCATTTCTGGACGTTCTTTATCTTTTCTATCTCTTTTTGCCTCTGTTTGAAGTGTGAATTGATTAGGTTCCACATTACTGCATGATCCTTTTGTAAACTGTGAAATACAAATTTATTTTCAATTATGTATATGCTACCCAAAGAATAGTAATAGTTCTTTATATGGTGACTATTTATGCTTGTAAGAAAATTGAACCTGCAAATTTGACTCCCGTAACTTTTCTTGCAGATCTGACTCCCGTTGTTGCGGTGCTTGTTGTGCTAAGAATACAGCCTGTTTTACCTGCGAAGTTCCTTTTTTTGGTCGTTTTCTTTGCTGCTGTGGAAGTTTTAGCGTTGTGAGTTGAACTTCTCAAAGGTAGAAAATATCCAAGACAGACACCACGTTTTCTTATAATATAGAGATATAGATGACACAAGTTACAGAAAAAGGATGCCAAGTTTCGAGCCCAGAAGAGGAAATACACTTATTTCCTAACATATAACTCCAACCCCTAAAATTTCGGATCGAACAAGTATAATCCTTAACAAACTTTTCTTCCAAATCGTGTTATAATTAGGTTTCCTTATTTACACGGGTTTTGGGATTGTGTAAAAGGCTATAATAATAAAAACTTGCATCGGGAATTAAGCATCACTCGGAAAAAAAAAAGTTTATTGTTCTTCCATGGAGGGAACTTTACCATCATCAACATCATCGGGATTGTTGTTATCAAACAAGAGAAGTGAACGTCGTCGGCCGCCACCTCCAAAAGCTGCACCATGGCTTGTTTTCCAACATGGAGAAGGTATGAAATGTCAGGCTTTGTATAATCCATGTGAACCCAATAACAAAATAAGCACAAAATATATACCAGAACTAAGTGGAAGGGAAAAGATTTATTGGCAAAAGCCTTGTCATCAGGGATGGATAGTTATTCTCGATAAGGAGAAAGATGATCCAACTTGTTTTTTGTGGAATCCTCTCTCACCAGTGTCGATTAAATTGCCTAAATTATTTCAAGGTTTCATGGATTATGAGATCTATGATTGTGTTTTGACTTTGCCACTAAGTAACAAACTCAGGGAATTTATGGTTTTCTTCCTCATCAGCAACGAGACTACTTCTGAGAATTTACTTGTATTCAGTCACCCTGGAGCCAAACAATGGCGGATTAAGTGCTTGGATGAAAATTATGAAGGGAGCCTCAGAAATTTATTCCCTTCATTACTTGAAAGGTAAGTTATACGTTATCTGTTCCTCTTCGGATTGGCACCTAGAGATTGAACCAAATCAACAACAACTAGCAGGAGGAGGACATGATAAAGATAATCAAACCCTCTCCGTAAGGCAATTCCGAGTAGAGAGATACCCATTTATTCCACATGCGGCAGGAATTACGACTTGGTTTGTACTTGTTTATGTGGAATCTTTTGATCATATATTCCAAGTTCGTATTTTTTATGGTAAAAGAGGTATCGATGAACCTCGTGCACCTGCATCAACAGTTCAAATCTTGAGGTTAGATTTATCTTTAATGGCTTGGGTAGATGTGAGGAGTTTAGGTGATGATGTACTCTTCATAGGCACAGATTCGACGTCATCTTATTGCTCGGCTGCAGATATGGGTCTTCAAAGGGGTTGCTTGTTTTACACATTACCGGAGGATAAGTCCCTCTACATTTACGAAGTGGAGGATGACGGTATTACAATTGTCCTGCCGTTTCCAAATCTTCCAACGCCATGGTTGCCAGGGAATTGGATGATGATTCCTACGGATAATATCAGGTATCGTACATACTACATGACCTGAAACTAATAATCCATGTGCTAGCATATTTGAATATTTCTCCAATCATATAAGTATATAATTTATACTTTCAGTATTCTTATACTAGTATATATTTCAAAACTGTAGGAATGGAAGAAGAATAACAGAAAATTTATTGAGTAGAGATGACAAAGAAGCCGGGGGCTATAAAATTATTGTAGAGAAACTAAAGAAAACTTGTATAGATGATGATGAGGCTGCAGATGGTCAGAATAATAATAACTCCTTAAGGGAAATGGAAGTAGAAGTAGAAACACCACCACGTTGGGACATTCTTGATAACGACATTGTGGAGTTAATAGCTGGTTACTTAAATCCAAAGGATTACTCACGGTTTCGTTCAGTATGTAAAAGAAACCTCTCGATGTTTCCTCAAGTGTATCCGCCAAGACCAAATGTTTCCCCTGCCTTGTTGGTTTTTAACTCTTTTAAAGATGATGGGACCATCTTCAATTTTGTAGATCCAATGCATAATGAGAAGTACTCCATGAAGAAGGATCTTAGTTCTGAACATTTGCTGCTGGAGGGTGCTACAATCCGTTTTTCCAAGTATGGCTGGCTCTTACTAATTTCGAAAGACATGAAAACTCCATTCTTCTACGATCCCTTGACAAAGGTGATCATCCGGCTTCCTAACTTTCCAGATGTGGGCCACATGTTACACTTAAGTGGCATGTCATTCTCGTCTTCACCTACTTGTCCAGACTGTGCAGTTTTTGCAATCCAACCTATGAACCACAACGCAATCTCAATCTATGCAATCAAAAGAGGAAGTTGTGCATATTGGAGGTATCTTGTCCTTGAAAACTTGGATGACTCTTTTGTGCCATGTTTCAACAACCCTGTTTTCTTCCGCATGGAATTCTTCTGCTTAGATTATTCGGGAACTTTAGGACGTTGTGTTGTAAATGACAATGGCGACAACAACGGACTACATTGGGGAGTTCTTCGTAAGCCTTCAAAACAGTTTAACGATGCATTTCCAAGTTACTTGGTAGAGTGTGACGGGAATCTTTTATTAGTGAATGTAGGGCATGTCGGAGAAACGGTCGGAGTATTTAGTTTGGATTGGACCAACAAGGTCTGGACTAAAATTGAAAGTTTGGGAAGACATATGTTGTTCATCAGTAGTACCTCTAGCTTCTCGGCAATTGCTCCTCCAAATAGTCAAATGGAGAACAAAGTCTACTTTCCTAGATTACATAAAGATGGAAGAGGCTTATTATTTTATTCTCTGGACACAGGTACGTATCACTACTCTATTAGTCGGATTCAAGCACAACAAAAGAGTATTTCTGCTCCTGCATCTGCTACCAACTTCTATGACACAAAGGAGATGTGCAACTGCACTTGGATTGAACCTGACTGGTCACAAGGCAATACACCTATAGATGATCCAGATCACCTTTGGTTGGCTTAGTATTTAATTAGTGGGCAATATCAATTCCAACTTTTAGGAAAACATTCTAGTTTTATTTTTATCGTTTTTATTGAATGCTATAATTCTGTTCTTTGTTTGGTTATGGTTATTTATACAATTTCTAGTTTTAGTTTTATTTCCCTTATTAACTAACATGTGCACAACATGGAAATTTAGATAGTGCCTGTCATTTACTGAATTCCTTCCAAACACTATCGGATGACTTCTCATTGTCGACCTTCTGCATTGTTTGCCTCTTTACTCCTAGCAGTCCATCAATTGCAGAAACAAGCTACTAGCTAGACTATGCTTTGTATCATTATTTATATTCAATCCGTCGTAATCATCTAAGCAGTAATGAAACTTCCTCACTGTGTGTAAAACAATATCAAGTTCAGAATCTTTTTTCCTATGTACTAATTCTCGGCGTTGAGCCTGCTCGAATCGTCTTGGGAATTCTGCTTAGTTTAAGAGTTTCAACCACTATAGGCCAGATTTCCACTGCTACAGATTTATTTAACAATCTAAACCAACATATGTCAGGTCCGAGCTAGTTTATAAACAGAAATATGTTGGTTTTAGTTACCTCCATTTTGATTAGTGGAAGTTAAACCATCCAGACCAGTTACAGCAAAATCATGGCGAAGTTGCAAACTCCTTGCAGATATCAGATTAGTCCATACATTGTTATCGATATTCAAGTAAAAGAAATTAAACCCACGGCAACCAAATAAATAGCTCGTTATTACAGCAGAGGATTTTGGTTGCACGCATGGCACTAGTGAGCATGGAATTAACTAGAGTTGAAGCAAACTTGAGCGGACTGTCACCTGGATAAACATGGATGGCTTTTGACGAGTTTCGGGCGAGCAACGAGTACTGGAGAAGTCCTCAATTCAGTAAAAGTTTGGACGGGTTTACCCATAAGTTTTGCTAATAGATTGAGAGCTTGAAAGAATCGAAAAGTTTTCACCGATTGAGCAGTGTAGTACAGGTTATTTGCATCTTAATTAGCGATTTGTTAACGTAAGGTAGCTTTAGGTCCTCCTGAAATAAGAACTCATAGCACAATCAGTGGTATGTTTGAGCTATTCATGATGGTGGTTCGATATTCGGTGCATAAAAATCCGACATGAAAGAAACTCCTGGCACATTCAGTGGTGGTGTCGCTAGTCAAGCAAATGTGTGCTTTATATCTAATATCATTTACAGCAGCAAAAATTCCTTCCTAAAACCAAAACAAAACACATGGAATCCTTGGATTCCTAAGATTAAAGTTTTTCTTCATATTAACATTTTCTTCTCATGGCAAAAAAATTTAGATCTTAACAACATACACCTGAGAGTACACATTTGTTTTAGCTCATGTCTACAAATATTGGAGAGCCGTCTCACCTGAAAGTGACTAACCTACTTATGAACCAGCTTACTCCGTTACACAAATGGGGAGTCAAATTTATTCAAGTCAGCACAAAACCAAATGGTCCCAATCTACTAGAAGAGAAAGACCCTTGCTCAAGAGTATAGGACTCAAAAGAGATTTCATTTTCAATGATATTAGGCCAACTTGTAAGGATTAAGTGGGCAGAGAGTAATATGCAAACCTGGTAAGATTTTAGCACGGCAATTAAGTACTTAATACAAACTCTCCCATCATAATCTACTCCTCCACACCACAACCCAGCACCTACTCTCAATTAGAATTTTTTTTTTTGATCGATCAAAAGGATAGATTAAAAGGCACACAAGCCGTGTGCGAGCGTATACAACTGAAGAGCGAACTGCCCACAAAAAAAGCAACAAAACAGAAATACAATTAAAGCAAAGTTGCAAACAACAAAAAAGACCACTGCCTATTGGCGGAACGAAAAAAGCCACTGCCTATTGACAATGAGCAAACTCATCATCATCTTCTATAATTAAGTCATCGTGATTATTTGCGAGATCTCTAAACATTTCTTCACGATGAGACTTTAGAGATGGAAAATCTAAGCCCCATAAAGAACCATGCTCCATTAGTTTATCTCCTGAGATTTTGTTAGGAACTTTAGTATTAGGAAGTTTTTTCTTTTTTGAACTTGCACGAGTACCATTCGGGAGCATACCTGAACTTTTGGATTTGATATTCAATTTCATACCAATTCCAGTAATTGACTTGCACGAAGACGGCTTTGCGATGCTAGCTTTTGAAACTTCCAAAACAGATTTAGAAGTGCCTAACTCTTCTTCTTTTTCTTCTTCTTCGAATCCATGAAACCTGTTATGGATTTCAAAACCTGGGGGAATGGCAGGATCGATAGCTGAGGTAATTGCACTTTCTTCTTTCTTTTTTCCGGTGCCTTTCTTTCTTTTATAAGAAACCCACTCACCAAGAACCTTTTCTTGTTCTATTACCTCCTCCTCTTCTTCTTCTTCTTATCCACTCTTATCAGAAACAGCATCCAAACTCTTTTCTCCTTGCAACATCAGACTGTCATTCAAAGGTGTAGAAACAAGTCCTTCAATGCTTCCATTTAGTTCCTCTGACTCGGTCACATTAATGGTCGGTTTTGTGCCATTAGGAACTATCGTTTCCGATGTTTCAGATCCAACTTCGGGTACCATATTGAACTGCTCAAGTAACGAAAGCGGCCCCTGTTCATTATCCTTCTCCAATGTTACTTCCTTAGTTGATAAGATCTTCCCAACTCCTCCTAGCTGCTGTGTTTTCTTTGTTGTCCAATGAGCTCTACTCTTTGTCCCTTTGGTAGCACATTTGTTGTTGGATTGCCCAAAGGAAAAGCAAAGACTACACTTTGGTGGTCTCCATTGATATTCCACCGGAAGATTCATGACGAAAGCACCATCAATCCATAGAGGAATGTGGCTTGGATAAGTGCAATCGAAATTGATTTCAACCAAGACTCTAGCATAGGTAAGTCTAGTTATTTTGAGAGTACATTCATCCATCAGCAGGGGCTTACCAACAAAACTAGCAATTGGACTTAATCCCACTTTGTTCCACAGATGAATAGGAACATTGTAAATCAATATCCAAACAGGAATGTTCTTCATCTCTGTAATTGAGTTTTCAAGCAAAGGTGTCCACGGTCTAACCACAAACAGTTTTCCTAAGATGTAGAAAGATCCAAAATCTAGTGCTACTGCTCTATCTTCCATATTCAAGAATTCAAAGAAGAAAGCATTGCTTCCATGGATAGTAATTTTTACCTCTGCTTTCATCTTCCAAGTATTGGCAATTGCAAATTGAACTTCCGAGAAGGAGAGTCTTTTTCCAATGAAGTATCCAACAACCAAGTTCTCACAGTCTCTAGTTACTTCTTTTAGAATTTCAGAAGAGATAGAGACCACCTCCTTTCCTTCAATCAAAGTAGAGGGTTGATAATCTAATGAACAATCTTCACTGATCTTATTTGGCAGAAGAACAGAAGACCAATTCATCTCTTTGTTACCTCCATTAAAACCCAATTTTCCAGAACTAGGGTTTGAGTTCATACCTCCATTTTTACCATAAGAATCATTTAAAGGTGGGAAATCAGATAAACCCAACCTTGTTTCCACCTCTGTTGATGATCTTTGATCCTTATTTCTCTGTGAAGAACTTGAATCAGGCTGAGATGCAGCCCCCATGTCGGAGAGAAATGCAAGATGGATACCTAAGAAAATCGCCAAAAAAATCTCTGCCACGTCATCACAGTTTCTCTTTCCTCACGTACTCTAGATACAATACAGATTACTCTCAATTAGAATTGAACGATCAAGTTCCCACCTTTGACTACTTCATCCACATTGATGACTCCTACCCATAAGTGGGCAACTCGACAGGATAGTACAATGAAGTGATCATAGAGCTAGAAATATTTGAGCAGGTACAAGAATATTTAAGCTTCAGATAGCATGGGGTGCAGGTGGACTCCTCTAGCCGCCAATAAATCATAGGGAAAAACTGCATATCAAATCCCAAGTACCATTACCAATTAAGGAGAATGCTAAAGCAGGAGTACTCGGAAAATTTGATGTTCATGCTGAATATATACATTGTTCATTATCATTTCAGCTTTGAACTTGCCTGAAAGTCTCAGATTTCATTTATATGCATTTCAGGAGTACTCAGATTCTTTCTTTGAAAGTTTGTTGGCATGGACAAGGGGAGTTTCTCAAAACATGACGACATGTTCCACCCTCTTTTGTCTGGAAAAATAATTGTTGAAAACTGTTGGAAATTTGGGTACAAGAAGATGAAAACAGAGATTGAAAAGAATGTTGTATCACAAGCTTCAAGGCCTTACGATTCTTTTTAGCAATTATTTCGACCATTCCCAAATAATTGGTGAGTACAATTGGTCAGCGAAATATTACCTTCAGGATACAATGAAGCCCAAACAACGTTGTTGAATTCAAGAGTTGTACTCCCTTGATCCAACCAAGAACACACAGTATTAAGTTTTCTGATGATGCTTAGAGAGAAAAGAAATCAGATATGTTTTTCCATTGTTTGAATGAAAACAAATCATCACTACTTATAGGAAATTTAAGCCCATTAGAGATGCCTTTTTACTTCCAAAAGACACCAATAATGTCTAATGGGAATGGATGTGTCTCTTGTGAACCATCACACCCTTTGGAGATTCCTTTTCACCTACAACTAACATCCATTGCATCTATTAGGCTCAGGACGTTCCCCATCGTAGTGGCTAACCAAAAATGAAAACTATTTTATTTTTTATATTATTGAAAATATCCAACATTGTCTTCTAACGGTATTGCTCCCCGCAGCGAGGTAACATTGGCTGAACTTCAATCAAAGCACCCAGCAGCGCCACCACCTTCTATCCCTGAGGAGGATTTCGTTTGCGACCTTGTCACGGTTGATTCACGGTTGCGGGAACGTGCACCCCACTGAGGAACAAATAAAGATGCAGACTCTTCCCCACCGGGTAGATCTTAGAGGAGCACCCCGCAGTGTGCAACGGAGGTCACTAGCCTAGGAACTTTTATGGCTTTTGACTGTCCAATTCACTGCGACTGGTTCACTAATATGCAATGTGGTCTTAACTCTGGTAAGTTTCGTGAGAAGGAGAAAACAGGACCAAATTAAGCGTATGACCTTCATTCATTCTACAATAGAGATTAAACAAGCCAGGACTTTGCTTTAACTTTATATTTTCAATATATTCTAGACATTCATCAGAATTCCTGTAGTTGGTAAAATACTAACTAAATTCAACACAAATTACATACAAAATAAACGATTAAACCTTCGAAAAATTTGACCATTGATTTGAGGAAGGGGTTTTGAAATAGTTGCTTTTCAACCAGCATTGTTCCTCGGTTATTACCTCATTAGTTGAATCGTTGCTCTAAGCGCAAAGATACCCAACCAAGGAGAGCATGAACGGGATTTTATAATAACTTCATCCACATCCCTGACTCTGATGTGAACAATGTGGGACTAACTCACAGAAGAAATGAGAAAAGCTTTGTTATAAGACAAGGAGGAGGTGCTGCTGGAATGAAACAATTTGGTCTTCTTGTCTGACACTGGGGTCTCTCAAATTGGTGGCGCAGAAGATGGAATTGAAGTAGTATCTAATGATCACCGCCATGACTTTCCAAATTTGTAAACTTGTACTAGTACAGAACCAAGTCCCTAGACCAACTCAGTTTCATTCAGATACCTATAAATACAAACAAAAAGCTTACTATAGTTATTCATAAGCTTCTCTTCTCCTCTTCCAAGCATACTTAAAAAAGTTTACCATGAAGAAGATGGTGAAAGTTTATATCCAGTTTAATGTCAAGATTATTACATGCATATGCCAATTCAAAAACCAATAGTAATTCGTCGGAAGAGGCGTCGACCATTAACTCTATACCGTGTGAGGTGTTTACGGAGATATTAGCGAAAGTTGCATCTGCATCTTTGGTCGATCACTTCAACGCAAACCAAAGGTATGGAATTACTTTGTTTTGATATCTCTATACCGAAGCATTTAATGTTTCCTGCATGATGATTGTGTGTTTATCTAATATGGTTTTATATTTCTGTATTTCAGTTGTAAACTTTTCCGTGAGGCTGGAAGAGATAATATCATCTTTCAACATGCCTATGTCGAACAACTACCAATAATCCAATGGTGCCCAAAGCCTTGAAATAATAACTACTTGCTCAGAACATCCGCTGATTTTAGCATCGGAGTGTTTTTGCAGGTACCCCCCCTCTTTTGATCAACCATTGGAGAAACCATACCAACGGCTGAAGATCGATCGACTTTTCCGCATCTCGAAGATCGTTGGAGCGCTCGATTTTTGCACCAACATCTTTTGGCGCCGACTAAGGGGATCACGAGAAAAGATCGTGCTCTCCGAGTATTTTCGAAACTAGGGTTTCAGAATTCACTGTTCATGGTATCACTGTTCATTACGATGTTGTTCACGCACAGAAGTACTGTTCACATGACGATACTGTTCGCGGGGAAAGTGATGTTCTCAGGAAAACACTGTTTAATGAAGGTACTGTTCACTCATGGAAATACTGTTCGCGGGTTTGGTACTGTTCTCCGGTTGGTTCTGTTCACCGGTTGGTAGTGTTCACGGGGAATCAGCTGTGAAAAGGGAAACAAATAAAAGTTAGGGTTCTTCCTTAAGCGTAGCAGAAAAACTAAAACCGTTACGAAGGTTGAAGAAACCGTTACGAAGGTAGAAGAAACCGTTACGAAGGTTGAATAAACTGTTACGAAGGGTTGAAGAAACTGTTGCGAAGTTTGAAGAAACCGTGACAAGTTGTTGAAGAAAGCGTTGCAAGGGTTGAAGGAAGCGTTGAGAAAACGATGAAGAAATTGTTGCCAAAAGTTTCTGTCCATTCAGCCAAGCCAACCAATACAGTCAGCACGACAGTGGGCAGCCACGTCAGCTTCAAGGTCCAATCACTGGAGGACACATCAGCATACAGTCAGCTGCCATGTCATCAAATATTTCACATAAAGTTGCCAAATCAGCATCATGTGGTGTTTCCACGTCAGCAAAATCATCCTAGTCAGCGGTGGCACGTCAGCTTTTCGATCCAGTCAGCGCTGCCACAGATGCAACATCACGTGTTTTTCGTTTGAAATTTGTTTCGTCAATAACTTCTTCGTTTTAAGTCCAAATTGAGTGATTTTTGGATCGTTGGAATCCTATTTGAATTTCCTACAACTTGGAAGTAAAAAATCCAGTGTTAGAGAAACTTTTATATGCACTTGGGGCAGCAACATGATCGAGTCTGAGGTTCGTCGATAGCGACATGATCGAGTTCGAGGTTCGTGGGGATAGAAACATGATCGAGTTCAAGATGAGGATTGCTTAGACCCTTCAACATTTATCCTTGCATCACTTCGCAGGCACTTGAAGCCTTACCTTTCACATGAGCACATAAGTCTTGCTCTTATCGCAAGCATAAAATCTCGTCTTGCATGCGAGTATGAAATACTTGCACCTTTGCAAGCACACAGTCTCATCGAGCAGCAGGCGCTAGCCTTGTTATTACAGTTGGGGGAGTCTTTATAATGTCCCTCTAGGGCGAATCTAAAAGGAAAAATCATGATGAAACCAGAAATAAGATGGCAACGGAAAAGTTACCTGATCTTAATCCCAGAATCGGCTAAAAAGTGAGGAACGGATATAATAGATCTAGTTCCTGCTTCACATGGGGGCGTCTTTTCTACTTGGGATTATTTCTATAGATATCGGGGGCGGATAAAGTGTCGCCAAGCATGCAATCAAAGGAGAGTGACACATGCGTGTGAACACCCTCACGTCTATGAAAGGTAGTCGGCAACCTGCTTAAAGCAAACTAACGACATGTACCATATAGGAAAGGAATACGGGAAGCTGCGCAAAGAAAACTGGCGACCTGTACCATATAGGTAACCCCCAATCTTTATCTAGCAGTTTGTTTCTTCGTAATGTCATTGGAATTGGAGGCATGACATACTGCAAAAGAGATATTTGGCTTTAATAAAAACACCTCGTACCAAAGTTACGACAGAATATTTACTTGAGAAGAAGAATAAAGATGGTGATCGCCGTTTATGAAGAACACGGTGAATGGAGAACCAGTTTTTTAAGGCAAGATTCACTGCCGCACAAGATAAAATTGTGGAGGAGTTCAAGGCGATATTTTTTATAGTTCCTCCCTCCAACATAATATTGACGCGTCAATAACAGTGACGTGTCAACTAGTATCGGCTAACTGAACACTATGACATGTGGCACCAGTAAGAAGACCGCACCAAGGCATAGAGCTATAATGACATTCACGAAGGAATAATCGGATCAACATGGGATAAATCTATGCAGGAGTATCGCGTGGGTCTTTTGCTGTAAAATGGTTATCATTGCCAAGCTTGGCAAGCTAGTACGTGAATATCCTGTAAAAGGAATTTTTGGAGTACATCTGAGTACTTGAAAATGTTGATGCAAGCCTGTGAGCATCTCAATATCATTGGACATATGGGGGCGGCTAGGGTTGGACGAACGAACGCCTTGGGAGAGAAAGACAAAGGCGAAGTATTTTGGTTATTAAGGAAGTTGTTGCGATGTCTTTCTAATAAAGAGAAAGGCGAAAACAAGATGTTTCAACATAATTAAGCTGAAGCTAAAATGGAGCGAAATGAGCAAAGAAAAAGTATTAAAGACACTCATATGGCTTATTGAGGAAGCCTAACCGGACTTATTGAGGAAGCCCGGTGGTTTATTAAAGAAACCAAGTATGGATTATTGAGGAAGCCTGACCGGGCTTATTGAGGAAGCCCGGTGGTTTATTAAAGAAACCAAGTCTTGCTTATTGAGGAAGCCCGGTGGTTTATTAAAGAAACCAAGTCTGGCTTATTTAGAAAGCCTAACCGGACTTATTAAGGAAGCCCGATGGTTTATTAAAGAAACCAAGTCTGTCTTATTGAGGAAGCCTAACCGGACTTATTGAGGAAGCCCGGTGGTTTATTAAAGAAACCAAGTCTGGCTTATTGAGGAAGCCTGACCGGGATTATTGAGGAAACCTAACCGGACTTATTGAGGAAGCCCGGTGGTTTATTAAAGAAACCAAGTCTGGCTTATTGAGAAAGCCTAACCGGACTTATTGAGGAAGCCCGATGGTTTATCAAAGAAACCAAGTCTGGCTTATTGAGGAAGCCTAACCGGACTTATTGAGGAAGCCCGGTGGTTTATTAAAGAAACCAAGTCTGGCTTATTGAGGAATCCTAACCGGACTTATTGAGGAAGCCCGGTGGTTTATTAAAGAAACCAAGTCTGGCTTATTGAGGAAGCCTAACCGGACTTATTGAGGAAGCCCGGTGGTTTATTAAAGAAACCAAGTTTGGCTTATTGAGGAAGCCTAACCGGACTTATTGAGGAAGCCCGGTGGTTTATTAAAGAAACCAAGTCTGGCTTATTTAGAAAGCCTAACCGGACTTATTAAAGAAGCCCGATGGTTTATTAAAGAAACCAAGTCTGGCTTATTGAAAAAGGCCAACCGGCCTTACTAAGAAACTAATACATGGCTTATTATGGAAGCCCAATTTTGTGTAATTGAAGAAACCAGTGGGTTTATTGTGGAAACCCAGATGGATGTTTATAGAATCCTAGTTCGGTTTATCGTAGAAACCAATGGCTTATTATGAAAGAAAATGTATGAATGTCTTGTACACCAGAGGTTGTCGTACGTTCATTTTTCGCAGACACAAGAGCGCTGAGTCAGAAAATTCTAGGCCAGTACGGGAACAACTAGGCAACCAATGTGCCTAGAAAGTTATGGGAGAAACCTACATTCGAAGTAAGGTATGTTCTCAAAGTCGAAGTTGAGTTATTATTTTAATCCTGATAATTTTTCTATTAAAGAGATAAATTGGAGTGTTGTTCTATCAAAGAGAAAAACCAAGAAAACGCTGCAAAGATAAGGCTATGTTTTTATCTAGAAAGTTGACACTTATTAGAGAAGTGTCGAGTTCAAACAAGAAAAGAAGGAGAAAGACTTGTAGAAGAAGTATTCCCTTTGGAATGAAAATAGGTGGGTTGGGACGTGATTACGATGGATTTAAAGATTCCAGAAGACGATAAAGGCCCACAAACATATTGGGTTTGGGTTTAATCTGAGGAGCTTTAAGTTGTGCACGCGGCTTCAATTGTTCTTAACTATTCGAACAAGTCGATGGATAAGAAGGGGGCGATGTTTGTACCATACCCAAATGGTGTACGTGCGGGTCACACGTGGCTTATAATAGAAGCTTAAATCTGGTTTATCATGGAAATCGGTCGGTTTATCAAGGAAACCGAAGGGTTTATTTTGGAAACCCGCATGGCTCATTATGGAAGCCTGGACTTGGTTTATTGTAGAAACCAGAGTGTTATTGTGGAACCTGAATGTCTTATCGTAGAATCCTGGACTTGGTTTATTGTAGAAACCAGAGTGTTATTGTGGAACATGAATGGCTTATCGTAGAATCCTGGGCTTGGTTTATTATAGAAACCAGAGTGTTATTGTGAAACCCATGGGGCTTAATATGGAAGCCCGGATCGGTTTAATAAAGGAACCACCTGGGTCATTGGTGAAGCCCAAGGTCCATGGGTAGTTAGGGTTCATGGGATAATGATAGATATTATTAGGGATAAATCCTGATAAATAAGGGATAATTATCCTAAGTAGTAAGAATTATCCATGGAAAATAAGATTATGATAGACATAAGGGTTTATCATGAATCTAGTCAGTATTTGGGGTTTGTACATATATGGGTGGTTATTAGGATAACTATTGAAACCCTAAAGTACATCTGATTTTTGCCTATAAATAGAGGCAAAATCCCAACACAAAGGAGAACATACTTTCCCCTTCACAATAACTACTTGCTCAGAACATCCGCTGATTTTAGCATCGGAGTGTTTTTGCAGGTACCCTCCCTCTTTTGATCAACCATTGGAGAAACCATACCAACGACTGAAGATCGATCGACTTTCCCGCATCTCGAAGATCGTTGGAGCGCTCGATTTTTGCATCAACAAATATGACGGGTCTAAATATTCTTGCGAAATATAAAGTCCCATGACATTGTTGTCTGTGTCACGCGATAATATGATGGGTCTAAATATTCTTGCGAATATAAAGCCCCATGACATTGCCGTCTTTTTTGATACACAGCTCCCCACCCTTATCTTCCCCTCAGTTGCCCCTTCAAGGATCATGCATCGGCCATACAAGACTAGCACTTTCCCATCCGGTTCTGACAACAACCAGTTGTTTTCGCAGCCTTGTTCTTTATGCCTATATGACTTATAGTTACAAGACTGCACCCTAGTGGGGTTTTCTTCGAGCCGAACACATCGTAAGCCAAGACTTTCCATGGATGGACAGGGTAGGTTCATCCATCCCAGGCACCCACAGCTCAACCGTGTACCTCGGCGCCTTGATCATACTTTGCATTCCTTAGGAGAAACTCTCGAGCGCCCAACCAGGGTATAACCTTATATAGTTGGGAATCCAAGTTATCTCTCCCGGATGGATTTTCTATAATCCCAAATTCTCCATAACTAGGTTCCAGCAGCAGTATAGCCTTTCCAATAGTCATGCAAACAGATACCCCCCTTATGACGCACTTTAAGGACATTGCCTCTTACGGAATAGAATCCGCGAACTAGGGTGTACGCCATAAAGGTTTGTCCCATTCACATATGTTTTTAGGCAATTTGCGCTCGTCTTATGCATTTGCATTAAAAATTCTTATATGATTCGAAATCATCATCTTATTCTTTTAATAGAAAAATTCTTATTTTTGAGTAAAGTTTTTCTTTTAATATTCTATCTGCATATTTCTTACTGTACTTGTTTCTTGATTGTTCGGAACATGATATTGTTGCCCTTATTTTCTTCTGTGATGAATGATTATTCGCAATAAATTTTCTTCTTTTCTTGTTTCTTTGTTTATTTTTTTTCGAAGAATGAAAATTTCAACTTTCAACTTTTATCACTTTGTGCGCGATAAATCACCATTGAGTCTTTTTGGTACAAGCTATTCTTGTAATATATCCTTTCCCCGCAACTCTATACTGTCCACCATCAATTTCTATGCTCTCTGAATTTGCTTCTTATTATGTTGCCATTTACGATTTCTGGCATTCCTTTCTTCGTAAATATCAATGTCAACTTCATAACATTTTTTGCCTTCAAACCAATCACCCTTAATTATCCCAATACCATGAGGATGTGGAAACTTTATGCATTGATGATATATGGATGCTATGCCCAAGATCCCATGGAGCCATGGTCTTCCAATTAAGGCATTATAAGGGGATTCTATATCCACTACACATAACTTGATTTTTGAAGATATCTTGTTTAATGGAATTTCCATAGTAATCTCTCCTTTTGGCTTATTTGCAGTGCCATTAAAACCATATATCTTGTAAGTTTAGGGGATCAACTCATCATCTCTTCCACCTATTGTTCGATAAGTATTTTAGAACAAGATGTCTACCGAGCTTCCAGTGTCAATTAAGGTCTTATCTATTTCCCAAGAATCACTTGCTGCATCACTATCATCTTCTTCTTCTTCTCTGCATCTTGAATTTATCTCTAACTTCACCACCAACGGGTTGTCATGCATCTTCCATGGTTCTGGTATCTCTTCTGCGGTAAAAGAAATAACTTGTTTCTGCCATTCTTCTAATGGAGAAATTTTCACAATATTCATCACCTCTTTTCCCTCTATATCCCTCGCAAATACTCTACTTAACACATTTTCATGGAAATCTTCTATTGTCTTTTGTGAATGTACAATTGAATTGCAAAATAGATTTTTTGTTGTAGCTCCTACTTCAATGACAAATGTTTCTGCTTCTTTCGCAACATTGACTCTGCGAATTTCTGGTTCTTGTGGTAGTTGATGAGGTTGTGGATATCTCGCTAGAAAATGGTTTAACTTCCACTGTTCAATCATTCGCAGAATAATTCTTTTTACATTTCTACAATTATTCACAGAATGGCCATGAAAATGATGATAAGGGCAGAATTCTTGATTTTGGTTGTTAAGGTGTGGTTCTCTCCCCATGTTCCATGGTGAAGGTATATTCTCCATCAAAATAATCGCTTCCCAAATCTTGTTTATACTGGTATTTAAAGGTGGTAACTTGATGTCTTCCCATACAACTCTCTGACCTCTTTGCTCTCTTGAATAATTTTGCCTCTGTCCACCATAAGTCTCTTGTGGTTGATCAAACCTTGGGACTTTATTATTGTTGTTGCGATTATAAAAATTTCTCTCTTTTTCCAATTCCTCCTGATCTCTACTCCTCATTGCTACTACTTTATGTTGATTACCAGTCTCCGCTTTCTCTTGCTGATTTTGGGAGGTACTTGCTACTGTGTTAATCATCTTGGGTAATAAACTTCCATTTGCTGTGACTGAACTTGTGCCTGCGATAATTGGATATGACTCCATCTCATTTTGTTTTTCATCCAAAGCGATATACTCTTCTTGCAATTCTCGCAGTTCTGTCATAGTGATTTTGTTTTTAACTCTAAATACCTGAATGTATAATAGATTTGTCGCAAACATAGCATTTATGAAGGATAAAATGAGGTATCTTTCATCTACTCTTCCTGCCATTTCGCTACACATCGTTCTCCATCTTACCGTTAAATGCTTTAAACTTTCACCAACTCTCTACTTCAATCCAAACACATTTTCAATTCTAGGTCGTGTAGAGTTATTGCTTATGTACGCTCCTAAGAAGGTAGTTTGAAAATGCATGAACGAAGTTATTGTATTCTTGGGAAGGCTTTCAAACCATTTCAATGCTTCGCCAGTTAAACTTGACGCAAAATATTTGCACAAAACGACATCGTGGTTCTCCCATTGTAGCATGCATCGAATATAAGCTTTAATATGTTGGACAACACATGTAGTCCCATCAAAAATACTGGTCAACACCGGCAAATTGCATTTTGGAGGTATCCCCCCTAATTGTACCTCTTGAGTAAATAGAGTTTTCGCAGCTTCTTCGATTGCCTCATCAAGTTGTCTTCTTCCTCCTTCTCTCCTGTTATTTATCATTTCTCTCATTTCCGCTAATTCTCGCAAAATTTGTTCATTCCCATCAGAATTTTGCTCCATTGGCCTTTTCAACGCAGCCTCTCTTTGCCTGCGTTCATGCCTCTCTTGTCTTGCGATATTTCGCGCTTCTTCTTCAATATCTTGATTTTTCCTTCTTCTGCGATTTTCTTCTTCTTGAGTTTGCAAGTTTATTTGTCTTTCATTTTCTCCTCCGCGAATTTCCTCATCCCTTATCGTTTCTCTCCGTTGTCTTTATATATCTCTGCGAATTCTCTCATATTCCTCATTGAGATTGTCATTATTGTGATTTTGTATACGTATTCTTTCTCGATTATCATGATTATTCTGACGTAATACTGCTTGAATTTCTTGTTCTTCTACCTCCGTTCGCAATCTCTCTCTTTCTCCCGCTAAATGTACTTGCTCAATATAATGTCTCTCAATATCATCTTCAATTATTCTGCGATTTCTTCGAATCTCTTCATCACGTAGCATTCTCCTTCTCTCTTCTTGATTTTCTCCTTCATCTTGATTATGTCTAATACCCAAAGTTTCTCCGCGGGGAATATAACGTTCATTTATCAAATTCTCGCCAACATTTTGTATAGGATGATTTTGTCTTGTTTCTTCTCTATATGATCTTGAACTTGATCTCCTGCTGCTTCTTGATCTTCTGTTTTGCAACCTCAGATTTTCCATTCTTAGTTCATGATTTTGCCTTGTAAGATTTGCACGTTCTTCTGCCTCTAATCTTCTTTCTTCCTGTATCCTTTGTCTCAAATCATCTACTACTTCATGTCCTTCATGAATTACTCCTCCATCCACTTCTTGATTTCTTTCCTCTTCTTGATTTTCTTCCTCTTCTATCGAATCAGACCTCCGAGTATGCACACTTACTCTATCATACTCCACATTTCTATCTTGTGCTTGTGCTTTTTGATTTGGTGGTTGAATTGAATTTTCTGCTCCATTTCTCATTCTACCTCTTCCTGATCTGATTCTTAAAGATCCTTCCAATTCACTTGTTCTTTCTCCTGCAATTCTTTTACTTCTTCTCACTGTTGTTGGTGGTTCTGATGTATTTCTTCTTCTTCTAGCCATTTCTTCAATTCTAACAATTTCTTCAAATCCTCAAGTTGCAATTTGAAATTACTCAAATTGATCCTCTCCTTGTTTCTGGACGCCAAAATGTAGTTGCAGGAATTCCCACACTACACCCTACTCAAGAATTTATCAATACTTATGACATAATTTGAAGATTAAAGACACTTTTTATTAATATGATGTTAAGGAATTACAGAAATCAAGAACACAAAATACTTAATAAGATTTTATCTCTCCTAAAACCTTTCTTAGCACTCAAAAAATCATTACCTCTCTGGAACTATTCATCTCCTTTATATAGGTATTTACATAGTGGATTACAGCCCATTTACAGCTAAGATCCCCTTCAATTTCGGATCTGAGTTACTGCGATAAATCGCAGTTAGCACCGCCTTTATATTTCGCAGGTTTTATTGATATATCGCAGACATGTCACACTTTCTTCGTGTTTCCGTCGTTTTCAACCATTACGTCATTGTTTATGTCATCTTTGGATATTTCGCAAACTGTCATTAATAAACCTTCAGCGTCATATCACAGAACCGTCATTAATATATCGCAGAACTGTTGTTTATTTCGCAAGAATATTGTTGTGAAAATATTCTGATCCTACAAATGTAAGACCTAAAGTACGTCATAGAAGGGGGTATTTGTTGCATGGCTCAGCGATAAGGTTACACCGCTGCTGGAACTTGAGTCACGGAGATTTGGTGGTCAATGAAAGCCCATCCAGGAGAGACACCTTGGATTCTCAACTTGAGCATATGACTTGAGTTGGGCGACTAAGATAATAAGAGCTCTCCTAAGGGGTGCAGAGTATGACCAAGGCGTCGAGGTACACAGTTGAGCCAATAGTGCCTAGGGCGTATGAAACTACCCTGTCCATTCTTGGTAAGTCTTGGCTATGATGCACTCAGCCCGAAGAAAACCCCACTTAGGGTGCAGTATCGTAACCATAAGCCATATAGGAAAAAGGGATAAGAGGCTGCGAACACAATTGGTTGTTGTTAACACTGGATGTGAGGATCTAGTCTTGTATGGATGATGTACGTCTCCTTGAAAGGGAAACCAGGGGGAAGATAAGGGAGGCACCCTCCATTAGGGATCTGATAAGTGTCTTAAGACGCAAATGTCATGAGACTTTTTACTCACGGGAGTATTAAAGACTTGTCATATTTGTGCAACATTCCTGAAGAGGTAATAATACAAAAGAGACGATAAGACGAGATCAAGGGGTCATTATACGCAAGTGTAAAGACGTCCTGCGATTTCGTCGCAAGACGGCAATGTCATGGGGCTTTAAATTAGCAAGAAAATTTAGGCATGTCATATTGTCGCAACAAAAATTGACAAAAGAAAAAGTTAAGGCAAGATCAATGGGTTTCTACATGAAAGTGTAGAAACGTCCTGCGATTTTGTCGCAATGATAAAAGATGGCAAAATAAGACCTTTACTTAGGAAGGCAAAATAAGACCACATAAGAAAATGAGTAAGCAAATAAGCTTGCGAAAATGATTATACATGTAAGCAAATAAGTTTGCAAATATATACATGGAAATGAATTTAAGACCGCGAAAATAACAAATAAGTATTATTCAGAATCTCTCAGGATTACTATTCATAATTTCGCAGGATTACTATTCATAATTTCGCAGAAGTATTCATAATTTTGCAGAATGAGCCAGAATTTTGCAGAATGTGTCAGAATTTTGCAGAATATGTCAGAATTTCGCAGAATGTGATTATTTTGCAGAATGTGGTTATTTCGCTCAATTATTTCGCACAATTAAAAGCACCTTGAAGAGATTATACTATCATGAGGCAGAGGCAAGATAAGGTTGAAGAAACAACTCGTTCATTCAACATTTTCTCAAGGATTCTACCCTCATAGATAAAGAACATAGGCAACTATGGATTACCAAGAAAACATTTTGTGTTCTTTATCTTCTCGGCAAGAATCATTTCTAAAGTGGACAAGAACCCTCACCAAAAATAGAGTAATAATTTCGCATGAATAGAGGCAATACTTATTACTATCATTCAAAGACGGATACTTCTTATACTTCTTCAAAGATACTTCATACCTAGCATACTTCAACATATGATACTTCTTATTTACTTCACAAAGCTCCGGAACTTCACAAAAGAATAGAGGCAAGTACGTACTTTTCAAGCCCAGTATTCTTTCACTCGTTCCTTCATCAATAAAGATCAAAGACTACTACAAGAAACGGATTTTTTTTCTTAAAGATCGCTCTTCAAGCAATATTTAAGAAAAAAGAGGCAATATGTAGGATCAGAATATCGCAACAAGGACATATTTGCGAAGTCTTCATCAACGACACATTGCGAATGTCGCAAGTGGATTATAAAAATGACGTAATAGATGACGATGGTAGAAACATGAGAAAAGCGTGATGATCCTGCGAAGTTTAGAGTGTTTGCGAAGACTAACATTAAAGCTCTTGCGAGATTTTCGCAAGCCAGATCCGAAAATAAGGGACAACATAGCTGTCATCCACTATGTAATATCCTATATAAAGAGAAGAGCATGAGAGACAAAGGGGGACACTTTTTAGAGAGACACATTTTTTTAAAGGAGAGAGAGATTTTCCAGAGAGATGTATTTTAGAGAGAGACCTTATTTTCTTTATCATCTTCTTCTTTCCCTAAAACTAGATCTAGAGCTCTACTCATATCCATTAATGGAGATTATCAATGTAAATCAAATGTAAATTCAAACAATTAAAGTGAATAACCATGGATGTAGATCAAATTGATCGAACCACGTAAAAAATCTTAATGTCCATTTATAATTTTAGCACTTTTATATTTATTTTGATTATTAAATAAGTTTAGATCTAGAAAATATTATCATAATATCATGAGGGGTGTGTTGTGGGATTTCCTGTAACTATAGGTTCCTTGAGTATTCCTTCGTCTTGTATGATGATTGCCATGGAGTTTTTGAGCTCAACTACGCTTTCTATCCTAGTCCGAGACCTTAGCTATAGTAGACTAGAAATCAAGACTTTATAGTTTTGATCACTAACATTGACAAACATGCTTGATATAGCAAGGCATGCGAGTTCGACCGAGTAGTGCTCTAACAAAAAGACACAGAAGGAAGAAACTCGAGCTCCATACAACACGAGAAAAATATCACAAGATATCATACCATCAAAAATTGACACACCTCTCAGCAGCTTGCTGCTCAAGCATAATATCCTGCACTCTTAGAGCATCTAGACCACCTTTTTTATTGCATCCTTTCAGAGCAAAAACGTTTTTATGGGAATCTGAATGGAATCTCTACTTTAAACATCTTCGCTGCTTGATAATAACAACTCTTCAATATTTTACACTCGATTTCACTAGGACTGACAAAACCAGGGCTCTTAATACTGAAACATCCCACAACCCCCATTATATGTCATGTTACAGATTACAAGAGACGTATAAGAACAAGAGGAAACTGAGACAAACCATTTGAGGGGTTATTCCTATGGCACCACTTGGAACTCAAACCAGTTTGATAGAGATTATCCATAAGTTTTATCCCGATCCCCTTCCTTTGAGCACCTCCTTCATCTTCAAAGGTAACAGAAACCTGCCCCTTTTAACTGATTAGTTCAACCCCTGCTTATAATTCCAACATCAATTTCAACTAATGTTTTTGGGATAAGGTATAACAATATCATAACATTTTTTAAATTGCTCCTACAGATGCATATAAAATTTCAGGCAGATACCACAAGGTACTAGTGACTAATCATCTACTGGTGCTAGAGCTGTCAAAGCTACCCCCTGCACCATTTTGTTTCCAGTCTGCTTTACAGATATCAAGATGACATTGTTTTTACACCATTCTGTAGAAAACAAAGTATCAATGATCATTTCGACGGACGGGGATAATTTATGTCTTCTGGTCTTTGCCAACAACTATGATCATTTGTCGAAGTTGAGTCACTCTTATTGATGCCTACCTATGGTACATTAATCAAGGCTAAAAGATTTAATGATCATATGTAATGTAACCGCATAATCATAAAACAGATTGAATGATAAATATGTTACAACAAATGTGACAATGTCACGAGGCAGGGGCATATAGACTTTCCCTAATACCAAAAAATACAGGATTTGCGAGAGTACCTACTGATCCTTCACCATTCCTAGTTAATACCAATATGCCTCCAATTTAAAAAAATTTAAAAAAAAATACAATGAACAAAGTACAACTTTCAGCTACAGTTCAAGGTACTTACGAACAAAATTATGAAAATTCTCAATAAATAGATGTTATATTGTTATCATACAATGAATCAACTGAAAACCCCCCAAAATTAGCCAAATTCTAGATTCACGAATAACAAATAAAGCATCAACTCACCTATTTAGGTCTGAGTGAACTATTTTCCTTTTCCAAATACTTTAAGAGTGAGACATGGAAAACGGAATCCAGTGTGTGAGACTATCCTTGTAGACGCCTATCTAGTACTAATAGTAATCCAAGTATTCCTTGTTCCCTGAAATCCAGCAAAATGAGAATTGTATCATTTGACACAATAGAGTAATTAAACATCACAGTATTGAGTACGACACAAGATCAAATTTAAAGTACGAAAAACCAAACCCAGAGACTGTAAGGCAGGAAGAAAAGAACAAAGAGGCAAATGACTTGCTTGGGAACAAATTCAATTTTACAATCATGTTTACCTAACATGAGTAATAAACATGGTTCTGTAACCTAAAGTAGTTGTATAAAATCCTCAAGTAGACAGGGAAAATATGCATCAAATTCCCAAACTGTGACTAGATAATAATATGTTTCAAAATATAATGAAAACAACACCTAAATAAAATACAATACACTTACATACTCGGAGTCTGGACTATAAGAGGGAGTGTGATTGTAGTTCGATGACAAAAACACTCATATCTACATCATTCGCCATTCGTACACCTATGAAGCAAATAAAGTAATAAGAAGAGCAGTTCATTATTTGAAGTGAACTGTGCAAATAGTGACATTTCATTATACACATATGAACTATAGAATGGAAGTTTATTATTCGAAATGAACACTATAATGATATTTCATTCTACACAATGAACTGTAGAAAGACAGTTCATTACTCGAAATGAACAGTATAGTGGCATTTCATTCTGCACAATGAACTGTAAACAATAATAGAAACTCATTATTCATAATGAACTGTACAAAAGCATTAATAACTGGAAAAAAAGTATCAACATTTTACATGAATGAACTGAAAAAAAAACTGCTAGTAATTGAGGAACAACAATTTAATTATCAAAGAAAATGACATGGGAGATGAGATGATGTTTCAGTTTCAAAAGTGAACCATAGAGCAATAACTAAACAACATAGGCAAACACTAAAAAAATGTAGAAACTGATATTATAGTCTTGAAGTAACAATGCATTTTGTTGAGTTGCTTTGCAATTCCTTACACACGCTTTCTATTTCGACGGGTGTTCGAGCTGGTAATAGACTTCATGTTTTATATCACTTATTGTTTGCTTCAGCTCTCGAGCCATAGGTTTAGGCTTGAGACAACTGGCACTCTGAACACCATACTCTTGTAGGATGGCCCTAATTTTAGAATTCTCCATTACTTCCGCCGTATCTATGGAAGATTTCCTTTGACAAATCTTTCAGTCATGAATCATATCAACTACATAAAAATCGACATAAAGATTAACCAACTAGAAAAAAAAACTATCATTTCATGTAGGTCATAGTTCATTCTTTAAAATGAACACCCAAGAAGTGAATTAAAATGTGCCAGTTCATTCTTCAAAGTGAACCAGAAATATCAGTTCATTCTTAATCAGCTCTTTCTTAAAAATGAAGGTTCCCATAAAGAAATGAAGGTGAAGGTACACATAACAAAATGAACTATAATATCATCAAATATGGACTTAATGAACTAAACAAAACTGATTTCGTGTATCAACACCTAATTCAATATAAGATCGAAGAACAAAACCGAAGAAGCAATGAAATAAACAGGTAATCGGGAAAAAATAGTATCTATAACGAATAATTGAATCTTACCAGAATTATTCTCCAATGCAGTCTTCGTAAAGAATGAAATAAACACAGATCCACAATGAAAAATAACAACAAAAGATCAGAACAAAATCAAACACAGAAAAATAAACAACTAAATTCTAAATAAAAAAATGAACATGGATCAAATTCATAATGAACTAAAGTTCATATTGAACTGAACATGGTTGATGATTATAAAACCACAGAAACTAATTCTTCCATCTTCGAAACAAGTGTTGGAAAAAATTCAGTTTTTGTGAATGAATAAAACATGATGCCAATTTGATTTCTTGTGGGAATATTCTATTGTCTCCCACATGCTTCATGGCACAACTTTTCCTAAGAAATTTGTCTGACTTCTTTCATTGTTTAATGCATTCATGATATTTCTTTTGTTAATAAAGAGAATCTTTTCATTGTTTTAAGCATGCCGTTTCTTTTGATAACTGACACGAGTTTAAAAACTACATGAAAATCTTCTCAATTTTGTTGTCATATGCATGGGAACATCTTTATTGGTTTTAACGTTGAGATTCTTTTCATTGTTTATAACGTTTGAAAGATTATTAAGAAATTGTGTCCAACTCATTTGAGAGTAGGAGAAGAAGAACAAAAAAATAACTCTTCTCATGCTTTTAGAGAAAAAGAAAAACAAAAAGAGCTCCTTCTTGTTTTGTTTTGAAAGAGTAACAACTCACCATTAAATCTTCATGTTTTCAGTTTTGAAAGAGAAACAGCTCAACATTAACTCCTCATGTTTTCAGTTTTGAAAGAGAAATAACTCAACATTAACTCCTCATGTTTTCAGTAGAAAAAAAAAGTAGGAGAATAGGATAAAAACCTAGAAGGGTTTTTAGCAGATAAAAGAGAGAAAAACAAGAGGAACTACTTATTTTTATTTGTTTTGTTTTGAGAGACAAGCTCAACTTTTTTTTCTCTCTATGTTTTCTGAAAAACGAGAGTTTTCTTTGTTTAATTTTGTTTTCTCACTGCCAAGTTCTTAGGGCGTTCTCTTGTATGCTACAAGAAGGAATGTCAACGATAGTTGTATCCTGGAGATAACTCGTCAATGAAGCTATAACATCTCTCTGTTTAGAGAAGTAGCAGGCGATATTGTCTTTAGGACAACGTATCTAATATGTTCCTCTATCAATTTTATTACGCATGCTACTCGACGTGATTTATCCACCAAGATGCTGCAAATCAAGCTAAGTATTTCTTGTGCTTATTTAATTTATTTTCATTTTTGTACCAACAATAACATCTAAAAAAAAATCAATGAAACTCACCGGGAAAAGAAGAATTCAAAAAAAAAAATCTTCGAATTAATCTTCGTAATCAAATTTATATTTGTAATAAACCCTAAAATCAAGAGCTCCCAAAAAGGTTTCCCGTGCGGACGCAAATAGCTGGGGACTAATAGGTAAACAAGGGTTGGATGTGCCCGCGGTGGAGCATGTGGTTTAATTCGATACAACGCGCAAAACCTTACCATCCCTTGGCTCATAGTTCGATTGGACATGTAGGTTATATTTGTACCACCTGAAATGTAATTATCAATACTGATTTCAGAATGAAGATAACTATCAATGCAATTAAAAATGTGATTATTCCAACTACGATAAATTAGATCAGATTTTGCAGTTTTTTCTTCTGCAGTACCTCAACCCCATCTATTTGAATGATCGGTCTTAATTCGGGGGGAGAATTTCCTCAATTCCATTCGACTAGGCGTTTTGTGTCCCATGTTATTTCTGGGAAAACTCCATCTATTCTGGTATGGATATATGGAAGGCATGCTTATATTTTCTTGGTTTCAATGGGACTTATTACGAGCGTTGTTTCTATCTAGATAAATATAAGGATGTTATAGAGAGGTATCTATGTATGGTAGAGCACGAAATACTAAAATGGGCTAATGAAGAGAGCGAATAAAGCGAGGGTGTGTGGGACAAAAAATAAATCCACTTGGTTTTAGACTTGGTACAACCCAAAAGCACCATTCCCTTTGGTTTGCACAACAGCTAAGAGTGAGGGCTGAGAAGAGAGAGAAAACAAATTTGAATATGATATCATATTTCCTAATAACTCAGGGTATATATCCAGAAGGGTATTATATGCATTAATTTTGGAGAGTGATGTCCACCCTAGAACCAAACAATAATAATTAGGACCAAAAAGTAATATATATATATATTAGAATTGTACCAAACAGAGAAAGTTGACTAGGTCAACAGGACCAAACAACCTCAATTATATTATTTTTAGGACTATATGGTATTTTCTACCTTGCATAATTGAAGAAGCTAGACAAAGACTCAAAGTCTGATTGTCACTATAATAGTTGTTCTTTTCCCGTAAGCATAAACATTGGAAGAATACATTTGTGGGAAATTAAATTTATTGTTGCATAAGATAAAATAACAATTAATATTGGAGACAGGTACCAAAATAAAATCAAGTAAAAGACTACAAAAAATATTAAAACAAATCCTGGTTGAAAGCAATTTCTCCATCAACTTCTGTTAAACATGTGAGGGCAATTCCTATGGCAATGGCCAAATTCATTTTCTTGTTGAGCCAGGTGGATCGCCAAACAGGTTTTTCCACTATGGTAAGCCAGTGGGCGGCTGATCACCAAGCACCAGAACATGGGACATCCGATGGCGTGTGTGGTTTACACGCGGCATTGGAAGCAGCAATGCAGGCGTTGAAGACAAAAACGCTGGCGTTGGAAGTTCCCACGCGGGCATTAGAAGGAAAAACGCCAACGGGTAGTTTTTTGAAATTCAAAATTTACTTGTTTACCTCTATAAATTACCATCATCTTCAAACAATTCACTCACACCAAAATTCACTTCTCTTGAATTTTCTCTTCTAAATCTATTTCAATTTTTTAGTTTATTGTTGGTGAAATGGCTGAAAAGGCGATCACACTTTTTTGCGATGCAAAGCTTGAAGATGATGTTTCTAAGATATGTGGGAGTTTTTAAAAGATTGTAAATTGTAAAAGGGAAGTGCAAGTTTTTGAAATTTCTCCAAGAAAATGTTCCTCTAAAAGGCAAAGTTCCAGTTTTGAAAGTTAACAACAAAAAATTCAAAAAGAAAGACGAAACTCTCAAAGTACGCATTGAATGGAAGATACGTCGAATAAAGATAAACATGAGGCCAAAACTTGTACTTGATTTTATTTGAAGTTGTCTAGTACTTTTTATTATTGTCTAAGTTTATATCTTGTAAAAGAATTTGCAGTAATGTCAATGAATGAAAATATTTAGATTTTAAAATAGATTTACACTTTAGATTAAGAGAAATTTATTACAATTTAAACTTGCAAATAACATCAAACTACATTTTAATAAACCACAACAAAAACATAAAACTACATCAAATCCTGCGACATTCTTTCTGTAGAGTTCATAGCATTCAAAATGCTTAAACTCTCTTCTGGTCTCTTCAATAAACTTGGTCTGAGCAAATATTATGTGTCGAAGAAAAAGAGGTTTGTCCATTATGTTTCATGGATAACCACAATCTTATGTAATGCCCTTGGATGTATTCAAAGTGTCAGTGGGAAGGTTGTTCACGCAACCGGAAAAGCTCAAGTATTTGCAATGTCAAGATCCCAATTGTCTAGAGGAACCACGTATGCTAAATAATGCTATGAAGATTAAAAAATAAGAAGAAGAAGAAGAAGAAAAGATTGCAACACTCTGCAAAAACTTCAAACTTAAATCCAAATTGAAGAAGGAGTTATTACACTGCAAGCGTTGTGGATATAGAGATCACAAATACAAGCATTGTCCACAGAGAATCAGTGGATGCTCAAAGCCCGGTTACAAGACTTTTATACATTACCAGACTTCTTCAGAAGAAGACACATATGAAAGGCATTTCTGGGAATGTCCTAGGTGTTTTTTGGTGGAGTGGGATGATTGAAGTTGTGTTTTTTGTGTTATTATGATTATCTAAAAACCAAACTTATAAATGTCTTCACATTTGCACCATCAACACTATAACTACTTTAATTTATTTTGGATTACATAGTGCACCATCAATATCATAAATAAAAACATAACGCATTGGATTAAACAACCAATCAATACATGAGAATAAAAGAAATACATTAGATTTATTGGATTAAATGACCACATCGTTGGGTGGTGGAATTCCTAGGGCGATGTAGGGATTGTATTTGTTGAGCACCCTGGGAATATTAAAACAAGCATGGAAGTCTAAAGCACACCCTCCGTGAGATATTGCCCACGTCGCTAGTGTTCTGGGTTCCACTTTATCCACAACTTCACGTTGAGTCTATTTTTGCGATTTTCCATTAGTACGGCTATAAATTCCGATACATTAAGACTAATTATACCAAAACAATGTAACAATATGCCACAATTGCGCCCATAAATGTTCCCCATTTCAGCGGTGAACATTCGATAAACTTTCTCCCATAAAGGAAACGGTGTTACATTCCTACCGAAAACATCTTCTATGTGAAAAACATAGGCTCTACAAATAGATAAATCCTCTTGTTGAGTGAATCTAACACCACGAACTCTAGGAGCCATTTTTGTAGATGATTTGAGAATGAAGAATGTGTATAATGTGTGAATTGAGAGTGAAGAATGTGTGAAATTGGAGTTGAAATGGGGAGTATTTATAGAACTCAAAATTCTAACCTTTGGATGGGAAGAATTTTCAGCTGTTGCGGTTTTAGGAACACCGCGACGCTTTTAGCAAAGACGCTGGCGTTTGACTCAGAATCGGGCGTTGATGGGACAAATGCTAGCCTTTCTAGCTCTAACGCCAGCGATTGAGGCATGCACTCCTGTCCTACCATCGCGCGTGCGTGTTCTTCTAACTCAATGAATAAACCAACAAATTTGTTGGTTTGTTCATCCATTTTTGATGTTTGTTGATTCCATAGTGGGATTTAAATGAACAAACTTGAAGTTTGTTCATTCCATAGGAACTGCTCTGAAAGGCTTTCCATGGAAGCACCAATAGTGTAAGTACAGTCGTGTTCTCCTTAAAAGTCTTCATTTTCCAATCGTAACATTTTCTTTATTTTTAAAAATATTGTGAAACACAATTTCCATACATTATAAGAGGTTGGATGGGAGTCTCGCCACAAGCTGAGCTCCAACACCCTTTTGAATGGTAATTGCAACATTTGAATAAAACTTTTTTTTCCATGGTCGTATATCTTTGGGCAGGATGATTATCAAGTTAGTCCCGGGAATGGATAAAAACTCAAAATTTCTTAACGTTTTCAAGGACGGACTAGAAGCCAACAATATAGTTTCTTTAATCCAATGACTATTGTTATCCAAGTTCCACATCTTCATGACATCATCAACCAATTTCCAAAGCTTAATGGTGTCCTTGCTTACCCTCTTTATAGAGCGACGCATTTATCAACTTCAATTAGATCATAATTATCATCCACTTCCACTTTAATGTAGAATTCCTCCGGAAAATAAAGTTGGATATATTTCTCACTTCCAACAATGCCACAACGGGGTTCCATCTTCGTTCCATCCATCATATGAATCCATTTGCATATACCCCGTCTTTTTCAACCATACACGGTGGTATGTCATCTGCATTCTCATCTTTCAAGTATAATGAAGTATTAAGTTGTGCAAGTGAAGGTGTTTGATTCATGGACAAAGGAGGCTATTTTTTTGCATAAATCACTTCAAATCTTAATCATTACCTCTGGAACTTATATGCTTTGACATTCATGTCGGCCAAAATTAAACTCCATTGTGATTTTGCGTTCTACTTCATCAAAAGGTGCACCAGAGACCAGAGTACATATATTTGTTTATGTCGATTATTTGTAACACATTTACAACAGCAAGACCCAGATGGAAAGAGTCAGCAATCCCAGACTTTTTTCAAGGGATTAGTGCAATGAACGAGGCAATAGTAGTCCCTGCTAATATTTTAAATTGTGGAAAGTTTAGTTGCTAGATGAATGGCAAGTCCTAGTGCCACAATAGATATTAGTGTAGCACAACATACTTTGGAGTTTTGCGAAAGCTGACAATCCGGATAATTGTTGTACTTGTTTGTTAGAGCACTGCTCGGTCGAACTCGCATGCGTTGCTATCTCAAGCATGTTTGTCAATGTTAGTGATCAAAACTATAAGTCTTGATTTCTAGTCTACTATAGATAAGTCTCGGATTAGGATAGAAAGTGTAGTTGAGCTCAAGAACTCCATGGCAATCATCATACAAGATGAAGAACTACTCAAGGAGCTGGTGGAACTTCATCGACTAAAAGGTATGTGGAGACTTGAACTTATCTATCACTCAAAAGTCTATCTACTCTATCTCCTATCTTGAGACAAAAGTCGTTTTACTATATAGACTTTGATTATACACATTTGTTATTTCGAGCCGAGTTTATCTCGCCTATCTATTTCTTGAAATACGTGTTGGTAAGCTTTCTCTTTGGCCAAGTTCAACTTTACCTAGTCATGATATGTTTTAATCACTTTAAAAATGGCTCTGACAAAAAATGGTTTGTGAATAACAACTATATAACATCCTTTGATAATGTTTGAATGATTGAAATGAGAGTTTAGATTATATAACCATTGTTGGATATAAGCATTGTGTGGCAACACATATATGTATAAGTCCTTATTCCTTGAACAAAAGTATGCGTACTTTGTTGATCAGGAAAACCGGAATCAGAGCTCTGAACTCAGTCCGCGAACTGACGGAAGTTTTCATCCCAAGAGAATCTGCCGGAGTTTGTGAACTCCTTCCGGGAACTTAAGTCCACAAACTAAGTCCGCGTACTTGAGTTGGTTATATCTAAAGACGATTTTTGTTAACTTATATTTATATTAACTAAGGGATGCAAGTTGCAAACCGTGGATATAAAGTTCATGAATCGATTCGAGTGAATCAAATCATTTTTGTTTTGGTTGTGTCTTATATACTTCTATAAGATTTATAAGCAATTGAATAACTCTCTAACTATTTCATTTGAGTCATTTGAACTAGTTATGGTGAATAAGAATGAGGTTGATATGAAAGTGCTCATATGACTAACCATTTGGTTAACTACTATTGAACCAACAAATGTACATGTTTGGGTACGGTTACACAAACCTAAAACGTGCATTTCATGTGTGTGTAACAAGCTAAGTTTTCGATCCAACGGTTGAAAGATATTAGCTTGAATCTAATCAGGTTTTCATTTAACGGTGAATATTGAATGCTTTGTTACCAAGATAACATTGATTGCAAACCCCGATTTGAAAGACTATATAAGGGAGAACTCTAGCAAATGGGAAACCTAATCCCCATACATCCTGTGTGATACTAGTTGTATTAGATAGAGTCGATTCTCCTTTAACCTTAGGTTTCTTCTCGAGACCCTGTAGGTTAACGACTTAAAGACTTCATTGGGATTGTGAAGCCAGACCGATACTACTTTTTCGTAGTTGTGTGATCTGATCTTGTTGATTATATCGTGTTGAGTATAATCATAACGATTGGATTGAGATTAATATATCCGATATGCAAGATATAAAAGTAGTCACAAACATCTTCGTCTTATCGTTTGTAATTCCACAATATCTTGTTTCACCGCGTTGATTAAGATTATTGTAAGGTGATTGATAATACTAGGCTGTTCTTCGGGAATATAAGTCTGGGTTATCAATTGGTTCCTGTTCACCTTGATTTATCAAAAGATAGAACAAAACTCATAGGTATTTCTGTGGGAGACATATTTATCTATTATCATAGACTTTTCTGTGTAATACAGATTTTTTTATTAAAGTCTTCGACTTTGGGTCGTAGCAACTCTTAGTTATGGGTGAGATCAGCTAAGGGAATCAAGTGTATAGTATCCTGTTGGGATCAGAGACGTAAGGAGCGCAAATATACCTTGGATCAGTGTGAGATTGATTGGGGTTCAACTACAGTCCAAACCGAAGTTAGTTTGTAGTAGGCTAGTATCTGCAGTGGCTTAATACAGTGTGTGTTCAATCTGGACTAGGTCCTAGGGTTTTTCTGCATTTGCAGTTTCCTCGTTAACAAAATTCTGGTATCTGTGTTATTTCCTTTCCGCATTATATTTTGTTATATAATTGAAATATCACAGGTTGTGCGTTAAGATCAATCAATTAGAATATACAACCTTTGGTTATTGATTTACATTGATTGACACTTGAACGTTAGTCTTTGGTACCGTTCAAGTTATTTCACATAATAATCAGGCTCACTGATTTCTATCTGTTCGATTTGCTGATTACTTTATGAAATAGAGATATTAGAACTCTTTGATATACTTTATTAAGATTGAGTCTAGTTGATTCTCTTGAAAGTATATTAGAGTTAGTCCATACAGATTGCTAATCGAAATATTAGGTGTGGTTGTTAAACCCCCGCTTTTTCATTGTTTGATTAAATGGGGGATCACCTGGAACTCTATGATGGGTATGCACGAATTTCTTTTATGATGAAGTTATGAACTAACTCGAATGGTAGCATATTGAAGAACGACTTTTCCAAAACACTTGTCATAAATTGCAGCAAGTTTGACAGTTTCCCAAACCCCATGGAAGTAAATATAGATCAAATCAACAAGGTAGGCCAGTTTCGGCAGAGGAACCTAGATTGGGATATCAAAACCCTCGTATAACTGCTGACATTTTCAATTTGATAGGGACTTCCTTGAAAAGTTTCTTGGAGAATTCTTCAATCCCCATCCCTTTAGCTTACTTTATCTATCAAGCTAATTCCAAGGTCACAGAATGCATCTTATATCGCCAAGTCAATGAGATACAGTTACCGAAATTCTGATTATTCAGAAACCTAATTAAAGTTATTCAGAAATCTAATTAAAGTTTCACCAGGTGAACACGGGAACCTTACTGTAATGCAGGGTTTCCACTTTTGAGGCACCACATATCCCACAAAAAAATTGAAGCGGCATATGCTTATGAACGGCAAGCACACGAAATTATTTAATAAAATGAGGAATAATAGTTCGCTTTGTACTTATCGCACGACTGCGTGAATCAATTAGGGGAGTGAAGTCCTAATTTTATACAGAGAAATTTGAGTAGAGTTGTGCTTCTTAGTCCATGTGGGACTATTCCCTTTTCTTTTGAAGTCAAAGGAATCCCTCTTTTTTCTTTAAATTGTTGTTGTCCTTGTTGTTCCACAAGGAATCCATCTGACTCCAAGGTTCAACAAGCTTATCAGAATAGGATGTGTCATAATCAACATTAGCAGCTTCAATATCTATGATATGAACCAAAACTTGATACTTATTATGGTTCCCATTTATCTTATTTTGTATGTGAAGATATTACTAGTCATGGTGGATGAAATGTTACACAAAAATCTCGTATTAAAACTATGACTCATAATGAGTTTGAGAGATAAAAAATGTGAATTTATAGTTAGTGGGAATCTCAAAGGTCACTGTCCTCAAAAGAAAAAGTTAAAGAGTGTCCAACCATTTCTCACAACCTATCTTGTTTAATTGTTTCATAACATAAACCAGAAATTTACAATCACTAGCTAAACTTTAATAAAAAAAGTTGCATTTAGTAACCACTGCAATGCTGCAAGGAGGGGTTTTTCCTTCTGCATCAAAGAGGGCAGAACCCCAACAAGATATTGTTGGATTTTGTGGCCCATATGCCCGTATCCATATGGGTTTGAGTTACAAATCAGAGAGCATTATCCATTTGAAATTAGAATCTTCATTATAGGCAGCTGAGAAGTGTGAAATGTCGTAATAGGAGGTTCTGGAATTGCGGCTATGAAGTAGCTTACTTAGTTGTTAAGCATCTTTGATAGAAATAAAAGCTGCAAGTATAAATAGATGCTCAAGAGGTGATAAACCTATTCCTTGCCATTGAAAAGAGTTTTTATAACACCATCACTAAGGTTAGCAGCTAGAACGTATTGGTGAGAGGAATAAAGTTTAATTACTCTAAATATCATCATATCCATTTTGTTTCGGCAGTTCTAGGGATATTAGTGTTTGATCAAGAGTTATGACTCAGCCAAAAGGATGGAAACAATCAAACAACAAGGTTCTATTACCGATGGGAATTAAGGTACGTAACTTACCTATTGAGTTTACTGAATTTGTAGCAAACATGATAAGCTTAGATCATGTTGATCATGCTAGAATCGTTTTATAAAGCATGATGAAAGTCTAATAGATACATCTTAGAGCTCTTGGAGTTCTTTTTACTTGTCAGATGCCATAGGTACTTCCAATGCCTGCAAAAATAGAAAATCATAGAGGCAAAAGGTTCAAAAATTTGATAACATAAAACATCTCAAGCTAATGGCAAGTTTCACCATGTTTGAAATTTGATACGAACTTCAAGATTCCATAAACCCCAGACGATGTCATGAGCCTTTCAGAGTAAATCTTCCATGTATATCCATGAGCATCTCCCACTTTCCATGTTGCATATTTTTATACTACACTTAAACCATGAAGTATGCTTTGCCATATCAGTCTTCAAGCTGTAATACAAATAATTATCTAGGTAAAATCATGTCAGAGTTCATTTCATCGAAGATCATCAAGAGAGATATAAACTTGGATGGTACCAAAGACCAATATCCAAGGATCAATCAATTTCCAATCAACAACCAAAGGTTGGATTTCACAATTGATCGATGCAACGCATAACCTGTGATATTTCAATTATATAACAAAATATAATGCGGAATAGAAATAACACATACACCAGAAATTTTGTTAACAAGGAAACCACAAATGCAGAACCACACTGTATTAAACCGCTACAGACAGTAGCCTACTACAAACTAACTTCGGTCTGGAATGTAGTTGAACCCTAATCAATATCACACTGATTCAAGGTATAGTTGCGCTCTTTACATCTCTGATCCCAGCAGGATACTACACACTTGATTTCCTTAGCTGATCTCACCCACAACCAAGAGTTGCTAAGACCCAAAGTCAAAGACTTTAATAAACAAATATGTATTACACAGAAAAGTCTACGATAATAGATAAATCTATCTCCCACAGATAAACCTAAGAGTTTTTCTCCATCTTTTGATAAAATCATGGTGAACAGGAACCAAACAATAACCCGGACTTATATTCCTGAAGAACAACCTAGAATTATTGATCACCTCACAATAATCTAAATTGTATGGTAGTGAAACTAGATATTGCGAAATCACAAACGATGGGATGAAGATATTTGTGATTTATTTTTATCTTGCCCTATCGGAGATATGATCTCAAGCTAATTATGTAATTGAACTCGTACGATAGAAAATGGAAAGATTAGATCGCTCAACTACAAGAGAAGTACTTTCGTCTGGCTTCACAATCCAATGAAGTCTTTAAGTCGTTAACCGACAGGGTCTCGATAACAAACCTACGGTTAAAGGAGAATCGAATCTATCAAACCAACTAGTATCACACAAGAGGTGTGGGGATTAGTTTTTCCAATTGCTAGACGTCTCCTTTATATAGTTTTCAAATCAGGGTTTGCAATCTTAGTTACCTTGGTAACAAAGCATTCAATATTCACAATTAGATGAAAAACCTGAATTATCCAAGTTAATATCTTTCAACAGTTAGATCGAAACTTAGCTTGTCACACACACATGAAATGGTTTGAGTAACCGTACCTAAACGTTTATACTTAATTGGTTCAAAAATATTTAACCAATGGTTAGCCATATGAGCACTTTCATATCAACCATATTCATCTTCTTCGTAACTAGTTCAAATGACTCATAAGAACTAGTTCAAGAGTTGTTCAATTGCTTAGATCTTTATGCATAGACACAGTTAAAACAAAATCGGTTTGATTCACTCGAATCAATTCATGAACAATATATCCACGGTTTGCAAAGATTGCATTCCTTATTGATTTATTGTTTTAAGTTCATGAGCTAACCGATTTGAGAAATATAACTAGCTTGGGTACTCGTACGGGTATGTGTAACTTATCTACCGAATTTGAGTTCACAAACTCAACCGAAATTTTCGGTTGAAAACTTCCGTGGGTACACGTACCTAAGGTGACTGGTTTACTAGTTTGCAAACTACAAACTCAGCAGAAAATTCTCGGTTCAAGAACTTCCGCCTTTACGCGTATGGGTACGCGTACCCAACCTGTCTCCTTCACCAATACCGCATGCACACATATGCACGCACTTGATTTCCGGTACATGGACTTATACACTAATGTGCGAACATACTATATATGCTTATATCCATAGGTTATTACTGTTGATGGTGGTTTTTAGCTTAGGGTTAAAATCGTAAAACCTTGCATATGACGTCACTCTGCAAGGAAACGGTGTCGTGAGTGGTAACCTCTCCATCGGTATATTTATTGAGCCATTCAATATATTTACATGAAATTTATCTAGACTGGCGAATGTAGCAACCATCCCAAACGCTCTGTAAATTTCGGCACCGCGCCAATACAAGACTCACTGAGTACTTTCCAGTGCTATGTTCCCCGGCAGAACCCCTTAATATCGGTATGGCATGACGTATTTATGTTCACTCGCAGCAGAGTAACATGAACCTCCAAGTACCAAAGTTAAGGCCATCGCACGAAATTCCCAGACGGAAAGCACACTGCATTCTGTAGATAAGGATTTTTGTGGCAGCATACAAAATCCAGCCAATTATTGTGATAACTCACAAAAAATTCATAAACTCGACTAATTTGCAGAAATTAGGGTTTCGCACCCCGCGCAGTACACCAGACCTCGTTGGTCGAAACTATGCTTAGCAAAACTAGGCAATTAAGTCCGCCACAGCGCACTAGAAGTGTGGCCACACCCTAGCTTGCCGGACCCACTTCCCTTCGACCAATCAGGTCGCTATAAATCCACCACAGTGCACTGGAAGTGTGGCCACACCCTAGATTGCCGTCCCCACTTCCCATCGACCAATCAGGTCACTCTAAAGCTGCCACAACGCACTGGAAGTGTGGCCACGCCCTAGCTTGCCGGCCCCACTTCCCATCGACCAATCAGGTCGCTTTAAATCCTCCACATCGTACTAAAGTGTAGCCACGCCCATGCCTGGCCATCCCTCTTACATTAACCAACCAGGTTACTTTAAACTTGCCACGGTATTGAAAAGAAAAAAACAGCACCAGATGGACGCAAAGCCAATTCGTTTCCCAAAAATGCACCAGCATGCCAAGCAGCATGCCAAACATGCCAAATGCACATATCAGGCACACATGCCAGAAGCACATTCCAAACGCGCCAAACATGGCCACTCACCCCATGCGACGTGCCATATAGGCTAATTAGGTTTTCGACAAGCCAAACCCTAATTTAGGCAAGATTTCCACACCAACGTGCCAAAATTTCAGCGGCTACGCGCTTAACCGTGCTAAAAGCATGCACGAGCCATGTCAGTCATACCAGCCACGCCCCAATACCGCTAGTGCAGGTTAAAGGCGCCACTGCCAATTGAAGGTTACCATGATCAATGGCTACCTTTCCTCCTGAGATGCCATATCATCCACCCAAGTTCGCCACCAAACTAACAGGCTTGTGGAAAATTTTGGGCGACCATGCCGCAAAACCCTAAACTTTGGCCATGGTATCAAATCCCAGTTTGGCCACGACACCTAATTGCGGCCACAATGCCAAACCCTAGCATTGGCCACGGCGCCAAGCCTTAACTTTAGTCACGGAGCCAAATCTTAACTTTGGTCGTGCTAAACACTACAGGCGTCGCCACACCACTGACATGATGTTATGCCACATCCACCATGCCACGGCTACTAGCATGTCGCTACGCCACGGCCATTGGCATGCCACCATGCCACGGATACTAGAATGTCACCATGCTACGGATACTAGCATGTCACCATGCTACGGATACTAGCATGTCGCCATGCCACGGCCACTGTCATGCCACCATCCCATCACTAGTAGCCATATCGCCATGCCACGGCCACCGGCATGCCACGGCTACTAGCATGTCTCTATGACACGTCCACTGGCGTGCCACCATGCCATAGATACTAGCATGCCACTATGCCATGGCTACGCCACTGGCATGCCACTAACATGCCATTTTTCCATGGCTCCACCCGACGCTACTATGCCAATAACGTCACTTCACTATACAACAAGATACGACCATAATCAATGGCTACCCTTCCTCATGAGATGTAATCTCAACCATTCAAGTTCGCCACCAAACTGACGGACTTGTGGCAAGTTTTAGGTGGCCGACTAAGGCAAGCCTAATAGCATCACATGCTATTTTCCTATGGAAAAGTCTCTTGACTTTGAATTGCCACACATAGCAACCTGCTACACGTTTTCCACGAAAACACTCGAGACACCAAACATGTCACAAACTGGGGGATACTCATCAGGGTATTGGTCTGGCGGTTTACAGCATGTGGCGTGCAATGTGCCTATTACAAAAAAAAATGTCATGAATAAGACAATTAGTGGTGGTGAAAAGTAACGGTGTAAACAATCATTACCTTTATCATGGAAGCGTAATGACTGACGGTTGCGCAGATTCACTTCCCTCATCATGGAAGCATAACGTCTAACGGTTACACGTTACTCTATTCCTCCACCACTCAATCGTTTCCACTTCCTACGAGACCAAGGTACGTTTCAATATGACTTATATAAATAGGTTTCACCTATTTTCACCAAACAACAGGTTTTGGTCAGGAGAACAATACAACTTCCAGAAATCATCTGATAGCTTCTCATCCAGCTAGCCAGATCAACTTTCTGATATAAGTCACGAAACACCCACACTTTCAGAATCAACTATTCTGGTCTCAACACTTTCTTCTATTCCCTCCATAAGACCAACCCTTCTCCTTCACTTTGTGACCGAAGCAAGCCTGGAACAACCATTTCTTGGTTTAGGTCAGGATTGTACATATTTATCTCTCGAATCAAAAGTACTCCCGTGCAGTACATTGTTTAGGGTTTAGACTAGTTTCTCACCCACACACACAAAATTACCAAAATCAGCAGAAATAGTTTTCACCTACAAACAATTGGCGACCACAGTGGGAGATTAATCTATTAGTTACAATATCCATTTCCAATTCCAAATTTCATTCTTCAACCCGAAATCAGAATGGTAGAAGCAAACGATCCGCGAGGGGTTCAATGGCTCGGTGGTCAGTTATTACACGATGAGGAATGACTAGGGACTTCTCACAGTCACAACGGCGTCGCCCATAAAACTCAGACTTACTCCCGGAAGATCTATTTTGTTAGGATACCCTAAATGCGAGTAAGTCTTGTTAGACAAAGTACATAATCTATTACTTCAAGTTTTCACATTGAAACCGATAGCCATGTTACCCCCAAAAATTTCATCCCATACTTTCTGTCGTCATACAACATTCACGGTTACGTGAATCTCCTGGAATATTCATGCTTCTAAGAGTCATGACCAAAACGGCATTATTCTAAAATTCATTTCAAGGAATAATCCAAAACCCTCATAGGTAATAATTATCTAATCGATCCAAAAATATCAAACCATAAAACAGGCGTATCGTTTGCCTTTCAAAAAAAAAAAACCCTAAGCAAAGGAAGTTCAGAAAATAAAAACATTCAAGGAAAATCGCCTAGCAAAGGATCGTTCTTTTTGGAGAAAGTGTCCATCATGCTTTGAAGAGATGCCTGCTTCAGCTTCAACTCTTGGGGAAACTTTTCGACTTCTGCCTCCTGTTGATTAATCAAATCCGCGAAAGGGCCATCAACCGCTTCAGCCTGCAGCCTTTGGATCTCGGAAAATCCATCACAGAACATGAGGCATTAAACTCAAATTTTACACACATATCCCGATGGAATTCCCATCTTTTGTGTGATACTCGGTATTTTCATTTACGGTTTTGGGTCGGGTTATACCGAAATTAGTTGACTTGTGTCTTAGGTTGTTGTTCCTTGGCCTTATCCTAGGTGGGTTGATTGAAATAGAAAGGCTACAAGATAGGTGGAAAATAGAGTAATTAATAATAAATAAAATTATGAGAAAATGAATAGACAATTAAAAGAAATAAACATTAGTATTATTAAGATTTTTATAACAAAAAGTTTAGGAAATGAATTTTAGGGAGGAGAAAACTAAAAGTTATGGAGAAGAAGGAGATAAAATTAGGGTTTATTTTAGAGAGCAAGACTATGGAAAATCAGTGGAGGCTTAATAAAATTGAGGTAGAATGTTTAATCCCTTTTCTCTTTGAGTTTCTTTGTTATACTTTGATTTCAATTTTGTTTATTCTTATATCATTAGGGTTCTGAAATTTGTCTATTTAATTTGATGCATATTATTGATGATCAGATTTCTATTATTGGTATATAACATGATTGGGTATCACTATCTAAATTTTTAGAGTATTCTACAATATATTCACCGTTGAAAGTTTGTTTGAATTTTGGTGATAGTTTCTGAATTTCTGGACAGTTTCGTGTTGATGTGGTTTGAGGTTCTTAGGCAGTCTTAATAATGTTAAAATGATTTGAGGTCTTAACAAAAATTGTAGATAAACATCTTATTTTTAATTTTGCTTTAGAATTACTTGATTTGAGAATAAAATGAATTTACTGTGAATATTTTTCTAATATGATGTTATCTGCCCAGTTTTTAGAATTATCATATAAATCAAATATATTTTGTTTGAACCGTTGGTTTTATGTGAAATTTGGATATGTTGTTGCTTATGGATCTATTTATGTTCTGTAAAAGTTTCAGGAAGATCATATGAATAAATCACCCAAATAAGTATGATGCAAAATGGATGCAATTAGCTTGTTTGTAGAAATGCTTGAAAGAAAATTATGTTCTTATGCCATGGTTGCTTGTGTTGTATGTAAAAATGATTTATAAAAGGAAATTAGTTCATGTTTTTCCATTAGATAGAATATCATTTCATGCTAACGACGGGTAATGATCTTCGGGAGTTAAATGGGTAATGATCCCCATGGGAACTTGTGTTTCCCGACCATCGATGGCGGCTATCCGTGCCGGTAAATGATAGGTGGTGTACGAACCAAGGTTTTCTTACTATGAATGAAACGGTTAATGATCCCCGAGAGCAAATAGGTATGATCCCCATAGGAACTTTTGTTCATGACCATCGATGGAGGCTGTCTGTTCCGATAAACGATAGGTGGGTGTACGAACCAAGGTTTTCGTACCGTGAACTCATGGTTTGAGGTGACTTATAAATATCTGAATAATGTGTTCGAAATCTAAATTAAATGAGCTATTGAAAACATAATCGGTGTTATGAACTCATTTGTGAAATTCAAATGGATGAATTGTTGAAAACAATATTGTTGTTGTGAATTGATGAGTTGAATCCTAAATGGATGATTTGATAAATGGTTTGTTGATAATAATATAAATGTTGTGAACTCATGGCTTGTTGGTGACAATATAATTTGTGAATCGTGTGTTGGAATCTCTATTGAATGATTAGTGGAAACCTTATTGGTTTTATGAACTCAAGCATTGAAATACGAATTGAAGTATTTGTAGGAAACATTAATACTGTTGCGAACTCACGTGCGAAATCTATTTCAATGAATTGTTGAACTCAAGTGTGAACTTAAATGGATGAATTGTGAATTGATGTATTAAATCCAAAATGGATGATTAGTTGACAATAATAATGGTATTATGAACTTATGTTTGGTTGGTGACAATGTTAATATGTGAATGATGTGCTGAAACTTAAATTGATGATTTGCTAATAATAATATTAATGTTATGAACTCATAGACTGAATTCTTTATGGATAATTTATCGAAAATATTGTTGGTATTGTGATTCTTGAATATATCATAGATTCGTGAAGTTGTACCATTTTCTTGTCATATGTTTTTCCTTGATAAAAAATGATTATGTTTGCGCATCTTTAGAGAATTGGTAATCCATTCTACTGAGTTGTCATCTCACCCCAATTGACATCCTTGTAGATTTATTAGATTCGCGTAGCGGAAGTTAGGATTGAGTATCTTAGTGATTTGAATCTTTTCATTGTATTGATTGAAATGTAATTTGAAATAATAAGTTTGCTGAAAATGTTGTTACAAATGATTAGCAAATTCATATTTTTAAATTCATATTAGAAAGACTAAATTATATTTGTTGTAATAAAAAAAAATTAACTAAGAGAAATATATATGCATAAGTCTCTTTCCGACCCGTAACTCTTCGAGTTCGGATCTCCATATGGTTTTGACCCTGGTCTAGAACTCGGGGTGTTACATTTTGACTACATCTCTAGAAACAGTATGTCCAGTCATGCCACACATCTCATGAATGGAAGATAAAGTTTCCTCCACGCGCTTAACCAATGCAAAGCGACTATCGACCTTCCTGGTCGTGGCGATGTGTCCATACCTCTTTCATATCTTGGTATATAACTCCACATACTTCATGGGTATACTGAATCCTCCAACCAACACATAACCTTCGAAAGGAGCCTCGAATGGAGGATCAAAATTGATACCTGTGACTGGATGTGGGACTAGCCAAGATTCTTTGGGAACAATCACGCCCGTCGTTATGACAATATTTTATGCCATAGGAGACACAACAACATCTTTATGATGATCAACCTCCATCTCCAGATTACCAGCGGGTACAATTTCCATGATTTGAGACACTGTTGCATCTTCATTGCCGTGAACCTCTATCTCAGAATTACTTTCAGAAGTGGCCTCCTCTTGTAAATACCACCAATTGAATATTTTTTCGGTATAAGTAAATAGTCCAAGAGGAAAACGTGTGGGAGACTCACAGACTCATCTGTGGGCCCATTGGGATTGGAAGAAGACTTGCTGCCCCGCTCTGAAGAACTTTCTCCATCACCGTCATACTCTGAATTTTCTTCTTCTTCATCTCCCTCTTCACTACTGAGAGGCTTAGTATCGCCAGACTTTTCTTCAGAAGGCATCACCTTTTGGCCATGTTAGAGCACTTCTCGGTCGAACTCGCATGCGTTGCTATATCAAGCATGCTTGTCAATGTTAGTGATCAAAACTATAAAGTCTTGATTTCTAATCTACTATAGCTAAGGTCTCGGACTAGGATAAAAAGTGTAGTTGAGCTCAAGAACTCCAAGGAAATCATCATACAAGACGAAGGACTACTCAAGGAACCAGTAGATCTCCATCGACTAAAAGGTATGTGGATACTTGAACTTATCAATCACTCAAAATTCTATCTACTCTATCTCATATCTTGAGACAAAAGTTGTTTTACTATATAAACTAAAGATATACACATGTAACATTTCGAGCTGAGTATATCTCGCTTATCTATTTCTCGAAATGTGTGTTGGTAAAGCTTTTGCTTTAGCCAAGTTCATCTTTTCCTAGTGACAGAAGTCATGTTATGTTTCAATCACATTAGAAATTGCTCTGACGAAAACTAGTTTGTGAATAACAACTATATGACGTCCTCTGAGAATGTTTTAATGATTGAAATAAGAGTTTAGACAATATAACCACTGGGGGATATAAAAATTGTTGTGGTAACACAGATATGTATAAGTCCTTAGCACTTGAACCGAAGTTTGTGAACTTTGTTAATCAAGTGATAACCGGAACTTGAGCAGTCAACCCAGTCCGCGAACGTGCGTATTTTTTGAACCCGAGAATTTCTGATAGAGTTGTATCTCGATTTCAGTCCGCGAATTGACGGAAGTTCTCGAACCCGAGAATTTCTGCTGGAGTTTGTGAACTCCAACTAGTTACTTGATTCCCAGAACCTAGTCCGCGAACTTGAGTGGTTATGTCTAAAAACGATGTTCGTGAACTTATCTAAATTATCTAAGGAATGCTTTTATAAACCGTGGCTTTATAGTTTATGAATTGATTCGAGTGAATCACATCTTTTTTGCTTCAATTGTGTCTTATGTAGTACATAAGATCTCATAGCAATTGAAAAACTCTCTAACTAGTTCATTTGAGTCATTTGGACTAGTTATGGTGAAGAAGAATATGGTTGATATGAAAGTTATCATTTGTCTAACCATTTGGTTGACTAAAATTGAACCAACTATTCTATACGTTTGGGTACGGTTATACAAACCCAAAATCATCTAGTACATGTGTGTATGGAAAGCTAAGTTTTTGATCTAACGGTTGAGATATATTAGCTTGTATCTAATCAGGTTTTCATCTAACGGTGAATATTGAATGCTTTGTTACTAAGATAACATTGATTTCAAACCCTGATTTGAAATAATATATAAGGGAGAACTCTAGCAACTGGGAAACCTAATCCCCACACATTTTGTGTGATACTAGTTTGCTAAGCTAGAGTCGATTCTCCTTTAACCTTTGATTTTCTTCTTCTAAAACCAGGTTAACGACTTAAAGACTTCATTGAGATTGTGAAGCCAGACCCATACTACTTTTATTATAGTTGTGTGATCTAATCTTTTTGTTTCTATCATACGAGTATAATTGTAATAATTGGCTTAAGATTTCTATCTCCGATAGGCAAGATATAAAAGTAATCACAAACATCTTCGTCTCATCGTTTGTGATTCCACAATTATTTTTTTCGCTGTGCCGATTAATACTATTGTAAGGTGATTGATAAAACTGAGCTGTTCTTCGGGAATATAAGTCTAGTTTTATTGATTGGTTCCTGTTCACCTTGATTTATCAAAATACGGAACAAAACTCATAGGTTTATTCGTGGGAGATGAATTTATCTATCTCGTACACTTTTCTGTGTGAGACAGATTTGTTTGTTAAAGTCTTCGACTTTGGGTCGTAGCAACTCTTGGTTGTGGGTGAGATCAGCTAAGAGAATCAAGTGCGCAGTATCCTGCTGGGATCACAGGAATAAGAGCATAACTGTACCTTGGATCAGTGTGAGATTGATTGGGGTTCAACTATAGTCCAGGCCGAAGTTAATTTGGAGTAGGCTAGTGTTTGTAGTGGCTTAATACAGTATATGCTTAATCTGGACTAGGTCCCGGGGTTTTTCTGCATTTGCGGTTTCCTCGTTAACAAAACTCTGGTGTCTGTATTATTTCTTTTCCGTATTATATTTTGTTATATAATTGAAATAATACAGTTTATGCGTTGTTCAATCAATTAGAATATCCGACCTTATTGGTTGTTGATTTAAATTGATTGACACTTGGATATTGGTCTTTGGTACCATCCAAGTTATCTCTCTTTGATTAGACTCGCGAATCGCATTTGCTTGAGTAAATCAAATTGAGAGATTGAGATAATAACTCCTTGATTATTTTCTATTGATTGAGTCTAGTTGATTCTCTTGAAAACAACACGGAGTTGTCCATACAGATTGCTAATCAAAATATTGGGTGAGATTGTTAGACCCCCGCTTTTTCAATTGGTATCAGAGCAGGAAAACACGTTCAAGACCTCATAATTTTGTGTTTGTAGCGATCTGACTCTATGGACGGAGGTGTTATCTCAATAAATGTACCACCAGTCTTCGATGACACTAATTACTTATGGTGGAAAATTGTTATGCGCGCTTTTCTTGAAGCACGTGATTTCCAATCATGGGTATATGTTGTTAATGGATATAATGCTCCCGTTGAGGCTGTTGGAGATATAAATGTTCCAAAGAATATTTCGAAATACATTCCTATAGTGATTCTTTTTGCAAAGCAAAACTCCGACAGTCTGAATGCAATCATACATGCCATTACCCCAAATATTCAGCACCATGTGTCTAATTTCACTAAGTCGCAAGAAACTTGGGATATCTTAGCAACTGTATTTGAAGGAAATACCAGTAAAAAGGAAGTTAGGCTTCAAAACCTTAGTTTAGATTGGGAAAACCTTCGTATGGCAGATGTAGAAACATTTGATGAGTTTAATCACAAAGTGTCTAAAATTGTTAACGCGTCTTTTGCATTGGGTAAGACTATTCCTGAAAAGGACATTGTAATGAAAATTCTCAGATCACTGCCATCTAGATACGATTCTAAGAAGCATGCCATCGTTGAGGGAAATAACCTAGATAAGCTCTCCAGAAATACGCTGGTTGGAAAGCTTAAGATCTTTGATCATGAACATTCATCCAAATCTAAGGATGTTGCGTTCAAAGCACTAAAGGACACTAAATTACTTGATAAAAGTAAAAAAGTGTATATCTATGAAGATGATCACTCTGAGACAGACTCATCAGATAAAGATCTTGACAAATCAGTCTCGATGATCTCAAGATAGTTTAGGGATCTTCTATTGAAGAGAAGTAAACGGTTCTCCAGAGATAAGCCAAAGGCATCAGTCAAACCTCATAATCGTGTTCCTCCTAAAAATAGGCATATTGATGAAACTGATGATGAGGATATGCCTCAGTGCTTTAAGTGTAATGGATTTGGTCATTTTGCAAACGAGTGTCCAAATCGTAGAAAATACACTGGGAACAAAGGTCTTACAACAACTCTTGATGAAATGTCTGACAGCTATGACTCTAATGAAGATGGGAAATCAAGTGTTGCACTTCTTGGTGAAAATATTGATTTTGATAATTGTAGCAATACACATATGAATTTTGATATTCTTTCAGAAGATAATCCAACCATTCTGGAAGAAAAAGTTGACCCTTTTCTTGGAAACTTTGTTTATAATGTTTCAGGATCCACTATGTGCCTAGCTGCTTGCATATTTCAGAAGCCTTATTACTATCCAAGTGTGACGTGCTCGTATTGTTCATTAAAAGGTCATGAACTCTCAAAGTGTTACAAGTTCAAACACAAGCAAAGACACGTCAACAAACTTCAACGAAGAGCAAATCATCTAGCAAGAAAGCTTAAACTTGCTCAGAAGACCGCAGAGGTATGTAAGATTTTATCTTCATCTAAGAAATTAGTTTCCAAAGAAAAACCAAGACCATCTTAGAAGAGAGTATGGTCAAACTATTTTGATAGACAGAAGTCTGTGGATTTTCCACAAGAGGAAATTGGTGGAAGAATTGTAGTTCACCACAACGTAACTTGATTGTGTTGTTCTTAAAATCTCATCTCATGTGCCTGATCAAAAGAGACAATGATTGTGTACCTCTCAGGCTTTAGGAAAAAAAAATTAGAAGTTTTTTTTTTCTCTTTTGTGTATCAAACAGAAGAATGGGTACTATCGATAATTCTACTCTTTATAGGGATAAGAGTTGATCGTCCACGAACCTGTTTTCGGTTTTGAACCCTACATTCCTTTTCCTTCTATAAAACCTCTCTTTATCTTAAGACTACTTGTTGAGCTAATTGTGAATTCCTCTCACAAACCTATACGCTTATGGACTCTCCAAGAATGATGTCTTCTGATTAAAAAGAAGGTAATGTGACTTTTAAGCCATCAATCATGAAGGAAAAATAAAAATCTCCATTTCCTCCAACCTTGAAAAGAAAAAGAAGGAATATGAGGAAGCCAAGAGTTGTTCCTTCAAATTATCAGAAGTTTTCTGATGTTCTTGAAGTGTTGAAGGAGCTGCGAAAGGAGATTCAACAAATAAAGGCTTTTGTGTATAAGTCTCATGAGATTCAGAAGGCCCTGGTTCGACAACAACAACCAAGAAGGTTCATCGATATAAACTCCTTTCTTAATGAACCTTATGTTCCCATGGCTGTTGACGACAAGGAGTTCGGGGATGATAATGAATTCTTCAAAGGTCTTAATGTCTAGTAAATCTTCTATTGTTTCTCTTTTGTTTAGAAGAATAACTAGTGTTTTGGAATAGCCATTATTGTGATTACACATAGCTATATCCAATGATTTTCATCTTCTTGGTTTTATATTTTTTAGTTTAAAAATTCTAAGTTTGTTTGGAAGATGATGGTTGCAGTATTAATCTTTATGGTTTTATATATTGCAATATTTTGATGGGTTATGTGTGTTTACGTCCGTGAACTTGATTGTCCCATATTTTGTCAAAAGTAAAGTCGTTCGTGAATTGATATGAAAATATTGATAAAAGGATGAATATAATTTTGACAAACACAAAAGTTAAGCCTATATTGTCAATTATTGATGTAAGATAGGTTAAAATCTTTTGCGATTCAAGGATTATGTCTATTGTATGTCATTATGCAAATGGTGATGGAAACATAGAATGAATCCTTGTGAATTCCTCAGTAATTGAGCTTCCCTGATCTATCTTTTGTGTATTATTGTGAGGCTCCATTGTGTATCTTATGTTGAGCACGATACGACTAAGTCGATTCCTTATTGGCATGGTTGGTTGTTCCATGAGATACAATATGTTGAGCATTAAGAACTAAATTAATAAACGTGTGTGGTTATTTAGTTTGTGTTCCATAAGTTTTCTTATGTTGAGTACATGTACGGTTAAGGTTGTCATGTCTTATGATAATCTTAGTCGGGGTTCCATAATCTCTTATGTTGAGCCCAAATGAACTAAATCAATCATCTAGTATGGTTATTTAGTTAGAACTCCGTAAGTTTTTCTCATGTTGAGCATGATTGACTAGGATGGTTATTTTTATGATTAACTTAGTCATTGCTCCATAGATTTTCTTATGTCGACTGTGGCCAATTAAATTGATTACTCTTGTAATTAGTTTGGTTGAGTATGACAATTAGATTATTTACGAGTTTTCTTGTGATTAATCTAATTGATTTTTTTAAGTCTCCATAAGTTTACTTGTGTTGAGCATATTTACTCAAATTAATCTCGGTTCCCTTTGGTTAATTTGATTGAATAATTCTTGTTGGATTCCAAATTCATACTTGCATGTAATTTGTTGAGTCTAAAGAAATCCTTCTTTTCTTTTGAAATTAAGGTCGTTCTTGTTGTTCCCTTGGGAATGACATATTATGGGGGAGAGTACTTTTGAACTTGTGCTTAATTTTCAAATCTTTGTGGGGAGTGCGGCTGTGGAATATTAGAGGGGTTATCTTGCATCTTTATAAACTCCTTGATGAATGAATTTAGCTTCATCTTTATGATTGCATCTAAATAAGATTATACACATTTAACTTTGGTCATGAAATGTCTCTTACGAAAATTTCATTAGGATCCCGTTCTTGTACCTTTGCCAATTTTATTGACAAAAAGGGGGAGAATTAATATGTAGTTCACACTACAAATACATATGGTTTTTGGATCATTATGTAAGGGGGAGTTGTTTCCATGAGAGATGGAGTATTGACTAAGGGGGAGTGAAGTATCACCATATTATTGTTGTTGAAGTTGTGATGCAATTGGACTTTGACAATGTGTAATAATACTATGACACTTTATAACAATGATTCAGAACCGATGCTTTTCTCATTGTTATAGCTACGGATTTTCAACAACGATGATGCTAAACTTAAAACCTTTGGGATTATTGGACTACTTGGAAGTGACGAAGATTTCGAGTATTGTTGAAGATTAGAATGTGGAATAGGAGCTACAAAGTTTATTTATATATATTTTTTGTATTCCATAGCACTGCTCGGTCGAACTCGCATGCGTTGCTATATCAAGCATGTTTGTCAATGTTAGTGATCAAAACTATAAAGTCTTGATTTCTAGTCTACTATAGCTAAGGTCTCGGACTAGGATAGAAAGTTTAGTTGAGCTCAAGAACTCCATAGAAATCATCATACAAGACGAAAGACTACTCAAGGAACCAGTGGATCTTCATCGACTAAAAGGTATGTGGAGACTTGAACTTATCTATCACTCAAAAGTCTATCTACTCTATCTCCTATCTTGAGACAAAAGTAGTTTTACTATATAAACTAAATATATACACATGTGACATTTCGAGCTGAGTATATCTCGCTTATTTATTTCTCGAAATATGTGTTGGTAAAGCTTTCTCTTTAGCCAAGTTCATCTTTGCCTAGTGAGGAAAGTCATGTTATGTTTCAATCACTTTGGAAATTGCTCTGACGAAAACTAGTTTGTGAATAACAATTATATGATGTCCTCTGAGAAAGTTTCAATAATTGAAATAAGAGTTTAGACAATATAACCACTGGGGATATAAACATTGTTGTGGTAACACATATATGTATAAGTCTTTAGCACTTGAACCGAAGTTTGCAAACTTTGTTGATCAAGTGATAACTGGAACTTGAGCAGTCAACCCAGTCTGCAAACTCAGTTCACGAATGTGCATAGTTCTCGAACCCGAGAATTTTTGCTGGAGTTGTAGCTCGGTTTCAGTCCACGAACTGACGGAAGTTCTCGAACCCGAGAATTCTGCTGGAGTTTGTGAACTCCAACCGGTTACTTGAGTCCGCGAACCCAGTCCGCAAACTTGAGTGGTTATGTCTAAAAACGATGTTCGTGAACTTATCTAAATTATCTAAGGAATGCTTTTGCAAACCGTGGATTTATAGTTCATGAATCGATTCGAGTGAATCACATCATTTTTGCTTCAATTGTGTCTTGTGTAGTACATAAGATCTCATAGCCATTGAACAACTCCCTAACTAGTTCATTTGAGTCATTTGGACTAGTTATGGTGAAGAAGAATATGTTTGATATGAAAGTTATCATTTGGATAACCATTTGGTTGCCTAATATTGAACCAACTATTGTACACGTTTGGGTACGGTTACACAAACCCAAAATCGTCAAATACATGTGTGTATGGCAAGCTAAGTTTTCGATCTAACGATTGAGAGATATTAGCTTGTATCTAATCAGGTTTTCATCTAACGGTGAATATTGAATGCTTTGTTACTAAGCTAACATTGATTGCAAACCCTGATTTGATAGACTATATAAGGGAGAACTCTAGCAACTGGGAAACCTAATCCCCACACATTATGTGTGATACTAGTTTGCTAAGATAGAGTCGATTTTCTTTTAACCTTTGGTTTTCTTCTTCTAAAACCAGGTTAACGACTTAAAGACTTCATTGAGATTGTGAAGCCAGACCGATACTACTTTTCTTATAGTTGTGTGATTTGATCTTGATGTTTATATCGTACGAGTACATCTGTAATAATTGGCTTGAGATTTCTATCTCCACAAGGCAAGATATAAAAGTAATCACAAACATCTTCGTCTCATCGTTTGTGATTCCACAATATTTTTTCGCCGCGTCGATTAAGACTATTGTGAGGTGATTGATAAAACTGAGCTATTCTTCGGGAATATAAGTCTAGTTTTATTGATTGGTTCTTGTTCACCTTGATTTATCAAAACATGGAACAAAACTCATAGATTTATTCGGGGGAGACGAATTTATCTATCTTGTAGACTTTTCTGTGTGAGACTGATTTGTTTGCTAAAGTATTCGACTTTGGGTCGTACCAACTCTTGGTTGTGGGTGAGATCATCTAAGGGAATCAAGTGCGCAGTATCCTGCTGGGATCACAGGCATAAGAGAATAACTGTACCTTGGATCAGTGTGAGATTGATTGGGGTTCAACTACAGTCCAGACCGAAATTAATTTGGAGTAGGCTAGTGTCTGTAGCGGCTTAATACAGTGTATGTTTAACCTGGACTAGGTCCCAAGGTTTTTCTGCACTTGCGGTTTCCTCGTTAACAAAATTCTGTTGTCTGTGTTATTTCTTTTTCGCATTATATTTTGTTATATAATTGAAATAATACAGGTTGTGCATTACTCAATCAATTAGAATATCCGACCTTATTGGTTGTTGATTTAAATTGATTGACACTTGGATATTGGTCTTTGGTACCATCCAAGTTATCTCCCTTTGATTAGACTCGCGAATCACATTTGCTTGGGTAAATCAAATTGAGAGATTGAGATAATAACTCCTTGAGTATTTTCTATTAATTGAGTCTAGTTGATTCTCTATAAAAACAACTTGGAGTTGTCCATAAAAATTGCTAATCGAAATATTGGGTGAGGTTGTTATACCCCGCTTTTTCAGGCCACTTGTAAGTCTGGTAAACGCGTTTATCTTGTTAAGACCCTGAATCAAAAAGGGAAGAGATTTTCCTTGGCAACAGTTCAGAATATTTATGCAAGACGACCAAACCTGGAAGAAAATCATACATACTCGCATATTGGAAGAACTAAAAGTCACAAGAGCCGTCGAATCCGACTGAAAACCACCCGCATGGTTTTTAGACCTTAGCTTTGTCCTTTGGGGACTTTCCACATCCGAGCTAGGAGATTTTCGCTTAGCAGCAGAAGGCTCCCTCAACAATGGATGTTCCGCTAAATTCGCAGGGGAATGATTTCCACAAGAGTTCTCCACCACGTCATTCACAAATCCATGGATGACAAGAAACTCATCCTGATAGAACACGTTGTACCTAGAGGTTGTCACTAGACTTCGTTCTGAGAGCAAGAAAGGAAGACTTTTCCCTGGTGCGAGAACACAGGCATCAATAACAGCTGGCAACAATTCTTCATGAGCAACCGGCTGACGAGTAAATGGGACCCCTTGGTCAAATCCCATATGCCGATCCACCCTGTCAATATTATAAGGGACTGCCTTAAAAGACCCCTGGAAGAAATATGGCACATCTCCGGGGATATAGCTTCGCATAGATATGACTTCTCCAACGCTCATATTCTCTCCAGCATAAAGCAAAGTCAAGTTCGGAGCAACGGCGAAAGTGTTCGGCTGAACTATGGACGCGTGGACTGGATCCCAAGGATAAAAGCTAACGGCATACACATTGTCAAGGAATTCAATGAGCTTTGATCCAGATTTTGGGTGCTTATTCAACCAACGCAGTATTCTGGAGCCGCCACAAGACTCGGGAAGTGAAGTCGACGGTTTGAGAGCATATTTTACGAAATGCTCCCACAACCATGTTTGGAGAAAAAGAACATGGAAAAACGAGTCCACTTTCATATAACCATTTTAAGCGTACATATCCGCGACCAGATGATCTAGATGGGTGTACAAATATCCAAGAAACAAGCCACCAATGGGAAGAACGACACCTTTCGCCAATTTGATGGAGAATTTAATGAGATCTTGTCCTATCTCCTTCTTACCAGAGTCATCATCGAAAATATGTCTGGATATCCACAGAACTAAAAATGCAGCAACATGGAGTGTATCTTCCAACACTAGATCGGACTCTGGTTCATCAGGGAACCACTCATACACCCGCAATCTATAGAAGCACTTCTTCTCGTAATCCTTCCGAACGAATCCTTTTGACTTCTCGCCAAGAGTGGCACGCATTTCTTCTTCATCGTCGGACAACATGATATCAAAATTCCCTGTTATGGGAAGGTTCAACAAGATGGCTAAACTCTCTAAAGAGATGGTCATTTTGTTAGAGCATTGCTCGGTCAAACTCGCATGTGTTGCTATCTCAAGCATGTTTTTCAACGTTAGTGATCAAAACTATAAAGTCTTGATTTCTAGTCTACTATAGCTAAAGCCTTAGACTAGGATAGAAAGTGTATTTGATCTGAACAACTCCATAGCGATCATCATACAAGAGGAAGGACTACTCAAGGAACCAGTGTCTTTATCGACTAAAAGGTATGTGGAGACTTGAACTTATCTATCACTCAAAACTCTATCTACTCGGTCTCCTATCTTGAGACAAAAGTCTCGCTTATCTATTTATCGAAATATGTGTTGGTAAAGCTTTCGCTTTAGCCAAATTCATCTTTACCTAGTGATGAAAGTCATTTTATGTTTCAATCACTTTGAAAATCGCTCTGACGAAAAATAGTTTGTGAATAACAACTATATAACTCCCTCTGAGAATGTTTCAATGATTGAAATGAGAGTTTAGACAATATAACCATTGGAGGATATAAGCTTGTTGTGGAAACACATATATGTATAAGTCCTTATTGCTTGAACCAAAGTTTGCGAACTTTGTTGATCAAGTGAAACCGGAGAAGTACGTGAGCTTTAGTCCACGAACTCAGTCAGCGAACTGGCGAAGTTCTCAAACTCGAGAATTTCTCCTGAAGTTGGTGAACTCCATCCGGGAACTTAAGTCCACGAAGCTAGTCTGCGAATTTGAGTAGGTTATGTCTAAAAACGATGTTTGTGAACTTATCTTAATAAACCAAGGAATGTTATTGCAAACCGTGGCTTTATAGTTTATGAATCGATTCGAGTGAATCGCATCATTTTTGCTTCGATTATGTCTTGTGTAGTACATAAAGATCTAAGCAATTGAACAACTCTCTAACTAGTTCATTTGAGTCATTTGGACTAGTTATGGTGAAGAAGAATATGGTTGATATGAAAGTTATCATATGGCTAACCATTTGGTTAACTATTGTTGAACCAACTAATGTACAAGTTTGGGTACGGTTTTCACAAGCCTATAAATGTGCATTTCATGCGTGTGTAACAAGCTATGTTTTCGATCTAACGGTTGATAAATATTAGCTTGCATCTAATCAGGTTTTCAGCCAACGGTGAATATCGAATGCTTTGTTACTAAGCTAACATTGATTGCAAACCCTGATTTGAGAGACTATATAAGGGATAAATCTAAAAACTGGGAAACCTAATCCCCACACATTCTGTGTGATACTAGTTTTCTAAGATAGAGTCGATTCTCCTTTAACCTTTGGTTTTATTCTTCTAAAACCAGGTTAACGACTTAAAGACTTTATTGGGATTATGAAGCTAGATCGATACTACTTTTCTTGTAGTTGTGTGATATGATCTTGTTGTTTCTATCGTACGAGTATAATTGTAATAATTGTCTTGAGATATCTATCTCCTATAGGCAAGATATAAAAGTAGTCATAAACTCTTTGTCTCATCGTTTGTGATTCCACAATATCTTTTTTCGCTGCGTCGATTAAGACTATTGTGAGGTGGTTGATAAAGCTGGGTTGTTCTTTGGAAATATAAGTCTGGTTTTATCAATTGGTTCCTATTTACCTTGATTTATCAAAAAAAGGAACAAAAACTTGTAGGTATATTCGTGGGAGACGGATTTATCTATTACTGTAGACTTTTTTGTGTGATACAGATTTATTTATTAAAGTATTAGACTTTGGGTCGTAGCAACTCTTGGTTGTGGGTAAGATCATCTAAGGGAATCAAGTACACAGTATCCTACTAGGATCATAGGCGTAGGAGCATAACTGTACCAAGATCAGTGTGAGATTGATTGGTGTTGATTTTATAAATTACGGTTTCCCTCATTCTGGAGAGAGACGCTCTGCAACTAGGTGGAAAAATCGGCGATTGGATCGGAGCAAACTCGGTCTCACCTACCGACAATTTTTTCGATTACAGAGCAATCTCCATCCAAATTAAGACCGAACTCAATGATTAGCGGATAAATCGAGTTGAATTCAAATCAAGAATGACAAATGAAACAATAGCTTCTCCCACTGCGATTGTTGGAGGGGAGTGTGGAGATGCTGGTAAACCGAAAAACACAGCAAATATTCAAGATGAGGAACAACAATCGGGGGCTCTCGATAAGGTAATCACCAAATCGTATGCTAATATTGTTTCAAATTTCAAATTGATGGACTTTGATTCTTCAAAAATGGCAAAACCATGCTATAACGGATCCGCTGTATCGATCCGTATTTCGGAAGATGAATATCAAAAAGGTGTGCAAGACTGTAAGAACTGTTTAATCGGAAGATTGGTGCTGCCGAAGGGATCGAACAAGTTAAACATGGCTCAGATTCATGAAAGACTGACCACTTTTTGGAACATCAAAAATTGGGTGATCTCCACTTTGGGAAAAGGTTTTTTCTGCTTCAAGTTCTCTTGTGAGGAAGATGTGGCTTTTGTGCGATCTGTAGGGCCATGCACTTTACAGCCAGGTATAATTCATTTCAGAAAATGGGTTCATGATTTCAACCCAAATAATCAAAATCAATCTAGGGCTCAGGTTTGGATCCGAATTTATGGATTAAGTTATGAATATTGGAGACCAAAAACCTTATTTGAAATCGCCAGTGCTATAGGTGAGCCCCTGCATATTGACAAAGCCACTACAACAAGAAGCTTTGGATTATATGCCAGAGTCTTGGTTGAGATGGATTTATCCGACACTCATAGAAAGGATATTCGAGTAGAAAGAGAAAAGCACTTTTTCACAGCAAATGTAACTTATGAAAAAATGCCTTCCTTATGTCAATTCTGTAAAATAATAGGTCATGTAGAAGGTATATGCAGGAAAAAACATCTCCAGCAGGAAAATGTCGATGTGTTGAACAAAGAGGTGACTCTTCAGACAAAGAAGAACAATGTTCCGAGAAGAAAGGGAAAAAAACTTTACTACGAGGGTAATAAAAGCAATTCTGAAGTCAACACAAAACCGGAGATTAGTGCCCTCACCGCGGGTTCCTCAGGGTCGAGGAACAAGGGGGAAACGACAGCGGAGATTGATACATCAACAAAAGAGATTAATCATGAAGACATTACTCTTAACCCGAAGTCAGATGATACTGTGAGTGTTGAAACTCTAGATGAAACTGATGAAGAGGAGGAGACATTTAACGAGGAGGTGGTGACAAATTCGGTTGGTATCGCGGAGGCGGAGACAACTGCTACAACCGAGGAAGGAGTTCAAGTGACAGAAGTGAATTCAATGACAGTGATGGAGGAAGCTCTTGCTGTAGAGGCATCAGATGTGAAAGAAGAGGCAGTGTTGGCTGCAGTGGCTTCTACCGAGGCAGGTCTGGCAGTGGTGGATGATTTTACTTCTACCGAGACAGGAGTTGCAGCGGTGAATGCCGATGTTGTGGTTGTAGCGGAAGTTGCAAAGGAAAAGGCTTTGGTAGCGGTGGTGTCTAAACCTCAACTCAACAAAGACAGAAACAAAACAAAAAAGGAGCCGGTGGTAGCTAAGGCTAAACCTAGGACTATGCATCATAGGATTGATGCAACCCCCCCCCCCAATGAGAGCTCTATACTGGAATCTGCGTGGCTTTGGCAACGCAGATACGCAGATGGTGTTTAAAAATTATTGTAGTAATTATAAACCGGATTTAGTTTTTATTGCATAACCTTGGGTTTCTTTCTCCCGGATCCCGTCGAGTTACTGGTCCAACCTTGGTCTAAAGTTGGTGGCTCTTAATGATAGGGGAGCTAGAAAATCGAATTTATGGTGTCTTTGTGCTAGTCACATGACGGTTGATGTAATATTTAACTCAACGCAGGTGATCTCTTGTAAAGAGAAGCTGGGTGGAATGGAGTATTATGTGGCAGGGGTCTATGCGGAAACATCCTATATAACGCGTAGAGACCTGTGGTTCCAACTTTCTGGTTTGATAAACAATGCGATGTGGCCGTGGTGTATTATTGTAGATTTCAATGCGGTGCTGGGATCTCATGAGAAATCCAGTGGTCCGCCTCCGAATAGCATATCCTGTGAGGAGTTCTTAGCCTTCTCGGAGCGGAATGACCTTCATCATTTGGAAATGAGGGGTGCCCAGTTCACCTGGACTAATGGCAGAAGAGGAAGACATAGCACGGAGATTCGCCTTGATCGAGCAATCTGCAATGACATCTGGCTGGGATCGTGGAATTCTACGGTTTGCAGCACTTTGCCTAGGGTAAAATATGATCACTTTCCTTTACTTCTAGAGGCATCCAAGGGTGACGTTACTTTTGCCTCTTCGTTTAAATTTCAAAGTGCTTGGTTGAACCACAATGGCCTGCGAGATGTGATTTCTCGTATTTGGCAGCGACAGTTCTTTGGTTGTCCGATGTTTGTGCTTATCCAAAAGCTAAAAGTTTTAAAATCGGAACTGAAGTGGTGGAGCAAAGAAATATTTGGCGACATTCAACTGAATGTTAAAAAAGCTACTGTGGATCTTGAAAAAATCCAGCAACGTAATGTTGAGGAGGGGTTCTCGGATATGCTGCACGGAATTGAGGTGGAGGCTTGTAATAATCTAGTTGATGTTCTAAAAACTCAAAAAGATTTCTGGAGGGACAAGTCTAGACTTAGCTGGGTGAAGGATGGAGATGCCTGCACGAAGTTCTTCCACAAATTTGTGAAGATCAGAGCAGCTACCAACAAGCTAACTCCCCTGAAAAAGAACGATAACTTGCTGACCTCTCATGAGGATATTTCTAATCATGTCATTACTTACTTTAAAAATCTGTATGACAATGATGATGTGACCCCTTCTCCTGATTATATTGAGCAGAACACTAGCAGCAAGGTCTCCCTGGAAGATAATGTGGCGCTTACTGCTTTGTCGGACAAGCTGGAAATCAAAGCGGCAGTGGATGATATGAATGCCAATGGTGCTCCGGAGCCGGATGGTTTTGGTGGTATCTTTTTCACTTCCTTTTGGGATATTGTTGGTACGGATGTGATCAACTCAGTGCAGTCCTTCTTCCTCAATGGGTGGTTAATGCAGAATGCAAACCCGAGTAATGTTATCTTAATTCCGAAAGATCCGGGAGCAGACGTGATTGAAAAATTTCGTCCTATTGCTCTAAGCAACTTTCATTTCAAAATTATTGGTAAAATTTTGGCTAACCGTCTCGGTCCAATTGCGTAAAAAATAATCTCTCCTCAGCAGCGTGCTTTTCTGAAGGGAAGAACCATATTTGACTGCATAGGAATTACGTCGGAGGCGATTAACTTGATAGACCACAAGTGCTTTGGAGGTAACATTGCACTCAAGTTCGATATTCACAAGGCTTTTGACACTCTAAACTGGGATTTTCTTTTGAAATGTCTTCAAGGATATGGTTTCTGTGACAAGGTGGTTGATTGGATCAGCTCCATCTTGCACTCTGCCAGCCTGTCTGTTGTAATCAATGGAAAGGCGATGGGTTATTTCAACTGTCAAAGAGGTGTTCGTCAGGGAGATCCGATGTCTCCAATCCTCTTTTGCTTGGCTGAGGAGGTGCTAAGCTATGCGATCGCAAAGGCTTACAGGCTGGGGGAGATTCATCTCATATCTTCTCCGAGAGGTACGGTCTTCCCTTCTCATGTCCTTTACGCGGATGATATCATGGTCTTCGGTAGAGGAACTAAAAGGGATGTCAAGAATTTAATGCATGTATTTGAAATGTATGGTCAAAATTCGGGTCAATTGATTAGTGTGGCAAAGTGTATAGTTTACTGTAGTGCTCATGCTAAAAACAGAATTTCTCTTGTTGCTTCTTCTTTTAATATCCCAATGGGAACTCTTCCTTTCGGTTATCTGGGGATTCCTATTTTTCAAGGCAAGCCGAGAACTTCTCATCTTCGGGCTATATTGGATAGTATCAAGCTGAAGTTTGCAACTTGGAAGGGTAAATCGCTTTCGTTGATGGGAAGAGTGGAGCTAGTCAAGTCTGTTATAGCTAGCTCTACCCTGTATAGATTTCATACTTACAAATGGCCGAGATCTTGCATCCAGACCTTAGAGCAGTGGATTAGAAACTTCGTTTGGTCCGGAGACATAAACAGCCAACACCACAATACAGTCGCTTGGGACAAGGTGTGTCTTCCTACAACTGAAGGTGGTCTGGGAATAAAATCAATGAAAACTTTAAATGATGCTGCGCTTATGAAAATGACGTGGAATCTCATGACGGTTCAATCGGAATTCGGTGGCTTCGTCAAGCTGCGTTTTGTGGGGGGAGCGTACAAAAAGTCTTCAATTTGGCATGGATTCAAAGAGCAATGGACCATCATCAAAACTAATGTGCTTTGGCTGGTAGGAAATGGGAATACAATTGATTTCTGGAATGACATATGGCTCACAGGTATGGATACTTCAATTTCGGACTTCCTGGAGGTAGACAGATCAAATCTGCTAAATAGGGTCGCAGACTTTATTAAGGAGGATAAATGGAACCTGCCGTCTTACATGCCGGAACTACAAGGTAATATTCGACAAATTATCAATGACACTCTGTTTGCTGTGCACATGGATGACAAGATGGTGTGGAAAGATAGAAACTCAGGTGATATCAGCATGAAGGAAGCCTTCGAGTTTCACAGGCTTAAGCAGGTGGAGCAGGCGGACTTTAAATACTTATGGGCCATCAAGATTCCTCCTCGGAGAGCTTGCACGGTGTGGAAACTGTTGAACAAAAGAATCGCTACGGATGACAATGTGAAGTTCTATGGTGATGACACGGTCAACTGCTGCGACCTTTGCCCCAAACCGTGTTGTGCTGAGTCTCAACAACATCTGTTCTTCGATTGCGAGTTTTCTAACTCGATCTGGAAGTGGATAAGCCTTGTATTTCATCATACGCTGGATTTCTCCAATGTACATTCGTTGTTCGCTTCCATCAGACGCTTCGCTGGGTGCTCGCAAACTAAAAATCTACTTTGGATTGCGACAATGAGCAAAATCTGGATTATCTGGTTCTGCAGAAACTCCTTAAGGTTTGAGCAGCATACAATCCCTATAAATCTGGCAATATCTCAGCTGTCTAAATTAATCGCAGAGTCAGGGAAAAATGGTGGATGTTACTCTTACTATACCTCAGTTGATAAGGCTATTTTGGATACCCTGGGAATTGCAAGGTTGGCCCCTAAAATTCCGAAAGTGGTGATGGTGAAATGGCAACTCCCAGCTCAGGGATGGATCAAAGCAAACACGGATGGATGCTCGATCGGTAACCCAGGTTTGTCGGGCTGTGGTGTAGTATTTCGTGATGATAAAGGGAGGGTGCAGGGTTGCTTGGCGCAGAGTTTGGGTCTCAGTAACTCTTTGCAAGCGGAGCTGTGGGGAGTCATTTATGCGCTCGGTTGGCTAAATCCAGGGGTACTCATCGCATGTGGCTGGAATGCGACTCTATCTTCGCTCTTCAGGCAATCAAGAATCCGTATATAGTGCCTTGGAAGCTTCGGATTCACTGGAACAATTGTATGGCTTTTACTAATTCTATTCAGATGGTTAGCTCTCACATTTATCGAGAAGGAAATGCAATAGCTGATCTACTGGAAAAGCACGGAGCGACGGTGAATTATCGGTGGTGTCTTAACGCACCGACCTTTATTAGATGGAGCTGTAACTTGGACAGATCGGCTCTTTCGATGTATCACTTTCATAATATGTAACTTGTAGATGGGTGCTTGTCCTGTCTTTTGTTTGGCTCTTGTTTTTTCGTTTATTTTACTTTATTTCCTCTTTTCTTTGTTTTGGAGGTCAGGCTTTGCCCCCCTTCTTCTTTTTTCTTGATCTTCAATATATGGGTTTTTTGGGTTAAAAAAAAAAAAGATTGATTGATTGGGGTTCAACTACAGTCCAGACCGAAGTTAGCTTGTAGTAGGCTAGTGTATGTAGCGGCTTAATACAATGTATGTTTAACCTGGACTAGGTCCCGAGGGTTTTCTGCATTTGCGGTTTCCTCGTTAACAAAATTCTGGTGTCTGTGTTATTTCTTTTCCGCATTATATTTTGTTATATAATTGAAATAATACAGGTTGTGCGTTGTTTAATCAATTAGAATATCCGACCTTTTTGGTTGTTGATTTAAATTAATTGACACTTGGATATTGGTCTTTGGTACCATCCGAGTTATCTTCTTGAATTTGATAAAGACTCGCAGATCTCTGTTTGCTTGAGTATATATCAAATCAAGTGAGATTGAGATAATAACTCCTTGAGATATTTTTATCTAGATTGAGTCTGAATGTCTAGTTGATTCTCTAGAAAGTAACTCGGAGTTTGTCCATACTGATTGCTAATCTAAATATTGGGTGTGGTTGTTAGACCCCCACTTTTTCAATTGGGATCAGAGCAGGCAAACACGTTTAAGACCTTATAAGTTTGTGTTTGTAGTGACCTGACTTTATGGATAGAGGTGTTATCTCAATTAATGTACCACCAGTCTTCGATGGCTCTAATTACTTATGGTGGAAAATTGCTATGCGATCTTTTCTTCAAGCACGTGATTTCCAATCATGGGTATATGTTGTTAATGGATATGATGCTCCCATTAAAGCAGTTGTAGGTGTATACGTTCCAAAGAATATTGGTGAATACACTCCTACCGAGATTCTTGCTGCAAAGCAAAACTCCGACGGTTTGAATGCTATCATACATGCCATTACCCCAAATCTTCAACACCATGTGTCTAATTGCACTAAGTTGCAAGAAGCTTGGGATATCGTAGCAACCGTATTCAAAGGTAATTCCATTGAAAAGGAAGCTAGGCTTCAAAACCTTAATTCTGATTGGGAAAACCTTTGTATGGCAGATGAAGAAACATTTGATGAGTTTAATCACAAAGTGTCTGAAATTGTTAATGCATCTTTTGCATTGGGTAAGATTATTCCTGAAAAGGACACTGTGATGAAAAATCTTAGATCGCTGCCATCTAGATACGATTCTAAGAAGCATGCCATCATTGAGGGAAATAACCTTGAGACTCTCTCCAGAAATACGCTGGTTGGTAAGCTTAAGATCTTTGATCATGAACATTCATCCAAATCTAAGGATGTTGCGTTTAAAGCACTGAAGGACACTAAATTACTTGATAAAAGTTAAAAAAAAAGTGTATATCTCTGAAAATGATCACTCTAAGACAGATTCATCAGATGAAGATTTTGACAGATCAGTCTCGATGATCACAAGATAGTTTAGGGATCTTCTGCTGAAGAGAAGTAAACGGTTCACCAGAGATAAGCATAAGGTATCAGTCAAACATCATAATCATGTTCCTCCTAAAAACAGGGATAATGATGAAACTGAAGATGAGGATATGCCTCAGTGCTTGAAGTGTAAGGGATTTGGTCATTTTGCAAATGAGTGTCCAAATCGTATAAAATACACTGGGAACAAAGGTCTTGCTGCAATTCTTGATGAAATGTTTGATGACTATGATTCTAATGAAGACGAGAAATCAAGTGTTCCACTTTTTGGTGAAAATATTGAGTTTGATAATTGTAGCAATACATACATCAATCTGGATATTCTTTCAGAAGATAATCCAACTATTCTGGAAGACAAAGTTGACCCATTCTTTGGAAACTCGGTTTATAATGGTTCAGGTTCCACTATGTGCCTAGCTGCTTGCACATCTCAGAAGCCTGATTTTTATCCAAGTTTGACGTGTTCATATTGTTCATTAAAGGGTCATGAACTTTCAAAGTGTTACAATTTTAAACACCAACAAAGGCACGTCAACAAACTTCAACGAAGAGCAAATCATTTAGCAAGAAAGCTTAAACTGGCTTAGAAGACCATTGTGGTATGTAATATTTTGTCTTCGTCTAAGAAGTTAGTTTCCAAGGATAAACCACGACCATTACAAAAGAAATTATGTTCAAATGGTTTTGATAGACAAAAGTCTGTGGATTTATCTCAAGAGGAAAATGGTGGACAAATTGTTGTTTACCACTGTAGTACCAGAATATCGCCACAACGATATTCTCGTGATAAGAACAACGCTTTCACGAGAAGGTCAAATATTCCTATAAGTATAAATGACATTGTTCACGAGAGTGTCGTGAGGATTCTTCAGCGACATCTGGAGAGCGTCACGGGGAAGCATTATAATAACTAACGATTGAAGAGACATGTTATGAGAGTGTTGTTTCACGAGGATTACAAAAGTTGGCGAAGATTAATATTGCAAATACCACGATGAGATCGCAGAATATATCCGAAAGAAGGGGAAAACTTAGCTGTCACCCACTATGTAATTTCCTATATAAAGGGTTCAAGTAAGTCCAGAGGATGATGATGTATTTTTTAGAGTTAAGAAAATCTTGAGGAGAGAGAAACTCCAGAAAGAAAGTTATAATTCTGAGTTTGAATATTTTCTGTAAACATTGCTGAGATCTAAATAATAAAAGTGTCGTTTAATTCTTCAATCTTCAACTAGTTTCTCTTAAATTTCTATAGAATCTTAATAGGGGTGTAGTGTGGGAAATCCTGCTACTACATTTTGGCGCCGACTAAGGGGACATCAGGATCCAAAATCTCTAATTACAATTTGAAGATTTGGAGAAATTGAAGAAATGGCTGGAAGAAGGAGAAGAAATACATCAGAACCACCAACAACAGTGAGAAGAAGTAAAAGACTTGCAGATGAAGAAACAAGTGTATTAGGAGAATCTTCAAGGATGAGAACTAGGAGGAATAGAACAAGGAATGAAAGGAAAAATTCAATTCAACAACTAAAACAATCAACATCGGTACAAAATGGAAGAGTGGATTATGATAGAGTAAGCGTGCATACATGGAGATCAGATTCAATGGGAGAAGAAACAAATCGACAATTAAGAGAAGAAAGTGGAGTAGGAAGAAATCAGGAGGTAGAAGAAGGGTCGATTCATCAAGATGAATATGAAACAACAGAGGAATTAGGGCAAAGAATACAGGAAGAAAGAAGGTTAGAGGTGGTGGAATGTGCAAATTTAACAAGACAAAATCATGAGTTGAGAATGGAGAATTTAAGGTTACAAAGAAGAAGATCAAGAAGTACTACTAGATCAAGTTCAAGATCATTTAGAGAAATACCAAGGCGAAATTCTCCCATAAGAAATGATGGAGAAAATGTACAAGAAGAAACTGAAAATCCAAATAGAGGACAACGTCAGGGAGAAGAGAGAGTAAATAATGATTGTAACGATCCACAAGGAGAAACTTTAAATGGAAGACGAAATATTGAAAATCAAAGAAATGAAGGTAATCAAGATGGTGAAGAAAATCACGGAGAAGGTAGAAGAGTATTACGTGGACGAGAGCACGTCAGAAATCAAAGAATTATTGAGAATGAAATTGAAATACATTATGCTGAACAGGCACGCCTATCTTGCGAGAGAGAAAGGCTGAGGGAAAAAATGGAAGAACAGGAGTTTCAAGAAGCAATAAGGCAAAATAATCATGATAATCGAGAAAGAAGACGTACACAAAATCGCGAAAATGGCAATGTTCGGAAAGAGTATGACAGAATACAGAGAAGGATAGAAAGACAACAAAGAGAATTGACGAGAAATGAAGAAGTTGGTGGAGAAGAAATTAGGAGACAATCAATTGCGAATTTCAGATAAAAATGAAGAGGAAAATCGCAGGAGAAGAGAAAGTGCGTTAAAAAGACCAATAGAACAAAGCCCAACTGCAAATGAGCAAATTTTGAGGGAATTAGCAGAAATGAGAGGAATGATAAATAATAGAAGAGAAGGTGGAAGAATGCAACTTGATGAAGCAATCGAAGAAGCATCTAGAACTCCCTTCACACATGAAGTACAACTAAGAGGAATTTCTCCAAAATGCAATTTACCAGCACTAAACAGTATTTTCGATGGGACTACTTATGTTATTCAACATGTTAAAGCTTATGTTAGGTGTATGCTGCAGTGGGAGAATCATGATGCTGTTTTATGCAAGTACTTTGCATCCAGTTTGATCAAGTAGGCGCTAAAATGGTTTGAGGGATTGCCGAAAAATACTATTACTTCTTTTGATCACTTACAAGCTACATTTTTAGGTGCATACATAAGCAACAACTCTTCACGACCAGGTATCGAAGATGTGTTTGGATTAAAACAGAGAATTGGCGAGAGTCTAAAACATCTTACCATAAGATGGAAGACAATGTGCAGTGAGATGGCGGGAAGAGTAGATGAGAGATATCTTATTTTATCCTTCATTAATGCAATGTTTGCGACCAATTTGCTCTACATACAAATTTTCAGAATCAAAAACACCATCACAATGACTGAACTAAGAGAAATACAAGAAGAGTACATTTCTTTGGAAGAAAAACAAAACGAAATGGAGTCATACCCAATTGCAAACACCAGTTCTGTAGTGGCTAATGGAAGTTTGCTTCCCAAAATGATTAATAACATGGCGAGCACCTCGCAAGTTCAAGCAGAGAAAGTGGCGAATAATGACAAACAAAAGCTAGTGGCTATGGGAAGTCGTGATCAAGAAGAATTCGAAAGAGAGAAGAATTATTACAATCATGGAGGAAATAGTCAAATCCAAAGGCTTGACCAACCCCAAGAAACTTATGGTGGACAAAAGCAAAATAATTTCAGAAATCAGGGGAGCATGAGAACCATATGGGAGGAGATTAAGATGCCACCCTTGAAAGATAGTGTAGAAAAAATCTGGGAAGCTATCATTTTAATGGAAAATATACCCTCGCCATGGAACATGGGGAAGGAACCACATCCTAACACTCGTAATCAAGAATTCTGTCCTTATCATCATTTTCATGGGCATTCGATAAATAATTGCAGAAATGTAAAAAGAATAATCTTAAGAAGGATCGATCAGGGGAAGCTAAATCATTTTCTAAAAGGGCATCAACAATCGCAACAATTGCCACCACCACCATACGATCGCAGAATGACTAATAACCATCGAAGATTTCCACGATAATGTCTTAAGTAGAGTCTTCTCCAGAGATATGGATGGAAAAGAAATAATGAATATAGCGAGAATCTCGCCATTAGAAGAATGGCAGAAACAAGTCCTTTCTTTTACAGCACAAGAAGTACCAGAGCCTGGCGAGCTGCATGATAACCCATTGGTGGTAAGGTTGGAAATAAAACCAGAACAAGGAGAAGAAGAAGAAGAAGGTTAAGAAAACAATAACGAAATGGAAGATTCTTGGGCCATTGATAGAATCCTAATTGATACTGGCAGTTCCGTAGATATCCTGTTCTACCACACCTATAGAACCATGGGTGGGAAAGATGAAGATTTGATACCATCGACATACAAAATATATGGTTTTAATGGAACTGCCAACAAGCCTAAAGGGGAGATCACAACGAGAATTCTGTTAAGAGGAATGACTTCCAAGATTTTATTCTGTGTTGTCGATATTGAATCACCATATAACGCCTTGATTGGTCGACCTTGGTTACACAGGATATTGGGTGTTGCATCTACCTTTCATCAGTGCATTAAATTCCCTCATCCAAATGGTGTTGGAGTAATTAAAGGAGATTGGGGAGAAAGTAAGAAATGTTATGAGATAGATATCAAGTCTTGTGAGGAAAGAGCAGGGAAGAACAACAATTGGAAGTACAGAATAAAACAGCAACAGAGAAGTGACAAATTAATGGTTGATTCAATAGAAAAGCATGAAGAAGTAACTAACGAGTCCCTCGCAGATATCAAGCAAATAATAAAACGCAGCAAAGGTACAGGTATAAAGAGCATAAAAGGAGGAAATGACAAGCAACTTGCGGGAAAACACTAAGTAAAAGAACAGATGATAAGGAAGATGAGAAAAATGAAGTGACAGTAAGATGAAATATGACGAGCAGATCGCTAGAAGTAGAAAGGTAAAGTTGTTTTTTCTGTTTGAGTGAAGAAAATGAAATTGAAAAGTTGTAAAAAGAAAAAGAAAAAGAAAAGAAATTATTGAGATTTGAACCTCACAAGAAATTTTAAGAAACGCGAATATAATTTCGCAGAGATTAAGAGAATGGGACAAACCTTTATGGCGTGCACCTTAGTTCGCGAATACAATTTCGTAAGAGGCAAATGTAAGACCTACAAGCACGTCATAAAGGGGTATCTCTTTATATGATTCGGGGATAAGGTTATACCGCTACGGAACCTGAGTCATACAGATGTATGGGTTAAAGAAAACCTATCCGGGAGAGAGATCTTGGATTTCCATCTTTATAAGGTTATACCCTGGTTGGACGACTGAGAGTCTCTTCCAAGAAGTGCAGAGTATGATCAAGGCGCCGAGGTACACGGTTTAGCCAAGGGTGCCCGGGACGGACGAACCTACCCTGACCATCTTTGGTAAGTCTTGGATACAATGCACTTGGCCTGAAGAAAACCCCACCTAGGGTGCAGTCTTGTAACTATAAGCCATATAGGCATAAAGGACAAGAGGCTGCGAAAACAACTGGTTGTTGGTAAATCTGGATGGGAGGAGCTAGTCTTGTATGGCCGATGTGCCCTCCTTGAAGGGGCAACCAGGGGGAAGATAAGGGAGGCACCCTCCATTAGGGAGCTGATAAGTGTCTTAAGACGGCAATGTCATGGGGCTCTAAGATCGCAAGATCATTTAGTCCTGTCATATTGTCGCGTAAATTATACAGAGGCAAAAAGACATAAGAGAAAAAAGTTAAGATGAGGTCAAGGGGTTTTTACATGCAAATGTGAAGACGTCCTGCGATTTCATCGCAAGACGGCAATGTCACGAGGCTTTGTTTTCGCGAGAAAACTTAGGCTTGTCATATTGTCGCAATACAATAAAGAAATGCAGATAAGACAAGATCAATTGGTCAATACATGAAAGTGTAAAGACGTCCTGCGATCTTGTCGCGGAAAGAATACTATGGAAAAGTAAGACCTTTAAGTAGGAAGGCATGATAAGACCATAAGATCGCAAAAATAATAACACGAGAATATCAAGGTTTGCAACAATATCGCAGAAATTATGAAATTCGCCAAAATATTCGTTTATTAACTTTCTCATATTGCAGATGAATAATAGAGGCAAGTATGGGAATGAATAGAATGGTAAATATTATTATTCATCACCATATGAGAAATTTATATGGATATTAAGGCACAGATAATTAGCAGATGCAAACTATATTGACCAAGTTATATTGCAAAAAAGAGGTTGTTCTTTCATTCATACAGATAAGGGGGCAAAGAAATTTACACATTAAATTGAAGAAAGTTGCAGCAAATTGAAGAAACTCGCGATTGATTACATCAAAGAAAGAAGTTAGACAGATACATTGTTTCACTTATCAACATTGTTATCTTTATCATATTCTTCTTCTTCACCAGATTTCTCTTCTTCATTATATTTGTTGGGTTCTTCATCATCGCCAGAATTTGTTTCTTCGTCATTATTTTCTTCTTCACCTTCGTCAAGATCTTCATCAGTATCAGAGACATCAAGATCTTGAACCATTGATGGTATTGCATTTGCAAGATCAGGATACAAAGAATGAGGAATTCCATGATCATCACAAACCTGCCTAGTAGTATTATTACGAGTAATGAGGAGGGATCTGTTAAAATTTGCAGAAGTAATCCCAAATTGAGCTTTTAATCGCGAGTATTTATTGTTGCGATCAGTAAGATCGTTCGCGAGTTGATGATTAATATCTTCTAGTTCTCTCATCCTTACACGGCATCTGTCTTCAGAATCTGCGAGAATAAGGCACCGTTAAGATAGAGGTTATAAGAAAGAATAATAAAAAACAAAAAAAAAATTAATAGAGTAGAGTGGTTAACAACCTTCTTTCTCAGAAATCAAATCCCTAACTAAGGCCGATTGATCAGCATGAAGACTAACATCTATACCTAAATTATTCCTAGCATTATCAAGAACCTGTGCTGCCCAAGAAAACTCATCATCGCTAGTAATAAGAAGGCGAGAACGAACTTGAGTTTCTCTTGCAAGAAGATCTTTATTCTCACAGATAAGATTATCTCTTTCCATTTGAACTTCGAGAAGAATTTTATGGAAATATGCTAGAGTTTCGCTGCCATTTCTAATTGCTTGATCTTTCTCGTCAACAAGATCACTATTTCTACTTCTTAATCCATTGATCACTTCTTTTGATTCATGATAAAGACGCTTAAATTTATTAGATAACCCTAAATTGTGTCTGTGTTCAATGGTCAGGAGATTAAACTTAGATCTAAGTTCCTCTATAGAGAGGGATTTAATTTGTTCGTCAGAAAAATTACTTAAGGATTTATTAAGGCGATCAAGAAGAGTATTATCATCTATAGGTTCTGGAAAGGTTTGAAGGAACGTAGCTTCGTCAGTTAGACCATAAACATCTGCAAAAATGATTGCTTGGATAAGCTATATAAAAGAAAAATAAAAAATCTAAAAGAAATAAAAAGTAAATCATACCATAAAGTTGTTTGTTGGCATTGTTAAGATCCAAAATCTTCTGTTTATCAACTGAAGCTTCAGTTTCCAACAGTTTATTTTTCTCGCGAAGCTCAGCAATTTCAGTTTCTAGTTTCTCTTTATCTTGGCGAAGGTTAACAGCCTTTTTCTTAAATGAAGCACATTTGTTATCTAAATCAGAAGCAGCAGCAAAAGAAGCTCTCCCAACCTGCAACAGAGTTTTATAAGTACAAAAAAATTGACGAGAGAAATCTGGCAAGTTAAGAAATGATTAAGAAAACATACCAGAATACCAAGTGCATTTAAGAAGCTTGGAGTTAGAGATCCAGAAATTCCACGAAGAGAATTATTATCAAATAAGATTGGAGCATCGCACACTTTGATGAGCGCTTGATCTAGCCCATTAAGAGTCTCATCTCCATACTCATTCGCAATTCCACGAGAAGAATCGCCAAAAAGCATGGACAGTTGGGCCATGGAAGAATCAGAGGAGGAAGAATTTTTCATAGAGGGAACTTCTCTAATATCGTCAAATTCTTCGATAAATTCATCATTAGATTTATTACTAACGATTGAATCCACTTGGGTATGTTGAGAAGAAGAATGCTGAGTTTTATTCTTCTTCAAAGGAGGCTCGCTGGGTTCTTTATCACGAGGGGCAGAGCGTCTTCCTTTACTTGAAACAGTAGATTTCCCTCTACGATTAGTTGAAGGTTTCTCCTTAGTTTTTGGCTCTAAAGGTGGTAATTCTTCAATTTCCTACAAACATAGATAAATATAAGAAATAGGGGCAACAATATATTGTTAAAACTAATAAAGGAATATTTCTTACTTCATCTGTGAAAGATCTAAGAGCTAGAAGAGTGCTGGGTTTCCTATATTTCTGGTAATTAAGCTTCATTTTGGCAACCTGCAAGATAATGGAAAAGTTAGCGAGAGTGTGAAGGAATAAATAATAATAACATAAGAAGATGAGAGAATATACATCGGAAGATCTATCAGGCCAGTTGAAAGTCCATGGTTCATAATGAGAGAGATTCGCAGGAAGCTGGAGAGAACCGGATATATAAGGACCTTCAAGGCATAAGGGAAAGATAAACCACTTATCGTCATTAGAATGACGAGGGCCATCATTTGTATTGGTATGAAAATCAATGTCTTGCATAAGAGCATCTTCAGCAACGACCTTCCTTTTATGCAAACGGACACCCCAACAGGTATTATCCCTTACCATGGGGAGTAACTGGTAATTTCGAAAGAAGTTATCTACAATATACTTTGCAGGGGTAATCGGAATATGTTTATATTTAAGACTTTTATGTTCTTCGGAATATTTGGATCCTTTGCCAGCACCACGAGAGGCATATTCCAGTAATAATCTAATACAATCTCCGCCAAGTTGATATACTGCTCGTGAAAATATCTTGTCAGAAATTATTTGGTAAAAGAGTGGAAGTTCAGGGTTGTAGAGAGGAAGTGAAAGACCAGCTTCAAGTTGGCCTAACGAAACTATAATTTTTTCACGAGAACACTGGAAGTTAGAAAATAATTCAAGAGAAATAACAGATTTGGGACTTTGATCTGGGATTAAAGATAAGTCAAATCCTTGGTTTTTAAGTTTTTCTTGCATCAAATTGAAAGCAATAAGATTTTTAGCACCAACAGTAACCATTTTGAGAGAATGGGAATAAAAGGAGATTGAAAAAATGGCGAAAGATAGTAGATGCGCGATTTGCGGGAAAGCAATGAAATTTGCAGTGAGGAAGAAGGAAAGAGAATGAGAAGAAAGAAAAAGAGAAGAATGAGAAAAGGTATTTATAGCAGAAGAAGTTTCTCGAGAAAATAAATATAATTAATACAATGAAAGGACGTGAATGGTCAAATTACAGCGGTTTAAGATGACGTGTCGAAAAATATATGGATGATAAAATTATGTGAAGACAGCTGGTGAAAGGTTTAGAGACGTGTCAGAATAAAGATGGAGGTGAAAAGATAGGAGAATTACGGCAATTTATTCTCACGATCTTCTCTTCTTCGCAGAAAAGACATGAGAAAAGGCAAGATGTAGTACCAGAATATCGCCACAACGATATTCTCGTGATAAGAACAACGCTTTCACGAGAAGGTCAAATATTCCTATAAGTATAAATGACATTGTTCACGAGAGTGTCGTGAGGATTCTTCAGCGACATCTGGCGAGCGTCACGGGGAAGCATTATAATAACTGACGATTAAAGAGACATGTTATGAGAGTGTTGTTTCACGAGGATTACAAAAGTTGGCGAAGATTAATATTGCAAATACCACGATGAGATCGCAGAATATATCCGAAAGAAGGGGAAAACTTAGCTGTCACCCACTATGTAATTTCCTATATAAAGGGTTCAAGTAAGTCCAGAGGATGATGATGTATTTTTTAGAGTTGAGAAAATCTTGAGGAGAGAGAAACTCCAGAAAGAAAGTTATAATTCTGAGTTTGAATATTTTCTGTAAACATTGCTGAGATCTAAATAATAAAAGTGTCGTTTAATTCTTCAATCTTCAACTAGTTTCTCTTAAATTTCTATAGAATCTTAATAGGGGTGTAGTGTGGGAAATCCTGCTACTACAACCACAACGCAGCTTGATTGTGTTGTTTTTGAAATCTTGTATGAAAAGGCGAGTGATAGACACATTTTTATGTCTGAATTGTCCTCAGTATCTCTATTGTTATTCTCGATTTTTGTACTAATTTTAGTGTTTTTATGTTTGTTTAGGTGTTATTAGAAAATTACACTTGTGTGGAAAATGTTGCTCAAAAAGTGCTATTTGGAGCCCCTGAGAAAATTGATAAAGGCACCCCCAAGAAGTGTTAAAGGCACCCCAGATACACCCACCTGCTATCGGCACCCCATCACAGGATAAGGGTCACATCACCTTCTTCGTTTGAAAAAACAGATTTTGGCGGGAAAACCATTTGCGACGGAGTTCGGATTAGGGTTTAAAAATCAGAGGTGTTAGATTGAGACTAAAACTCTCAAATTGAATAGGTATCTTCGTATGGACTAAACAAAGCTGGTAACGTATTTTGTTTCGATTAAAATTGGTTGGAATCGTCGTTGGAAGAAAACAAAGAATGTTATTTTCGGGTTTATTCCCGGATAGATTGTTTGGATTTTGTGAGGAGTTTTAGTCAGATTCAAGCACATAAATCTGTTGGATTGGGCCTGTTGCGCACAAACAGGGATGATAAGTCTTAAGAAAAGGGAAGTGACGTGGAGATTTCGTAAAAACAGAGTTGGAAATACCTGGAATCCTGTTGTTGTTATTTTGGAAAGAATGTATACGCTCTCAGCGTGTTGACTCCCTCTTTGATGTGTTGGCAGCGTGTTTGGAGTATGTTAGTTGCAATTAAGCACGGAAAAATCAAAAGCAGAGCAGAGAATAGAAATAAAATCTCGCAAATATGCAGCGAAGTAAATAGAGAATATATTGAGCTATTACAAGGATTTTATGGAGCTGTGAGTATATAATCGAGTCATGGGGAGTCACATAGGGGCATCGAGAGTGGGGAGAGGCTACATAGAAGAATAAGAAGTTGCAAAGCAGATTTCTTTGCTGCTGCATAGAAAGAGAAGCTGAAGAATAATAAACCGATAAGAACTGTCGTTCTTGACTGTCACATATTCATCCCGTAAACGATAGTTCTTCTGCGACACAATATAACAATAGTTCTTCGTGATAGTTGTAACAGTGAGTTCTAACGATCATTAAGCGTTGCAAACTTCTGGTTTATATTGTTTTCCTCCCTTTTCTTCTTTGTAAACACTATTTGAGCTATAAAAATATATTTTGAGTGTGTCTTTCACTATGTGGAGCTAAACCATCACTGGGGCGATGGAGGAAACCAAAATTCATCATGGGGTAAATTCATTTAATTCTTTATATGACTATTTGCATTAAATTAAAATTAGAAAAAGATTTTTCTTAATTAATTGTCATTTCATTTGATGGTTTATGCTTAGGATTAATCCTTTTGATATGCCATGTTTAAGATTTACAATTAATATTTTAAGAATCTACCTTAGGCAAAGAAATAGAGCCAAAATTCTTATTGAATGAGCTATAATGGTTTAGAATAAATAGGTGAATCGCATGTATTTGAATATTTGGTGGAATACTAGTCCTAGTACCTCTCGAAACATTGTTATTATTTTGTATATATTTTCTAATTTTATAATTTAAATCTAAAAATCAATCTCATCAAGTTCGAGTGAACGACAACCTTACTTCCACTTTCTACAACATTATTGATTCACATCAGCGAGGGTACCCCAAATATACCTCAAGCTATTAATTTTCCTTCCTATAAGTCTTTTTCCCGAAAGTGATTGTCTATGGACTGAGTCAATACATTACAACAAATCGGTTCACACTTTGTGTAATCGTCTATGGATACGAGATCGAGACAATACAACAACAAAGTATGTTTACTTGATACAAAGGTTCGGACTTAACCAAACTCAATAGGATTCACGTATCAAGTAAATAGGAATTAACGTTTGTGCAATTTACTTTAATTATAATAAAACAATCATAATACGGAAATATAAAGTAAATGACACAGCAAGATTTTGTTAACGAGGAAAACGCAAATGCAGAAAAACCGCGGGGCCTAGTCCAGAATTGAATACTCTTAGGATTAAGAAGCTATACAAAATAAATCAACTTCGTATTGTTTAGACCAAGCAACTAAACCTATAGTTCACCTAGTTCCATCTGTATTCCCACGCCTCCAACCTATAAACAAGTCACGTACTTGGACCAGTTCCTTTGGTTCATATTCCAAACAATAAAGGAACAAGAAATCTGTTTGGTATCAACTCTCTTCAACCAAGTGATATGATTTGCGCAAAGGTTCCCTTGTTCATCTTAACATAAAATCCTTTGCCAGGTTCCAAGATCTATCATATATTCAATCACCCAAAGGCAATCGTTAAGATTAAGCCAATTAATACCTTTAATCACAAGGAAACGTATTGATACCGATCTTCCTCAACTATTCTATTAAAATACCCAAAAAGGATAAACCAATTATAGCCGGATCCTCTTTTTACCAAACAAGTATTGTGCACACCAAAGATTATAAAAATCAAGTCAGAAATCTTTAATATATTTTTTGTTTTCAAATCTTCTTAGATCTTCAATAAACACCTGCACACAACTACTTGAGTCTCTTGTGATCAATCACACACAGAACGGAGTCTGTTAATAATATATTATCACAATATCATCTTTAGATCTAACAACAGTCTAAAGATCCCTGTCGAAACCTTGAACTAGTTTGAATGAATCTTATATCAGAAGAAAAGATTCTCAAGCATAAACAAACTAGGTGCAATCAAAGTTCAACCACCGTTAGTCAATCAAATCAATACGAAAACTAAAGATCAACCACAGTATCTAGTTTCCCACCAACGGGTCGCGCTAGAGCTTCTCAATCCCAAAGAAGACTTTAAATTGAGAAGCCGTAAGATATTTCACCTAATTAGATTACTCTCCTCTCTGATAGGTGGCTTCACCAGTAACAAAGACAAAAGAGGAAGTCTATGTCACGCAGGATTAGTTTGCTAGAAATGCAAACTCAAAGTATTTATAGACAAGGAAGTTTGGACACCAAGGAATTTCCAAAACTAAAAATATTCTCAAGATATTTTTCATTACTCCACCAAATTCGGTTTTCATAATTCCCGTGAATGCACTGTCCAAAAATAAATAATCGAAATTTCCTTGGAAAATCTTTAATTAGAAAATGCACATTACTAATTCTTATTTTCCATATATAATTAAAAACCCTTAATTAAAAATATTCTTAACTTATTTAAATTCGATCTAAGGATTTACTTCCTTCTTAGCCGTTAAGGAATATCTTTGAACAATATAGAATAAGCATTAATGCACCGTGTTCAAAGTGTGTCGACATCTTACTCTTGCAAGTCCTTTTTCATACTTGCTCACTTGAAACCGATTTACCATCCTTCCAAACAAGTTTAGAATTGGTTCATATGACTTTCAAGAACTACGTGATTGATCAAGTAACACTCAATCACAACTCATGGGTTTACGGTTCTACCAAAACAAGTTTCGGTTCTACCTACATGTGAGTATTGTGCATAGTTACACTAGCTTACCAAAGATACGGATGACTAGGTACTAGGATCGGTTCCCCACATATATTTTGTATCTAACTTGTATGCACTGCACATGTCCATAGGATCGGTTCCCCCTTCCCAAAAATGTGTTGCACATGTTCATAGGATTGGTTCCCCTTTTTTCCATAAACCTTGTTGAACATCATACAAGGATCGGTTCCCCTTGTGATGCACTGCACCTCTTTCTAGGATCAGTTCCCATTCTCCCAGTAATAAGTACAAACACTCACAACCCGATCATATCCCAGGTGATTACTTAAGATCGGTTTCACTAGTAAAACTCATACCAATACATAAGTCAGGCCTCATGTGAATAGTTTTACCAAGAACACAAACAAGTCATGAGCGGTTATACTAATCACACATATTGGTCGTTCATAAGATTTGCAATGAAGAACAGTCCTAATAACGCCTGGCGATTTCCTTTTCGGTTCACAACATATATCATGAACTTCCTTATAACACATGTAAACATTGTTCCCTAGGATGAAATCCTCACCTCATACCCATACATAATCACAATAGCATTCATACGATTATGTTGATGTCTTATATACAAAGTTTAATGGTTAAGCAAGAAACTTCATATTGTATTCCTTAATATTATGCCTATCTAAAGTCATGCTTCGCAGTTTTATGTTTTCAATATGCACGACTTGAAAGATACGTTATGGAATGAAACAGTTCAAGTCAAATATCATTAACCTCAAGTGGAAGGATGATGTTGTGGTTGTAGCTCCGTTCTTCTTCACTTATTCAAGTCTTCGCAATACTTGTATTGTATCACCATAATACTTTTAAGCTAACCTATATGAAGTTGACTCTAGTATATTTAAATCAAGCGACTCTTAAATGAGTTTTAGCTCACTAAAATATGACATACCAACGCTTGGTGGGTTCAACCGAGCTATGCTCTAACATTGTCTATCAAATAAAAGAAAGGGTATTATTGACAATTCTACTCTTCATAGGGTTGATAGTTGGTTGTGTACGAACCTATTTAAAGGTTTCGAACCCTACATTCTTTTTTCCTTCTCTGTAACCTCCTTTTGTCTCAAGACTTCTAGTTGAGAAAATTGTGATTTCCTCTCACAAACCCATACATTTATGGATACTACAAGCATGATGTCTTCTGAAGAAAAGGATGTTAATTTGATTGTTAAGCCATCATCATGAAGGAAAAAAAAAATCTCCACTAGCTCCAACTTTGAAAAGAAAAAAAGGAATGTGAGGAAGCCAAGAGACGTTCCTTCAAATTCTCAGAAGTTTTATGATGTTCTTGATGGGTTGAAGGAGATGCGAAAGGAGATTCAACAAATAAAGGCTTTTGTGTAATAGACTAATGAGATTCAGAAGGCCCTGGTTCGACAACAACAACCTAGAAGTTTTATTAATATAAACTCCTACCTTAATGAACCTTATGTCCCAATGGTTGTTGACGACAAGGAGTTCGGGGACGATAAAGAATTCTTCAAAGGTCTTATTCCCTAGTAAATCTTTTATTTTTCTTGTTTATTTAGAAGAATAACTAGAGTTTGAATAGCCATTATTGTTACATAGCTAAGTCCAATGTTTTCATCTTCTTGTTTTTAGATTTATTGGTTTAAATTCTAAACTTGTTTGGAAGATGATCTTTACAGTATTAATCTTTATGGTTTTATATATTGCAATATTATTATGGGATATGTGTGTTTACGTCCGTGAACTTGACTGTCCCATAATTTGTCAAAAGTAAAGTCGTTCATGAATTAATATGCAAGTATTGATAAAAGAATGAATGGACTTTTGACAAACACAAAATTTAAGCCTATATTGTCAATTATTGATGTAAGCTAGGTTACAATCCTTTGTGATTCAAGGATTATATCTAGGGATATTTTGACTTTGGGTCACAGAAAAGTGACCAGAGTTGCGTTTAGGTCACCAAGAAATTTTAATTAGAGTTTGGGTCACAGGACCGCCATTGACCGTCTTGACCGTTATTAAAATAAATCATATTTTATTTAAATTGTTTGCAATTAATCTAAACCGTTAGATGAGATGAGTGGTGGTGGAGGTGGTTCTGAGTCTCTCATCTCTGAGAATTTTTATCAAATAGTAGAGGTGCAGGGATTTTCATCGTCACTGTCTCTTCTCAAATAAGGAGAACGGATAGTCGTCGCCCCAATCCAACCAATTCGCACCTTGGAGTGAGATAATTCAGTTACAATTCACACCAACATCATGCATCAATTCGTGATTGGAGGCAATCAACGTACAAAGCAGCACAAATGGTGCCAATACATTAAGAAGTACAATCACAATTCTCATGTTCAATTCAAACATACATCAGATACAATCAATCAAAATGAAAACCAATTCTTTTATATTAATCATTGATCAATTTAAGTTTTTTGATTTGCACATACCTTCTCGACCAACACCAACAGAAATTGAGCCAATCCATCATGAAACAAAACAAACAAAAAAATAAACCAGCCATGCCATTAAACCCAAACCAACCCTTAAAAATCATCACCTTAATTCATAACCCTGGATAAAGTATACTGATCGGAATCAAGGAAAACCCAATTTGGTGATGAATCAATACATCCATCCAAATTTAGGAAATCCGAAAATTGGATAATCTAGTCTCTATCACTTTATTACAAAAATCATTGCTACTGTAGTCCATGAAAGACGCTTTAACATGAATGCATATCAAAATTAAAGAGAAAAATATGAGATTGAACATGATTTACATTACCTCCTCAATAGGGGCCTGAAAAGGCCAAAATTTTCCTTTTTAGTTTTCTCTTATATTTACACTTGTTAAGCTGTTGTACTTGCTCGCTATATTCATCCTATTGGAAAATAAGAGAATGATTCCCAACCGTCTATAAGCTCATATTCTAATGTAAGTTAGTAAACTATGATGCTTTTATTTCAATTTTGATCAACTGCTTATTGACGAAGGCCAGGAGTGTTTTCCCTAGGGAAAAGGTAGAGTTGGTAAATAAATCTACCCCTAGGTTTTATTCGGTCATTTAAGCATTTAACTAATTTTCCTAACTTTCAACATGGTCAATGACGGTCTTGTGACCCAAACTCTAATTAAAATTTTATGGTGACCCAAACGCAACTCTGGTCACTTTTATGTGACCTAAAATCAAAATATCCCTTATATCTATTATGTGTCATTGTGAAAATGGTGATGAGAAATAGAATGAATCTTTTATTATTCCACGGTATAAGGTCGATCTCCAATCCACAATTTTTGTGTAAGTACTGTGTTGTTCCATAAAGTGTCTTATGTTGAGCACGTGAATAACGAAAGTTGATTATTTTATGATTATCTTAGTTGTTGTTCCGTAAGGTACTTTGTGTTGAACATGGACAATTAAATTGATTACTTTTGTGATTAATTTGGTTGTGTACTTCGATTAGATTAATTATGGGTTCTCTTGTGATTAATATAATTGATTTCTTAAGTCTCCATAAGTTTACTTGTGTTGAGAATATTTGGTTAAATTAATCTTAGGTTCGCTTACGGTTAATTTGATTGAATATTCTTTTTGGATTCAAATTCATACTCGTATGTGATATGTTAAGTCCAAAGAAATCCTTATTTTCTTTTGAAATTAAGGTCGCTCTTGTTGTTCCCTTGGGAATGACATTTTATGGGGGAGAGTTCTTTTGAACTTGTGCTTAATTGCCAAATCTTTGTGGGGAGTGCGGCTGTGGAATTATATAAGGGTTATCTTGTATCTTTATAGACTCCTTGATGAATGCATTTAGCTTCGGATTTATGATTGCATCCAAACAAGATGATATACATTTACCTTTGGTCATAAACCGTCTCTTGCGGAAATTTTGTTAGGATCCCGTTCTTGTACCTTTGCCAATTTTATTAACAAAAAGGGGAGAATTAATATGTAGTTCACACTACAAATACATATGGTTTTCAGATCATTATGTAAGGGGATTGGTTTCCATGTGAGATGGAGTATTGACTAAGGGGGAGTGACATATCAAAATAGTATAGTTGTTAAAGTTGTGATGCAATTGGACTTTGACGCTGTGTAATGATATTATGACACTGTATAACAATGATTGAGAACTCTTGTTTTCTCATTGTTATAGATTTGGATTTTCAACAACGATGATGCTAAACTTACAACCTTTGGTATCATTGGAGTATTTGGAAGTGATGAAGATTTCTAGTAATGTTGAAGATTAGACGACATGTGGAATAGGAGCTACAAAGTTTGTTTATATATTTTTTGTATTCCATATGTATTAATAGTTTTGCCACTAAAATTGACAAAGGGGGAGATTGTTAGAGCACTGATTGGTCGAACTCGCATGCGTTGCTATCTCAAGCATGTTTGTCAATGTTGTGATCAAAACTATAAAGTCTTGATTTCTAGTCTACTATAGCTAAGGTCTCGGACTAGGATAAAAAGTGTAGTTGAGCTCAAGAACTCCATGGACATCATCATACAATACGCAGAACTACACAAGGAACCAGTGGATATTCGTCGACTAAAAGGTATGTGGAGACTTGAACTTATCTATCACTCAAAAGTCTATCTACTCTATCTCCTATCTTGAGACAAAAGTCGTATTACTTTATAGACTAAGATTATACCACATGAGGTATTTCGATATGAGTATATCTCGCTTATCTATTTCTCAAAATATGTGTTGGCAAAGCTTTCGCTTTTTCCAAGTTCATCTTTACCTAGTGACAAAAGTCATGTTATGTTTCAATCACTTTGAAAATCACTCTGACGAAAAATAGTTTGTGAATAACAACTATATAAGGCCCTCTGAGAATGTTTCAATGATTGAAATGAGAGTTTAGACAATATAACCATTAGAGGATATAAGCATTGTTATGGAAACACATATATGTATAAGTCCTTATTGCTTGAACCAAAGTTTGCGAACTTTTTTGCTCAAGTGAAACCGGAGAAGTACGTGAGCTTCAGTCCGCAAACTGGCGAAGTTCTCAAACCCGAGAATTTCTGTTGGAGTTTGTGAACTCCATCCGGGAATTTAATTCCGCGAACCCAGTCCGCGAACTTGAGTAGGTTATGTCTAAAAACGATGTTTGTGAACTTATCTTAATAAACTAAGGAATGTTATTGCAAACTGTAACTTTATAGTTCATGAATCGATTCGAATGAATCACATCATTTTGGCTTCGATTGTGTCTTGTGTAGTACATAAGGATATAAGCAATTGAACAACTCTCTAACTAGTTCATTTGAGTCATTTGGACTAGTTATGGTGAAGAATAATATGGTTGATATGAAAATTATCATATGTCTAACCATTTGGTTAACTATTGTTGAACCAACTAATGTACAAGTTTGGGTACGGTTTTCACAAGCCTACAAACATGCATTTCATGTGTGTGTAAAAAGCTATGTTTTTGATCTAACGGTTGATAAACATTAGCTTGAATCTAATCAGGTTTTCATCCAACGGTGAATATTGAATGCTTTGGTTAGAGCATAGCTCGGTTGAACCCACTAAGCGTTGGTATGTCAAGTTTGGTTGTCATATTTTAGTGATCCAAAACTCATTTAAGAATATCTTGATTTAAATGTACTAGAGTCAACTTCGTATAGGTTAGCTTGAAAGTTGTAGTTGCAGGAAATCCTACACTACACCCTTGATAAGAATTTATAGTAATCAACTCATATTTGAAGATTAAAAACAACACTTTATTATTTGATTCTCAGAAACGTTTACAAGAAATGGAAGAAATCAAGAATACAACCGCTCTCTTGAATTTTCTCTCTCCTTAAGACTTTCTCAACACTCAAAAATACATCATCCTTCTCTGACTCTACTGGGTCTCTTTATATAGGGTGGTTACATGGTGGATGACATCTAAGTTGTCCTTTAATTTTATATCTGAGCTGCGATATTATCGCAATAGTTATAATGTCAATTCTCTCAAGCGGTGTAACCATCGCAGAACAATCATGCTTTTCTCGTGTTTCTTCGACCGTCAGCTATTACGTCATTCTTTGAATCATCCTTTAAGTTATTTTATGATGCTCGCCAAGTGTTGTTGAATAGCTCGCAGAACTGTCGCTGTGAATCTCGCAGGATTATTGTTGTAGCGATATTCTGATCCTAAATCTTGCCTCTTCTCATGTCTTCTTTGCGAAGGGAAGAAAATCATGAGAAATTTTTCTCTTCTTAAATTCCGTAGATCGCAAATTCCCATCTTTTTGTCTTCTTTTTCCGACAAAATTCCGTTAATTAAGTGCAACCCGCCTACACGTGTCGAATAATTTTTTCTTTACCGGCTAATCATTTATTATCCGGTTACCACTCTTCTGTCTATAAAGAGGTTATTCTGTTTACTGAAAAAAAATTCTTCTTTTACTTCTTCGACTTCCTTGCTTCTTCAGTCTCTGCAAATTTTTCCGATCTTTAACTTTCTTCTTCTTCATATTCACCTGATGCTGCTTTAATGGAATTATCAAGGTATGTGTTTTTCTGAATTTTGCTTGTTTGAACCATTGTTTACTCATATTATCCAATATTTTCTATTTGATTCTTCATAATTCCCATACTATGTTTTTTCTTCAGTGGAACTACTCCTAACGCCCATTCCGTAATTCACAACCCTAATCTTCACAAAAAACTGGTTGAAAAGAAAAGGAGTTCTGCGAGTAATAAGGTAGTAAGAAATATCTATTACTCCTTAATAACAATATGGTTTCCTCTGTTTCTTACCTAAGTTATTATCCGCAGGATGACGAGGGCAACGCTAGACCTCGCAAGCGATCTCGCCAGGTTAAAACCCTCGAGGCTAACATTACTATTCCCAAAATGATATCCGCGAGAGTTATTCCTACAACCTCGCAAATGGAACCTCCTTCTTCTGTCTGCGAGAATACCACCATCAATACCCTTATCTCCACTGATCTTTTGACAGATGAAATTCCTAAAGTTATTGTGAATGAAGTTCCTTCCAGTCCTTTGTTACCTTCAACTGTTACCTTTCCAAATACTCCACCTTCTGGTGATGCAACCATCGCAAATAACTCAAATCTTCAACTTACCATCATTACCACTCCACCCTCTACAGCTCTTCCCTCATTTAGAGAAACATCAGTAGGGGTTGATGCTGCTTTTAAAGTTTTGTCTAACATTTTAGATAATGCCATGAAATCTTCTACTGACCCTTTCAAATATGATGTTTGCGATACTTTGATCAAATATTTTGGTTCTGACCACACTGCTTCGCGAGTATCTTTAGAAAATGAAGTTGAAGCTCTAAAGAGAAGCCTTCAATCCAAAACTTCAGAATGTGATATTCTTGATCACAAGCTTCGCAACTCTTTACTAGATTGCAAAAATCTTCGCAATAGAAACAAGGAACTAAAAGGTATAATTTTTCTGCCTTTGTCTCTTATTTTTCTGTTCTAGCAAATTTTCATCTTCTCTGTATTCAAGCTTCCTCCTTAAATTCTTGGTTCGTATATTTAGTTTTAAATCAGAAACGATTCATGGAGAGATTTCAATTTGAGTCTATTGCTGAAGAAGCTCGCGCTGAAAAAGATTCTTGGATGGACCAATGTAATAGACTAGACAATCTTTAAACTTACTTGATCGATCAAATAAATAATCTTACCAATGAGAACGATCAATTAGCGCAAAGGCAAAATCTATTAAGTAGTGAAGTTACTCGCCTCTCATATTCGTTAACCCAAGCTAATTTGTCAATGGAATCTTTAATAGATGAAAATAAAATTTTATCTCAGGAGAAGCGTAACTTTTCAAACATGATGGCGATCTCCTCGCAGAAAATAAATGCTCTTCAGAAAGTGTGTAATGACCAAGAACAATCTCTTCGTTCATTAAAAGATGAACTCAAAAAAGTAATTGAATCTTCTGCTGCTGAGAAATATAAGCTTATCAAAGGTAGGCTAACTCTAAGTTTAAAGGCCGGTAAACTCCAAGATCAATACTCTCAATTAGAAGAATATTACTCCTTACTAGCAGAAGTAAATACTTATCTCCTCTCCAAAGAAGAAATTATAAAATCTCGCCTGAAGGGTATAGTTGGAGATAATTTTGATGATGCCATGAACCAATGGGAGAATTGTTTCTTAACATTAATTCAAAACTTAACTTCTCAAAAAAAGGTAGTCATTTTGACTGTCTTGACTGTTAATTTTTCTATTTACATTCTCTGCTATATTTCTTGCGAGATTTTCATCTGAATATTTTCTTGTCATTTTTGTTTCTCGCATAATCTGAAAAAATCCTTCACTCTACCATTTCTGATCTGACTGATAAATTAGCTAAAACTCGCAAAGAAAAGGGGACTCTCACTTTTGAACTTGTGAAATCTCACGATCGGGCAGAGAGAAGATATGACTATCTTGAAGATTTCAAGAATATGGAGATTAGAAATCGTGATAGAGGTTTCCTTCGCAAAGTTCATCTTAGTGCTGAAGTTCTTGTGAATGACATTCTGATATCCAAGTCTCTTTCCCCTATATATGTCGAGCCTTTAGAAGTAGATGATGATGAAGTTCCTCTTCCCATGGATAATGATCTAAACTATGTGAGTGGTGAAAAAGACATTTCTCAAGAAGACCCCACAGAAGAAGAAAAGAGCCCTCCTAGAGAAGTAACTACTGGTGGTGAAGCAATTATTGGTGAAGAATTAGAATTAGAAGAATCTGGTATCTATCGTAATGAGAAAAATGTTGGTGAAGTTGATAACACTAGCAAAGATAAAGAATCTGGCGAGACCAATACTGAAGCTTGAGTTTTATTTTTGTTTTCTTTTTCTTCCTCTTTCTTGCGAGCAATGTAACTTTATGCAACTTTGGAATTCAACTTTTACTTCTGTTATTTTGAATATTATAAAGGAAGATAATGATATCTTAATTATTAATTCCCATACTTGCCCCTCATTATCTTTCTTGGAATAGTCTATTATTTCCCGTATTTTCTCCTTGCAAACTTTGTTGTGATATTTATGAATATTACTGCGATATTATGAATACTACTGCGAAATTATGAATAATCATGTTGTGTGATTGTAAATAATATTTCTGAAGAAATCTGAAGAATTCTTGTTTCTCATCATTTCTCTTGTAATGAACAAATCTTTCCTGCATTCTTAAAAGAAAATAGTTAATGATTTGGGATTATTCTGTTGGCCTTATTTTGCCTTCCTAGTTAAAGGTCTTATTGTGCCAACATTTGTGTCTGCGAAAAAAATCGCAGGACGTCTTTACATTTGCATGTATTGACCCATTGATCTTGCCTTATCTCTATTCTTTTAATGTATTGCGGTAGTATGACAAGTCTAAGTTCTCTTTCGATAACCAAGCCTTATGACATTGCCATCTTGCGATGAAATTGCAGGACGTCTTTACACTTTCATGTAAAGACCCATTGATCTCATCTTAAATTTTTCTTATGGCTTGTTGCCTTTGTGTAATTTTTGTCACGCGACAATATGACAGGCCTAAATGTTCTTGTGATCATAAAGCCCCATGACATTGCCGTCTTTAGACACTTATCAGCTCCCTAATGGAGGGTGCTGCCTTATCTTCCCCCTGGTTTCCCCTTCAAGGAGGGCACATCATCCATACAAGACTAGCTCCTCCCATCCGGATTTACCAACAACCAGTTATTTTCGCAGCCTCTTGTCCTTCATGCCTATATGGCTTATAGTTACAAGATTGCACCCTAAGTGGAGTTTTCTTTGGGCCGAGTGCATCATATCCAAGAATTTCCAAGAATGTCCAGGGTAGTTTCGTATGCCCCGGGCACCCTTGGATCAACCGTGTACCTCGGTGCCTTGGTCATACTCTGCACTCCTTAGAAGAAAGCCTCAGTCGTCCAACCAGGGTATAACCTTATTACCTCTCCAGGATAGGTTTTCTTTAACCCCAACATCTTCATAAATCAGGTTCCAGCAGCAGTATAACCTTATCCCTGAGTCACGCAAAGAGATACCCCCTTATATGACGCACTTTAGGTCTTACATTTACCTCTTGCGAAATTGTATCCGCGAACTAGGGTGTATGCCATATAGGTTTGTCCCATTCTATTAACTTATGCGAAATTTTTATCCGCGTTTCTTGCGATATTTTCGCATCTCTTACCTGATCTATTATTGAAGAATCTCGCAATTGTAATAGAGAAAGAAAAATGTATTATCTGTTTCATCATATAACATACCATCATCTCTAATCTCGCTGAATTTATCATTGATAGTATCTTTTCAGTTATAATCCGTTCCATGGTTTATCAAGTCTTTGACCAACATCTCTACCTTCAGGATCCATTAACTTGTATTCCCCAGTTCCAACTATCTCTTTAATGATGTATGGTCCATCCCAATTTCTCCCCAGTTTTCCACCATTTTCTCGCTGATAACTTGGTGTTTCTCGCAGCACTAAATCACCTGGCTGGAATTCACGTTTTTTGACACGTTTGTTGTACTCGCGAGCTAATCTTCGCTGATAATTTTCCATATCTTGTAAAGCTTTTTCTCTCTTCTCGTCTAATTCATCTAGCTTATTTAGAATCATGCCAGCACTTAGATTTCTTTCCCAAGCCTCTCTTTTTGTTGTAGGAATATCAACTTCTGTTGGTAATACAGCTTCAACCCCATATGTTAAACAAAAAGGTGACATTCCAGTAGCTTCTCATCTAGTTGTATTGTAAGCCCATATTGCATTATGCACTTGCTCGCACCATGCTCTGTGGTATCCTTCTAATTTATTCTTTAATATATCTGCAATCTTCTTATTTGTTGCCTCTACCTGCCCATTGGCCTGCGGATATAATGGTGTTGACTTCCCACATTTAATCTTAAATGTATTAAGTAATAATTCTATATTTTGTCCTTCAAACTGCTTTCCATTATCAGATACCAACTGTGCAGGAATCCCAAATCTACAAATTATATTTTCAAATATGAATGTAAAAATGTCTTTGTCGCGAATATGTTGTACTGCCTTCACTTCTCCCCATTTTGTGAAATAATCTGTAGCGACAATTAGATATCTACAAAACATTATGGTGGAGAAGGTGTTTGCGAGGTGGATCCACAAAACATTAGAGGTGTATGTGGATGATATGTTGATCAAAAGTAAAGAAGCTAAAAACCATGTGCAGGATTTGAAGGAAATTTTCGATCAAATGCGACAATTTAACATCAAAGTGAATCCCGATAAGTGTACTTTTGGAGTAACTTCAGGAAAAATTTTGGGGTATATTGTGTCGAAAGAAGGAATACAAGTTGATCCATAAAAAGTACAAGCAATTCGTGACATGCCAACGCCGGCAACAATAAAAGAGAATTTCGCAAGCCAAGGGGAATCTTTGTATAGCAATATAACCCTCTTGGAGCAAAAAATGCGATGTGTTCTTGATCTTCTTCAGCGAGAGGAATTTGATTATATCCTTTATATCCATCCAATGAAGATATTCTAGCATTTCATTCTGATTAACCATTTGTGGGATATCTGGTAATGGAAAACTATCTTTAGGACAAGCTTTGTTTAAATCAGTAAAGTCTATGCAAATTATTATCCCCTTGTTCTTCTTTGGGACCACCACCATATTTGTAACCCACTCTGGATATTTTGCTTGCCTTATAATTCCTGCATCGAGCATTTTCTGTAATTCTTCTTCTATTTGGGAATGGTATGTTGTTACGATTTTTCTTATTCTTTGTTTAAATGGTCTTACATCTTTGTTGATTTCTAGTTTATGACATGTTATTGATGGATCTATTCCTGGAATCTCATCCATGCTTCACGCAAAGATGTATTTATATTCTCGCAAGATATTTATAGTTCGTTCTTCCTCATCTGCCTCCATTTTAGTCCCAATTTTCAGCATTTTAGGCTCTTCTTCACTCCCAATATTTACTTCCTTTGTTGGTTCTGCTGCGGTGTAACTGGCTTTAGGTTCTCCCATTGGTGTTGGTGTTTTCATAACTCTTGCGAGTTCATCTCCTTCTTGCGAGATTTCGTTGGGTATTCCTTTTCATTCTCTTGCTATTATCATGTAAAATTTAAATTCTTCTTTTTTCTTCGTTTTTCTCGCCATTTTTCTGCGAGCTTTTCGCAATTTTGGACGCTCTTGATAATTTCTCACTTCAGTTTGATAACACAGCTTCGCAAGATCTGTATCTCCTCTAATTTCTCCAATTCCACTGGGCATAGGAAATTTGATGCATTGATGCAATGTTGATGCTACATCCTTGATTGCATGTATCCATGATCTTCCCAATATCATGTTATATGGTGATTCCACGTCTACCACACATAATGTTACCTGTGTTTCAATCTCTCCCAGCGGAATTCGTACCACTATTTCTCCTTTAGGTTTTGTTAAAGAATTTCCAAAGCCATGAATATGATATGTTGAACAAGACATTTCTTCATCCTTGTATCCCATTTTATTAAATGCATGATAAAATATTACATTCACAGAAATTCCTGCGTCTACCAAAGTTCTATTCACGACCCATTCTTCCACAGATTTTATTGATTTTCCCCTTCCCATTGGTATAGTGGATACCGTGATTACTAAAGGAGATGTGTGATTTAAATTCTCTTCTGGTATTTTTGTTGCTGTAAATGTGATTTTCTGCTTTTCCCAATCCTACAATGATGATATTTTCTCCACCGTCATAATCTTCCTTCCTTCAAAATCCCGTTTATGTATCTTCCCTTTAATGTTTTCATGGAATGTATCAATCATTGTTTTTGTTACCATACAACACTCCAATTTCCTACGATTTTCTTTGGTTCTAATCATTTTTTCTTCAATTATTTCACCGATGTTTATCTTCTTAATCTTGAATAATTCTCATCTTCTACCTCGCTATTTCTATGATTTTCGTTAATTCAATCCCAGTTTCTAGCGCAAAAATGTAGTTGCAGGAAATCCTACACTACACCCTTGATAAGAATTTACAGTAATCAAATCATATTTGAAGATTAAAAATAACACTTTATTATTTGATTCTCAGAAACGTTTACAAGAAATGGAAGAAATCAAGAATACAACTGCTCTCTTGAATTTTCTCTCTCCTCAAGACTTTCTCAACACTCAAAAATACATCATCCTTCTCTGAATCTACTGGGTCTCTTTATATAGGGTAGTTACATGGTGGATGACAGCTAAGTTGTCCTTTAATTTTAGATCTGAGCTGCGATATTATCGCAATAGTTATAATATCAATTCTCGCAAGCGTTGTAACCATCGCAGAACAATCATGCTTTTCTCGTGTTTCTTCGATCGTCAGCTATTACGTCATTCATTGAATCATCCTTTAAGTTATTTTATGACGCTCACCAAGTGTTGTTGAACAGCTCGCAGAACTGTCGCTGTGAATCTTGCAGGAATATTGTTGTAGCGATATTCTGATCCTACAAAAGTATTAGGGTGAGACGTTACAAGTATTGTGAAGACTTGAAGAAGTACGGAGCTACAACCACAACATCATCCTTCCACTTGAGGTTAGTGATATTTGACTTGAACTGTTTTATTCCTAACGTATATTTCAAGTCGTGCATATTGAAAACACAAAACTTTGAAGCATGAACACTCTAGATAGGAATAGTATTAAGGAATACAATATGAAGTTTCTTGCTTAACCATTAAACTTTGTATATAAGACATCAACATAATAGTATGAATGTTATTGTGATTATGTATGGGTATGAGGTGAGGATTTCATCATAGGAAACAATGTTTACATGTGTTCTAAGGAAATTCATGATATGTGTTGTGAACCGAAAGGAAAATCGCCAGGCGTTATTGGGACTGTTCTTCATTGCAAATCTTATGAACGACCAATATGTGTGATTAGTATAACTGCTCATGACTTGTTTGTGTTCTTGGTAAAACTATTCACATGAGGCCTGACTTATGTATTGGTATGACTTTTATTAGTGAAACTAATCTTAAGTAATCACCTGGGGTATGATCGGGTTTGTGAGTGTCTTCCAAATTTAGGAAAGGGGAACAAATCCTATGAAGAGGTGCAGTACATCACAATGGGGAACCGATCCTTGTATGAGGTGCAGCAAGGTTTATAGAATAAAGGGGAATCGATCCTATGAACATGTGCAACATGTTTTTAGGCATGGGGGAACCGATCCTTTAGACATGTGCAGTGCATACAAGTTAGATACCAAATATATGTAGGGAATCGATCCTAGTACCTATTCAGCCGTATCTTTGGTAATCTAGTGTAACTATGCACAATACTCACATGGAGGTATAACCAAAACTTGTTTTGGTAGAACCGTACACCCATGGTTTGTGATTGAGTGGTACTTGATCAATCACATAGTTCTTGAAAGTCAGATGAGCCAATTCTAAACTTGTTTGGAAGTGTGGTAAATCGGTTTCAAGTAAGAAAGTATGAAAGAGGACTTGCAAGAGTAAGATGTCGACAAACTTTGAACACGCTCATTAATGTGTATTCTTTTATTGTTCAAAGATATTCCTTAACAGCTAAGAAGGAAGTAAATCCCGAGATCGAATTTAAATAATTTAAGAATCTTTTAATTAATATTTTTAATTATATATGGAAAATAAGAATTAGTAATGTGCATTTTCTAGTTGAAGATTTTCCAAGGAGATTTCGATCATTATATTTGGACAGTGCATTCACAGGAATTATGAAAACCGAAACTGGGTTATTATGGAAAAATAGCTTGAGAATATTTTCGGTTTTGGAAATTCCTTTGTGTCCAAACTTCCTTGTGTATAAATACTTTGAGTTTGCATTTCTAGCAAACTAATCCTTCGTGACAGTAAAATTCCTCTGTTTTACTATTACTGGTGAAGCCGCCTATCGGAGAGGAGAGTAATCTAATTAGGTGAAATCTCTTACGGCCGCTCAATTTAAATTCTTCTTTGGGATTGAGAATCTCTAGCGCGACCCATTGGTGGGAAACTAGATATTGCGGTTTATCTTTAGTTTTCTTATTGATTTGATTGACTAACGGTGGTTGAACTTTGATTGCACCTAGTTTGTTTATGATTGAGAATCTTCTCTTTTGATATAAAATTCACTCAAACTAGTTCAAGGTTTCGACATGGATCTTTAAACTGTTGTTAGATCTAAAGAAGATCTTGTGATAATCCATTGTTAACAGACTCTGTTCTGTGTGTGATTGATCACAAGAGATTCAAGTAGTTGTGTGCAGGTGTTTATTGAAGATCTAAGAAGATTTGAAGACAAAGAAGAGATACAATATTTCTGACTTGGTTTTATAATCTTTGGTGTGCACAATACTTGTTTGGGTAACAGAGGATCCAATTAATAATCGGTTTATCATTGTGGTAGATTAGATTGATTAATTGAGAAGATCGGCATCAAAACAGTTCCTTGGATTAAGAGTATTGATTGCAAAATCTTACCGATTAACTTTTGGTGATTGAACATAAGATAGATATGTGAACCTGGCAAAGGAGTTTATGTTAATATAAATAGAAGAGCCTTTGCGCAACTCATATCACTTGGTTGGAGAGAGTTGATACCAAACAGATTTGTTGTTCCTTTACTGTTTGGAATATAAACCAAAGGAATTGGTCCAAGTATATGACTTGTTTACAGGTTGGAGGCGTGGGAATACAGACGGAACTAGGTGAACTATAGGTTTAGTTGCTTACTCTCAACTATACAAAGTAGGTTTATTTTGTATAATAGCTTAATTCTGAGAGTATTCAATTCTGGACAAGGTCCCGGGGTTTTTCTGCATTTGCGGTTTCCTCGTTAACAAAATCATGTTGTGTCATTCCTTTATATTTCCGCATTATAATTGTTTTATTATAATTAAAGTAAATTGCACAAACGTTAATTCCTATTTACTTGATACATGAATCCTATTGTGTTTGGTTAAGTCTGAACCTTTGTATCAAGTAAAAATGCTTCGTTGTTGTATTATCTTGATCTCGTATCCATAGGCGATCACACGAAGTGTGAACCGATTAGTTGTATTGTCTCGACTCAGTCCATAGACAATCACTTTCGGAGAAAGGACTTATAGGAAGGAAAAGTTTTAGCTTTAGGTATATTTGGGTACCCTCGCCTTTTCAATTGGTATCAGAGCGGGCAAACATGAAAATATCTAACAATATGTGTTTGGTACGATCCATCCTATAAGAATTGAATCCATGTCTGATTCCGTTAACGTTAAGCAAGAGCATGACTACTCAAAGGTTGGAGATGTTACTGTAGTTGTAGGAATTCCCACACTACACCCTTGTTAAGATTCTGTAGAAATCTATCGGAAATCAATTAAACTTCAAAGATTTAAATGACACTTTACTATTCAAATCTCAGAAATGTTTACAGAATTGGTAGAAATCATGATTACAAATATTCTCTTGAAGTTTCTCTCTCCTCATGACTCTTTCAACTCTCAAAAATACATCATCATTTTCTGGATCTATCGAGCCCTTTATATAGGTATTTACATAATGGATGACAACTAAGTTTTCCTACTATTTCGGATCTATTCTACGATCTCATCGTGATCGCTGTAATATTCTCTATCGCAAGAATGATGTTCATCACATGATCAACATATTCTTCTTTTATTTCTTCCATCGTCAGTTTCTTTTGGATGTTCTGCAACGCTCGTGAAACGTTGTTAAAGGATCGGCAATGACGCTCGCAGAAGTGTTGTTAATATCGCAGGAATAGAGTTGTAGCGATATTCAGGTCCTATATCTTGCCTCTTCTCATGTCTTTTCTGCAAAGAAGAGAAGATCATGAGAACTTAAAATGCCATAACTACTTATCTTTTCAGATTTCCCCGTTCTGACACGTTTCTATGTCCTTCGCCAGCTGTTTTCACGAATTCTTTCTTCCAATAAATTTTTGACACGTCTACTCTAACCGCCGCGATCTGACCATCCATGTCTTCTCTTTACATTAATTGTTTTCATCTTCTTCGAGAAATTTCTTCTTCTATAAATACTTCTTTCATTCCTTTCTTTTTCTCTTTTTCTTTCTTCTTCTCTCTCTTCATAACCTCTCTGCAAATTTCATTGTTCTTCCGCGAATTGCGCTTTTTCTTCTTTTCATCCTTTTCTTTCATTCCCATACTCAAAAATGGTTGCTGCTGGTACTAAAAACTTGAAGGCCTTTAATGAGATGCGCGAGAAACTCAAAATTAAAGGTTTTAACTTGTCTTTAATTCCAGATCAGGATTCTAGATCTGAACTTTCTCTTAAACTTTTTAATGATGATCAATGTTCGTGTGAAAAAATCATAATATCGCTAGGCTAACTTAAAGCTGGTCTTCCCCTTCCTCTCTATGACCCAGAACTCCCATTATTCTACCAAATAATATCTGACGAGAGGTTCTCGCGAGCAATATACCAATTAGGTGGAGATTGCATTAGATTACTACTTGAATATGCTTCTCGTGGTACTGGTAAAGGATCGCGCTATTCTGAAGATGCTAAAAATCCTCTTTACAAACATATTCCAATTAACTCGGCAGATTATACTGTAAAAATTTTTTTAAAAAATTACAAGATACTCCCTATGAAGAGGGATAACACCTGCTGGGGTGTTCGTCTGAAGAAACTCGTTGTCGATGAAGCTCTCATGCCAGATATTGACTTTCATACAAAAACCAACCACGGCCCTCGCCATTCCAGCGATGACAAATGGTTTATTTTTCCATTGTGTCTCGAAGGTCCTTATATTTCTGGTTCTCGCGAACTTCCCGCGAATCTTGCAGAATATCAACCTTGGGTCTTTAATTGGCCTGAGCAAACTAAATAGGTATTAATATCTCTGAATTTTTATATTCATTATCTTCCTTGCATTTTCATATTCTCGCTAATTATTTTGATCTTTCTCAGATTGAAAGAATGAAGCTCAGTTACCAGACTTTTAGGAAGCCTAGCACTTTCTTGGCTCTGAAGTCTTTCACAGATGAAGTAAAAAATATTTCTTCATAAACTTTAACAATATATTGTTGCCCCTATTTCTTATCTTCATCTGTGCTCGCAGGAAATTGAAGATCTAGAACCGTTAATACCCGCAAAAACTAAGGAGAATTCTTCAAAAGAGAAATCTGGGAAGTCTTCAAAGGATAAATCTACTGCTTTTTCCAGGGGAAGGTCCTCTGCCCCTTGCAATGAATAATCTAGCGATCTTCCACTAAAGAAAAGTAAAACTCAACCTTCTTGTTCTTCAACTCCTCAACAAATTCCAGAAAATCCAAGTGTTGTTCTTGATAAGAATAATAATGACGAGGATTTTAATGTTAGCGGTTTTCCTTCAATAAACAATTCTTCTTATGGTTCTTCAATGACTCATTTATCGCGAATTTTTAGCGATATTTCCCACAGCATAACTCGTAATGACGAGGATGAAGTTATTGACAAGACATCTCAAGCTCTCGCTAAAGTTTGCGATGCCCCTATTCTGGTGGATAATGATTCTCTCCAAGTAATCTCAAGATCGCTGACTCCCAGTCTCTTGAATTCCCTTGGTGCCTTGGTGTGTTTTCATTTCTTCAGTTTGTTTATATATTTTCTCCATCGCTAGATCTTAATTTATATTTTTCCTTTCGTAGGTTGGAAGATCTTCTTTTGCTGTTGCTTCTGATCTAGATAAAAGACGTGCCAATTCTGAAGAGAAAGCTGCTAAACTTCACCAGGACAAAGAAAAATTAGAGTCTGAAGTTATTGAGCTTCGCAAGAAGAATAAGCAGTTGGAGACTGAAGCTTCAGTTGATAAGCAAAATATTTCTGATCTTGATAGAGCTAACCAACAACTCTATGGTATGACTGATTTCCTTTCTCTCTTAATTCTTTTTACTTTATCGCAGCTTATTCAAGCGACCACTTTTAACTTGCAGATATTTATGGTCTTACTGACGAGGCTATACTCTTTCAATCTTTCCCTGAACCTTTAGATGATCATACTCTTCTTGCCTGTCTTAATAATTCTTTAAGTAATTTCTCAGATGATAAAATTAAATCTCTCTCCATAGATGAGCTTAGATCCAAGCTTAATCTTTTAAAAATTGAACACAGATTCAACTTAGGTTTGACTGACAAATATAGGCGTCTTTATCATGATTCAAAGAAAGAAATAGATAGATTAAGACAGAAGAATAACGATCTTATTGACGAGAAAGATATTGCCATTAAAAAGGGATCCAAAACCCTAGCAGACTTTCATAAAACCCTCCTTGAAGTTCAAATGGACAGAGATCAACTTATCCATGAGAATGAAGATCTTCTTGCGAGGGAGACTCAAGTTCGATCTCGTTTCCTCATTAATATCGATGATGAGTTTGCTTGGGCTGTGAAGGTTCTTGACAATGCCAGGAATGATTTAGGTGTAAATGTTAGCCTTCAAGTTGAACAGGCGGCTTTAATTAGGGATATGATTTCTGAAATAGAAGGTTATTAGCTATTATTCTTCTCGCTAGTTTCTTGTTTTTATTATTCTTCTTTACAAAATTTCTAACTTGTTGTCATATTTTTGCAGGAGCTGAAAAAAGATATCTTGAAAGAATTAGAGAGCTTGAAAAAGAGAAGAATCAGCTCGCGAATACTCTTGCTGCTCACAATGACAAATATTCACGATTGAAAGAGCAGCTTGACATTACCACCGCGAATTTCAATAGATCTCTTATTGTCGTTCGTAATGGTTCAGTTAAGTTGGTCTGTGATGATTATGGAATTTCTCATTATATATATCATGATCTTGCAAAGGAAATCCCCGCAATAATCCCAAATCTTAACATCTCTGATAGCGAAGCTGAGGATTCTGACGAGGATGAAAATGATAAAGATGATGACGAGGGAGAGAAATCTGGTGGAGGAGAATAATCTGATAAGAATGAAGGTAGTGATGATAATGATGAAAGGGAAAAATCTGGCGATGAAGAGAAGTCTGATAAAGAGGATGGTGATGGATCTAGCTAGTTCTTCTTTTTTCTTCTATCTTCCTTGTATATTTATTTTCTTCTTTCTGTAACATTGTTGTGAGCTTTTCCAATTTTGTGAATTTCTTTTGCTTCTGCCTGTATGAATTAGAAAACAGTTCTATTTTCGCAAGTTAATCAATCAATATAATTATTATTCTTTAATTATTTGCGTGCAAACTATGCAATTTTTATATGATAGATGAATAATAATTTCATCGTTCTCATGCATTCCCATACTTGCCTCTATTATTCATCTCCAATATAAAAAATTGATTAAAGATTAGATATTAGTGGTAAATGAAATTTGCCTTAATATTGGCGATCTTATCGTCAGCAATAACTGCGTGAAATCGGAATTCTCATAATATCTGCGAGTATTATCGCAGTAATCTTGTGGTCTTATTACGCCTTCCTAATTAAAGGTCTTATTTTTCCACGCTCTTTCTTTCTGTGACAAAATCGCAAGACGTCTTTACATTTGCATGTATTGACCCATTGATCTTTCCTTATCTTTCTTCTTTGATTGTATTGCGACAATATGACAAGTCTAAGTTCTCTCGCGAGATCAAAGTCTCGTGACATTGCCTTCTTGCGATGAAATCGCAGGACGTCTTTACACTTTCATGTAAAAACCCATTGATCTCATCTTATCTTTTGGCTTGTTTCCTCTGTATAATTTACGTCATGCAACAATATGACAGGCCTAAATGTTCTTGCGATCATAAAGCAACATGACATTGCCGTCTTAAGACACTTATCAGCTCCCTTATGGAGGGTGTCGCCCTTATCTTCCCCCTGGTTTCCCCTTCAAGGAGGGCACATCGGCCATACAAGACTAGCTCCTCCCATCCAGATTAGCCAACAAACAGCTGTTTTCGCAGCCTCTTGTCCTTTATGCCTATATGACTTATAGTTACAAGACTGCACCCTAAGTGAGGTTTTCTTCAGGCCAAGTGCATCATAGCCAAGACTTACCAAGAATGGCAAGGGAGTTTCGTACGCCCTTGGAACCCTTGGCTCAATCGTGTACCTCGGGGCATTGGTCATACTTTTCACTTCTTGGAAGAGGTCCTTAGTCGTCCAACCAGTGTATAACCTTATATAGTTGGAAATCCAAGATCCCTCTCCCGGATAGGTTTTCTTTAACCCCAACATATGCATGACTCAGGTTCCAGCAGCTGTATATCCTTATCGCTGAGTCATGTCAAGAGATACCCCCTTATATGAGGTGTTATTAGGTATTACATTTGCCTCTTGCGAATTTTTATTCGCGAACTAGGGTGCACGCCATAAAGGTTCGTCCCATTCTATTAACTTCTGCAAAATTTTATTCGCGTTTCTTGCGAGTATTGTAACTCTGATAAAATTTCACATTTTTGATCTTTCTTCTCTTTATAAAATCTTGCGATTCTTTCAAGCAGAATACTCTGTTCAATTACATATTTTTCAAACAAATCATTCACAGAGTTCTCTAAAGTTCATCATTTTACCTCTCTACTTACTATTCGCTGGTTCTGCTTTTCTGCTACGTTTTGTTGTTATTTCTTTATCCGCGAGACGCTCGTCAACAATTTCTTCTTTCCGCTCTATTGCATCAATCATTAACCTTTCACACCTCTATCTTTCTTTGATTTTGTACATCCAATTGCTATTCTTTTCTGCTCTTTCTTCACAAGATTTCATATCTATTTCATAACATTTCTTGCTTTCTCCCCAATCTCCTTTAATAACTCCAACGCCTTTAGGATGAGGAAATTTAATGCACTGATGGTATGTTGACGCTACACCAAATATCCCGTGTAACCAAGGTCGCCCAATTAAAGCATTGTAAGGTGATTCAATGTCCATAACACAGAATAAGACTTTTGAAGATATCCCTTTTAATGGAATTCACATTTCAAGCTCCCCTCTTGGTTTATTAGCAGTACCATTAAATCCATAGATTTTACACGTTGATGGTATTATATCTTCGTCCTTTCCACCCATGGTTTTAAAGGTATGATTAAATAAGATATTAATTGAACTCCCTGTATCTATTTAGACTCTGTTGATGGCCCAAGAATCTTCAACTTTACTATCATTTTCTTCATCCTCTTCTTGCATTTGTTTTGTATTAATCTCTAATCGTACGACCAATGGGTTATCATGCTACTCGCCAATCTCAGGTACATCTTGCGCAGTGAAAGATAGAGTTTGTTTCTGCCACTCTTCTAATGGCGAGGCTCTCGCTATATTCATTATCTCTTTTCCATTCGTGCCTCTTGCGAAGACTCTGCTTAAGACATTATCATGGAAATCCTCCACAGTTCTATATGAGTGCACAATGGAATTACATAACAAATTCTTTGCTTTATCCCCTACTTCTATCACAAATGTTTCTGCTCCTTTTATAGCATTCACTTTACAAGTTTCTGGTGCTGGCGGTAATTACTGAGATTGTGGATGTCCTACTAGAAAGTGATTTAACTTCCCCTGATCAATCATCCTTAAAATTATCCTCTTTACATTCCTACAATCATTTATTGAATGGCCATGAAAATGATGGTAAGGACAGAATTCTTGACTTCGGCTGTTTGGATGGGGTTCTTTTCCCATGTTCCATGGAGATGGTATATTTTCCATTAAAATGATGGCTTCCCAAATTTTTTCTATGCTAGCATTAAGAGGTGGCATCTTAATTTCTTCCCATATTATCCTCTGATTACCTTGCCCTCTAAAGTTATTCTGCCTTTGTCCACCATAAGTTTCTTGCGGTTGATCGAGTCTTTGAATTTTATTATTTCCACCGTGATTGTAATAATTCTTCTCCCTTTCATATTCTTCTTGATCTCGACTGCCCATCGCTACCAATTTTTGTTGGTTATCAATTACTACTTTCTCTTGCTGTGTTTGCGAGGTGCTCGCCACATTATTTATCATTTTGGGGAGCAAACTTCCACTTGCCGCTAGCGAGCTGGTGTTCACGATTGGATATGATTCCATCTCATTTTGTTTCTCCTCCAAAACAATGTACTCTTCTTGTAGTTCTCGCAGTTCAGTCATAGTGATTGTATTCTTAACTTTGAAAATATGAATGTACAACAAATTAGTCGCGAACATTGCATTAATGAAGGATAAGATCAAGTATCTTTCATCTACTCTTCCAGCCATCTCGCTGCACATTGACTTCCACCTTATGGTTAAGTGCTTTAGACTCTCGCCAACTCTCTGTTTTAACTCAAACACATCCTCAATACCTGGCCGCGATGAATTGTTGCTAATATACGCTCCTAAAAATGTAGCTTGTAAATGATCAAAAGAAGTAATGGTATTTTTTGGTAACCCTTCGAAACATTTCAACGCCTCGCCAGTTAAGCTGGATGAAAACTATTTGCATAGCACAGCATCATGATTCTCCCACTGTAGCATACATCTAACATAAGCTTTGACATGTTGAACAACACAAGTAGTTCCATCAAAAATGCTGGTAAATTGCATTTTGGAGGTATTCCTCTTAACTGTACTTCTTGAGTAAATGGAGTTCTCGCAGCTTCTTCAATAGCTTCATCAAGTTGCCTTCTACCTCCTTCTCTTCTATTGTTTATCATTCCTCGCATTTCTACTAATTCTCTCAATATTTGCTCATTCTCAGCTGAGTTTTGTTCCATTGGCCTCTTTAATGTTGTTTCCCTTCTTCTGCATTCTTGCCTTTCTTGTCTTGCGAGATTTTGTGTGTCTTCTTCTTCATCACCATCTCGTCTTTCTCTGCGATTTTCTCTTTCATCCTCCTCTTGAAATCACAGCTGTCTATTTTCTTCTCTGCGAATCTCTTCATTTCTCATCGTTTCTCTTCGTTGTCTTTCTAATATTCTATGTATCCTATCATACCCCTCTTGAATATTATCGTTATAGCGATTTTGTGTACGTCTCCTTTCTCGATTTTCATGGTTATTTTGTCGTACTGCTTCTCGAAATTCTTGTTCTTCTATTTCTTCTCTCAATCTTTCTCTCTCGCAAGCCAGGCGTGCTTGTTCTTCGTAATGTCTCTCAATTTCTTCCTCAATTATTCTTTGATTCCTTTGATTCTCTCGCCCATGTAATATTATTCTACCTTCCTCTGGATTTTCTTCTTCATTTTGGTCGTTTCTTCCCTCTTGATTTCTATTGTTACGTCTATTATTCAATGCTTCACCATGTGGATTATTGCAATCATCTCTTCTTCTCTACGATATTGTTCTCCATTTAAATTTTGCATTTCTTCTCTAACACTTCTCATAGGGGAATTTTGCCTTGGTTTTTCTCTGAATGATCTTGAATTTGATCTAACAGTACTTCTTAACCTCCTTCTTTGTAACCTCAAATTCTCCATTCTTAACTCATGATTTTGTCTTGTTAAATTCGCACGCTCTTCTGCCTCTAATTTCCTTTCTTCCTGTATTCTTTGTCTCAAATCATCTATTATTTCATTTTCATGTCCTTCATGAATTAATCCTCTAGCCATTTCTTGATTTCTTTCTCCTTCTTCTTCATTTCTTAATTGTCGATTTTCTGCTTCTTCCATCGAATCCGACCTCCAAGTATGCACACTCACCCTATCATAATCCACATTCCTATCTCGTGTTTGTGTTTGTTGATTCGGATGTTGAATTGAACTTTCTGCTTCATTTATTATTCTATTTCTCCCTGATCTTATTCTTAAAGATTCTTCCAATTCACCTGTTCCCTCGCCTGCAAGTCTTTTACTTCTCCTCACGGTTGTTGGTGGTTATGATGTATTTCTTCTTCTTCTAGCCATTTCTTCAATTCTAACAATTTCTTCAAATCTTCAAGTTGTAATTAGAGATTTCTTAGTTTGATTCTCCCTATTTCTAGCGCCAAAATGTAGTTGCAGGAATTCCCACACTACACCCTTGTTAAGATTCTGTAGAAATCTATCGGAAATCAATTAAACTTCAAAGATTTAAATGACACTTTACTATTCAAATCTCAGAAATGTTTACAGAATTGGTAGAAATCAAGATTACAAATATTCTCTTAAAGTTTCTCTCTCCTCAAGACTCTTTCA